>QPKB01000001.1:82818569-84018569 GCA_003546025.1 Camphora micrantha
TAAATATATAGGCTGAATTTTTGCTAGAAACACAACCCAAAATCAGACAAATTGGACATTTCTATACACCTGATCTGTAGCAATATATGAATGGTCAAATTGATTTCATATTGACCGTTAATTTTAACACCTAAAATATAATGGCTAAAAAAATCTCGTAACTTGGATGATTTTTGGCACTACTAATCCAAAGCCCACCTATGCAAGAGAACAGATCACACAGATCATAAGATAAAATAATCCAAATCCCATAGAATGTTAAGAATTCAAAACAGTCATGAAAAAAAAATTAAAAGAAAAGTTGTCAAATTAAAGCACTAAATATAAGAACATGAAAAAAGGTCAAGTACTACTTGCTCATCTATTTTCTGGAACCCAATAACAAAAAAACCCGAGAGACTCACTCTCACTATTGTTTATAATTAACATCAAAGATGGTTCAACTCCTCTAAATTACTTAACTAACCTTCCAAGAATAGTGAAGCTGTTACCTCCTCGTTTGGGCCACATGCCTTTATCTTCAGTGACGCGTTAGATATATTCACTCATAAAACCTAGGATGAAGCTATTTAATGTTCAGAACAGAGGAGCTGATCATTATGTGAAGATTCTTCCAGTCCCACAAATCCATGTTCGGAGATAAGAAGATTGCACCCGAAGCAATTGCCAGTGTCAAAACGATCACACCACTTCTCATGCAGCTGAATCGACCTGTCAATCTTCGCAAGATAACCTCACAGTACTTATTTGCATCTTTAAAGCAAGCCTGCCAGTAGGGATCAGCCACTTGAGCCAACATTTGCCGATTCTGTATCACAACTAAATAAATCAGGGTCCATAGCCTAGACTCCCAAAAATTCTATAGCTTAGGTAAAGTTTGCTCATTCTAAATCATCCTTAAATAAGGCCCCATAATGCAAACTCCATAATAATATATAGAGGGCTTCTATTGGCACCGCAGTTTAATCTCTCCACACCACCCAAAAAAAAAAAACTAAACTACAACCCACCCCCCCCCCAACCAGAGGAAGGGAGAACGGCCGTCAGCCAGCCGGCCTCCCCCCACTTTCCCTCTTTCTTCCTCCCTCCCCTCCTATTCTCTCCTCTCCTTCTCTCCCTTCCTTTTTTTCTCTCTCCTTCCCTCCGCACCTCTTCCTCCCCCTCCCAGTCCCCAGCTTTCCGCCTGTTGCTGCCCGATCTCCCTCCCCGCCGGGGACTAGGAGGGGGAGGAAGAGAGGAAGAGGTGAGGAGGGAAGGAGAGAGAATAAGAGGAAGGGAGAGAAGGAGAGGGAGGAAGAAAGAGGGAAAGGGAGGGGAGGCCGGCTGGCCTGCCAGCCGTTCTCCCTCGACTGGTGGGAGGGTGGGGGGTGGGGGAGGGAGGGAGGGGTAGTTTAGGAATCTTGATTTATTTATTTTTTTGTGTGGAGAGACAAAACCGCAGTGCCAATAGAAGCCCTCTAATATATAACTATGACTGTGTAATAAAAAAAGACATTTTTCCCTTTTGGACAGGACAACAGAGCCGCCCTTGGATGTTTTACAAGACAGCGGAGCCGATAGGAGAGACCATCATTGTTATCACAGGGTCTTTGGTACCGTGATCGAATAACCTAGGACTTTGGATCAAAGCATGCAAAAATGGATTGTTAAGACTTAAATGTCCACTTTAAGGGCTTCTTTGACATTTTTTTTTTGGTAAGCTCTTCTTTGACAGTTAATACCATCTAGCTATGACAGGCCTCTTATCCCCGCTGCTGCTCACAATATTCAAACTTGAGTCTCACTGCAAAGACAGTCATGCAGTATGAATATGAAGATCACTTCTTTCAAGATGTCATTGTCATAGTCTGTTAGTTCTTAATTTTCCTGTGACTCAATGGATGGAATGAATGTTTAGTGTTTTCATTGTTCTTTATTTCCCCGTGACTAAATGGGCAGTGACTAAATGGACAATACAGAACTTTAGCCTTTCACTACTAACAACAGAAATAAATGCTTTATAGTCAAATACCTTCAGCCTTAAACTCTTGAGTGTCTCCTTCATATTGTCAAGAGGAGCAAGTCTCATTGCATGTTCATTCCATTGACCAGCCAGCATTTGCAGGACAATGACACTGGCTTCTTTATTCGCCAAATGAAGCATTTCCTGTTGTAATTTTAACAGGTTTAGAGCTGATAGAGTATTCATAATTAAGAGCTGAAATATGGATTCATGAATTCTAAAATTGGAAATAAGAGATAAAATTGCTTACCCACTGCTTGTAACAATCAGCATTTTGAGCCAAACACCATATGAAAACAACAGCCGCTTCTTTGGATAATTCAGGGTTTTCTGCAGAATGGTTCAACTTACTTTCACTAATTGCTTCAGCGGCAAGATGCAAAAGTTGTTGTGAAACTTGTTTCATTGCTTCGGTTCCAGGGGAACCTGCAAGAGCCAGCTTTTTTAGGGTGGGATAAATTGCTTCAAACCTTTCAGTTGCCTGTAAAAAAAGCTACACACTCAGAAAAAACCTTTAACCAAAAATCTATGACCCATCCAAATCATACATAAAGTAAAAATGGTTGAGGGTCCTGAAGACTGACCTTGATCCGAGAAGCAGGTGCAGGGAAAGCAAGTCTCATCAACTTGTCAAGCGAATGCGGTGGCACCAGCCTTACCCCCTTTTTAACCACACCATTAAATAAAACTCTAGCCTTGGGATCTGACAAGATCCTGCAATCAGAAATAAGTGAAATTTAATCTAAAAGAACTCTAAAGGGTGCAACACACACCTTCATCTCAAACAATTAAGAGGCCAACCTTTCTACCAACTGCAAAACTAAGTCTCTCAACTGTGGATTACAACTTGAATTGCCACTCACAGAAGGCAATAGTATCTGTGCCCATGAATGCATACCAACACCTAGATCTCCAGCACAGGCCTGCACATGACAAAAATCAATTAAAATATCATAAATAGAAGATTAAAACAAAAATTGTTGGCACCTAGCAACTCTTACCTGAGAGATAACCCAAACATAAAGTGGAATTTTATCTTGTCCTTGATAACGAGGATGATCCATCAATGTGGGAAGCTGGCTGATCAATACACCAGGTTTCTGACGCAATACCATCGCTATACCCACAAATATTCCAACCTGCAGTTCCAATAATAAGCCGCACAATGTCATGCAACAAAAAAGATATGCTTACTCAACAATAACATAATTTATTTATTTTTTCGAGTAGAAAAAAAAAATACTCATTCAATAAAAAGAAAGAATCAAAAGATCAATTGTGTGGAAAATATCCAATTCACGCCAACCAGTACCGGGTGAGAAATCTGTGAGAGGATTGCAACTGAAATTTCAAAAATTTCATCATGTTCTTTCGTGAGTTTGAAAAATGGAAAAGTGATGTCTGTATTGATTAGACGCTGTAAAGCTGACATCAAACAGATGTAGAGGATAGGGTGCCAAAGCATTAATAAAATTATTAACTTTCCAAATAAAATGTGATTCTCAATTTTTCACCAAAATTCATTAATAAAATTATTAAATTTCCAAATAAAATAACCAAGATGCACATCAAGAACACAAATAGAAAAATGCTAAGAAAGAAAACATTGCGGGCACGTTTGGTAATGGGTGAGAAATCTGCAAGTAATCCACAAATTTGAGGATTCTTCATTGCTGTAGAATTGAGGATTCCTCACTAAAGATTTGTATAGCTAAGGATTTCACATTGATCGGTGCTTATGGATGCGCATAACTGAGAAAAAATGGTATTAGTGCGTAAATCCGCAAAACAGAGAACTTCCAAATCCTATGGGGGGAGATCGTACTTGAAAACCCTCAAAAAAAGGACTTCCACTTGCCCAAAAGATTTACGGTTGCTAAATATAGATTTTCCATTCAACGATTATATTGGAAAAAGAAGAAACTAGAGAGAAAGAAAGAAAGGCTTTGATGATTAATAAAGCTAGCAATCAAAGTATGAGGAACAAGTATTTGGGTACACCAACCATGGATGAAAATAGCGGCCGCTACGCTATATCGGCCGTAGCAGCTGCCACCGCTACGCTACGGTTGATTTATCAGCTGTCGCACCCGTAGCAACCGCTACGTCCACTACAGGGCCGCTACGACCGCTACGGGGCCACTAGGGGATGAGTAAAACTCCTACTTTTCAAATTTTTTTAAAATGCATAATAAGACTTTTTTTTTCTTCTTCTCTCCAAATAACATTTCTACACAACTCTTCTACTCTTTTATGTTTAAAAGAACACCAAAAAGCACATGATCTTGCCGAATTACAGTCGATACAAAGAGTTCTTCTCAATAATTCTTCTATAAGTACATCCTAATAGACACCCCCTTTGGTAAATGTATTTTTTTCTCTAGGTACTCTTAAGTCTTGACTTTATGACATAGTTTTTTCTTTTATAATCATTTCATTGGTTTCTAAGTTAGCATAACTAAGCAACATGAACACATGTGAAAAAAATGATCATTACTATTATTTTCTATTTATACAGCGATACAGGACCTTATATAGTGAGCGGACCGCTACACCCCCTTACCTTAGTTACTTTTGCAAAAAAAAAATACATTTTATCTCATTTTCCAATATTTTAGATTTTCTAGAATTTTTTCATATTTTTTTGATGATTTTTCCAAATTGCACTGCTACGCCGCTACGTAGCGTTTTAGCGGCAAGCCGCTACGCCCACCGCTACCGCTATTTTCATCATTGATACCAACATGAACAAAAAAATCAGAGTTTGCATGTTCTATGGACGAATGGGAACAAAAGAATAATCCATCCTACTTGGGCAGTGAGCCTTTGTTGGAGCATGTTAGGCTGACCTTTCTAAGCTGTTAGCAACAGATATCTATTGCAAACAGCTCAAAAAAGAGAGTTCCACGTATTTTAATGGTAAATAAATTGCATGTTTATGCTGAGGAATTCAAATAAGAAGAAATCTTACAAGGGCCTTTGACTGAGGAAATATAATTGACTTTGTCCAGCTCTTAGCACCAGATCGTTGACCAGCCAAGTCCTCAAGGATGCAATCTAGTGACCATATAAGAAATTCACCAAGAGCGTTGGCCGAGCATTTGCTAATCCACTCAATGGATGTCTTATAAACAGGTTCAGAAACATAGCACAGAGGCATCTGCAAAAAATCACAACAATTACCATCCGAAGGTAGTTAAAGAAGCATCCCCTTCAAAAAGCATGCTCATTTGGATACTTTAAAATAATAAAAACATGAATTTAACAACTCATCTCGGCCAAAGACATGAACGAAATGTAGATGAAGAGCAATGGCAACACTGGCTAGAAGTCTAAATTAACAAGCTTGTTCAAAATAAAGAAAAGAGAAGCAGAAAACTTTGTAAAGTGTTTATTCCATAACAAATCATTCAAATTATGAGGTTAGAAATAAAAGAAGTTGATAGTTTCAATAGAATGGAAGATGCTAAAGAAGACTAGAGTAACACCCCATGCGTGACCATGCGGTATAAAAGAATATATCAAGATAGACGAGAGTCTACCAAGATTTCAAAGGAATTGTTCATCAGCACCATCATCATCAAAGCCTTGTCCAAATCTGTGTTGGGTCAGCGATATGATTTATGTTTATCCATTCCAATCTACCATGGGCCAAATCCTTGGACAGGTTGCACTTCTTCAGATCTAACCTTACTGATTCCATGCATGTCCTATCTGCCTACCACTTTCCACGGCATTCAAAAGGAGTTGTTAAGAAACAAAAATGCAGTGAATACGACTTTTGAAAGATATAATGCTCCAAAAAGCACCTGCTAAAAGATCTTCTCATAGAAGAGGCTCATAATGTTCCATGTGAAAAACTGATGTTTCAATCCAAGGTTGTCAAGCCAGGTTTTGAAAGCCTTAATTAGCATAGAAATTTTCAAAAGCTAGACCTCAAAGGTACGTGCTGCATCAGATCTTCTCATATAAGAGGCAAATAATGTTCCATGTGAACAACTGATGTTTTCATCCAAGGTTGTCAAGCCAGGTTTTGAAAGCCTTAATTGGCATAGAAATTTTCAACAGCTAGACCCAAAGGTATGTGCTGCATCACCTTTGAAAGTGAAAGCATATAAGTTTGCAATTCGCACATCATAAATTTTTTTTAATCAGAATGAAGTTGTGCACCTTGATAAACACTTCTAAATCCTAAACCACAATGTTAATTTTTTATTTTTATTTTTTTCGTTTTTTATGAGTTTATCCTGAAAAGCAGTAAATGGGCTAAAAACACTAGTAGAGTGTATAGAGGGTGAGAAGGGGCACTATTAGAGTCCCTACCATTGCACTCTTTGTTTTGAGCCATAAAGACAATAGCCCTGGATTAAAAGAGGGGAGAAACTAAAAGGGACTTACCTTCCCTTTTGCCTCAAATCATAAACCATATCACGAATACGCAATGTGCCAGACCATTATTAAAAACCTAAGTACCTTGATCCCGTGATTCATATCGAACCCTAAGGGCATGTTTGGCATTGGGAGAGGAATCTACAAATTGGAGGATTCCTTGGTTCCCCTAGAACCAGGCTATCCTCCATGAGGATTTTTGAGGGGAGGAATCAACGCATGCCATGTTTGGCCAACATAGATTTTCTAACAATTCAGATAGTGATTTCGGGGCCTCCTGAAGTCCAAAAAAGCTTATCTATTGGTTGAGTCCGGATTCCCTGTTTCAACGAAACTTAAAAATATTGTTTCAGCCTATCCCCAAGCGCCACCTATACAAAATGCCATCTTTGCTTTTTTCATTCAACGGAAGCAATTGAGAGTGTGCAATTAGCTGATGTCACATTTTGTATAGGTGGCACTTGGGAATAGGCCGAAACAGTATTTCCATGTTTCGTTTAAGCAGGGGATCCAGACTCCTATTGTTTCAACGAAATTGAGAAATATTGTTTCAGCCTAACTCCCCAGCGCCACCTATACAAAATGCCATCTTTGTTTTTTTCATTCCAAGGAATAGGGCTGCACAATTGGAAATCCGGTCCGGTTTTTGGACCGACCGGATTTCCAGTTGTGCTTAAATGGGAGGACCGGACCGGACCACTTATAAGTGGTCCTGTCCGGTCTAAAACAGTCCGGTTTGGACCACTTAAGTGGTCCAGACCGGTTTCATTTGTTTTTTTTTTTTTTTTTCATAATCTTTTTTTTTTTTTTTTTCATTTTTAGCTCACATCTTAAGATAAAAAAATGTGAATTCATTTAAAGACTTACATTGCTGACTTACTTAATTTAAAGTTTAAACATTTTAAACATTTTTATTTTTTAAGTTTAAAGTTTTGTATTAAAAAAATATATTTATTATTAATCCGGTCCGGTCCGGTCCGGACCGGTTCTTAAAATGTCTGGACCGGACCGGACCGGATATAACTGGTTTTTCAAATCCAGTCCGGACCGGACCGGTTTTATACTGTTAAGACCACAAATCCGGTCCGGTCCGGTCCGGTTTAGTGGTCCGGTCCGGTCTACGGTTCGGTTCTGTGCAGCCCTACCAAGGAAGCATAATTGAGAGTGTGCAATTAGTTTTAGTTGACATAATATTTTGTATAGGCGGCACTCGAGAATAGGCCGAAACAGTATTTCCATGTTTCGTTGAAACAGGGGATCCGGACTCAACCAATAGATAAGCTTTTCTGGACTTCTGGGCCCCCTAAATCACTATCTGAACTGTTCGAAAATTTTGTTATGTTGGCCAAACAGGTTTGGAGTTTTTCGAAATTTTCTCAAAATCCTTGACTCAATTCAAAACTTTCTAAAAATCATTCTGTTATGTTGGCCAAACAGGTTTGGAGTTTTTCGAAATTTTCTCAAAATTCTTGACGCCATTCAAAACTTTCTCAAAATCAGTCTCTTACCTGAAGGGATTTTGTCTATCACCTTATACTTGATGGGATGTACTTTCCTCTCTCTCGTCAATCAATTATCTTAACAGATTACATGACAATCATCAATCATCATTAATGTCATTCAACTACCTTACTAGGATTAAGTTATCTTATTTAGGAAATTATAAAACTAAGAATCTAAACAGTCTGGGTCATTCTTCCCCTTCCATGAACTTGATTACAGGTTAGTCTCTTTATACTTGATCGGATTTTCTTTCCTCTCTTATATGTCAATCAATTATCTTTAATAGATTACATGACAATCATCAATCATCATTAATTGATTACATATCAATCAACTACCTTGCTAGATTTAAGAGATCTTATTTAGGAATTTTCTAAACTACGAATCTAGATATAGAGAACTTTTATTGGAAATTTACATACTAAAGAAAGTGCGCATTATTCGTCCAATAGGCTAGCCATCCATGGGTTGGCCCAATGGATCAGACACCTTAGGCTTCGCCCATTGTCTAACTCGCTATGGTTAGCCCACTAGAAATTAGGTCTAATGGGTTGGCTGGTTGCGGGCCGATTTATTTGGGGCTAGGTCTATGATGCACATGCTGCATCCATACTTGTGGTGGTTATGATGTAAAGGGTATTTAATCATTATAAAAAAAAAAAATACTTGGACACGGGGTTAAGTTGATCATATATAAGCAATATTAGCATATTGGTCGGTGACAAGAAAATAAAATTTCAGGGCTTTTAATCGACAAAGATTTTGAAAAACTAGCATGTAGGGTGCACATGGGCGGTTCGGATCAATTTAAAGGAAAAATCATCAACCAAACCGAACCCATTGGTTTTCTATTTTCCCAAATCTAACCGAACTGCCCATGTGCTCAAACCGAACCAAACCGAAAGGAAACGGTTCGGTTACGGTTTTTTGGTTTTTTTTATTTTATTTTTTTCACAAAAAAATGGCAGTTCAATTGGTGAGAAACGTTGAACTTCAAGTAAGAGAGTGAAGGTTCGAGTTTTCTTCAAGTAATTTTTCATATTCCTTTATATATTTTATAAAAAATATATATTTATATAATTGGTTCGGTTCGGTTTGAGCGGTTTAACCGCAACTTCAAACCAAAAACCGAACTGAACCTAATGGTTTGAAGGAAATCCGAACCGATCTACTACAAAACCGATCCGAGCCGCCCGGATCGGTTTAGCGGTTTTTTTGTGCACCCCTACTGGCTTGCTAGAATGTTGTTAGGAACAAAGTAAATCACATGGAATGGGGGTCATCTCACATGATGGGTGAACTTTGTTGTAGACAAGCAACTGGTGGAAAAGCTAGAGCCCCACTGGTAATGGAGAGTTATTTACGTATGGTGAAATTAACAATTACCATTTTTTTAATCAAATGGCTTCGAATTTTGAAGAGGTCAAATGAGACTAAGGTGTTTGGTCACAATTACCATTTTTAAGTGGCTTTCAAGGAAAAAAAAGCATGACACGTCTAGTGATCAAGGGTGACTCAAAAAATGCAATTAAATGGGCAAAGAAGAAAGGAAGGGAACAATTGAGATTAATAGCTCAAATACATTAAGAAAGATATGGGATTGAAGTTAGATTGACAATTGAAACACGCTTACTAGGGCTAGACAATTTTGGGGATAAATACTTCTCTTAGAATGTATAGTTTTGTCTTCACTAATTTCTTGGACATTTAGTCTTAAACAAATCACCTTCGCTAATAAAAATAATCACCTTGCAGGATATGCAAATTGAAAGCACCCCTCAAATAGCACTTCAAAAACCCTCTACTCGCAGGTTCAAAAGTATATAACATGTACAGTGGCATGGGTGGGTTCATGGGGTCATCCCTGGTCACAAGTCTCATTGTGAACCCATAGGCGAATGTTGGCCAGGTGGTTTTTGAGCCAAGCAAGAGTTCAAAAGTTGCAACTCAAATGAGGCAGAAGTTCAAACACTCCTGGTTGGTACAGTGGAGCTCCATCATTGCTTCCTAGGTCCTGCCGTAGTAGGGAGACATTCTTAGGAATATTATTATACAATTTGTTTGGGATATATTTAAGGATTGGTAAGTGCCCGTCTAATTCGACTTCTTGGCCAGAAAACTGAATGTGGAGATCAGTATTCTGGGCCTCTAGCTGTGGTAGAGATCTTGGCCATGGAAGAGGTCATCATTGACTTTCTATGATATTAAGGAATAGCTTTCCCTGTAATTTCTAAATTTAAATTCTATTTTCAGTCTGAAGATGGATACATGTTGCTGTTTTCTGAATGAAAAATGTAAAAAGCTTTCTGAAAGCTACACGATGAAAGAATATTGAGAAAAATAAAGATCCAGACTCCACAGTAACTCTGGTCCCCTTCATGTCTAGAACTGTAACAAATATAGGCAATATTTTGAAAATATCGTTAATATCAATATATACCTGAAACAGTATTTCGCAATAAATATTGGGATAGTGTGGACATATCACCAGAAAATGAAAATATCACGAGAAAATCATAATGGGAAAAGGGAAAAAGGAAAAATCTTCAAAATATTTCAAATAGTATTTAACCTTGTTTCATATTTTTATTTTTGATTATTTAAAAAATAACTTATTTTCTGTAGCATTTTCCCAATAATATCCCAAGAAGAACCCCAAATTTGAAAACACCCAAATGCTCCCAAAACAAAAATTTACCATGTATGAAAGTGTGAGTTGTGGCGATGGTTCTAAGCAACAGTCAAAGCGAGAAATGAGAATGAGGAGAAAACCAAAGGTATAAGTACGGTTAAAGAAGTAAATTAAGTATTTCACTTTATATAGGAAGTAACTCGATGCTCTTACCCTTCTATTGGTGTAACTTAGACGAGGGGATATTTCAATATGCCTATTGGACCTGTATCCAAATGATAAGATACAGGTACTATGTTGGATGCAGCACATAAACTTGCACAGGTAAAGTTTTTTAGTGTATCCTACTTTGCTAGCCCATTATTTAATAAAGCTATGTTAGTTTTCTTATTCCTCTATGAAAATAATGTTGCTAAGGATTGTAAATAGTGACACTTTCGTTAATGCAGAAATGTACTGAAGATTAAAAGTAATGCTTAGTGCAAAAATCATAATACAAAATTTGAAATTTCTTTTTACAAAAATAATATGATATCTATAATCTATATCAGTGTCTTGAATTTTCGGAAGTGCTGAATCGACGTATTTGAAACCTAGGTGGTCATCTCGGCTTACATTAGATAAGCTGCCTATGTCCTAGGTGTTACTTGACCAGCGCTTGCATACAGTCACTATGCTTACAAAACCATAAACTCCCCCCCACCACATGACAACACAAAATAACAACATAAATACTTCAGATATCCTAGTATTGATCAAGTACAAGATAGAGCTTGCTTATAGAAGATCTCATGCTAGAAGAATTGATCCAAATATACTTCCATCAGAGAAGATTAGCAAGTAACATTATGGATTGCATAAATAGATACTAAATATACAGATTAATAAATAAATCTTCATGAGAAACATAGGAAATATAACTGCGCACTGGACCATTTTATCTTAATGACAGAAGGTACTATCAAAGAGGTCATGAAAGAAAGCTCACTATGCTGTTCTTCTCAACAGATGATTCCTTCAACATCTTTGACCATTGAAACTGTGATGGGCTGATCTCCGAGAAAGCACGGGTAAAATAATCTGAAAATCGCATCAGCTGTAGAAAATGAAACTCTTCATATGCCTTCTGCAGTACACCAAAGTCAAATAAACAAAAAAATACATGCATGTTAACACTCTTGTGAGAAAATCAAGAATGCAAGGTTTTATCCTGCTAATACTTCCAACAACAAATATTCAGCAAAATCGTTTCTTGCAAAATTGCTGCCTTTGTGTGCAGAGGATCGCTCATATAACATTCCAAGGTCATTTCAAAATTGAACAGATGAACAGATATTGCAATGGAAAAGCCGATACAAAAGTGCCCTAATTCACAATAAAGACCCTTCTTTCAGCACAGAATGCATCATATGAAATACAGGAAGATCTCAACACATCAATCCATGCATATCTAATCAAAAAGAAGAAACAATTCACAATTCTTTCCGCAATGCATGCATATGGATATATCATAAAACCAAAGAAACAAACATCTCCAACACATGCATCTCGAATACATCAAATCGCAGAGTAAGATTTCAAAGCATTAATCTAAGCAAATATAACTACAAAGGGGAAAGAACATAGAACATACGGTTGTGTCTGCAAGGAATGCCGCCAGAGCAGAGGCGTCGATCTCTTTGGCCGCGTTGGAGATGGTGATTTTCTTCTTCTTAGGATTCTTCTCATTCGGCTTCTTCGCTTCCACCTTCGCTTCCACCTTATTCTCCGCTCCTCTGGAGACTTCACCATCACTATCTCCGCCATCGTCCGACGAGGAGCCGGAGGTGGAGGGTTTGGACTTGGACACGGTCTCCGCCGCAGCCTTCTGAGACTCCTGGAGGTGGCGGAGGCGAATCTGCTCCTCGGCCTGCTGCTCGAGGGGCACGAAAACGTTGGAACTGTCGGAAATTGCTTCCGAAATGGATTTTTCCGGATCGAGAACTGGAGATGGCTTGGACGGCTGAGATTTTCTGCGGCGCTTGGCGTAGGTGACCGTCTGCCATCCTTGGTCGCCGTTGGTGCTGCTACTGGTTTTTCCGTCTTCTTCGTGCGCGGCGGATTCGGAAGAAGATGGCTTTTCTTCTTCCATGAGGTCTCGAAATCGAATCGATTCGATGGAAATTAGGGTTTTTTTTTCTCTCTCTCTTTCTTTCTTCTCTCTCGTCTGTTCTCTTCTTCTCGGAAAGAGAGAGAGAGACTGGTTAGAGTGAGGAGGGAAAACCCGCGTTTCCTCTAGGAGACGAGGGGGTTTTGATTTATAAAAGGAAACTCTAGCAAAGCTCGCGGTGTCGTTGCTCGAGTTTGCAATGATCACGACCGTTGATTTGGTGTCCCAGTTCGAGTGAAAAACTTCTAATGTTGTGTAGTTTTTCTGCGAGTTTTTGTCGCAGTGCTCCGAGTGGATGAGTCCGGATCGTCCAGAACAATTTATGTACTATTTCAAATAATCGTCCAATTTTTATCCTGTAAATATTGAAACTTGTGTAGCAGCCTGAAACTTTAAGTGAGAATAATCCCTACATGCTAACGAGAGAAAGTTGGATAAAAAAATTTTTAGAGCGTTTGATAGTGTAGTTTTGAACTCATAATCTCAAAGGATACAAATCGTGTTCTTAAGCCAACTGAGCTATCTTTCGGGATTATCAATTCATCTTCTATTTATTTTTAAAGTCCTTTTTTATCTTATAAGCTCTAAGTCAAGTTATAAGAATAAATAAATAAATAGAATTTCAAACATTGCCTTAATTTTTTTTTATCTTGTTTAAAAAAAGAACACAAGTTTTAATATTTTTTAAATCATAACCTAAGTTTTAGGTAAGGTTCCTATTAAGGTTATATTGCATTCTCTTATTGCTCGAAGGGCAAAGTTATCATTCAGCGGCGCTGCATGACATATGCAAGTAGGTGGGACCCACCTTTAAGAAATCCAATCAATTCATTGGTTTTGAAATCCACTGTCAGATATACATTTTAAATATTATTCAAATCAACAATATGCACACGGTTGGATTAACTAGATCCCAAACACGTGAATCAACTTTATTGACTTTCTCTCTCTTTCCTTATAGAAATAGAAGTTGGGCACATATTTAAAATCAACGGGTCAATCTAACGGTAAGCCCCTTGAAATATACTTTGAAGTTATATATGCAAAGAACATGATGTGTGTAAAAGACGATGAACATATTGGATTTCTTAAAGGTGAGCCCCACCCACTTGCATATGCCAGGCACTGCATCATACTAAGATGCAGCGCCTCTGTATAGTAGCTTTGCCCCGTTCGAAAAAAACTTTCTAGAGGTTTGAACGTATCATTTCAACATATAAGCGATCAACCAACGAGGAACAAAAGAGGAAGTCTTTGAAACTATTCTGACCATTGATTCTTAATGGCTTTTGTACTTCATTTTTGGGGCTTGTTGGTGCAAATAGCTTGGATTTTGCCCTTGTTGTATGAGATTTTAGAGACTTCTCGCTAATTATTTCTTTTTCATTTGGGGGAATTAGCTCCTGTCCTCTTATTTTATGTTTGCTCTCCCATTTTTTGGATTTTTATATATAGTATATCCCTCTTAGAAAGTGGTGGACCGTTTCTCATTCAGCCTCCAAAAGATGATAAACTTTCCCATTTTAACACCTTCATGGGATAAAAAAAGGACAACTATTTTTTATATACCATCTACAAAAGTAGCCAAGTTCATGTTCACCATATCTCATTTTAGATACGATTGGTTTTGAATGTCCATATAACCTACATTTTAGCTAAACTCAGTTTACTAGGTCCCACATGACAAATGGCACTGATGAGGAATGCACAGGATCAAGATGCAGGAGATAATGGTCCCACAATGCTAATTGAGGTTCTATCTTATTCAAATACCAATGGCACTTTACTGATAATCATGACTGACAAGATATGAAGCTACCACCTCTCTCTCCCCATTCAATAAACCCATTCATGATCATAAGTGTTGGATATCAATGATCATAATTGCAGGAGGTAGAGGATGAATGAAGTCCTAATCAACCCTCTGGTCAAAATAGTGCACCCGAATCCACACTGATGATGGGGCTTGTTTCATGGCATCATGCACAATGGCAAATAGTGGCACAATTGCAAAGTGGATCCAGTTTGGTATCTGAATCAGAAACATCCGCTCATCGATTTGCTGCACTGTGCCCAATCTCAGTCTAACCTTTAGATCAAGAATCTCGGTTTGCGCGCAACCTCAAATATAGTTTTTTCCTATGCAACCGATGATTAAGATCTTTTCACAACCTAGTCAAATAAATGGCCTTTTGATCGAATGGTCCTTTCATTGTTCAGCTCGTGTTGGATTGAATTTTCTATTTCGGCATTTGGGTTTTGCAAAAGATGAGGACTAGGAAGGACTTATGCATATGGTTTTTGAATTGGATTTTGTTTATCTATCTGGGTTTTGCAGAGTTTCTGTTATCGAGACAAAATCTTCATTAGCTTGTGTTTGCAGCAGTGTGAAAATGGGGGCAGAGTGACGTGACCAACGTGAAAGATATTGTAGACTGTCTTTTTTTTTTTTTTTCCCACATGGGTCTTTCATGGGTATTTTAATGGGAGTGAAGAAAACTAGCATTCCAAGATTCTCTGATATCATGGAATAAGGGTTAAAAGAAGTTTGAATAAAATAAGAAATTGGCCAGAGGCCAATAGATTCCCACCATATTTAAACCCTTCGTATGGACTCATTTTACAACACCCCATGAAGCACAAAACCCACTTCGAGAATCTATGTTTTAGGATAAGATTTGCAGCTAAAATCTCTACAATTGGGTTGTATGCAAATGGGTTTCTGTCAGTAATGCTCTAGCTCTTTTTTGTTGTTTTTTTTTCTTCTTATTACGAACTTGTATAACTTGCTTGAAAGCTAATTAATTCCATCCTCATTTTCTAAAATTTAAACAAAAGAGAAGAAGATGGGTATTATTTTTTTTTTGAAAAAAAAGGAGCATTCCATGGTATCACAAAATAACTTGACATTTCATAATATATGAAAGTAAATTTGTCAACAAAAAAAAAAAAAAAAAAAAAAAAAAAAAAAAAAAAAAAACAAGAAGAAGAAGGCAACAGGAGGCCTTCCATATAAAGTATTTACGCCCTCCATCAATTTTATCGAATTTTTTTTTTTTCCATAAAATGCTTAATTGGAGATTTTCTATCTCATCTATTGTTTTATTGACTTGTTTGGAATTCTCTCTGAAAGATTCAAAATTTTGGATTCTTTCTGATCCTTCACCTAATCCATCCGACCATGTGTCCCCACTACTTAGAACGATGCCCATGTGACTCTAGGAAACCTTTGGCCCATAATCATATCTCACTGGCTATCTAACCTCTGCATTTTTAAAAAAAAAAAATTTCCTGTTTTTGTTGATGGAAGTGCCCTTCCTATTAATGTAAATATTAAGTCAAAATCACTTACTCATTCCTAAGTCTCAACTGCTTTCAGCACACATTAATGCTAACCATTGCATTTTGTACAAAAATAAGAATAGGCTTTTACCCAAACAAGTGAAAGACCAAAAGATAAAAAATAAAAGTCTTCAATTATTACAAGCACTGGAATGACCCATGCCAATGTTAAGACAAAAGATTCTTGAGTAAAAAACTAGAAATTTTTCTCAACAAGGCACAAAATTCTTTCTTCACAAGAATGAGAAATTTCTACCAAGATTGTTTCTGTACTACAGCTTCCCACCTGAACTCAGCACAGCCATCAAAAACACAAAATCTAGTAGTGTTTGTCTTTACAAAACCAAATAATAAGAAATTATAGCATCTAAAGTGAACACAATACACAAATATACTCTCAGCTCTGGATAATATGCTTCCACAGAAACTCAATGGTAGGTAGGGAACAGAGAAACCCATATCTTGAAGCAAGCCAATGGTTTAAAACAGACCCATATATTAAATCAAGCCCGTTGGTCCAAATGGATTGTTCTGATGAGGAGGAGGATTCGCCGTAAAGGGCATCATGCCCGCATCACCAAAAGGGTTTGGTGGTCCCATCATCATCAAATTCTGTTGCTGCTGCAAATTATTGTTTGGTTGAAGAAAGGGATTTGATGGCATCATCGACATATGCTGTTGTTGAGCCATTGCTGCCATTTGAACTGATGGATGGGCCGGTATGTTGTTCGATACAGCAAAGGGATCCTGCATCTCAAATGGATTTGGGGGTGCAACTCCATAGGCTGGCTGGCTTTGTCTGTATGCGGCGTCATCATATAAGCTGTTAAGCGTGAGACTGTCTAGCCCACCAGCCTGCACAAAAAACTAGTGCCGTTATCTTACAATAGCAGCAAAAAGTCATACACCAGCATCATAAAGTCATATCATATTGTCATCTTTTATATAAAAATCAATGAGTGATCACTGAGGGATGTGGGAGTGGAACGTAGTGCAAACCACAGGAATGGATGGGTCCATCTAACTTGGTTCAAGTTGGCACGGCCATGATATCAAACAAAAATAAAAATACTGTAAGGCTATTATCAGAAAAATGGTCAAAACCACAAGTTAAAACACCAGTTCATACCATTTTTGAACAGTTTTAACTGGTTTATTTTTTATTTTATTTTAGTTTTTTCTTAAACCCAGAATGTTAAGTTTGAACTTAACTGACCAAGGCAGGGCAAGGATTTCAGCCTGCTTATCCATCAAAATCACTATCATAAAGACTATAGTCCGAAGTGCCAAATTTACTGAAAAGTTGCATTTTCACTCATCTGTGGTCATATGATTTAAATAAAATCAAAATCTTCATGTACATTTTTTATGGAGAAAGTAGTTCAATATAGGTATCTTTTATCTATATCCTATTTTCTGGAGTTTTTCACTCTTTATCTGAATTTTGTTACTTAAAATGGGGGAGGGAAGGGAAGATAAATTCAATGTATCAATAAGGAAAAAGAAAAGAAAGAAAGAGAAAAATAAGAAAAATTTTAAACACTGGCAAATGAAAAATGCATGATGTCTATGCTCCTGTTGAATTTTTTTGTTTAACTGTAAACTGAAGCAGATATGGTTTTCCAAATTATCCAAGCAAAAAGGCCAACATTCAAAGCATATCTGAAATTAGGAAGAAACATAACACGAGAAAATGCATGACAGAGCAGGCTCCAACTGAACCACACAAATGATAATCACCTAAACAAAACCAACACTGATGATTTTAATGGATTTTTGCAACCAACAAAGAAGGCGTTGGATGAAGATGCAGGGTAAAGGACTACAATTGAGGAAAAAGAAAAAGGGCTATTCGAAGAGCTGATGCTGGGAAGCAATGGGCGAGATCCCTTCCAAGACAGATCCTTCATCTGAGAGAGAATGCCTTCTCACTGTTTGTTATGAATATATAAGAGGATATGTCCAAAACTGAGCTGGAAGCTATGTTTTGGACAGCAGGAAAAATCCTGGATGCTTTCATTCCTATTGATGAACTCAGTGGGAAGAAGAGAGGCTTCACTTTTATTAGATTTGGTACTCTCAAAGAAGCCGAAAATGCTGTGCAGTTGGCTCGTGGTAGATCTTGGGGAGAAAGAAAAACTCAAGCTCAATTGGCCAAATTTAAACAAGGTGCGAAGGCTTCTCAAAGCAAAGCTAACAAGGTCAAGAGTGGTGCTTTTAAACCATCTCTCATGCTTGCCAGGCCAGCTTGGAAGACCCTGTTCGAGAACTGTGGAGAGGAAAACAGCCATCTGAATAAGGTGGGCTGGGTTGTCAAGTATGGGGCAACTCTTGGGGTCAGAGTGGCCTCTAATGTTATATCTTAAGGCAAAGATTCCATGAAATTCTCACTGGTGGGCTTCCTTCAAGAGTGAGTTATGGGGATTTCCCTGATCGAAGACTCGATGAAATCGCACTGGGGTTTAACGCTTATTCATGCAAGGTTTCTTAGCCCATCGATGGTGTGATTTAGTGGTTGCGGTAGGCGTAGCAGCCAATGGCCAAAACGCTACATAGTAGGTGATACGTAGCGCTCGCGGCGATAGTAGCAGTGTAGCGATGTGAATTATTTAAGTGGTAAAAAAAATATGAATATTGCATAACGGCCAATCTTGTGCTTTTTTAGTGATTTGAAACCATGGATCAGGAAAAAAAAAAAAAGAAACAATAATATTTAAGATTAAAATTGCTTGGCTCTACTAGGTTTTAGATTGTAGCGGCGTAGCGCCACTATTTTCAAAATAGCATAGTAGCCTTGACCGTTTTGAACCATGGTTGGAGTTACAATCGGAGGCAGAGGTTGCTCAAGCCCTTTGCCATGCTGCTGTCTCCGACAACTCTCCTTTTAAGGTACTGGAGAGATGGATGGAAATCTTGGGAAGTCCTCCCTGTGAAGTCTGGATCAGGCTTAGAGAGGTCCCTCTGCATGTTTGGAGGGGAGAAACTCTCTCTTCTTGGAGAATGCCTGGGTTCTGTTCTTGAACTGGACCCTATACCTCCAGAATAGAAAAGCTTCTCCTTGGAAGAGTTAAAGTTGCTAAAGATTTGAACCAGAAACTCCCACCGAGAATCCACCTCTGGCTAGATGATTTGTGCATGCCCACTAATGTAGAAGTGGAAAGGGAAGAGAACAAAAAAGGAGCTTTGATCGCTGGTGTTTCTGAGACTAGAAGGAAGAACTTGGGCTCCAAAATTCATGAAACAAACCATCCAGTAGCAAGCATCTGCAGGCGCTCTAGCGTTTCAAGGTTGGAGGAAGAAGACGATGACAACACAGATGGTCATTCAAATTAAAATTTGAATTCTCCCCCTGCTCAGATGCAATCTGGTGCTTTGGACCTGGAACAGGTCCCTGTGAGCCGAACTTCACTGGGGGTGTGTGAGCCAACTTATCACATGGGCCCTGAACCAGATCAAAGCCCCCAGAACTGGAATCCGGCCCAATATTTTAGTTAAAAGGGTTTTAACCCCTACAGAAGCTGGAAAACCCATTCACTCGAGAGTTAGAGTTGGAGAAGGAAGCCCTATCTCGGATACGCCCCACGAAGTTCCTTGCAAAGATGACAGCTTCATCTCGCCGATCGTCTGCAAGCGACCATCTCGCCATTCGTCTGCAAGCAACGAAACTGCGGAACCGGACGACTTCTCCCCTTCGCCAGCGGTTCCCTTCCATCCCTCTGATCAATTGAGTCTCCACAGCTCCTTGCAGAGACGACAGCTCCCTTTTCTGGGGATTCTCCTTTGGACTCTTCCAACAAGGGGTAGGTATCTATCACTAAGAGAGAGAGTTTGGGTAAAACAGGCAGATCCTCATGTGAGATCAATTGGAACAGGGACTCCCCTGCAAAATCTAGCCCAGACAGTCTCTCCATCCCCACACCGAACCAGGAAAACAGAACTATCATTGAAGAAGAGGCCACTGAAGGATTTCTAGGGTGTACAGATTTTACAGACCAAAATGCTGTCTCTGCAGACATCTATGAGAAGGCTGGAGAGTCTGCTTCTAGTGAGTGGCTAAAAACGAAAATCGTGGAATGTGGGAAGGCAACGGGCTTATCTGTGGGTAACAATGACAGCGATTGGGAATCACTAATAAAGTTTGCTCAGGAGTGTGAAGACCAAAACACTGAAGCTAGAACAAAGAGAATGTCAAAGAAGAAAGCAGCCAGAGAGCTACAGAGTTTGAAGGCGTCGGTGAATTACGATAAATTAGCGGGCAAGGTGGAGGATAGCCACTATCCTCAGAGTTCTAAGGTGACAGATAAGGGTCAGTGATGAAGATTTTATCGTGGAATGTTCGGGGTCTAGGCAGCACAAAGAGGAGATCTATTGTCAAGCAGGTAATTCGTATGCAGAAAGCAGCAATGGTTCTTATTCGGGAGTCCAAAACAAATTCTGGGGTGGACAAGGTGGTCGGGGGAAGGGGGGGGGGGGGGGGGGCGGGGGGAAGGGGCTTATTGTAAATGGACTAGTCTGAATTCGATTGGCAGAGGATCTTGGTTTTGTGGGATTCTCGCCAAGTACGCTCTAAGGATCAATGGGTGAGTGAATTTTCAGTTTCTTTGCGGATCTGGAAAATAATAGTGTGCCTAATAACTGCTGTTTATGGTCCCACTGCCAGCCAAAGAAGACCAGATTTCTGGTTAGAACTAGATGCAGTCAAAGCTAGATGGTCCAGACCGTGGTGCATTGGGGGGATTTTAATGTCATCAAATTCCCGGAAGAAAAACTAGGAGGATGTAGGATGAACGATTCTCTGAATGGATAAATAGCATAGTTGTCAATTTTGTTTCGGTCTAGCTTTCCTAAATGAAATATTTCGGTGTTTCGGAATTTCGATAAAACTTTTCGGAAAAATATAAAAAATAAAAATATGTAAAGAAATTAAAATAAACATGAAGGAGCAAACTGCAAAAGGCCGAAAGGATGTTAAGAAAAAAAGAAGCAAATAAGGGGCCAAACTGACAACGCAGTTTTAAAAAGGTATTCTCACCTTTTTCGATATCCTCACCTGTAAAGAAAGAATCGAGAAAGAGGGTTTTCATTCCTCCAACTGTTCTGGTAAAGAAAAGGAGAGAGAGAGAGAGAGAGAGAGAGAGAGAGAGAGAGAGAGAGAGAGAGAGAGAGAGAGAGACGATGGCAGAGGGTAGAGATGCAATTGCAGCGGCAGTGGCGATAAATGGGAACGGCGACGGCGATGACGAGCAGATGCAATCTCCCTCCCTCCTCTGTTTCTTTCCTGCAACCATCCTGTACCTCTCTTACTTTTCTTCTTCCTGCCACCGCTGTTGTTGTTTTTTTGTCTTCCTTTCTTTTTTTCCTTTAAGGCCCTAGATTTCGCCATTTCAGGTGAAATCCAAAATTTTAGGCCGAAATTTTGGATTTCCCCGAAATGATCCGAAAACTTTTATGAGGCTATATTCCGTTTTGGTTGGATGGCCAAAATGAAAAATTTCGGGCATTCCGGCCGAAACGAAACGGAATTGACAACTATGATAAATAGCCATGGTCTTCTGGATTTGCAGTTGAATGGAACCCTATTCGCGTGGTCACCAGACTCCACCTACTATGTCTCGTCTAGACAGAGTTTTTATTTCAGGGGAATGGGCTGACCTCTACCCTCAATCCATTCAAGTAGCGTTGCTACCCTATGATTTTAGACTCGAGATTGGAGTCATGTGGTACTAAACCTTTTCAGTTTGAGCTTATGTGGTAGGAAAAGAAGGGACTTAAAGATCTAATTCGAGGTTGGTGGTCAGAAAATCATCTTCAAGGGTGGGTGGGATTCAGATTAGCATCTAAGATGAAAAGTTTAAAAGCAAATATCAAAGCTTGGGCAAAAGAAAACTTTGGCAATGTGGAGGCCTCAATGGCAGAGCTGTTGAGATCCATAAAGGAGTTTGATTCCAAGGAGGAAAATGATTCCCTTTCAGAAAATGAGTTATCTCTTCATCAGGAGCTAAAAGAGAAGTTTCTCTGCAAAGTTAAGGAAGAGGAAATTAAATGGAAGCAGAGATCTAGACAACTTCGGCTAAAGGAAGGTGATAAGAATACAAAATACTTTCATAGATTTGCATCCTTCAGAAATCGTGTTAATAGGATTTCTATCCTATTAGATAGGAATAGAAGGTTAGAAAAAAAAAAAAGAAAAGAAAGAGGAGGAAATTATTGATCATGTGGTTGGGTTTTATAGTAATTTATTCTCCAGAGAAGATTGGAATAGGCCTATGCTTGACAACTTGGAGTTTCCATTGTTGGATGCTACGAATGCTGACTGGTTAGAAAAGGGCTTTGATGAAGAAGAGGTCAAAGAAGCGGTCATTAATTGTGAGGGAGAGAGAGCCACAGGCTCCCTCTATAGCTTTCTTCCAGATTTTTTGGGAAGACATTAAAGGGGATCGTTGAATTCATGAGGGAGTTTCATGACAGGGGAAAACTCTCTAAGGATATACGTGCGTCCTTCATCATCTTAATTGCTAAGAAATCTGGGACTAAAAACATCCAAGATTTTAGACCAATTAGCCTCATGGGGTCCATTTATAAAATTCTGGCTAAGGTATTGGCAAGTAGGCTACAAAAAGTTCTTCATACTCTCATCTCTTATTCACAAGGAGCATTTATTCATGGTCTTCAAATCTTAGATGGCATTCTCATCGCCAATGAATGCATTCACTCGAGATTGAAAGAAAGGATGCCTGGAATCATTTGTAAATTGGATCTAGAGAAAGCCTATGATAGGGTGGACTGGGAGTTCTTGCAATACTTGATGAGGAGAATGGGATTTGGTGCAAAATGGCGCATTGGATTGCAGAGTGTTTGAGCTCAGCTACTCTCTCGATTCTTATTAAAGGAGGGACCCTTAGAGGTCTTTAGAGGATTTTCTGCCTTTAGAGGTCTCCAACTGAGGGACCCTCTCTCTCCTATCTTATATGTTATAGCTGGTGAAGCTCTCAGTAGGATGTTGCACACGGCAAGCAATGCTATCCTCATCAAAGGATTCAGCCCTTCTAATGGAGACCAAGAAATCTCTCATCTACAATTTGCTGATAACACTCTTCTCTTCTGTGACGCTAATGAGACGCAGATATTAAATATTAAGGCAATCCTTTCATGCTTTGAAGCAGTCTCTGGGCTGAGGATAAATTTCTTCAAGAGTGAGATGATTAGTGTTAGGGTGAATGAAGATCGCCTAGCTATGTTAGCTGATATCTTCGGATGCAAAGCTGGATCCCTCCCCTCTACTTATTTAGGCCTTCCGCTCTACCATGGTAAACCCGAAAAATCCATGTGGTATCTAGTGCTTGAGAGGATGGAGAAAAAGTTATCCCTATGGAAGGCAAACTATCTATCACTGGGTGGTAGAATTACTTTGACTAAAGCGGCTTTGGCCAATCTTCCGATTTACTTCATGTCGTTGTTCAAGTTTCCAGGGAAATTACTAACCAAATTGAGAAGTTATTAACCAAATTGGGAAGCTACAACGGAATTTTCTTCGGAATGGAAAAGAAAAATAAATTCCATATGATAAAGTCTACAAGTCTGCAAAACAAAGAAAGAGGGTGGCCTGGGTATTAGACCATTGAAGGAGATGAACTAGGCCTTGCTAGGCAAATGGTTGTGGAGAATAGGAGATGATTCTCACAGTTTGTGAAAACAAGTAATTTTCTGCAAATATGGTGTCTGTAGAAATGGATGGCTAATCCAAGATCCTCTTCCGCATTTCACCGCTTTATGGAGAGGGATACTCACTACTATGGAGATGTTCTTCAGGCAAGTTAGATTCCGGGTGGGCGAAGGGGATAACATATGGTTTTGGACGGACTTGTGGGTCTTCTGTTAGCGTCTACTTATCCTGAACTGTTCAATTGTGATAGCAATCAAGAAGCCAAAGTTATTGATTATATGGAGAGGAGAGGAGACTGCATTATATGGGGGCTTGTTTTCAGAAGGAACTAAAATGAGGTGGAGAAACTTCAATTCCGCTCTCTGTTGAATATGATTGGAGAAGTTTTCATCCCTACTGAGGGTAAAGATAGAAGAATTTGGATGCCCACCACTCATGGCATGTTCTCGATTGCATCTTTTTTTGCTTCTATGACGAGTGAAGTGGTGGATACACATGTTAATTGGGCAAGTTTTTGGAGTATGAAAGCACCTCCAAGGGTGATGGTTTTTGGGTGGACGGCATTGCTTGGAGGCATTCTAACAATGGACAACCTTAGACACCGGCGAGTTACCATCGTTAATGCTTGCCCAATGTGCTTGGCGGGAGAGGAATCTATTAATCACTTGCTGTTAAATTGATCTATACCTCAATATCTATGGAGGATGGTCCTTGCTTGGTTCCATGTCTCTACTCCCATCCCCCACTCTTTTCCGGTCTTACTTGAGTTATGGAGGCTAGGAGTGGGGTTCAGAAGGGGAAAGATCATGTGGAGCATCTCTTTCTTGGCGGTTATCTGGTCCATTTGGAAAGAGAGGAATTCGAGGTGTTTTGAAGGAAAATTGTCAGAAGCGAGTATCTTAAGCGGAGAAAATTGAGTACTTAGTGGCTCTTTGGGTTTCCTTCAATCCTTTATTCAAAGGCATTCCCATCAATTCCATTATTCATAATTGGCAGGAAGTGGTCTTCTCTCAACGTATCTCAAAAAGAGTATTTCCAAGATGGTGTCGTCCTCCTCCAGGTGCTCTCAAGCTCAATTTTAATGGTAGTTCTTGTGGAAACCCCGGCCCCACTGGTTTGGAGGAAGTAATTTGTGATGCGGAAGGAACCATTCTCCTATCCTCTTCTGGCCCGGTTGGTTTCGATTCGAGCAACAAAGCTGAATTATCGGCCTTCAGAAATGGCATCCGTGAAGCATCAAAGCTCAATCCTCGACGGCTCCTAATTGAAGGGGACTCCTACCACGCCATTCAGTGGGCAAGTCAGGCTTCCAATCCTCATTGGAATCTTGCAGATATCATTGAAGAGGTGATCCAACTTTCAAGGGAGTTAAACAGCTCTTTCCACCATATTAAGAGATTGGCTAATCAGGAAGCGAATAAGCTCGTCAAATGAGGAGTTCTAAAACCTGCCTTGACTATGTCTATGTAATTTGTTTTGCTAGCTCTTTTCGGGTGCTATTGCCCGTTTTTGTTATGGGATTATGCCCCATTTGTTGGGGTTAAATCCATTTCCTCTTTCAGTTTTTGGTTGCTAATCTCCTTTGTTGTGTGGTTTTTTTAAGTCAGTATATATCTCTTATACTGAACAGTTCCTTTTGAGCAATACATCGTCATTCTTCAAAGAGAAAAAAAAAAAAACCTGATGAACTTGCATCCCAACTTCAAAAGCAACATTATAGTCGTTTTCCATTTTCTTAAGTCTGACATATTTTCTTAAGTTGACAAACAGGACAATGAAACATAAAACAGAAAGTCGAGGACTGACCAATTGCCTATCATTAACAGAAGTACCGCTGCTAGGGGTAGTAACCAGGGCAAGTTCCCATCCAGTAGGATCAAATCCATTTGCTTGAGAGGGATAGGATGCAGTGGCAGTGGCACCTACAGGCATATCCAAGTTTCAATTGAAATAATAAATTTAACACATTAATGCAAATGGCCTCAGTAGCAAAAATGAGAACTGAAACAAAGACATTGCTGATCTATATAACTTACTAGTTGGAACTATGGCCAGAGCCAACGCATTACTTTCCTCAATAGCAGATGCATCAGAAGCAACCGCATCTAATCCCTGAACACCACATTGAAGGAGTATGTATCATTCCACATTGAAGAGGAAGTATACAATAGTATACAGCCAGCAGACCACAATCTTTATAGCAAGGGACTTACCAATAAGTCTCCAGTGTCTAGGTTTGAAGGAGGAGTTGCAACCTCCTCGGTAGAACTAGAAGGTTCTGGGCTGGGCTCCACAGGCTCCACATCAACAGATGGTATTGCATCCTCGGGAGGAGAAGACTCTTCTTCAGGTTTGTATGTCAAAAGGAGCCTCTCCGGAAAATCCTGGCATATAAAGGATGTTGGGGCGACAGTTGTAAAGGATGAATGCAATTTATGTGCACACATATGATGAAATAAATGACCCAAAAATATTAATGTAGAAGTACACACAGCACATTCCAATCCAATATTGTAAAGATTTCAAGCTGTCATTCAAGAAAAGAATCTAAACTACCTATCTAAATGAAGTGGAACAAAACTGGAACTTGGAAACTGGGAACAGCCTAAGTATGACAAGGTCAGGGAAAACTCGGCTCCGGACTGGCAGTGGCTGCAACTTTTGAAGTTGCAAAACAGATCTACTGGGCCCAGGGGCGGACCTAGGGGGGGCTGCCAGGGCCCATGGCCCCCCCTTACATCTTGAAATCCTCTCTACTCGGTGCTTTGGACCTCCATCATGTGGCCATCCATCCCTCCATCGTTTATGAGTTTTTTAAACATGGCTCTTAGAAAAAGTAAACAAAGGTATTGATGATTTTGGGAAAAACTTAAAATGAAAAAAGTAAAGGAAAAGAAAGAAAATGAGAACAAATGAGGAAGGCTTGATGGAGATTGGAGAAGAGATTTTTCAAATTTCATTTTTATCTATCTACACTTGCCCCAAATCTTACAATCCAAGAGAGGAAGAGGAAAAAGAATGTCTTCTTATTGGAGATCTTGAAAGGAATTTTGGTTGCAGACTTGAAGAGATTATGTGGTATGAATAAAGAAGAAAAACTATGAACCCGCTTTCTATTTTATAAATCTTTTTTAAATTACGTAGATGTACTAATTTCACTACATGTCAATATGTATTTTCAATCTCTGTGGCTCATACTGGAATCTAATCCGCTTAAAATCAATGTCCATTTGCTTTCTATTATTACATAAATTTTTAATTCAATCGGAGTTTTATCCATCGTGGATAAAAAGAAATAATTGTATTTCTTTGTTTGATTATTATTATCCATGCTAGAAAAGTATGACTGAAAAAATCTATTCTAAGGAGATAACAACTAGTGCATTGTATTTTGTTTATCTTATAGTTATGATTTGAATTCGATTTATTTTTCATTCATTGTAGTTAACAATAATCTTATAATTTTTTATATTTTTAATTTTTGATTTTTTATAGGGGTGATGATCATGGTTAAAACATCAAATATTGATTCTTTTTTAAGAGAAAAATACAAAAAAAGATTAATTTCTTATGGATTATTTAATTTTATATATATTGAAAAATTCAGTACTAAAAAATATAATTGATGATCTCAACTCAATGAAAGAACGTCGAGCGCAACTTCAAAATTTTTTTTGCAATCTTGTTTAATGTTTTTTTTTTCTTTGCGCCCGCCACCCCCCGCCCCCCCGCGGACTGGGCCCACCTTGATGCATGCCTATCACATGACAAGACATGATTGGAAGGTCCTAATGTGGATTAAGGTGGGCAAGTATCTGTACAATCTGGTTAACCATCTAAGCAAAGGCCTCAAAACTTAATGGTGATACGTGCACACTTAAAACTGTTAAAATTTGATGTAAACTGGCCACAATCAATGGATGTTGCCAATTTTGTACACACCCTCAATCATGATAAAGCCTCCCAATCACGTTCTTGCCTGTGATTGGCATGAATTGACCTACAGAACTGGCTCGCAACTTTAAAAGTTGCAGCCAGTTCATAGCTGTTTCCTATAGAAACATCATGCGTCAAAGTTCAGCATGGCAGCATAGTATAAGTTGCATGAGTACACTTAAGTGCATCAGATCCAATAGTGTGGCAAATTCAGAATGTAAGATTAGCAGATTCAGCATAGAATTTAAATGAATAAATGAATATTTATTTTTAGTAAAAATAATATAGAAGTCTTACTCTAATCAAGTAATATTCATATCAACATCTAACTTGGGTGCCAAAAGAAGAGAAGCTGTTATAGAACTATAACAAATGCAAAACAACGTTTGAATCAGCACTGGAAGAATCTGTAAGGAATTAGATAGTCTTGTGTCCATTACATCTTGGACATGGGCATGTGTCTCATTTCAAAGAATCCATGCAACATAATGGGTTAGTTCCAAGAGATGGGCAGGTCTACAAATAATAGTAGTCAGTTTCGGTTCGTTCTGCCTAAAAAGGCTAAAACTGTTAGGCCCCTTCTAAAACTTGGTCCAAATTTCAAGGCCTTTCAGTTCATTCCAGCTAAATAGGGTAAAACTGTTAGGCCCTGTCTGAAATTTAGTCCAAATTTCAAGGCCATCTAAAATTTAGTCCAAACTTCAAGCCTGTTTGGTAGATTCAGCCTATGTAGCTGAATAGGCCAAAATGGCCAGATTTCAGCAAAACAGGGAAAATAGTGTCAAAAAAAGTTTTCTTTTCAAAATTTCTTTAAAAAAAAAAAAAAAAAAAAGATCTTCATTTTGATTTAGGTACCAATTTGCCCCACTGTAGTATAGTAATTATGTAAATCTGTTTATTTTATGTTATATCATGCTATAACATCAACAATTGCAGATGAAAGCTGAGAATAGAAATATTCATATTTTCAATTATATATCTCTAAATTTTACCGAAATGGAGCTACAAAATAAAACATTGGAATGCCAATTTGTCCAAAATGTTTCAATACAGCATGAAACTGAAACAGGTTCAAAACAAGACTGGTGACTATCCTACAAATCTTTTTGAGAAGAACGGAGATCCACACTATAACCCTCAAATAATTTCTTGTAGAACTAAGATTAAATGGGGCTTCAAAATGAAATTGAAATGGAGATGCAAAATGAAACATTGAAATGCCAATTTGGCCAAAATGTTCCAATACAGCATGAAACTGAAATGGGTTCAAAATGAGATTGATGACTATGCTGCAAATCTTTTGAGAAGAACAGAGATCCATTCTATAACCCACAAGTAATTTCTTGTAGAACTTAAATTAAACAGGCTTTCAATTATTTATGAAACAATAAAATAAAAAAAAAAAACTCTCCCTAACCCCAAAAAAAAAAAGTTCAGATATCCATGACACTTCTCTTACATGCATGGCATACATATTGGTCATATTAGCATATGACCTTAGCCGTTATTAACATGAACCACTAACCACAGCAGTACTATATTTTAAACAATCATCTACACATATCAACTTGCAATTGTACAAATAAATAAATAAATGAAATGACTGACTTGTTCTGTTGCAACAGCCTAACCCTACATAACCTTCTCTCTTTTTCTTTTTTCTAATGATCCTTTTTAAATTTATATGTTTTTTTTTTTTTTGGAAACATAACCATGTTTCATAACCTCAAATAACACACATACAAAGTTCAAAACTGGGAATATGAAGGGGTAAAAGTATATGGGTGTGCGTGCATATATCAAAGTTTTCACTTGAGAAACAGCATGTGTAACTGATCCGGTCTATAATATATCAACCCTTCCCCCTCCACAAAACCACCCACCCCTAGAGATGTCAAATGGGCTAGGCCGGCCGTTTCGGCACGGCATGCTGGGCCTAGGGAACGGGCCTGGCCCGCTGCGAACCAACCCATCCATAACGGTCGGCCCACCCTAGCGCGCGCCCGCCCCCCCCCCCCCCCCCCCCCCCCCCCCACAAATAGCCATAAAACGGTCATATAAGAGCTATTTTGTATCCTTTTCAATTTTACAAAGTCTATAAATACTCTTAACACTCTCATTAGTCTATAAATACTCTTAACACTCCCATTCTCATTTCTCACCAATTTATACAATTCTCTCACTCTCTAGCTCTCTCTCAAAGCATTCAACTATTTCACTCTCTTTAAGAAGTTTTTGGAGGGCCAAATATCAAGTCATCAAGAGACAAGATTAAAGGGGCCTTCAAATGATTCAGCAGAATACATTAGTGGACTACACATCTGATTTTTTACTTTTCCTTCATTGTAATTTGTAAACTTACAAGTTTTTTTATTCTTTTTTATTTTTATTCTCTCAGAAGATTGTAAGGTTTTGAAGGTAATCCTAGTTACAAACCTTCAAGAAGTTAAGATTCAAATGGTTCTCTTCTTAGTGGAGTAGGTCGAGTTTCACTAAACCACTTAAATATCTTTGTCATTCTCTGTGCTTGTGTTCTAATTTTCAATTTTAATACCGAAAAGGCGAAAAAAATTAATCGGAAAAAGGCACGCCGAGCAACGCGGCCAGCCCGCTCTAGGCACGGCCCGGCCTTGGGGCCCGGCCCGTTTGACATCCCTACCCACCCCCAACCCTGGGGGGACAAAAGAGGGTGACAGTCAGTTCTACTTGACATTGTGAAAATCAATTTTAAATCCGCACAACAAGATGAGTTTCTCTACTGGTTAAAATTCAAAAAACATCCTTTTGACTTTTGTGGATGTCATCATGTAGGTAAAGTGCTCGAGAATTGCCAATGGCAATTTCAAAACAGCAAAAACCAACAAGTAGAGTTACAAAAGAAAATTCACAGCTTTGACATTCAGACTACAATCAAAACTGAGAATGAACTGAAAATTCATCTAGAACATGGTACTCTGGGTCAAGTGCATGTGGCTTTGGAGAAGAATAAGAAAATGAACAATTATACTAACCAGTGGCTCTCTTGAAACAGAAACCATCCGTGGTGCCTCTCTAATGTATTCTTCCATAGTTGTAAGAAATGATTGAGGAGGCTGGACAAGGATATTATAAATACATCAGTTCAAACTATACCATTCATGGAGAGATGGCAGAATAACTTTTATGCACATAAGCATTATCACCTCTCTTAAGACTGGAAACTGGAAATTCCTAGCAAGTTCCAGCCCTCTGCAAATCTCATAAAAATCAGAAAGGCCTCCAGCCTGCAAATTCAAAACCCAATTCCTTCAGCAATCACCTTCATAAATCTGTGTTTTCAAGCTTTCATGTCAACCATGGGAAAAAGAAGAAGAAGAAAAGCCTCTGTCAGTTACTCCAAAATCATCTATAAGCTATAACAGGTATACCTGCTGGCCAGCCCTTTTGTAGATTTCAAGAGCTTTAACAGCTTCATGTCTTGGCATCTCAAAAAACTGTGATGAAACAAAAATGTTATCGGAAGAGAAGTGAAGACTTACACAAATATCACTTATGCCAAAGAAAGTCCAGGGGAAAGAAAGAGAAGAAATACAATTCCCCTACCTTATCAACAAGATTGATGATGCCATCATTAATAGCACAATAAATTTTAAAGCTCTCTTTCAAAACCTGCAAGGTCAAAACGCCTTGATCCATCATAGACTAGCCAAGAAGATACATTTTGTTACCAATTAACAATTATATTCTATGTGTGAAGAGCCTAGAGGTCTCATTAGTGGGATCAAATGGACAATTGCATTGTATTGAACAGGTCACCAACGATGTAGTTGGAAAGTCCAAGGGGAAGAATAGTAATACACATAACAGAACTTGATGGTATAATGCAAAATTCCAAATGGTTATTAATAAAAACAAAACATTATTCAATAAATGGCAACAAATAAAAAGTTCAAAATATTTTAAAATGTACAAGCAAGACGGCAAAAGTGATGCTAAGAGAGTTATAATGCCAATTATGAAGCCTTAAACAATTTGAATGTTCAGTTGGCAACTAAGGAGGGAAAGGTACCTATCAGCTTCTCAAGATTGACAAAAGAAATTAGTAGCCTTGATCCTGTATGCATTAAAAATGAAAACGAAATGGCCATTGCAGTTACTAATTCAGGATCTAGCGTGTACAGAATGAAAACTTCATTCTCGATTCTACGAGAACTTTTATAAAAGTGTTTCATTTACTTTTCTTCCATGGAAGTTTCATTTTCCTAGAATGTATCCTAATTTTTTGCCTAATTCTTTTTTTGATGATCGATTCAGACTCTGGTAAAAAAAAAAAGATTTACCTTATTTATTTCACCCCTTCAACAAGTTTAGTAACGAGAATAATGGCCCTATTGTTCCAATGGAGGAAAGAAACTACCAAAACTACAAGAAGAATGCCTGATAACAGAGAAAGAATGCCTTAATACTACAACAGCGAAGGTGATATTCAGAACTGTGCAAATTATAGAGCTATTGCACTTATCAGCCACAGTATGGAACTTTAAAAGAGAGTAATAGAGAAACTACAGCAACAAAAATCGAATGCTTCAGAAAACCGGTTTGGGTTATGTAAAATAGATCTACACTGGTTTTTATTGATTTAGAGAGATATGGAAAAAAACGTTATGTGTGTATAAACTAATGTACACGAGGCGTATAATATAATATTAAGGTAATTGATCAGGTTGATGTCAAAGAAAAAATATATCCCCCGTGGCGAAATTATACGAGACATGCATGAAAGGCGATAAGGAGTATAAGGCTTGTGTTGAGAGACGATGATCTCCCAATTAGAGTTTGATAGTACCAAGGCTTGGCTCTTGAACTCCCATTGGGGTATGGACAACTTGGGGGTGGCCATCCAAGATGAAATTCCTTGAAGTGCATTGTTTGGCAATAGATGTAATATTAACAAACAAGAACCCCTGTCAAATGCATTGAAAATTAGTAAATCAAAGACAAAATATATAGAATGCAAGTTTGGTGGAAGAGGGAGTAGAGACGAGTTAGTTAGAACTGAAATAACTCAATGCCTCGGTATGATAATTTCAATACAAAGAGCAGCTATAGAACCGTTTCAAAAAAAAAAAAAAAAAAAAGAGCAGCAGAACAAAACAGAGGATTGAATGGACATAACAAAAAAACAGGGTCGACAGAATGGAGACAAGCTATTGAAATATTGGTCATCAAATGACACTTTGATTGAAGGAGCATTTCATAAGATGATTGCCAAACCAATTTTTTGTATGCAGCAGAATGTTAGGCAACAAAACTTGACAAAGTAAGCAAAAGTATGAGTGGCTGAGATGCGCATGTTAAGATTGAAGTGTGAAGTAACAATAAAGGATAAAATTAGAAATGACTACATAATAAGAAACCTAAGGGTAGCTCCAGTAGAAGTGAAAATCAATGAATGTCATTTTAGATGGCTTGGACACACAAAAACAGAAGATCGGAACACAGCCCCAGTACAAAGGATTGAAGCTACAAACTAAAAAAAGGATGGGAAGGGAAAGACCATTAAAAACCTTGAGTAAGGTAGCAAAGAAAAGCCGTGATAGATTGTGTAGTTACATGGAAAAAGGCCTCAAATAAAATTAGGATGAGTGAAAAAGTAAAATCGCAAAGTTGACATCATATAGTTGGGAGGAAGGGTATATGATGATGATTCTATAAGTGCAGTGGGTTGGAAATTGATTCGCAACATTCCAGATCATAGATTGGAAGTTATTCAAATATCACATGGATCTTATCCTCAACTAGTAAAACCGATCAAGGTTATGTGTGCTTCAAAAAATAGTGGACTCTGACAAAGGTGGAAACATAGAAATTATATTGAAATGGTTCAAGATGTTAACGAGTCTGAAGATTAATTATTGTAAATGTGGGTTGTTGTTCGGATGGACAACAGTTATGTTGCTTCTTTGGCAAATGCATTTTGGTTGCAAAGTCGGGAAGCTCCCTACAAAGTATTTGGGGCTGCCCTTATGTTTGGGTGTACAAAAGAAATTTTTATGGGATTCAGTGGTGGAGTGGATACTGGATAGTTGAAACATTAAGTTAATGGAAGGGAAGGTATTTGTCTATGGGAGGTCAACTTACCTTAATCAAGTTAGTTCTATCAAGCATCCCCAATTTACCATATGTCTTACTTTAAATGTCCTAAACGTGTGTTGCAAAGGATTGAGAAATTTTAGTGTGAATTTCTTTGGAATTATACTCTTGAGAAAAGGACATATCATTTGGTAAGGTGAGCGACAGTATGTAAACCAATTGCTCAAGGCGGGTTGGGCATCCATTCCACCAAGAAGGTTAACAAAGCATTACTAGGAAAGTGGCTGTGAAGAGTGGGGAACCCAGTCAAGCTTTGTGGAGGTAACTATTAATTTGTAAATATAAGATGAGGGTCATGATGGTTGGTGCATGACAGGTGGCTTTAGGTTTATGGAAGTCTGTTCTCTCTGTTGAGGATGATTTTGATCACTAGATTCGATATAGGGCTCATGATGGGCAGCGGATTAGATTTTGGGATGATGAATGGTATTGTCAATGGTGTTGAACCACCAATTTCCAATTCTCTACTCGTTGGATCGGATTCAGCAGGCATTTATTGCTGAAAACTCTCGTTTAATGGATGAGAGTATAATGTGGGATTATAGGGATCTAATGGACAATGAAGTTTCTGACCTTACAAGTATGCTTGATATGCTAGACAAGGTTTATATGTCAGTGAGTAGGAAGAAGAGATGACAAGCTATGGAAAACTGATGTCAAAGGTTCATTCTCAGTTAAGTCTTTTTTAATGTTCTAAATGGCACATCTAATAGAGTGGAAGGTTGTCGAAGCTTCTGGGATCCTTCAGTTATGCAAAGAGTTTTGGTTTTCTGTGAGCTAGTGAGGTGGAATAAAATTCTGACTATAGACAAAAGTTGAAAAGCAGAAATCATTTATAGTTAATGGGTTTTCGATGTGCTTAAAAGACAAGAGATAGTGCATAATTTGATGATCTAATGTCACTTTGCTCATAGAATTTGGGTAACAATAATTATTATGTTTGACATGCAGTGGGTCATGCCAGGGACAGTTGAAGACCCTTTTTTACAGTGGCGTCTGAGGTGCAAACTTGTGCGTGGTAAGATTCTATGAAAGTTCATGTTTTATGCTACTCTTTGGAAAATGTGGTTGGAGAAAAAATAATAGAATTTTCAGGAATAAAAGTAAAACAATAAAGGAGATGCTAGAATCCATTTTCTAGACAGTGTGGGTGAGTAACAAAAAGGAGTTTGAGGGAGTCCCTTGGAAGACCTCAATAGACCATGGGCAGCAATTTTATAAGGGGCTGGTGTGCAAAACCTATTAATAGAATTTCATGGAAGAGCACCCCAATTGGAGTCTTAAGCTGAATTTGATGGAAGCTATTTACAATCCATTTGTATAGGAGGTATAGGAGGTGTTATTAGAGATTGTAATCACCATGTTGTTAGGAGTTTTTCAGGGCCATTGGATTCTTCAAAGCCATTAAAGCTAGAGTGTTTGCTCTTCTGGTAGGATGTTGTGAGTTGGTTAGGATGGGAGGATATAATGTCATTCTCGAAGGTGATTCCTTTTCTCTTTTTTTTTTTCTTCTGCGAAATGGGAAGGTGATTCCTTTCCAACTATTCAACAGGGATCGGGGAAGACATCTTATCTTTGGAGACTAACTGACTGGGTGGAGAAGGTGCAAGATATTTCTTTTTTTTTTTAATGGTAAGGTGCAAGATATTTCAAGGCAGCTGGGTGCCTTATTTCATCATATATTAAGAGAGGCTAATGTTATTGCTAATGGTCTTCCAAAGGGAGGAGTTTTTTTCATTTTACAGTTTCTTTTGATGTATGGTATGTGTTTTTTTTTAAATTGGTCTGAGTTTCTATAATTGGCGTTCAACGTTTTTCTTGGGCTCGGCTTGGCTCAGTCGTGCTTAGTCCTTGTTTGGTGTTCTTTTCTTGGAGTAATAAAATTTACTGTTTTCGGGGAAAAAAGTGGGCTTTACACATAATCCAAGAGAATGGAAAGAGGACTAGAGGAGGCTGATGCTTAGGCAAAAGTTGGGTTAATAGACTAGTATTCATGATTGTATATTTATTAACCCTATAATTTGATAGTCTTTCATTTGTAATAAGTATGCTATCTTGATAGCCTTTCTAGTTGTTCTTGACTTCTTGTATAGTTTTATTTTAACTAATGGAATCTCTTATTGCTGCTTTTGAAAAAAAAAAAAAAAACCTACAAGTGAAGTTTCAGATGGGTAAGGCCTCAATGAAGGTGGTGGTGGTAACTCTACAAGTGTGGTGGTCTAAGCTATTCTGCGTATCATGCAATCTTCATGGAAGAGAAAATATGACATCGAGTTACAAAGAGACTAAAGATATCCTAGCTGATTTTACATTTGTTTGACAATGAATTAATTGCCTTGTTAGCCTCACCCAGGTAGCAAAACTTATCGAACAATGGACATCTAAATTTTATACAAATAATAAAATCTTAATTCATCCTATCATTTCAAACAATAAATTTCTGTTACATAAGAAATCAAAGTATAAAAACTAAAAATATATGCAAATAATGGATTATCCATATCTACTCCACAATCCATATCAAATGATTAAATTGTGACTCCCTCTTAGCCTAGTACACAAGCTATTCTAACTTCTAAGATCACTGCCAACATTCTTCTTTTTTTGGGTAGTGGGGGCAGGAATATGCACCTGAATTGCCACAGAGCATTTTAGCCACTATCCTTTAGAATATATACACTACAAATTACAGTAATTGATTGCCCTAATATTTGTCACCTATTACTTGAGAATCACTGAGTTAAAAGTTCGCAATGAGCCCTTGTCTCGATCATGAAATTCACCAAATGCACCCACATGATAGGACTTAATCACCTCTCAGCAACAACGAGGAAATGATATATCGCATTCAAAAACAGACTGTCAAACAACCGCTTGTTGGATTTTTGTAGCCATTTCAAAAAAGGCTCCTATGCGTCTTCAAATGTAAAAGTACTTTTAACTGAAAAAGAGTAAGGAAAACCAATTGTTTAGGCCTTACTAAAACACTTCTTCTTTACAAAAATATGTACAGTAAAAAGCCTCAATCATTGCATCCTTATGATGTGCTTCTGTATAATTGATATCTGTATAATTAATACACAGTTATCAGTAGCGGCTCCAGGAATTCAAGTCAGTGGGGTCAACAAAAGACTTATCTTCCACAAATCAAATAAATTTATTTTCCCCTTTATCAACATCTTTCATCTACTTTCGATAATTCGACAAATATAATATAAAATTCTCAAATAATCTATTTCCGATAATCCGACAAAGATAATATTGAATTTAAAAAAAATAGAAATTTTAATACATTGTTACTAATAGTTCTTAATCCAAAAAGAAAATCCAAATACATAAACTCCTACAGCTACCCTCAACAGGTTTTCATGTATTGAAATCGTTGCATAATAGCTTCAATATCAACACTAGCAACCACATCATTTTCAATAAATGTGACCAAACGGTCATTCATCCATTGATCGCCCATTCGGTTACGCAATATGTTATTTACGTACTTAATTGCTGAAAAAGCTCTTTCTACCGTAGCAGTCGCTACTGGTAAAATCAACGCCAACTTTAGAAACAAATAAACTAATTGGTATACGATATGACGATATCCTTCTTTGTCTCCGTTAATTTTATAGTAATGTCACCAATTCCTTTAAGTTCTAAAAACTCGTTGCTAGAGCGCATATCAACAATCTGGACCCATTAATTTTTTATTTTATTTTGGTAGACAGTTGGCTCATTAACTTAGGCGGTGGGTATTTTATGGTGACTTTTGTTTACTACCACAGCAACAAAGAAAAGGTATAAAGTTAGCTAATGCAGGGGTGAAACTCTTAAATTGAGTGGGGTCAAATCAAAATTTCAATTCATGACATAAAATTTTTTATTTTTAAATATTTTTTCAGATCTCAGTGGGGTCAATTGACATTTGACCCCACTGTGATCAATGCGGCGCTGCCCATGACAGTTATGCTGTCACATTTTTATCCCATCACAAAATTAAACTCAATGCATCTAATGTCTTTAAAAGTACAAGCGCAAAACGAGAAATCCATGAGATGAAAATTACTAAAAAGAACATGAATTTATTTCTTGTGTCCAGAAAATTAAAACAGAAATCAATATCCATTATTTTATTTTATTTAAAAGGCAGAAAGAAAATTGGCATACCAAAGCCAGGGCATACTGCACGACATAATTGCTAACAGCTGCGCCTTCTGGCTGCAAAGTCAGCAATGAACATCACATTGTCATTACAAGACTGGGGGAAATAGCTATGTTTCTCTGCAATTAATTTTCTTATCAACAATAAAGCTCCAAAAGTTGCGTCGAAAATACCCGACAGCCAATGAGACGGTATAAGAGCTGCTGTAAGGCAGGCAACTGCTCTAACAGTTCCTCACTGTTCAGATCCCTCGTTCTACTCAGGCCCTGATGATGAAGAGGAAACAATGACAAAAGAGTTTAGTAGACACTAAACAGTAAATAAACTATATTTACAATCCAAAAGGCATTACACCTTCTCATGCCCTTCAGCAGGTCTTGTCAGGCGCTCAGCTTCAACATCATACTTCAAAACCCTAAAGCACTCGAGTCTTTCCTCCAGGTACAGTGCATATGTACGAACCCATGCAGAGCAGTCCCAAGCTGAAACAATGCAAAACAACAACAAACATTGTACACTTAGAATGGTACTTATAGCATAGAACCGTGCGCGCGCACGATTCCGAGTAATCCTTTTTAAAATCTTTTTGTCATTTTTGTGCATCTGAGCCAATATTTCCATGGCCAAGCTGTTCTTTTTCTTCTTGATTTCGATTCTCTAATTCAAGATATTCTTTTTTATTAGATGATATACGAAGACCCTTTTTTTATTTCCATTAATGTTTTTGTATTTTTTCCATTAATGTTTTTGTTTTATTTCCATTAATGTTTTTGTTTTCACTAATGTTTTCACACACACACTCCTTTTTTTTGTTTCCAAGAAGTAATTTGAATGGTATTAATCCACGGTTTCACACACACACAAACGATGAATAAATAAATAAATAGTTGGCAGCAAAAACAACCTATTGGGCTTGAATCATCCTTGAAATTAGACAACTGGAGTATCCGTCCCCTCTGAGAGAAATTCAGAAGCTCCTCTCTAAAAGTTGGATCCCCCTCCCTCAGGGTCCTATGAATGACTATGAGCGTTTTCAAAGCAACCTGTAGAGCCATAAAAGAGCATAGTTCACACAATATACACAAGGTCTCAAATAAAAGCTCAAATTGGAATAATGAGGATAATAAGTTCAGAAATATATCTATTGTTGCTGAATGTTAGTTAAGATGAGAATAGAAGGGAGAATCAAGTATCTAGGTAATGGGCACTGATCATTGGAATGTCTTAATCTATGTTACTTGAGCTGAGAAGGGGGTATGATCAGTTCTCGGAACTGGTACTAAAACTCCTCTAAAATCCAAAATAAAAATGGGCAATGCAAGGATAGGCAACAATACATAAATGTAACTTTTATACAAATTAAAAAAAAAAAAAAAAAAAAGGCTCAGTAACTATGAATTCAGCGAATGGGCACCAATCAGTTTTTCTTTTTTTTTTTTCCCTTCTTCTTTCTTGGGTTCCTATAACCATATCAAACGTCACTAAAATTCATTAAGCCAATCCTAAATTGGTGGGATAAGGCAATGATGATGATGATTCTCAAATTGGTTAAATCCAAGTTGCATACGTTCTTAATTCTAAAAAGAAGATCATCAACAAGTGGTCACATTCCACCTCCTTCACCACATATTCCAAGATGATTCAACTATCTGAGAATTAGTTGTCAAGGGGTAATTCTTAAAGTGTACGGTGAATGAGAGGTTTGCAGAAGTAGAACCATTTGTTTCTTGTCCTTAATCTAAGCAATTAGAAAGTATAAAATCCAACATCCAAATAGAACTATAATTTCAAGTCTAAAAAAGGGGTACATCACCCATCCTTGTCCAAGTACCCTAGTACCAGATCAAGTAATCTCCCTTTCAACAGATCCACACGCTTCACTAAATACCTTGCAAGATAAACATATACAGTTGAAGGAAAGATAGATCCATCTGAATTCTAATGTAACCAAATACTCATACCCTATACATCAAATTTCAAAAACTGCCACATGAGGGAAGAAGCAAGCAAACAAGCATCAACTTTGGAAGCATAAGTAATCTAAACAAACAATTAAACCTAAAGATTTCATTCAATACCAACAACCCCAATTAATAAAAACCCACTCCAACCGCTATTACCCCAAGATTCCATTCAATCAGATAGATCAAAACCTAATAGGAATAGAATAACAAACAGGGGAAGAGGAGAAATCGTACAGTCCAGTTATGGGTCTTGGACAACCGCCTGGAAAGAGCGTGTATGCAGTAGGCAACATCAGCCCGAGGTCGCATCACGGAGGTCGCCGCCAGAATTTCTGCAGATCCCAATCCAAAAATCAAAACAAACCCCCACCCAAAACCACAAGAGAACCACAAAAGATCCAAGAGGTAAATCACTGAAACAAAGAAAAAGACTCACTTCTGAGATGCCTCTCTTTGGGCGGACACTCGACGTGGTTGGTGGCTTTGACGATGGCAACATCGACATCCTACAGCACAGATCGGGCATGGGTTTCGATCATCCCCCAAAGCTGTTCGACGAAATGACTGAGAGAGAAGAAATAGAGAGAGAAAGAAAGAGAAGAAGACCTTGAATTCGCTGTTGAGGTTGGCGAGGCCGACTTTGGTGGTGTCTTTGAGGGCACCGTAGGCCTTTCTCCAGGTCTGGAGGGTGCCCATGTGTCTCCTTTCCCTCTCCTGATGCCGCTACGAACGCTCTTCTCTCGCCTACGCACGACTCGGATCGCAGGACCTCTCCTTCTCTTTCTACTCACTCTTCCTCTTCTTCTTTGGTCTTCTTTGCTTTACTCTCTCGAATCTCGATCGATTGATCGAGTCGATGAGGGTGAGTCGCGAGTGGGGGAATCGCTGGCACTGTTTGGTTGTCTTTGGTGGTTGTGGTAGGGCCAGGCTGGCTGTTGTCAAGGTGGGTCGGTGCAATTAGAATTGATCTCGGCCGTTGGTGCTGTGGGGCCTAGTGAAGATGGACTGTCATTTGGATAGCTGGCAGAGAAATGTCTTTGTGTTCGGTTTGAGCGTCAAATTGGACGGTTGGGAATTTATCGTAGAAACTGTCACTGGTCCAACTAGGATGTTTCACCAAAAAAAACACAAAGAAAAAAAGAAGGGGTCCAACTAGGATGGCTACAACTTTTGGAAGTATAAATTTAAGATGTGTGTGACAGACACGTTCCTACTCTTAAGCCGCCCACCAATCACAATCACTTCTAAAGTAAACTTGTCTATTTTACACATTTTTGGGAATGTGGGGCCGAGCTTGCCGGGGCCATTTATGATCGGTAGGAACTTCTCACACATTAGGGGCGAAAAATAAAACACCAACACACACGGGGTTGAGAGATGTTAGCGCATTATCATCACACAGGTCTTTTGAATGAATTAAGATAGAAATGAAACGTAGAATTCAGAAATAATAGATTTTAATTGCATTTTAGAATTCCAACATTTAGAATTCACAAACAACATTGACACATGAATTATATGAATTCTAGTAAAGAAACGGGCCGTAAAGCATCACTCCTAAGTTAATAGCTTAAAAAGAACGGTCATAAGACGAAATAGGACACCTAAATTACCCATAAGTCAATATTTGATATTTTTAATGGTTAGCAATTGGACATCTTGGAAGCTCTCAAAATGGTAGCTTGTATGCTTGTCATCCTTCAAAGTTCATGGGCCTGGCTTGGCCAGCTCAACTTTAAAAACAACAGATCAGGCCCCGCCCAGGCCCAAAACGGCCATAAAAGTCAGAATGAGCCCACCCATTTAGTCAACCAGGCCGGGCTGAACTGGGCTTTTGATCAATTTTGTGGCTTTCTAGCAAATCTTTGGCCTAATTAAATTAAATTACCTACGCTCCTTATACGGGCGGCCGAGCCAGGCTTTGCTCTTTATTTCACTTAATCCAAGCCTAGCCCAATTATTCAATAAATTATTAAATGGGCCCAAATTACATACCAAGCTTAAAGCGGGGTGGGCCAGGATCGGGCCCATGGTGGCCTGGGCGATGAACACCCCTACTTCTAAGTGGGCTATGCGTGTTGTACTATGCCTTGCATAGTGTATTAGAAAGACCATACCATTTCTAAAGAAAACCAATTAGTCTTAAATTTCAATAATTTGCATTTTGGGCCACATGTGTATGTACGGCTATAAATGAACCTTTATCTAGTCCAAAATGGTGGTAAATTTCCCATTAGGCTCAACATTTTTGGAAATAGCAATGAGTTGGGTTAAATTGGTGGTAATCTACCCTAACCCATTTCTACTAGTGGGAGCAGGTTTGATAATGGGTTTGTCGGGTTTGATATGAATATAAAATTTTAACTCAAGTTGCTGGACTTATAATGGATTTAGGTTTTGTCACTACTGCCCTAACCGCCTAACCGGCTAATTTATGGATAATTTACATATTACTTAATAATACTTCATGTATAAAAACACTTTTCTAGCACAAGTGGTGGCAGGTTTTTAAAAAATAAAAGAGTGAACTTTACTCTCTTTTTTTGGGTAAAAAGTACCTTTACAAGTTAGAGTCTTCAATTATGCAAGAAATGTTGATATATTTGTATATTTAAAACAGAAAATAAAAGCAACCACTACCAAACACCATCCAACTCATATTTATCAAAAGGCTGATTTGGAATCACAAACCGGGGGACATTCATGTGCATCCATCCCTAGTCATAGAGTGAGGGACACTTACATGATTTTTCCTGTTTACACATGAACATTCTTTTCCTACATATGACCATATATGGCTTTTTCTCTTTTGCACATGATTTCCAACTATGTAAGTGTCTCGGGATGAATGCACGTGAATATTCTCCCAAAAACTATAACCCATTAAAGACCAAGTCAAATTCGGATCAAGTCAAATCCAAGCCTGGAGAAAAGCTCCAATTCAGATCCAAGGATTTGTCAAGTACTCCACAGTAAAGAATTAATTGTAAGTTGTAGCCTAAACAAGAAAGACAGAGTGGATGCTAAAATGGGCAGTAGGAAGTCATCTTAGGTCATCCCATTTTGCAAGATTTGATGACTGGGTCCAATCATCCTATCAGTTTCAAGTTTTGAGCAACAAGTAAACCATAATGATTATTTTTATAGTAATAGAGTTCGTTGGATACCAAACTACTTTTTTTAATGGTGATTAGTTCAGGAAGACTACAATCTACAGCATCTTTTTCATACCCAATCAACTGCCAACCCATGATCAGCAATTACATCATGGCCAACCCCTTATTTAAGACTGTTGCTGCCTGACATAAGAGAATTCAGCTGTTACTAGGCTGGACACAGGACAACGACAACATAGATGTGGCTGATCAGTGTGACAGTGTCACAGTGAAAATGAAAGGGGCTTAATCTGTTTGCTAGGTAGAAAAAGTTTATCTCATCAGAAGAAATGAAATTGGACTATAGACACAAAAGCAATAAAATTGTTCGAAATCATTGTTAAGGATCAAATGCCCTACAATTATAATGTATTAAGTTGGAAGATTTTGAATCTAATTTTGATCTTCTGTTATAATTTTGACTGACAGTTAACCTTCTTTATTAAAATTTTACCTACTTATATCATTATCTCATTAAACCACCCATTACTCTCCACTTTAACTCCATTTATTCCTTTTTTAAGTCTCTTGCTCCACCATATCTCTTCTACTCCATTTCTGTTCTTTTTTTTTTTTTTTTTTTTTTCCATTTATGCAACTTACTTAATGGATGGGGAGAGGTACTTCACATAACCATTTTAAAGGAAGAATTTTTAATTTATAATGTGACTGTGCTGAGCACGGGTGGTTGTGCTAGTGTTTTTTTTAAGGCAATCCTACTTAATGCGACAAAAATATTTTCTAAAAGGGAAAATTTTCCCCACGAGGGCTATTTTATTTAAAAAGAAACTGAGAGAACCATATAAGAAAAAATGATGAGTTTTTCAGAAAATCGTGGGGGGGACGTGGCGGGTGCCCCTTGTTTTCATCCTTGGACCAATATGCTTCACTTTCATGTCAATTGTCTTATATTGATCAACTGTTTTCACCCTAACTACGAGATTAAATATTTATGGTAACATATTTGGTTTCTTCCTCTTTTTCTTTAGTTTTCAATATAGTCACGAAGATTCAAAAGTTTTCTCAAATAACTTTCCTTTTATAGTAGTAAAGCGTGGAGGCTGATTTCTATTGAAATTTGAGTAATATAGAGTAAACAGCTAAATAAGTTACAGCTTCATTAATGAATTGGTGGTAAGGCGTCTCCCTTACTCAGAAATCATCCCCGTCAACTCCTTAAGCATGAAAGGTTTGGGACTTGCCACAAAAAAAGAAAGCATTGACTGACCCATCAATAGGTCAAGCGTCAACATTGTTGTACATGTGTTACACATGTGTCCATACAAAATGACTTCGGATACCCTGTCTCACATGCTTCTAGTAAGTGGGATATGTAGAACTCTATTAAGGAGCTTACTTACTCTCTCGAAAAAAAAGAAAAAAAAGGAGCCTACTTACGAGTGGTCGGACCGTTAAAATTGAATGGCACTTCCTCTAGAGGCATATCCTTGAATCTTACTTCAATAGAAACCGGCTCCAATTAAAGATTGAGAACATAATCAATAACATTATTAGCACACTATTCTACATTATTAATCATATGCATTAATGAATTGGTGGTAAGGCATCTCCATTTCCCATAAATCATCCCCGTCAACTCCTTAAGCATGAAAGGTTCCGAACTTGCCACAAAAAAGAAAGCATTAAATGACCTATCAATAGGTCAAGCGGTCAACATTGTTGTACAAGTGTTACACATGGGTCCATACAAAATGACTTCGGATCCCCTTGTCTCACATGCTTCTAGTGAGTGGGATGTGTAGAACTCTATTAAGGAGCCTACTTACGAGTGGTTGGACCGTTAAAATTGAATGACATTTCCTCTAGAGGCATATCCTTGAATCTTATTTCAATAGAAACCGGCTCCAATTAAAGATTGAGAACATAATCAATAACATTATTAGCACACTCTTATACATCATTAGTCATATGCATTAATCACATTATCAACCATGTACACAATCTAATGGTGGAGCCAACTTCTATTTAATTTTAACGTGAGAATGTACCACTTGAGGGAATGATGTTCAATTTTAACAATTCAAATTATTGGTAGGTGGATCCCATGGTGGAGTTTCACGCATCCCACCCATGTGAAGGTGCACAGGACCACTCGGGGAATCCAGACTCATACACAAAATAGACCACACCACCATCGAATTCTCATTCCTTGATGTCTCTCAACAACCACAAGTTAAATCCGAGGCACATGCGAAACACTACACACACCATATTTTTAAACTTTATATTCATGAGAGGCTCAGATTCCCTAACATTGCCACATTCTCTGAAACTAATCCCGAATTTCCTTCATCTTCTTCTTTCTGAATGTGGAAAATTATTTGCAAGTGCACAACGGAATCTATTGGCCTTAACAAAGCACCAGTTGATGACACTTTATTGCAGCTCCAACGTGTAACCATGGTGTGGTTATGTCGCCTATCCAACCCACCGAGGTAGCCTTTTTATCTTCACCACACGTTTGGTAAGCATCCATGATAGGAAGGGGATTCTATGCTCCTCTCCTTATCATTCCTTTGTTCCAATGGAATCAAGCCATCATTTGTAAAGCGAATTTTAGGTTTGATATTGAAAGATAATTCCCACCATTAGTAGAATATATAATACAATAGTTGTAAGTTTTTTTAGCATTAACTCAAGATCTATGAAGAATTAGGACCTCAACTTTTTATTTAAAGCCAATTTGGACCATCTACAGTATTTGAACGGTTCGGATAGTGCGAAGGGGCCCCACGAAAATAAAAAATATATATTTTAGAATTTGGACATTTTTAAAAATATCTCGATATTTAGAAATGATCAACGACTGAAATTTGATCAACTAACCATTTTTTACCTTTCAGAGATGGCTCACGGTTTAGATCGTGATTATGGGCCCCACAAAAACCAAAAAATTGAAAAAAAAAAAAAAAAAAAAACACGCTGTTTTTTATCCCTTTTTTTGCATGGTGTGAAATCAACGTTCCATAGTTTTTGGCCAATTTCTTATGATCCATGATGAATCAGGCTGCCAAATTTAGACCCATAGCTGTTTTAGGCATTCTGAAGAGATTGGATGGTTCATATTTCACAAATGGGCACCACAGAATTTCAGAAATTGCCATCCAACAGTATGAAATTTTTTTATATAAATATCTTAAAATCTGTGAACAATCAACGGTTGATATTTGGCGCCCTAGCTGTTTTGGGCCTTTTAAACAAGATTATCAGTTCAAATCTTAATTGTGGGGCGTAGAAAATGTCAGATTTAAAATAAAAAAGGACAACCCTACACTACCGCTTGCGGCACTGTAGCTCCGCCTTTCAGTGGATTCGTTGATTTTGTGTTTTAGACCGAGAGGGGTGATTTTGTATTTTAGACCCGGATGGGGGGAGCTTTGACGGGGGTAATGCATAGGAGCATGGACGGACACAGGGATTCTTGGATGGAGATTTCCTTGCATTACCAAATGTGGAAAATCCACGGAAGCGCAGAAAACGTGTGAGGAATCATCGCTAAGGATGCTTACCAAACGTCCCCTTATTATTCTGTGGAAAGCAAGAGGCTTCAAGGCAATCTTTTACATTGTAGAGTATCTAGGGACTGTGATGGGTCGGGTCAGGTCGGGTTTAGTAATATCAATCTTTTATTTTCAAAATTAAAAATAATATTCCCTCAAATGCGTTGAGGGATGGTCTAAAAAAAGTACCTTATGATCAGGTAGAGTGCTTATTACCAGTATGCTAAGATGGGATTTAAAAAAATATGTGTACAACATGTATATAAATTATATATCGAGAGGGTGGGTCAAGTAAACCAAAAAACTGAACCCAAAGGATCTGAAAATCGACACCCCAATGGACCCATTACCAAGCCAACCTCTAATAAAAGCCGGTCAGGCCAAGATGCCTATTTTAACCTGGCCCAATTCCATTTTTTTTTTTTTTTTGGTTAGTTCAGTTGGCCTAGGACTACGGTTTGCACCCATAGGCTGTAGGTTCGAAACTACACTACCACTGGGCTAGAGGGGATTTTACCTGACTTTCCTCTCAGCCCGAAGGGATTAGCCCAGCCCAAAGGGTTGGAAGTTGGAACCCTCCGATAGAGGAAAAAAAAAGCCCAATTCCATTTCCTAAAGAGTGTCAACATTCAACTAAATAGGCCACCCATCTTACAAGTTTACTGTTTATTGTCCCTCCTTTACAAGATGATGGGATCCACCTATCTTAAATCCAAAACCATCAAATTAATGACACCCTTTGCTTTCTATTTCATACTACTCATTCAACAGGTGCTGTAAGTGTCTAAATATTACGGACTTGATTAGATGGAAATAATATTTCTTGTTAAACTTCTTGTGAAGGATTTAGAAAGATTGGATGCCTGAAACGTAAAAGGGAAGGAGAAAAGATGGTCAAAACCCCAGGCTGCTCTCAGCCAAAGGCACTTCGACGCTTAAGTTAGTTCTGTAACTAGACAAAGGATGAGTGAGGGAGAGGAAAGAAGAGAGTAAGTGTGTTTATGAGTGTTAGTGTACCTGTCTTGGGCTTGCCTCTTGCATATATATAGGTAGAAGTCCCATCAGGCCTTTTACTTAGTGGAGGTAGGTGGAGGTACTATCCCATCGAACCATATATTGATCTGTCAGCAGTTGAGTCCCATCGGACTTTACCCTGACATCTTAGAAGGGACATAACCACCGGGTAATGATAACTTTTTATCTCTATCCGGCGCATGTCCCTATCTCCTGACACGTTCTGTAAAGTGGGACAGCTGTCACTGGTTGAGAGTCGGTGCTCATCTCGGTTAACTAAACTGAGGATGGTACTGAGGCCAAGCACGACTGTAAGATAGACGTCATATAGCGCCGAGATGCGCCTGGTACCCTTACCGAAGTTAGGAACAATCTCACCGAGACCGGATCATGCCGAGCTGGTACCTTTACCGAAACTAGGACGATCTCGGTACTGTGAAAATATCTTCACTGACACCTTTGCCGAGATGTATAAATCCGAGACCCAGCTGGTATTGTTACCGAAACTAGGGTAATCTCTGTATTATGAAAATGTCTCACACATGTGCATCTCTCGACCTTTAATTACCCATCAAGACAGTTGGAGTAGCTAAGTTCTCATAGAAAACTGTGTCTAATCATATAATCAAAGTAAAACAAAGTTAAGAACCAAAATAATGATATACTAGCACAATAACCCATGCTAAATAAGTATGGGTAGGTCCAAACACTACAAACTAAATATTCATATATAAAAAGACTAAATAATTGCAAAGAGAACCAAATTGACAAAAGAAGGGACATAAAAATAAACGAAAATTAACTCATAAATTCATTACCTTATAATGAAAACCTCCAAATAATCATCACCTCCTCAACATTTTCCTAAATTTAGGAGACCTAAGTGGTATAGAATGAGAATAGAAGAATTCGGGTAGAAATATAGTAGAAGAGGTGAGGTATAAAGAGAGCCTTTGAGAAAAAGAAAAGGTGGAACCTTGAAATTTGGATAGTGAAAGTGAGTGGTATGGTTGCGTAAGAGAATGTGGTGTATTTGAAAGCAAAAAAAGAGATAACTTCCAATCAAAATTGCAACTGGCATTCAAAATTAAAACTTAAACGCCTTTAAGATATTCTCATCAAATTAGTGAGCAATATGCGATCATCAGTCACAATTAGTCAATGGCCCTTAATGTTGGCTGTCAAGGTTCGAAATCATCAGTCCATGGATTATGAGGAGATTGCCATTTCATGACTCCCTATTCTCCTTTTTCAGTTTTCTCCTTAAACACCTCCAAAATTTTAGGAAGAATTCCATCATTAAGACAGGATAATAAAGAAAGACAATTTACTCTAAATTGATTGGGATTTAGGAACTCATGGTGCAGCCTTGACTTAACCCGAGCTTGACCAGCATTGGCCTTGAGTGGGGTTGTGGCTTTAAGCCCATGTTCAGAGAGCCCTAGCCCATTTTCACCCAAAAAGGTTATGGAGTGAGCCCATATGGCACACTATATTTAGCATAAAGGGCATTTATATTCGAAAATGGACTAGGCCTTGGAATAACTTTCAGGTCCATGGGCTTGATCTTGCCCTAACTATTGTGCTAAATAACTAAAGGGCCTGGGCTTGAACCAGCTCTGACCCAGCCCAACTTGGCAAACAAGTGATGCTTCTAGTGTCTCGATAAACAATTGTCATGATATCACTACAAACTTATAAACATAAAATGAAAATCGGTTGATGGCAATTTCCAATGAAATTAAAGTAAGGCAATTTTACCGTCTCTTTTAAGTTATGATAATTAATAAAAACTTTATCATGAGGTCATTGATAAAATAATTATAATTTCTTAATAGTAGAAAGTCTTGGACCATGTTGATAGGAGTAGCAATTTTATTCCAACCCATTAACTTATCTCGAACTCCACTTGGTATTTGGAAATTAGAGTTGACATTTCTTTTCTTTTCTTTTTTGGTATGTCTGAGTTAATATTTTTAATCTAATTAAGTAATGCAATTTTTACTCCATGATTTCTCTCAACAATCACTCTGACATCCAAGGCACGGATAAGTTGAGTCCACCCTTTAACACACTTTACAGATAGACCATATTCTTGAACTTCAATTAGAAGAGAGTCTCTAATTTTCTAATTTGGCACTTTACTAACATAGTAAAAGTCAAGTAAAACATTCATTTTTTAGACAAGAAGTCATATCAAAAGCACTTTAATTTAAAATTCCCTCAATCTTAAAAAAAATAAAAATCAACCACATTTATCAAAAAAAAAAAAAAAAAAAAAAACTCCATTTTTTTATAAAAAAAAGTCAAAAAAATTTCATAACAAACAATTAATACAAAATACCATCATAATCTACTTATATTTTATTCTTTTTTTAAAATTATTTTTACTTCACTTAACTCTATTAATAGAGTTGCCGAACTCACAAGCATTGCCTCATTCTCTGAAACCATATCCCATTTTCCTTTATCTTCATCTTTTTGAATGTTAACACTTACTTGAAAAGTGTACAATCAAATCCTTATACCGGAAAAAGCACAAATTGATAGCCTTTGGATTCGAAATATTAATGATTTGAAATAGCAGTTTGATTACACTTTATTGCAGCTCTGACCTGTAACCATGTGGTTATGTTGCCTATCAAACCTACAGAGGAGGCCTTTTATCTCAATCACTTTACCATTCCCTGAAAAGCAGGGGGTTTCAAGTCAATCATTTCCACCATGCAGTAATAGTGATGCCAGCGGATCTCACAAGGTATGACTGTATGAGTCGGGTTGGGTTTAGAAAATACAGAGTTTTATTTAAAAATTTCAAAATAATATTTCTTTTATTGTGTTTAGGCCAGGGCTGTTTGAATAGACAAAAAAATAAAATAAAGTGAAGTTCAATGGGCCCTAAGAGTATAAAATTTTAACTATATCATGTTCGGATGAGTATAGTCCGATAGATAAAGTAATGTTATCAGCTACATGCACTCAATTTCACTTCAACTCTAAATACTTTTATTTCCATGAGTAAAAGTGGACTCTACTCAAGGGTGACTTTACCATAAAAGGCATACAAAGCCATTGCTTTAGCTCCAAAAAATTAAAGCCCCAAAAAAAAGGCTCTATAATAGCCGCTAAGATCTTTTGAAATTTCAAAAAAGCAAACTTATCAACTGCCATTTTTTTTCTCCTCATAATATAAGCCCCAAGATTTTCATGGGGCCTTAATGTGTCATTTATGGCCTATTATATTTCAAGATTTGCCCCTTATATTGCTATTGCTAGGAGTACAATTGATTTTAGCACACCATTATATTTCTAGAAGTCCATGTGTATCAAATCTCAACTATACATTCAGTCATAAACTTGCTTCACAAGTCTTTCTCGTTATTTTTGTGTGTCCTATTTTAATAGGGGCCAATTCAGATTTGATTCATGATGTGGTTGTAATAGATCCATAGCTTGAGATTTCAGCCATAATAATAGATCTTAAAATTTAAGACAAACAGTGGGCCTCGCCGGATGGTTATGACTCATGGTGCATATGCACACCATGCGCAGTTGAAATTACTCTGAGCCCCACCACTGGTAGACTCAAACTGGATTTTATGACCTAGGATTTCCATGTGAGTTTTAGGCCGAGGGAGGGTGGGCAAAATACTAGTTGGATTTTGTGACTTAGGATTTCTATATGAGTTTTGGGGATGGGCCCAAAACTTTCATGTGGGTTTTGGAGGTGAACTTAAAATATAGATTAGCAAAACTTGAAAATAAAACTTAATTAGTAATTTTGTATAAAATATTTATAATAATATTAAAACATTGAAATTGCCTCAAATTGTGTCGAGCCGGCCTTGATTCTACTCCTAACCTTGACTTCACAATAAGCATCCAAATGTAGTGAAGTTGAGTACTCTATCTTAACTTCAACCTACTTCTCCTCCACTTCACTCCTGATGTGAAATCCACTTAATTTTACTCCACTCCTCATTTTTCAAAACAGGAAATATAAGGGTTAATTCATGATCAGGTAGACTGGTAGAGAGCCTAATACCAATTTTGCTATGATATAATTAAACAAAATATGTACAAAGTATATAATTGGATGGGATGGATCAAGCACACCCTAGATTTGAACTTGTTTCAAGCTTGAATCTGGTCAAAGTCTGAACAACCATACCTGCCCTGAACCCAATTTGACCCGTTACAAAGCCCGGGCCCTAATAGTAGCGGGCCTGGCCAGTCGCCTATTTTATCCTGCCCCATTGACATCCCTATCCATGTAGCAACTCTTGTACCAAAAGAATAATCATTACGAAAGAGGCCATCTATATTACAAGTTTGCTGTTTCCCTCCCATTACAAGATGATGGGACCCACCATCTCAATCCGAAGCCATTAAATAAATGGCACCATCCATGATCCATTCATCTACTTCAGTCAATAGGTACATCTCAGGGCCTTTAAGTATCCATTTGGATAGAAACGGCTCCTTACCCAAGTGGTAAGGAGCATCAATTGTTACCTGGCTATTTTGGGTTTGAATTCAGGGTACGTCACGTCACATTTTTCTGCTTGAACGTGCTCCTTTTTCCACTTGTATGGTCCGCCTTCATGCGTGTGCGGGCTTTCTTTCTACTTGAGTGGGCTGCTTTCCCATGTATATGTGGGTTCTCTCCTGGGTCCCAGCTCCCTTGGATGGGGTAAAAAAAAAAAAAAAAAGAAGAGTGTCCATTTGGATGTTTGTAGTCATCTAGTTTTTGTCATAGGAAAATGTGTTCAAACATGTCATCAAGTAGTAATAACATATCTTATATAAAAAAGGTATATTTATCAAAGAAAAAGTGTAATAATATATATCGAGAGATATTCAAGTGCATCTATACCTCACCATAGGGTGAAGGACACTCCCGTTTTTAGGAAGTTTTAAGTACAAAAGCACTCTTGTACTTTTTATGAAGATTCTCTTTTGTACTCGAAACTTCTCAAAAAGGAGAGTGTCCCTCACCCCATGGTGAAGGATAGAAGCACTTGAATATTTCTCATATATACTATAACATGAATTATATATATATATATATAAAGATAGCAGCCCTTTTCATGAGGGTGCAACACGTGGCTCATCCTTAGACTTTTTGCAATACCACATTCCGGAATTGCCCTTCTCATCTAATCTCAACAACTTACTATTCTCTAATTTTTATATAAAATAGGGGCATTCGGCGGCAGGTCCCTCAACATTACATTTCTAAGCCTGTGGTCCAAGTCATTTTCTCATAAAGGTAGCGGTCCCCTTTTAATATTAAATGAGTCAAAAAGACAAAAATGCCCTTTCTTTATGTACTCTATAGGTCACCAAACATGTACCGCTTTAAAATATTTCGTCATACACTCCGAAATCTAAGCAAAATAAAGATTCTGAAAGCGAAGACAAATGAAACTACAAAAAGAAGCAAAATCAACTCATCGGTGACCTCGATCAACCGAATTATCTTGACTTAAATTTAATTAATTTTGACATAAGTTTATCTAAGTTTTGGTTTGAATTTATCTGAGATTGAAATGAAATTATTTTACTTGACATGGATTTTTCTGAGTTTGATTTCAATTTAACTACGTTTGTTATCAATTAAACAAGGTTTCAAATGAATTTATGTGATTTTGAAAACATTTTCTTAGAGTTTTTACTGAGTTTATCTGAGTTTCTTATGAAATAATGAGTCTGATATGAAATTAACTGGATTTCACAAGACTTTATTTGACTTTAAAATGTATTCAACATTCAACGTGGTTTTAAAAGAGTTTTTTTTTTTTTTTTAGTTTGCTGTGAATTTATCTAAGTTTTGTATGTGTTATCTAACTTTGGCATAATGTCATCTAACTTTGGCATGATTTTATCTGTGTTTGGTAAAAAAAATTTTAAGTTTAATATGAATTTATTTGTGTTTGATATGAATTTATCTGAGTTTGCTGTGAATTTATCTAACTTTGATGGGAACTTATCTAACTTTGGTATGAGTTTATATAAATTTATCTAAGTTTGTTGTGAATTTATCTAACTTTGATGGGAACTTATCTAACTTTGGCCTGAGTTTATATGAATTTATATGTATTTAAAATCATAGCCAGTTTGAAAACAAGTGTTTTGTATGTGTTATCTAACTTTAGCATAATGTTATCAAACTTTGGCATGAGTTTTTATGAATTTATCTGTTTTTGAAATCATAGCCAGTTTGAAAACAAGTGTTTTATATATGTTATCTGACTTTGACATAATGTTATCTAACTTTGATATGATTTTATTTGTGTTTGATACGAATTTTTCTAAGTTTGATATGAATTTATCTGAGTTTACTGTGAATTTATCTAACTTCGATGGAAACTTATCTAACTTTGGCATGAGTTTATATGAATTTATCTGTGTTTGAAATCATAGCCAGTTTGAAAACAAATATTTTGTATGTGTTATCTGACTTTTGGTATAATATTATTTGACTTTGGCATGCTTTTTTCTAGTGTTTGGTATGAATTTTTCTAAGTTTGATATGAATTTATTTGTGTTTGCTTTGAATTTATCTGAGTTTGCTGTGAATTTATCTAACTTTGATGGGAACTTATCTAACTTTGGCATAGGTTTATATGAATTTATCTGAGTTTGTTGTGAATTTATCTAACTTTGATGGAAGCTTATTTAACTTTTACATGAGTTTATATGAATTTATCTGTGTTTGAAATCATAGCAAGTTTGAAAACAAGTGTTTTGTATGTGTTATCTGACTTTGGCATAATGTTTTTTGACTTTGGCATGCTTTTATCTGTATTTGGTATAAATTTTTCTAAGTTTGATATGAATTTATTTGTGTTTGCTTTGAATTTATCTGAGTTTGATATGAACTAAGTGAATTTATCTAAGTGTGTTGTGAATTTATCTAACTTTGATGAGAACTTATCTAACTTTGACATGAGTTTATATGAATTTATCTGTGTTTAAAATCGTAGAAAGTTTGAAAACAAGTGATTTGTATGGAAAGAGAGTGAGTTGGAGCTAAAACCCAGATTTAAATTGTATGACCATTTAAATGATTAGAAGGGCAAATCAGTCATAAAAAATATGATGTCACATGCTTAAGGACCACCGCCCATTTAAATAGTTAGAAGGGCAAATGAGTTATAAAAAATCTGATGTCACATGCTTAGGGACCACAGCCTGAATTAATCCCATGCGCAAGGGACTTTAGGCCTTAAACATTATTGCTGTGTATTAGAGACTTTATAATACGGTACTGAGGAATCTCTTCCTAATTTACCCTAAAAATTTCACCAACACATGCCATTGAACGACCTTGAAATTAAATCATTGAACGTTTGTCTTAATTGGACATGATACGTTTGCAGTGGGATAATTATTTACAAATATCGATATTAACAATATGACAAATTACCAAAATAAAAAAAAATGTTGACAGAGTTCTATTTTTTTTTATAATATTTATCTTAAAGTAGTCTATAGACTGGAATGACATTTTGTAGGGCCATTGATGTTATGATTTTGTCTAATCATGTAATGGGCCAGACCATTCAATATCATGTCAATGAATGATGTTGGCATTTTGTCATAATTAAGACGCTGAATAACGCCTACATCTTTAGCGGTGTAGATTTCTCTTGAAATTATCTAAGGTGGGACCCACCTTTAGATTAGGACATGGTTAAGTTAATGGATTCCCTTCTAATTAGGCTTTTAACTACAATTACTATCTTGGAAACCAAACCCTTCTCTTAGATTTTGATTAGTTTCTAAATAGAGAAGTTCGGCGAGCAAGAACCCAGGCTTCCTCTCTCCAATTCGTCTTCCCATGTCCCAAATGTGATCTCTGCAACCGCTAATGACCCAAGCATGACTTCACAAGTCAGTCTTTGTCATCGTGATAAAGTGAAGTGAGCTTTCTTTTTTCTTTTTCATTTTTTTAACTGGTTTGATTTTTTGTGATTTCTATAAAATAAGATCTTAAGAATCTACAAAAGCCACCGGGTCTAGTTACACCTTGGTTCGGACCCATTGACTCGAGACCTGATATATTACCTTAATTTTCGAAAACCTTTCCTAAAAATCATGGTTTTTTTTTTTTTTTTTTTTAATGTCATTCTCTATCTAGACCCGGATCAAGATCTAGACCCGTCCATATATGGTCCAATTTCGGTTCTGAAGCTAAGAAACCAGTTCCGGGTCCGAATTCGGTTCCACGTTCTCCTTAATGATTTCGGTTCCAGATCCACCATGGACCTGAACCGGAACCAACCCGTTTACAACCATACGTTCCACAAATATCAAAAACAAACCTAGAAATTCCTCTGCATAGCATATACACAACACACTAAAAAGATATTGAAAAAAGAAACATGAAAAATGATTATATCATCACTTTGATTGAAGAGAGGACCACATAGAGGCATATACATTGTAAGGATTATGGACCATTCAAATTCTACTGCAACTGATTCATTTCCTCTCAACTAAATGCCGAAAATACAAAACCTAGAAATTCAACAAGACAGAAAAAACACGGAAATGAAACTTTTCAAACAAAATGCCGACTCCTTGTGGGTTTTTTAGCTTTTTTCTTTTTTTAAAAAAAGAATAACAGGATGCCCCACATGAGCAAAATATAGGATATGAATCTTCCTAATTAGATAGTTGGAGCTTAAGAGCAAAATCATTATAAGAAATCCATAGAGGCTGTCTGCATGATGGATATGAATATAGGAAAATATAGGAAAATATAAGATATAGTGGTCCAAGAAGTTTTTAAAATAAACTAAAATGAATTGTTGGATCTTTGAAAATTAGAGTGATCTTCTTCTCTTTGGAAAAATTAAAAAAAAAAAATAGAGATAATAATCATTGCACATGGTCTTTAGACTCCACAATGATGAAGAAACAACCATCGTTACACGATGGACATGAATATAGGAAAATGTAGGATATGGTGGTCAAAGCAATTTTTAAAATAAACTAAAATGAATTGTTTTCCGTTTTTAATTTATTTTCTTCTGTTAGATTTTGTTTAATATGCTCTTAAATTTTGTTATTTTACAATAGATTGTACTTTCTTGAAAATAAACCATAGTTTTCATACTTTTTTGAAAGTTCCCTTTATTATTTTGAAAGTTATTCTTTTCCTTTGTATTTAATTACTAAATTCTATAGAAAGTCAGGTCTAATGCTTAAACTAAAATGAATTGTTTTCCATTTTTAATTTATGTTCTTCTGTTATATTTTTTTTAATATGTTCTGAAATTTTGTCATTTTATTATAGATTGTACTTTCTTGAAAATAAACTATAGTTTTCATACTTTTTTGAAAGTTCGCCTTATTATCTTGAAAGTTATTCTTTTCCTTTGTATTTAATTACTAAATTCTATAGAAAGTCAGGTCTAATACTTAGGTTTAGGTTTATTCTTTAATTACTAACCTAAGCCTCACCTAAATATTAAAGGGTATGTTTAGGTTTATAGTTTCCAACGACCCATGTTAGATTTAATTTTGGTCATTCCAAATCACTTTACTAACCTAATGCTTGCCCATTTATTAATAGGATTGAAAATGTAATCACTATTATTGATGTAGCATGGAAGTTCATGTTAGGTTAGTGGGTCATAATAATGAAGTGGATGTAATATGGAAGTTCAAGTTAAGTTGGTGGGTCATAGTAATAAAGTTAGTCATTTTGTGTAGTCTTTGGGTTAGTTTGGGAGAAATACCGAAAAAAACTGAATTCATCTATTAAATGGACCATTTGGAGAAGTTTATTTCTTTCTTTTTTTATTTGTTTATAAGTTGTCATTTTTTTCATCATTTATATTTGTTTAAATTATCCTTAGATTTTATCATTTTGCTACCCCTTATTAATTTTCCCAAATGTGTAGTTTCATATGTTTGATGATTGAGATCAAGAATAACAAGCAGAGAATTGCAATTGAGACTTTAGTTGATATAAAAAAATACAATATACGATAATTTTTATATGTTCTGTATGTAATTAAGAAGCTTTCTTATGTTTTAGTAAATGTTTTTTTACCTTTATATATTTTCTATATACTCATTCAATTTATTTAATCATTAAAACATTTGCTTTTAAATTGTTGTAATTTTTTCTGCTCTCCATTTTGCTTTCTCTTTCTCAATCTTGTAAGGTTTATTTAACATCCATGCATGGTATATGAAAGTAGGATTTTTAGTTATTCCATTGCAGAATGAAGCGTCAACGTCAGCCTCATCTTAGCGTATGTTACATAGTAGAGACAGTTCTAGCATCGTTGCCATTGATACCATAAAGAACACGGTCAGTTTGATCTCAAATATGATTTAATGTTTTGATATTGATAATTGATTTAAATTTATATAAATGAGTTTTTTAATAAATTTTCCTCTTTAAAATAAGCATACCTCCCAATTAAATTTGACAATCAATTTGTTCATATTTATATTTAAATTTACTTTCAACTAATATATATCTCCGTCAATATCCATGCCCCATTAATGGGAATAGATAAAGGTATATGAGGTTCTTCAAAAGATGATGACTAATTCTAAATTTTATAAATAATAATTTTAAATATAATTTGTTTATGTACTCGGTATTTACTTTTAATTTAAATTGAATTTTCTCACTATAAATTAAAGGACGCGGGCCCTGAAGCGTTAGTCTAAAAATAATAAGAACCGGATTGATAATGTATTTCTTTGGCAATTATAATCAAATCATTGAGAAATCAGAAATGGGATCATCAGTCATGAGTAATGGATGCCCCTTTTAAGAAAATCTATCATTCTAAATTGGTTGGGAAACCATGGCGGCAAGCTTGGACCTAACCTGACCCTGACAAGCACTGGCTTGATTTGAGCTGTGTCTATACGCCCAAGTGGCAAGTGCATAGCCCTGTCAATGTTTTACCCTGACTGTTAAATGGGTAGAGCCTATGCTGCCCGCTATATTCAGCATGGCACAAAGAATGCTGCTGTCCGGGTGTGTCACAAGGTATGAGACAGCCCTACGGGGCCCCACATGATCAATCCAATCCCATAATTTAATCCTTCCCGCAATATATCACAAATCTCATAAATTTCATGGGTTTTACACCAATCCGAATGGGATGAAGCATTAGATTGAAATAAAAATAAAAATAAAAATGGTCCATTTTAACACTTAATTTTGTGGGTCACGTGTGAAAGAGTTAAGATTATGGGATGGATTTGAAATTTTATATATTGGGTGGTTCATCTGTCGATCCCCCACCTCACCTATAATTGGTGGGGCCTCAGGTGCTCCAATTTGTTAGAGATAGTTTCCCACACAAGAGCATACCTAAGTGATAAGGAGCGTCAGTTCTTATCTGGCTGGCTGTTCGGGATTCGAACCCCGGGTACATCACCTCATCCTGTTTGTGCGGGCCTTTTTTCCACTTGATTAAGCTACCTTCCCATGCGATGTGGGCTCTCTCTTAGTTGCCAGCCCCATGCTTGGGGTAACAAAAAAAAAAGCCTTTTAGGCCCATGATGGGCCTTAATAATTAACCAAAATGGTCTCAGATTGAAGAAGCTTTGGCCCAGCTGGACCCCACGACACAAGCTCCCCCCAATTGGCCAATGACCCTGATGACTTATTGGCAAGGGAGGATCCATGATGGGACACACCAACTAAAAATTTGGTCTATCATCTATGTTGCAAACAATGTGTACTTTGGATCAAGCTACCAAGAAAGGCAACAACCTTTGCATAAAGCATCCTCAAACCTTACTAGAAATACCTTTTGTCGGCCACGACCAGTGACCACCCCCAACATATACAAATATATAACCCCCCAAACCACACGATCACAAGATCTTTAATCAATTTATACTACCCATCAAACATCATTAACTTGTCCTGCTGCGTATTCAATAGTAACAAAAATCGACAGTTAGGATTGCCATGTGACACTGAAATTGATCAATCCCTGATTGATCAACAAAAACAGATGAAACAGAAGGTAAAAAAAAAAAAACCCTTGTTTTACAAAAATACAAAGGTATTTACAACTGTCGTTCTTATTCATGGCATCAGTTTTTTAAGTAGTTAGACATCAGAAACCAAAACCAGTGGCACCAACAGCAGCAGCAGGAGGTCCAACCAAGGAAGCCCTCTTCACGAACCGACCTTTCATCCTCGGTCTCTTCTCTGCATTCAGCTTTCGAACCTCGTACCTGATCTTCTTCGAGAACAGTCGACTCCTCCTCTTCTCTCTGTACCTCGAAACCCTCGCCTCTCTTCCTCTATCCATCATTTGACCTCCTACTCCTCCCATTTGATACAGTTGCTGAGGCTCTAATCCCTATACATGCATGCATGCAAACAAATAAAATGAGAAAACTAATCTCATTCATTAACGTCCAATTGTAATTAAAAAAAAAATAACGCTTTCAAGATCATTTAGGAGTAATATAATAGGTGATAAATTAAAAAAAAACCCGAGATGATATGGATATTTTCGACACAAGCCATCAATAGTGCCCGAAATTTATTTATTTTTAGACTGGTGAATGGCCCACAAAAGGGAAAGAGTAAGTTCGATGAAAATAGTAAAAATAGGTAAGAAGATGTCTTCTTCTAGCCGAATTTTCTTTTTTTAAGCAAATTCCGATCTAATTGAGACAAGGGTACGATAATATTGATGACGATTGAAATATATCGTAAAAAGGGGAAGGTGATGATCATTACCATCCAATCAGGCCAGCAGTCATCAGGATTGAAATTCGGACGGTCTCCATTCATCCACGGAGACCCTTGGGTGTCCCATGCAGTGATAACAGACTCGTAATTAAGCCTGAGGCAAATCTTCTTCTTCTCTACCACCTCTTCATCTTCGCAATTCATCGCCGTGGTGGGAGACTCGTACCCGAACTTCAGATCCAGCGTGTCAGACGAGAGATCCAGCTCGCACTCCACGTGGCGAGTCGTATCGAGCGCCATGTCATCCACCTCCTCCATTTTAACTTTCCACTCCATCTCCATCTCTCCTTCGCCCGCGTCCATCAGACCGAGCGCGTCCATGCAGAACGAGTCCGAGTCGAGATCCTTCCCAAGCAAGCTCTCCATGTCAGCTGCCAGGTCAGCATCACACGTGTCGAAATCCAGACACGCGTCGTGTACGGAGGCCGGGATCGACGGCTTGGACTCGCCGCGGTTGGAGGCGGCGAGCGGGTTGGCGGCTGGGAGGGCTGAGTCGGCGACCGGGTCGAAGATCGGGACGCGATAGAGGAGCTGCTCTTCGTCAGGAGGAGAGGAATCGTCGCCGCTGCTGAGATCGGGGACGAGGAGAGGGATCTGAGGCTGCTCGGCTCCCGCTGCGGCGGAGGATTTGGGTTTGGAGTGGCGTGGGGTGCGAGCCTTGCGGCGGAAGCCGTGGAGCCATGGAGGGAGCGGCTCGGTGCGGAGAGGGGATCCTGCTGAAGTCTTTAAGCTGAGCCGCTCGTGGCGGCGCGCCAGCTGGTTGGCGGAGTGGACGGAGGCGTCGCAGGCCTGGCAGAGGAAGGCGTCATCGGCGGCGCAGTACCAGCGAGCCCGCTTGCAGAGGCAGCTGTCGCAGGGGCGAGCCGTCTTGCCGCCGAGGGCGTTGGCGGATCGCTTTTCGGAGCTCATGTGGTCGGGTCGGTAACGGTGCGGAGGAGAGAGCGGGGATGGCTACTTATGAGGGAGGGCACAATAATTGCGTTGTGCGGGACCCACGGTGCGCTTTTCCCCCTACCTCGTTCGTAGTCTCATCTGGGCTTTTGTCGATAGGGAATGCGCTTTTGGTCCCACTTTTGTGCCTTATCCTCCTTCTCATTGGCTGGGACTTTAATTTCCATCTTTAGTTGTGCATTCTGATTGGCTGCTGTGTACTATTCAGGGATTTCTAGTGTGGCCCACTTGAGAATGGGAGAGGAGAAGCCTACAATTACTGTCTATCTCAAGAGAGTTGGAACGTGACACTCCGGGCCCGGGAGCTGAATTCCCTTCTCTCTCTCTCTGAGGGCTACGGAGAATGGTATGCTCTCTGTTGTCTCCGGCGGGGGCCATACAATTCTAGTAATTTATGTAAAAATAATAATTAAATTAAAAATGAGCGATTTCAAAATCATTTTTTAATAGAATCAAAAGAGAATAAAGATTTTATTTGAGCATGTTTAACGCTCGAAAACAAAGTTAGTCACGAAAGAAATAAATTAATATAACCGACTCGGCCCATGTTTAGCATTTCTATTTCATGCCTCTATTTCTCTAAATGTCTAAATCTGACAGATGTTTGAATAATTAGAGTGTTTGGAACAAGATTCTAGATAGGGAAGTAAATGGGTTCCCGATTCTCTGATTACCCGGAGATCCCGACTTGTTAAAAATTAGGTCTGGGTCCTTATTTAGGCCCCTATAAGTAAATGGGTCCGGGTCCGGGTCCGGTTCCACATTGGTTCATACACGTGGACTTGAGACCCGATTTACTACCTAAAGTTTCAAGAATTTCTCCTAAAAATCATATTTTTTTAATATCATTCTCTACTTAGACCTCGACCTGGATCCGGACCCGCCCCATATATGGTTTTGATTACAGTTCCGAAATTAATCGGGGTCCACTATGGAACCAACCCGTTTACAACCTTATTCTGTCCGCTTTAGACATTTAGCGGCAAATCCTCTAAAATCCAAATGCTCCAAAAGTGAGCAGATAAGAAATAAAGCTTTTGAGTCTTAAAAATATATAGGCGAATGGTATTTAAAACAGATCTGTGCGTTAGCAAATGCGTTTTTTTTTATTCTAGCTTATTTTTTTATGGCTCTTTTTTAATCGCTCTATTTTAGATGGAACTGTTAAAAAAAGAGTAGAGATACCAAACAAGCCCTCAATATAATTGGAATAAGACTTTGATAATCGACGATCATCATGATCATGATACTGATTATGATCAAGAATATCTAAACACCTTATCACTATAGTTGATAATAAGAAAATAATAAACAATTATTCTCGTCCATAATGGTTTTGATTGGACATCAAGGATCTTCCAACCAACGAAACATGTTGCGTAGAAGTTAATCAAAGAGAAACCATATGAAGAAGGATGTTGACAATATTTGCCAAGAGAATAGGGATAGTCTAAGTGGGTCCACGCATGGTGATCATCATGAGTAAACCACTTAGAATTCGCCACGTTACCGCAGACAGCCTGGTCCAATCAAAATCACAGGGGAGTTTTCCCTCACCATATATCTTGTCAAGATGTTGGTCATGTAGAGTACATATTTTTGTGTAGGCTGCAGTCCCACGGCAGTGGATTCGCGCCCTTGGCCACAGCATATTTGAAAAGGTGTCCTGCCTTTTGCGGTCCCCTGTAACCATGAGGCCTTAGTGTGAGTTTCTTTCCTGTTGATGGACGTTTTTTTTGGCTCTTTGCCCTTGTGGGAGAGACTCCTATGTTTTGTGACGTGTTCATCATTTTGTGAACCTTATCTGACCATCCCCATTCCTGTGGGTCCCAGATGACAGGCCCCGGTCATCGGACATTCTCAACCATCAGATCGTTCTAGTAGAATTTGGACCACTAGGCATTTTCTTCTTCATTGTCCATTTGTAAGCTTTCAATTGGGCTGACTGATTGGCATGATTATCAAGTCATTTTGCAACCACAATAGGGGCCATGATATTGATGTTTTGGCTTGGCTTGGAGGGACGTGTATGGTGAATGCAAATCCCTCCACTTCTTTGGTAAAAAGGGTTGTGCCCTCTCTGTTTTTTTTTTTTTTTTTTTTTTAATTATCCAAGTTTAGGGTAAGCAAGGCCGATTTATTGTTAGGGACAAAAATTCAACAACAGTACCTAACAGTCTTTGTGTGGATTTGGGGGAATAGAGGCTTGAGATGGATTTTATCTGGGGCTCACGTTTGTGCAACCGCTTTGCAATAAAATAAAATAAAAAGACGTGGAAAGCATAAATACTTTTCTGCACTATGGTAAAATTCATTTTCGGTGTGACTGTTTTTTCTAGAAAAAAAATGAATTGACCTTTTTGAGATTCCTCGTAAAACTAATTTTTATAGCGGGTTAGTTGGGGGGGTGTGTTTAGATTTGAAATTGGCCAAAACAATAGTTTTTTTCATGCGAAAACCACGGCTGTACTAAAAGAACAAGAGAAAATCTGCACAATAAACCAAACGCTATATGCTTTTTTCTGCAAATATCTCATTGCACAAAGGTGCCCTGAGGTCAAGGAAAAAACTAGAGGAAAGGTGATAGATCTAGGGAGGTAAACCCCACTCCATTTCGTTTTACAGCTAATAAATAAACCTAATATTTAATCCATGGAGACCATTTTTATCCTCTGCTCCTTGTAAAAACAAGTGTGTTTACTTTCCTATTATGTGAAAGATTTACTTTATTTTGGAAAAATATGAAAGTAAAAGGCTACAAGTGATTTTCATGGAAAATTATTAACATCATGCAAAAATAAAGTAATTTCTCAATATATTTCGTAAAACAAAAATAAATTTCTACTTATTTTTCTTCTATTTCTCAACTTCTTGTGGAACCGACACAGATAAATAAATACAAAATAAAAGAAGACAAGGTCGGTTGAAGATGAGGTGAAAGCGCATCCCCTTTTTGTTTCTTTTGCTTTTATTATGTACATCATATATTTTTGTTTCTTTCCACATAGTATATATATATATATATATATATAGATAAATTCAGTAATTTCTGATTAATCGAAAGTTTGGGATTTTTTTAATTTACAAAAATCCCATTGGTTGCAATAATGCAACTTATCTCCGCCTCAAGTTAGAAAGGAAGGACCAATACACAAATTGTGGTTGTAGGTGATTCAACATCTTCTTGATTTTGTGTAGATGGTGAATGTGAATTTGACGAAACAGTATCTCCTCTTTTTTTGTAAACTATTTATTGAAATGACTGCATCTCGACTGCATCCTAATTTCACTCCAATAAAAGTTGGGCCTATATCCTCATATTGAGTAAATATAAAATATTGCATTCACATTTGAGAGTGAGCCAATTTCTTTTTAAGATACGGGAGGCATTTATTTTGAACAAAATCTTTTTAAACAATTGGACTCCACAAATTGCCTCTCTCACCAGTCACCTCATATATGAGCTGGGCTTGGGCGGCAGTTAAAGATTTTTATTTTCAAGGCAGAGGTCACATCATGGTCATATGTAGCCATCAGAGATGTAACGGGATCTAGTCGCTGTGAAGTGGTGTTAATTGGGACCGATTTGAAGTTCCGGATAGAATTTTCCCAAAACGTTAAAATGCTATAAAACCCTAATTTAGCTGTGTCTATCTTGTGACAACATCAGTATCTGGTGTGATTTTGATCTGATATGCAATTTGTCAACAGGGAAGACTGGTTCATATCACTTGATTAAAATTGAAAAGTTGGAGATCATAAATATTTGTTGATTCTTCTACCACTTGAGAAGTATGCATTGTGAAGATAATGAAAAATGACCCTACATATTGTAAAAGGAGGATTTTCACCTGAGGGCCGTCTGTATTGAATCCTTTGTCAATTATACGTCTCTTTCATGGATGCTCTGGCCAAGCAGGGAGTTGAAAGGTCGTCTTCTTAGGAGGGCAATGTAATGTAATGATTGAATGCAGCGGTGGACCTAAAATTTTTGTTTGAGTGGGGCTAAAATTTTGCTAGACATGACAATTGAAAAAAAAAAAAATTTTTGCTTGACTTTTTTCACATTACCAAATAGCACCTATATGTTTTTCTTTAGAAAATGTCTAACTCAACTCATGGAACTCAAAATAGAGGCATAAGTTAGTAAAGATTGGGCAATGAAGAGGTTGTTAATCAGAAGTACTAAAAAGTATTTAGATAAGTAAAAAATAATTCTAACCTAATCTTAGATGCTCAAACTCACATAATCATATTTCACTAAATTTATATATCAAAATCAATACCCAATGGGAGTCACTGCAAATTCAAGGTGAGTGAGTGTATAAGAAAAACTGAATAAAAGAACATTTTGAGGACACCTATCCTTTTCTTTTTCACTTTTTCAAATCCTCCAATATTTGGATGATGGGAGTGGAATTCCATCTTTGGATTATAGTGGGGTAAGAAGATATGATAATATAAATGAATTTGATTATATTTGGGTTTTTGTAGATACGTTCAGATTTAGTGATTTAAGGCTTAGGGTATGGATTAGGATTTGGGGGTTCAATTTTTGGAATTAGGATTTAGAGATTAAGCATTTAGATTTATGTATAGAATAATTAGGAAGGATTATACTAGATATGTTTTGCAAATAAAGATGTAGTAGTCTACAAAGTATATAGAGCCTGACGATGAGGAGCTCGATCAACAATTGGTGTGAAGATGTTTCAAAAGAAGAGGTCGAAAAAGAGGGAGAGCGATATATTGCCACAATGTCTTCTTTTCTTTTTTTTTTTTTATCCCTTTTATTTGTTTTTACCAATGAAGCTTTGCATATGTAGGGCTATCTTTAGACATATGTAACAAGTTTAGACATGTGGGGCATGCTCCAATGCCCCATTCAACTCTATGGTGATTTCGATTTTGAAATGGGGCGACTACTCTAAATCGTGCCCCAAATTACTCGCCTTTGTACTAAGATACCATTGAAATCTATACAGATTTCAATTTCGAGCTGGGGTGACCGCGCCAGGTGAATACAATGTAGGTCCACCACTGACTGAATAGTGCATTCCTCTAGTACTTATTTCTATCTTTCGGTTGCTTCTTCTTGTATTCCCTCTGCCTTTTTTATATAATCTTTTGTTACCGATAAAAAAAAATAGTATCAAAATATCATGAGATTAAGAAGAGCTGATTTAAAGGTCGTTTGTCAATTTCACATGTGATAGGAAAGTGATTTATATATGTAAATGACTATGATATGAAACATTTTCATATGTAATTGAATCAGATGTGAAACACTTTCAATTGTTTGTCCTTTTCACACTTCTTCATACATGAATCAAAGTGGATCCAATGGTTCACCGATTTTACGATTTTTCATAAATATCTTAATATATATGATGAATAAAGGTATGAAACTTGACCCCCTAAGGAAAAATGGGATTCTTAACGGTTTAGACGTTCAAATTGTAAAATGGGGCCCCACAAAACTCAAAATGATAGATTTTCAGTTTTGGCCTTTTTTTAAATATCTCAATAACCGTGGGGATTTAGACATGAAATTGGGCCCCTAGGCATTTTGGTAATTTTAAATAGGTTAAACGGTTCATATCATCATTGTGGGGGCAGCTCATAGTAAATAACAAAAAATAGACTGGACTCCATGGGCGTAAAAACAATGGATACAACAAAGGCTGTACCTTATTTGCACATATCTCACAATTATTATATATATGAAGCGGGATTTGGTTTCGAATTTCACTGTGAATTTCAAATTTGATTTTGACTCTTCTCATGTTGACTTCCTACTAATATCACTCATTAATCCTCCTACTAATATTAGCCCTATTAATAACGTTTTTTTTACCAATCGAATGTTACAAAAACTCTTTCCTCCTCTCTATATTTCTATCCACGTCTCTACATTTCTTACCTTTAAATGCCACAAGCCTTTTCCTCTTCTCCATCCTCTCTAATAAATAACTCATTGATTTTTTTTTATTAGGGTTACACTCTAAACTAATTCTATTGATTTTTTATTTTAGACCTTTACAATATAACTACCACTAATTACATTGCCCGTGCTAAGCACGGGGGTATTTCGCTAGTCCATGATGAGTTAAGATGTGAAATTTAGTCCCATAGCCATAAATGACATTTTAAAGAGTATATTCGGTTTGGATTATGAAAATGGGGCCAATAAATTTCCAGAATCGCCCCATTTTTATGTCTGGAGTTTTTTTGCAAATAGCTCAAAATTCAAGACAAGTCGGCGGTTAAAAATTGGTTGACTGACTATAATTTATCCTGTAAAGAGTTTGGACGGTTCAGATTGGACTTTCAACCGCAAGAGTGTAATAATTGAAAAACCCGTAATGGACAGTGAGGATGCCCAATCACTACAGCTCCGCCCAATAACAGTTACATGCGAATCAGTTTAACACCTTATGAGGTGTGAAAATCTTGGGCTTAAAAATAAGCGCATTCTCACACCCAATTTTCACATCTCATGCATAAATCATATGAAACAAACATAAATATGTGTAGCCATTACACGTGTTACATATTTAAATGGCCGCAAACAAATGATCCCTTGGGCCTTTTCTTGGACGGATGGAATGGAGAAAAAAAATGATGGGGTCTCACCCCTTAAATGCCCGGCCCGAGACCACCCATTTAGTCAATATGGCTAGGCTGTGCTGGACTAGGCTTTTTACCATTTTTTTTTTTTTTTTTTGGAGTTTATAACACTTTTTTGAGTAAAGCAGTTGCTAACTACATATATTACTTCGGGCGCGGCAAGGCCAATGCTTTGGCCTTTCTATCTCTTAATCCAAGCCCAGCCCAAGCGGTCAGGGACTGTGTGGGCCTGATGCTGGCCCGGCCCTTGAGCACCCCTACTTTACCAAAATGGCCTCTCATCTCTCTATCTTTCTTCTTTGTCACAACAATCAAAGAAAAAGCCTAAAAAGCAGCCATTCTTTCTCTCATGATCTTTTGAAATCAAATTTAACAGTTGGCTATCATTGAAGGCTGAGATGTAGAAACGGCAGTTGCTCTCATGATATCATTGCATACCTGAGATCATGGCCAAGACATTTTGCAATCTGAGCTCTGAATCCAACAGACTTTCTAATTAGGCTCTATAAACAGAGCCCAAACCCAATCAGGAAGTGGTACATCCAGATCCATTTAAAAAAGGACCCAAACCCAGGGAACGGTAGTCTTTCTTCCAGATTTATTGAACAACAATCACAAGAATTCAAATTCCTGAAATGACTTGAGAGAGAATCACACCTCAAATCATGTGGCAGACATCAATAGTATCTAACCATCTGCTTTGTGAAGCAACAATATTCCAGGCACATGCAATTTTCATCGGAATCACCTTCTCCAGAAGCTTGGACCTGATACTTTGACTGGTCAAAACCATTGTTTCTTAAAAGGCTGCAGAAGTCCATTAATTCCTTGAGTAGTTAAATCCAGAGCATCTAGAAGCAAAGCGAATGCCGACAAATCTGAATGCTTTAAAAATTAATATTAGCATTCAAACAAAAAAGTACCAGCAAGGAGTAACACTGTAACTGAATAAAAAGTGGCAGTCCACACAATAATAATAATGATAATGATAATAATAATAATTATTATTATTTTGATGATGAGGGTGTATCTCTCTACTATCCTACTTCCAGGACTATTCCACAAGGTGCACGCATGACCCTGCAAGGCTGCAACACATGGACCAGGTAAATCTCGGGTGGATGTTGAACACAACGTGGGGAGAAAACCCACACCTTATGCTAGTGAACTGTCACCCAGGTGGCTCCACAAAATTCAAGATCCCATGCCATTATTTAAGAAGAAGAAATTGATTACATTTTCTAAAAGATGAGTAACATGACATCGTACAAGAACAAAAAAGCAGCAGTAAGATCCGTTCTATAAATTTTAAATGGATCACAAAGAGGTGAATTAGAACCAAATATACTTGAGAGAGAACTCACAGCATAAAACCTGAAAATTACTATGGCATAAATACACTCGGTACCTCTCTCATCTCAGAAATAAACCTGACATAATGAACATGACTCAAGCAGAAACTGAATCAGCAGTTGCAGCAGTGGCGGCGGCAGCAGCTCTTTTCTTAGCGAAGTACTCATCAGCACGAGCAAGGTTTTTCAAAACTGCTGGCTTCAGCCACTTCTTTTTACCGGGCAGTACAATGAGAGTGGATCCAGCAGCCTCAAGCTTCTCCTTTGCAGATGCAGAAAACGCATGAGCCTTTACATTCAGTTTGACAGTCAATTCACCATCTCCCAAAATCTGCAAATGAATGAAATTATCAAAGCTTGTATACCAACATTTTTCATTTCTTTCTTTTTTGTTTTATTTTTGCACACGTGCGCACGAGAGAGAGAGAGAGAGAGAGAGAGAGAGAGAGAGAGGTCATTTGAGATGTTTTAGGCATGCTCATCGATGGCTTAAATTAGCTACAGTACTGACATGTTGAAGAGTTACTAGTTGAAGGAATGATGAGAATGATGAGAGCCAATGATGGATTCTCCACACATTCACCACAGATGACCAGCCCTTTATAAGAGTTATCAACATCGGCAACTGAAGGAGTTCTCACACAAGGGAGAGCAATGCTTCATAATCGTGAGATGAAAAGAGAGACCTTTCATTAAATTACAATGAGAGATCACGGGTTTTTTTAAAGAGGGGATGTCAAACCTACCTATTAGGGACTTAGATATGATTTCCTTTCTCTTCCATGAAATTGTTTAGGTGCCAATCTCTTTATACTTGATGCAATTAATTATCTTAATTGATTTGTGTGTCAATCAATTATCTTGCTTGATCTTATCCAGATCTAGGAAGCTTTATCGGAAAGCTATATAACCCTCCCTGCCTCCCTCCCTCCCACTCTGACATAGGATTTATGATCTTGATCTTGTATAGTCATTTCAATATAGCGTAGGGTGATTTGTCCATTTGCTGGCCAACTCAGAGGGGTCACAAAGCATGAACTAGTTATTGACCAGATTTCAACTTCTTGTCTAACTCCATCTTGTTGGACTCTTCGTAATTTCATTTTGCCCATGTCAGTTTTCCTGCAATAATTTTTTTTGCATTTCATCAAAAAGGAAAGTAGAATGTTTTAAGCCAGCCCAAATCGATGAGATAAGGTTGTGATGAAGATGGTGATGACTCTCCCACAAATTGGTGCCAAAATGGCAACATACCTTTTTTTACAGGCAGGTTGACAACATCTCTGTATGCATGCTTGTATGTATGTAGGGAAGAGGGACACAGTGGGTCCGACTTTATGATCCATCCAAACCATCCACACACAGGACCCCGTATATTCCACTTGATCCATTGAGTCTTCATGGATCTAAATGGACTAGACCATTGGATCGAGAGACAGATTTTTTCTTTAATGTAAAGTCATTAAATTTGTGGGCTACGGATGAAGGAGTTAAAAGGCATGTGATTGGCCCCATACTTGATATTTGGGCCCATTCAAAATGTCTCTTTCCATTCCCTCAAACCTCTGATCATTGGGGCCCTAGGTGGGTCCTATCAAGTTGTCCCTCACCATAATACGATGAGGGATGGATGCATATGAACATCCATCAAATATATATATATATATATATATATGAGAGATGCTACTATGAGAGATATCTCTCACCTTATATGAGAGATTGGGAGTGGGCCTCACATCTATATCCAATGCCAACAACTTAAATGTGAGAGCCCCCACCTGTATCTCTCATATAAGGTGAGAGATATCTTTCAAAGGAGCATCTCCCTATATATATATATATTCATGTTCCTATTTTAAAAAATTATTTAGACAATTCTCCAAGTTTATATTGGAGTTAGATTTCATTTTCAACCATCTCCCATACAAAATGACAATCTACTTAGTGGCGGAGCCAAGATTCTCTCTTAAGGGGGGCAAAAAATCTCTCTTACCAAGAAATTTGAGAAAGAATTTCAAAAATATATAATATTAACATTAATAAGAAAGTTGAAAATATGTTCAACCCAATTTAACTCATAAACTAGCTATTAAATTATACCCCAAAAATTATAAAAAATGATTAATTTGCATATTTACTTGTGAGCATGTGTTCATAGTTTAAAAAATAAAATTACATAATTTTCTTGTACATCATAATATGGGGTTGATGTTGATAAAAAATCTTGATCTTTGACTCATAGTTTAAAGCTCAAATTCTTTTATAATTACTTTAACAAAACCATTAAGGTTGATGGAACCTTTGAGCGTGTAATTAGTATAGAGAGCTTTTAAGCACCTCTATTTATAGGCATATGAAATCTCTTACTTAAGAATTACATTTGATCTAATTTAATTCAGAATTTGAATCAAAATTTTAAATATTCAAAATTTGATAATAACTTAAGAGAAAAATATTTCAAATATGCTAATTATGAGTGTCAAATTTGAGAGGATTTGAATTCTGAAATCAATAAAGAGTTAAGAAAAGAAAAAAAAAAGTTGGGAAGGGGCAAAGGACCAAAATGACCGTAAAAACCCCTACTTTAAAGGAGGCTAAAAGTTGAAGAGGGGCAATTGCCCCTCCTCAACTACATGTGGCTCCGCCACTTAATCTACTTCATTATGCGTTTTCCCTTTATGAACATGGCTTAAAGCGTTACTAGAAAAAGGAGTCGCCGCCGAATCAATGTGGATCTTCTCATAAGAAAAACAACCATTACCCACTTCTGTAATGACAAAGTTTTCAAGTGAAGCATCTTGCAAGAGAAACGGGTTGTACTCTGTAAAATATATACCTCACATTGACACTAGATCTAACAAAGATTATTTTTTGCACCACCAGGTCACAAATTTAGAAGTAATTTGCAATATTCGTAGATTGTACTGTTCGTGGCAATGGTGGCCAACAACGCGGTGACGGCAGACCATAAGACGCCCCAGATGCTCCTGGCAACCTGGAGCAGCAAAGACCAGTTTATTAGAGAATCCTTGAAACAACTCATTCTCTGATATGACAACTGCCAGGGTCAAAGCGGACGCTATAACTTAAACAATCTGTCTGAGCTGGCAGAAGCAGCACATGAGGTTGCATTGAATTTCTGCTATATTTGCCCTGATAGCACAGTACATAGTCGTAAGGGTCTCTTAAGATACATGAATATGGCCCTCAAGATGTACTGTCAATCACTTTACAAGCCTAACATTGCACTCATGCAAGGTTGTGGATGGGATAGTAGAAATACAAGGTTCAATTCAACAAGAGCAAATGCTATCCAAAAGCAAGACCAAGCTATCGAGGAACCCCCAATGTTGATTGATGTCTTAGGAGAGGATATCATTGTACTGTCTTGGGCTATGCAAATTCAACTAACTGCTTCAAGCTTAACAATATTTCATGTGATAATAGAGGAAGAAGGTAATAGAGGTTGACTGGGTTGAAATGGAAAGAGGATCACTACAGGTTTGCAGCTGGGAAGGTTGTAAAACTGAGGCAAAGAAGGCTTTAAATGAGTACTTTGTTTGGGAGTATGGAGTGGTTTTAGGAATGATGGTGGAGGGCTGTAACCTAAGCACTGCACTTGATAATTCCTATTCCTAGGGTGCCTAAGCAGAGCAATCTGTTAAAGATGGCCAGCTCAGGAAGGTGTCCAACAGAGTATGGCATAGCTGTCAATTCTGTTCTTCAGCCAAGAAGCAGAACGGAATGCCCTCCTGAAAGTTTTCAGGCACAATTTTCGCCCATTACGATCATTTCCAACCATTCGCTTTTCTGAAAGTTTTTTGGCACTTCTAGTGTTACTTAGCATTCTTCTCCGTTTTTCAAAATTTTAGTTATTCTTTTATTATTATTTTTCCATTTTCACTCATGTCTTTTTCAAAATGGAACACCATAATGGATCACAACTCCAGAACATTCCAGCACAATGGCAACCAACAAGGAATTGACAACTATGGTTTATAGAGCTGATGAGAACTTTCGTTTAGCAAAGGAAGGATTCATTATTATTCTAAACATGAGATGCGTGATTACCTGGTCTATTAGAATTATGGAAGGCAATTTCCTCTGTGAGGGATGAAAAGGTTGGATTATGAGAAATTATGTTTGGAGGCCTAGGTTGATGAATCTCTCAAGGGACTGAACTTTGAAGTTGAATGATAACTAAGCATCACATAAAATTAGTACTCTAGTAATTAAATAGGAAAATTAACCATTATTCGGAAATTTTCATCCCAAGAACTTGACCAAAACACAACTATCTGTAGTCTTATAAAATGTTGATTCATAATTAAATTTACTTATACTTGTTTTGGGAAACAAGTATAAGTAAATGCGAAAGGAACAAACCAATAACCAAGGAGGCGAACTATATTAATGTTGTAATGTACAATGCGATATCCAAACTATCGGTACTGAAACATTAACTTGAGCATGGAACCTATTAGGAAATAACATACATATTGAGAATAGATCAACAAAAACCTATTATATGAATTAAAAGCCATACCTTGAAAAATAAAACATACCTTCAAAGGAAGTCTTCTTTCTCTTCCAGATGGGTTTATCAAACGTTTGCTCTTCAAGGTTTCCAAAGAAACTTCATCTCCTTCTTGAAATCCAGCATCTTCTATTTTTTGCAAGTTTACAACGACAAACTTAGGTAGCCCTTTATGCATACCTAATAACAAGCAAGTAGCAAATATTTGTTCAGATTGCTTAGCAACATGGAAGGAAACAAATCGTCACATCTAGACCAACAGTATCTATGCCTTGATTGCAATCATGCAGCGCAAATACATGTGATGCACTAAATCAGATGGAAGAAAAAATCTTATTTTGAAAAATAATTAACATGGAACAAAAGAGAAAAAAGAAAACAGTTTTTTTTTTTTGTATGAGAGGTAACTTTTTAACCACGACGTGAGACCTACCACAATCAATGCATCCCCCTTACACTCATCCACCCACCATGAATGGTCCTTCACCATACTAACCGTTGGACTGAGTTTCATTTAAAAAAAAAAAAATTGTAATTTAAGAAGCTGTTTAACTCCTCTAAATTGATGGTCGTAATGTGCTTGAGATTATTTTTGCCCAACAGCTCAAATGGTGACCACATGGCCTCCGATATGATCATTCTAAGCCCTTCAGCCCCAAAACACCCCCCTTCCCTTTCTGACTTGCCACCAGACTCCGCTTGACACTCACTTGAAACTTTCAGGTCCCAATTGTTGCTTGTACAAAATTTAACCCCCATCTAACTCCATCTAATGGCAAGGATTGAGCGACTTTAAGGGCGTCGAAACAGTACCTCCCATGATGGGATGATTCCCATTTTTCAAACCCCTAAGCTTCCTACAATTTTCGTGATTTCAGGTGGACTTCAAAACAGTCTGGCCGTTCACAAATATATATTGAATACGCAGAATAGAAACAGCAAGTAATCACAAATACCAAACCTACAAGCACAGAATAGAAACACAACAGAAGGCCATACTACCCACGGATAAGCACTCACCTCATACCACTGTTCACCCCGTCCAAAGTAACTCCCCAGCAACAAGAACCGCACAAAATAACACCCTAGCGAATCATCCCCTTTTACCAAAACTAAGAATCCCCAAAAACCCAGGTCCGAATTTCACGAAAAACCAGCAACGAGCAAAATGCAGACCAAGTGTTCGACAAAAATACAAAACTACTGAAACACAGAAAAAACGATGAATGACGAATTGGGTTTTCATTCTTACCTCCAGCAATTCCTTTCAGCTTGGGAATTCGTCTGTAAAGTGGAGTCGTACCCCCCTCAAACCCTCTGCGAACTCCAGGCCCAGATCGCGATTTCTGCCCTTTCATACCAAACCCACAGCTGTTTCCTTGGCCCGCAGCAATTCCTCTCCCCTTTCTCTTCGCTCGCTTCCGAGATCCTGGCTGGGGGGTTAGATTGTGAAGGCGAAACCTTTCAGAAGAAGGAGCCATCACAGCAGAAGCAGCTTTGCAGACAACTACACCAACACCAGCTGCTTTCTCTCCTTTCCTTTTGGTGAGGTGAAAGGAACCGACTGATGATGATGGAAATGGAGAGGGTTTTGTTCGCAAAGCTCCAACATTTCCCTGTTTGTCCAACCATTTCCATGAAAATGCAGAAGAAGAAGCAGAAGAAGAAGAAGAAGAAGAAGAAGAAGTACCTTGAAATTTGAGAAGGGGATTCGAGAGAAGGCGAGAGGAGCGGCCATGTCGGGCCAGGCAAGGGAAGATGGAAGCGAGTCGAAATGGATAAGAGGATGATGGAGGCGTTTATTATAAATAACTCCTTTTCGCGGCACACGTGAGAATGTGGTGACACGTGTTATCTATCTCACCCATTGGATGGGAGGCTCAGGGTGACTGTCGGACCCATAAGAAAAATTTTCAATTTGATCTCAGGCTAAGTCCCCAGTGCGTGCAGGGGAGCACCAAAACGCTAAGTTTTAAAATAATTATATATCTAGAGCGCCTCCAAAGCACTCATACAATATAATGCTTTTGAGTTTATAAACAATTAATCAATTGGCACAAATATATCTTATCCATATATTTAAGTATAAAAAATAGAGAAAAAAACTTAACTTTACAATTTGATCACATAAAATAAAAAATAATTAATAAATTAAAAGAATTTTCTTCATCCAAAAGATAAATATCAAGTTTACAGAAAAAGAAAAAAAATACTAAAATTATGCATGGTTCGCTCCTTATTCAGTCGAACCGCGTCCGAGAATAATCGAACCGCGCTCCGAAAATGATTGAATCGGGCTCCAAAGACGGATCTGCTCAAAAAGTGTCGATCCGCATTTTTGGAATGGAATCGAGAGGGCTGAGAGGAGGTTTCAGGTACTAAAATCTCACGTACCAAGTTCTGGCGGTAGAAGTGTGCTTAAAATTGGATGTTTGGGTAAGGAATTAAGAGAAAAAGATAAGAAATTGTGCTCTTGATTTATATAGAAAAAGGAACATATGAAATTTCGTAATTTTCTTTTGCGTTATTTTAAATATTTTCTTTTCTTTTGAACTAAATTCACATTTGTCTCAGGGTCCTTGTTTTTTTTTATGTAAGAATCTCTCTGTTTTCTTTTTATAAAATAGGATACAATATTGTTTATGAGGCACATTCTTCATTTTAGTATTAGATGATTATATATATATATATATATATATATATATTAGATGGACCCTAGACCAAAATGGTCACTTAAGTTTTCCTCACACCAAATAGGTGTTCCGCGCAAAAAAATAAAATAAATAAATCCTTTTTATGTACCTATTTCTTAAATGGTCTATATCGAAACAGTTTTGCATCGTCTTCTTCTTCCTATTTTCTCCAAATCCAACCCAATGGGGAAGACCAAATGAAGAGAAAGGCCAATCCGAATGACAAAGAGGAAGAATCAGTGATACATGCTTTTCATGTGCATGGGGTTGACTAAGTCATTCTATGTTGCATGAGATGAGTCTCATGATTGGGTTTTGAATAAAGTGTCCAATACTAATATTTATGTTGGAACCATGTAGCTCTATTCTCAGAGATATTATTATTTCTTAGGAACGTTGGAAAGTAGCCATTTTGTTCTGTATCATGTATATATGCTGAGAACCCATTAATAAAATTCATTGGCATTTTTTCTCTGCAAAACTTTATAGTGCAGTCTCCCTTTTTGATATTAAAATTGTCTCCTTGCTTTCTCTCTTGAGCAGTGGCTTCAATTCGTCACCATAGCTCGGGGACACAAGAATCATCGTATCACTTTCTTGTAAAACTATCACCTTCCATTCTCAGGCCACCTAAAATGTGGTGCAAAGTAAATGGGACAGCAAAAAGAATTAAAACAAAAGATCACCGTTCTCAACCTAATAACAAAATCCCGAATTCACAAGAAAGAAATAAGGAAAATCCCAAAGAAAATTGAATTTCATATCATTTTAATAGCAATCAATATAACAATGTCTTATATATAATCCCAAAACTCATCTTTCGTGACGGTTTGATCTTTAAGTTGTACGAGAGGCTGCGGACTTCACCTGCCCCCTTAACTTTTCTTAAATAGTAAATATTATCAAAATTGCAGAAAAGTTCTGATTATGTAAAAAAACCTTCGAACGAAACTATATATTACTTTTTAGGACATTCCAATAAAATTCACACTCAAAGGGGACTCAAAAGTCTCTAAAATCGCATAATAGAATACATTTGAAACTGCCTTGTCCACCCTAGAAATGTGATAGCTCCGATATAAGTACTTGTACGTGGTAAGATGATACTTGAAAAGTTATGGCAGTTTGAAGTCTGATATCATCCTTTTAACTTGATTTTTACTGCGTTCACTTTCATAAATTATTCCGCCACTTGTTCTACATCAGTTGATTATGTGCACCATGTGAATGTCCCTATCCATCTGATCAATGGCATTTACCAGTCAGCAAAGACATAGGTGCAGATGACCCACCGAAGAACCGGCCAGTCACACAGTATGAGTCTTAAGATGGATCATTACAGGAATTGGTAGAAACCATCTAACCCATTAGGAGTAGGCAATAGGGAGATGTGGGCATTGAATATGACTGTTATAAAAGATGCTTCATTCAAGTGACATTTCTGGTATTTTTAGAATGCAAAGTACGAGAAGATGATGCATAAGTACATAAAAATAATAATGGTGGGAACCACCCCATTGCAAGAAACATGAAATTAATGTCAAAAAGTAGTGCTATCTCGACAAATTTTTTGGCCAGAATTTTGGACAAATTCTATGATATGTCTTGAATATTTCAAAACATGGGCCTGGATTCAAACCTACAAGTGATAAGAGAACACATGGCTTATGCAGTTTTGGCGTTTTGGGTGTGTGCCGAGGAAGCACAGAAAGGCAGTTACTACCCATGTTATAAAACTAGATTGCTTTATGATGTAATCAAAGTCTAATTACTACCCATGTAATAAAACTAGATCAATTTATGATGTAATCAAAGTGTGCTTACTACCCATATAATAAAACTAGATCGATTTATGATCTAATCAAACTGTGCTTACTACCCATATAATTAAACTTAGAGAAGCCTTTTAAGCTCTCATTTCATAAAGTAAAGTTAAATTCCAATAAAATACTACTCTTAGATCACCCACTTCTCATTTCCTTCTACATGTAATCCGCATTCCATCAAAAACTTAGACGACCTTTATTTGATTTTACTTCAACATGAACAAATCAAAAGAAAAAAAATCAAGAACATGTTGGACAGACAAAACCAGAAAAACTTAAATGTAATCCGTCATGTTTGTTGATGATTACTCTCGGAGACCAGATTTGTAGGGAACACCTGCCTCAGAGATCCACCTATCCCCCTCTATGAATGACTTGACTGTAAATTTAATGGCTTGTTTGGAGTGAATACTTCTGAGTCCCTTCCATTTAACCCTATTTTTCATGGAAGAACCGGGTCCATGATTTTGGAACTCCGAGTAAAATATGGTATTGGGCACTGAGTCACCAACCCACGGCAACCAACCGGCCGGGTCAATTAAGCTCCCCAACATGGACTGCATGTAGACGGTTGTTGAGTAGTCCTTCCACGGCCTTCCAAGGTAAGTCCTAACAGAACTCAAGTTACCAGCACCATAGATCTGACAATTGTGTATTGAGATCCCAGTGTTCTGATTGGGATCAATCTTCCCTTGGGCTGTAATCGTGTTCTGTTGGCCAAGCATGGGGACCTTGGGACGAATGGTGCAGTTTTGGAGAACGACTGCTGCATTTCCAAAGATGAAATCAACGGTGCCTAAGACATCGCACTCGCGGTAGAACTGGCGATTGGTGTGTGTGTAGAGGGTGTCCTGGAAACCATCAAAGCGGCATCGGTAGAAGACTGACTGGTCGGCGTTGGACATCAAAGCCACTGCTTGTTGTTTGACGGCACCAGCAGTGTTTTGGAATTGCATGTCGCGGGCGATGAAGCCCTTTCCAAAGACAGCTGCAATGAATAGAAGATCACCATTTAATATTTTAATTAACAATACATATGCGTCATTGATTGATCAATACAATAGTGCATATTGCATTAGTGAAATTTAAGCCAATGCAAGTCTATATAAGTGCGTGTGATAAAAGTAGGTTTGTCAAACTTAATCATGAATATAAAAACCCGAGGTTAATGGGAAGGGCTAATTTTCAGCTTAGAAACCAAAATGAAAAATCACTAATGGTATCTAATAATTTGCCTGATACTCTATTAGGTTATGGTTTGTGTCTACAATTACAGATCAGTCTGGGTACCAGTTTAGTCAAGCTCAACCCTGATTACGTACGTGAATATACGTATTTGTCTAAGACATTAATATGACATTTGGGCTTAAGCCAATTCTTTTAAACCAGATCAAAGGAGTCAAAGATGACAATGGACCCATTTTTCCAAAAATAATATAGAACGAAACTCTTAAAAATTTGACATGGGCCAGATTCCAGGTTAGATCAGATACACAAGTCCTGGTTCAGGTTCACAATAACAAAGTATGAGACCGATCCACCCTGCTCGTATGTCATTTTGGGCTGGATTTAAGCTCAGTTCTTAGGCCAAGGGAGCCGTTCAGGTCTACCTAAAGATGAAACGAGCTGGTTCTTTTATTATATATATTATACACTTGGGTAAATGGGTATTAGGGTATAGATCTGACTAGGCCCAATCTAGAGTAATAATGGGCCAAACCATCAACCCAGACCCAATTAACAGTTGGGGATAAAATGGGTCCACAGCTGAACATTTTGGGTTGGGTTGTTGAGAATAGCCATTGATATGTTGGGCCAAGGACTTGCCAGCAAAACCAAAAGAATCCTCAAAATTCAAATGAAGTTAGAGAGATTACCAAAGGTCGCAGTGGAGAAGGTGGGAGTCCCATCGACGACATTCTTGCTGCCGGTGACAATGGTAGCATTCATGCCATCCCCAACCATCATCACATTCCATTTCGACTTATCCACCCAAACATTCTCCTTATACACACCTTTCTTCACATAAATCACAGTCCTCTTCTCGCTCATATCCGGCACCGACACAAGCGCATCCCCAATCCTCTTATACTTCCCACTCCCATCTTGAGCTACCACAATGTCTGCATTCTTCTTAGGATCTGGATTTGCAAGCAATTTTCTATCTTTCGATGACACCCACACTGGAAATTCACTGCTAGTGTACACCATCAAACGCCGCAGCTTGAACGAATCGACAACATTAAAAATACCGGTGAGTATTGCAAGGCTATTGCTGGTGAACTCAGTGGAGTTCTTGAGTGAATTGGAGACTTGCAGCTGAGCTTCTTTTGTGGCATTCGCAAATCCATCTATGCAGGTTTGGAGGTATGTACCGGTAGCGCTTAGCCATGTCTTGAGGTCATCAACCAAGTCGAGAGATGAAAGGTCACTGGATAGCAATGACCCGTTAACATGGTCCACAGCGAGACCCAAAAGTTCCTTACAGTCGCTTAGCGCTGGCTCGGACATCATGTCCATGGTGTTTTTGAGCTTAATGCCTGTGAGGTGGTTGAAAGCACTTGATATCTCTTTCATTGCAGCTTTAAGAGAGAGCTTGAATAGCTGTAATGGGTCGAGTTGGGTCGAGTTTGCAAGAGAGGAAAGGCTACTGAAACAAGAATCTGGATACTGGGTCACCTTGCACACAGCTTTGATGGAACTGGATATTGCTGTTGGACTGTTCGCTGATTTTGAGTCCCCGTTGGAGGAGTGAGATGTTCCAAGGACAGCGGCGAGGACAACACCGACAAGGACGATGGTTGATAAGCCTATGATGGCAATTCTCTTTCTTGTTCTCCGGTGCACGTCGAGCCTGGCTTGGTCAGCTTCGTCGACTTTTCCATAGCCTTTGAAGGAAGATGACATGTTTTTTTAGAGTTTCTTGGTGTGGCTTCTTCTTCCCCTTGATGTGAATAAATTGTTGGATTTCTCTGTAGAGCTTTATAGTAAGGGGGAAGCAGTGGTTTGGCGGACGAACGTGCAATGCACAAACGCGAGAGAACAGGAGAGATTTGAGTTTAATTTGGAGTGGTGTGCATGACCACCGAAGTCTTCAGGTCATTGGTTGGGTATTGACCCAATCAAGGAATGATTGTTCTATCCAGCTGTAGAGCAAACCCAAATGTACAGTTGTGATTTATTTGAAGTATGTCTAATCATGGTGGCCCACTAACCTTGATCTGCTGCAGTTGGTTTAATAATTGTGCATCTGCTGTTTTTTCCTCGGTCCACTCCGGCTCAAGCCCATTTTCTAACTGTGGACTTCCACATTGAATCTTAAACAATTGAAGTTTTTTATTTATCACATTTCAACATCAAATGTGCCCGATCATATCAAATCTCACTCATTCTCTATCGAATGATCCATGACCATACCCTCAGACATGGATGAAGGATCTTTATATTTAAAGTAGAAGATAAATTAATTCTAAGTATTGGTTGAGGGGCCAATTTCTATTGACAAAAAAATTTGAAGATGCTATGGCATTCATTTTGAAAAATTCAGATTATTAATAGGTAGGCGTATGGTGAAATTCCTCACATCCCACCCACTAGAAGGTGGGCGAGATAGGAGATCTGAACTTTTTATTATTGAGGAACTAATGGCAGGCTAAATCTAGCAGGTCCATTTAAATCTGGGTTGAGGCTTGAACATGTCTTGTCTCGTGTCAGGAGGTGGGCCTATTATAATATATTAAAGCGGAGGGTTTTGAAGTTAATTTTGACTATAACTTCTAATTTTGACCGAAAGTTATACCCATGTTCTATAATCAACTCACTTTTTCCTCCCACTTCCAACGTGTATTTGTAACTATTTAAATCTTTTTCCTACTTCTCATTCTGTGTAACTTCATTTCTATTTCAAATCTTATTTTGCTATTTTCTTTGTAACCCACATCTCCTCACCCATTTATATTCTAAGGACTCTTGGATTGAGAAAATAGCTAGGTACTCTCATAATCTTTTCTTCTTTTATTCTCTTTTTAAAATCTTATGCTCTATTTAAACCAATTTGATGTCAGTAAATGTTTGAAAATGATTTTATGTGATCTAATTTTTTTAATGGATCATATAATATATTTTTCAGTTATTGGTGAACATGCCTGTGCCGAGCACGGATTATTGTGCTACTTCATATTTAAGCTCTAAAACCTTAGCTAACCAAATTCGTCTAACTGGATTTTTTTTTTTTTTTAAGTAATAGGAGAATTCTTTGGGCTGGACTAATCCCACGTGAGATTGGTTTGATATAATTATTCCTCACCTGCATGAGACCAAGAAATCCAACCCATCACTTCTTGGCCAACAATGTGTAACTGACCAGATGATCCACCCATTACAGCCTACCTATACGATCGGATCTAATCTACAGTGAACCTATAGATCTAGCCCATCCACCCATTTACAGCTTTGAATCGATCGAAGACTTCCCAATACACCAGAATAGAACATCAGAGGACTAGTATTAGTTTAAAACTTTGCTCTAAATTAACACACCCAGTCTCCTTTTCGACTCCATTTACTGACTAGTTTCATACAACAATATATGCATCTCCATAGCTTTTACTTGGTAGTGGTAGATTTCTCTACATTTACATGATACAAGAGATTGAATTGTAAAGAACTACTACTACAGTAACAGTTAGCTTTATAGGCCTGAGCTACTCCATTTACACACTAGTAGTAGTAGATAGCTCAACGGTCGTCTCCTTGGGCCTAACCTGTATGGGCTTGAAAGTATAGAACCTTGCACACAACACATAGAACCCAAGATTGAACAACTCCAACAAGGCGATGAGCCAATAGAAGTACTCCAACCTCGCCCTATTGATATTGTTGTCTGATAGCCAATCTGTGGAATGTTGAATGATGGTCACAAGCAAGGAGCTTAGATAGCTCCCAGCCGAGATAGAGGTCCAAAAGAGTGCAGTCGCAGTGCTCCTCATGCTCTCGGGTGACTGATCATAGAAGAATTCGAGATGCCCAATAGACATGAAAGCCTCCGCAATGCCATAGATTGCTTGCTGCGGGATGAGCCAGAAGACAGAGATGGGAATGGTGGCGTCTGGGCTGTCGAGGAGCCCATGGGCCGAGGCAGCCCGCTTGCGTTTGATCTCAACAAAGCCCGCGACGAAGGTGGCCAGGACCGATATGGCAAGGCCCACTCCCATGCGGTGTAGGAACGAGATGCCACGGTCCAGGCCCGTGAAGTGGCGGGCCACAGGGATGAGGAGGAGATCGTAGATGGAGATGGTGGTGAGCATTGACACAATGGTGAAGACAGACATTGAGCCTGGGGGGATTTGGAATGAAGGGGTGAGATGTCTGTCCATGGTCCTGGCTTGTTGTAGGGAGAAGGTGCGTTGTTGGACTGCTGCAGTTATGATTATGATCCCAGTGGCCCATATTGGGCCCATTCTTAAAATCGATTTCAGCTCTTCGACCCGATGTACGGTGCTCAGCCTCCATAGATTGGGGGGCTTGTCTGATGATGATGATGAAGATGGCCGCTTTACCTGATCTTCCTCTGATACGATCGCAGCCTTATCAAAGAATCTGTATGTAGGGGATGCAATACAAATCATAACTGGGTCATCCTCAGGACCATCCATTTAATTTTTGGATCTGAATTTGTGCATAGGCCTACCTTCTTATTGTTAAATTTTAGGCCCAGAAAGTCTGATTAGAATAAAGTGGACTAACCATGGGCCAATTAACCTAAATTTATCATATTGGGACGATTATACCCTATGATGTACATATATATACTTCACAATGGGCAACGTCTCAAATCGTACCATATCTAATACTTCACTATTTAATGTGAAAATCTGTGTCTCAACTTTTTTTTTTATGTTGTGTCCTTGCCGTATTCTAGCATTTGAGATTATGCCTGATTAATGGAATAGAGTACCCATATATTTTGCAGGAAATCAATAACTTAACAAAGTTACCACCACAAAATACTTTTTAGATTTAGCCTACCCTTTATGCTAAATATGTTGGGCCATCTTTAAATGCACATTGGCCCATGCCCGACGAGGTCAATAACTGGCCCAGAAAGTTTGCCTAAGGCTGAGCCCATGGGCCAAAAGTACAATTATATCCAACCCAACGCGAGGCAGGCCCAGATCAAGCTTGGGCTTACCAAACCCCTCTAAATGTGGACTCAACAATAGGTTTAGCCCTTTCGGGTGATGGATTTATATGCCTGGCCTTGAGATTACTCTGATTCCCAGGCATTGGCATCAGAAATCCAGAGTAAAAGAGAAAATTTCAAGAATATAGTTCTATCGGCCGTAGAATATACCATACCTTTCAGTGAGGTAAAATACAAACAATGGATGAGCTATGGCTTTGTTGATGATCAAGTCATCGTTAGAATATTTATTGGAGTCCAACCCAATAGGCCCATTAAATATGGGTGTAGATGCAAATTCAATAGTCCTACTGTCAAGTCAAAATCCATGGTCATTGACCGATGGACTGATGGTGACGTTGACACTTCAATGTCACATGACCGCCCAAGTTATTCAGATTAAGAACCAAATGCTATCCACAACCAAATCACAAAAGAATTAGCCTATAACTTACCTAAACTGGCCAGTGTGAAGAAGAATCCCATTAGCTGTAATGGCTGCATCAAGCTCCTCATTCTCATAGAGCAAGCTGGGGTCTGAAACCATGGCCAGATTCCTCTTCCGGCAAGCGGCCACGATGACCTGCGTGAGGCGGGTAAACGGGCTCCCAGATGGCTTGAAGTTTCTATACAGAGGGAGGCCCAGAACAAAAGCAATTATCGAGATGGCAAAGGCCACTGTAGGGATGCCAAGGCCCCAACCCCACCCCACATTCTCTTGTATGTAGACAATCACAGTGACCGCGATGAGGACCGACAGGCCCATGGAGAAGTAGTACCAATTGAAGAAGTTCCACATCTTGGTCTTCCCATTGGGGTCTGTTTCATCGAACTGGTCGGCGCCATAGGCGACCACATTAGGCCGGATGCCCCCCGATCCGATGGCCGTCAAGACGAGCGATGCATAGAGGACAGAGAGCTGCGCATGCGTGGCCTCCTTGCACACCTCATTGCCTGTGCATGAGGGTGGCCTTAGCTGGGGTAGCACTGCCGACAATGTTAAGCATATCATTCCCTGTAGTAATTAGCAAACTGGAATGAGGAAAGAGTTGATCAATGAAAGTCTAGCCAACAAAAATATATTAGTATTTTGGTCTGTGCAAGATGCATTTGTGAGTTTTAGGATGTCTAGAGTCCCCTTTTGCCTTTTGTATTTTTCTCAAGGGCCTGTTTTTTTGCATTAGATTATATATGATTTGAATATATAATAATTCAAAGTCAAATGAACCCCATGAAGGCCTTTTAAAGAGGTGATGGATGAGGAATATGAGTGACCGAGGGAAGGAAATAAGATGGAGATGAAGATGAGACCTTGATTTTGCTATTTATTGAATTACTAAGGTGATGGTCTCATATTTATTTTTCATTTTTCCTTGATTCAATTTCCTTTAAGTGGGAGGATTTTTTATGGGCATTTTTTTCTATTGGTCTTTAGTCTTCATTTTAAACTATTTATGATATGAATCATCCCAATTTCTATGTATTCAATTGCTTTGTATTCTAATACATAATAATTGAACTCACCCTATTAATTAATTTCCCCCCTTCTTTTGATTCTATTTCTCTAAAAGGAATGATTATTTGATGCTCATTTTTTTTTTAAATTATTATTTGATCTTCATTTTTAAGTACTCATATTATAAATTCTATATATGTATTCAATCTCTATCTATTATAATGCAAACAACAAGCCCTTAAGTCTCTACTGTGGTATTAAATTGGAAGAAGAAAAAAAAAGAGATAAAAGATGGGTGGGTTTGGTGGTGCAATCTCAACCATCTGATGGATGATGGAACCCAAAGTTATTGTCCAGAAGCGCCCCGCAAAGGCATCGGCAATGAAGGCTCCAAGCAAAGTCGTCAAAGCAGCGGTCCCACCGACGTTTGTGAGGGTGTTGGCTGCCTTGGTCAAGGGCATATGCAGTTGCTGGGTCAAATAGCTAACCATGTTAACTGCGAACCCAGCAACAGCCAACTTCTCACAGATTTCATTAGCTGCACAATAACATTGGAAACTCCTTAGAACAGGAACCAAAATAGATATAAAAAAAAGATCAGATATAGCAATCTACAAACGCCCAATGTTAGTAATGGAAAACAGAAGTTAGAGAATTTACACAAAGAATAACAATCAAAGAAGAAGAAGAAAAAGAAGAAGGAGAAGAAGAAAAGATCACCAAATATAAAGGGCATTGTTCTGAGCCCTCCTTTTGTTCTTTTGGTGTTGCCATTTTCCTTCTTTTCCTCCATTTTGCTCTCAATTCAATGTATGAATTCTACTCTCCCAAAGACCTGCTATTTATATCCAGCTTTTTGCAGATATTTCAGTATGCTTGTGTCAAATACCTCCAATACCACTTTCCGCGGGTCCACGTACAAATGTGGACATTGGAGGAATGTAAATGGGTATTCGATTCTCCGATTATCCAAAAGTTCCGATCCGTTAATAACCGGGTCTGGGTCCTTTTTTAGACCCCCGATAATTAAATGAGTCCGGGTTCGGTTCCACTTTGGTTCGGACCCGTGGACCTGAGACCCGACATATTACCTCAATTTTTGAAAATCTCTCCTAAAAATCATACTTTTTTTTAATGTTAGTCTCTACCTAAACCTGGACCTAGATCCAAACCCGTCCCATATATGATACCGGTTCCAATTCTGAAGCCAAAAAACTAATTCCGAAACGGTTCCGGGTTCGGATCCGGTTCTACTTTCTCCATAACAATTCCGGTTCTAGGTCCACCATGGACCCGGACCGGAACCGACCACTCTAAGTCATCGAGTGAATGAGAGTGGGCCTGGCCGTGCTGCTTGGGCTTTTTGGCACAGTGGAATACATGGTTTAGTTTTGCACAGGTCATGGGTCATTGGCTCCAAACACAGTCGATGATATTGGGCCTGAGTCAGGCCTGCCAATCTGAATTCAGTTTGATTGTTAAATCGATGGGCATTGGATAGGCTTCTATTACTTCATAGGCCATGGCCCGAGGCTCAAATGATTGTATGTGCAAGGAAAAGGTCACATTTTTTTTCTTTTTCAGGACGTGAATATTCCTGTACTGATCCCCACACAGAATGTATCTTTCATGATATTTACCCAAATGATGTTCTTTTTCTAAATCTTGGGGCACTAAGTCGAATTAAAATTCAGCTTGAAAAAGGCCTCAAATTTAAGGTTGAGAACTTATTTTGGAAGCACAGTTAGATGCATGCAAATCAAAGGGGTTACATCGAATCAGAAGATCTTAGTTTAGATTATAGTTGAGTTTGAAAATTATCCAATCTATTGAAGGGCTTCAAAATGCATAGTAAAGATTGTCAAATCAAGCTGACAGACTCCACATAATATATATATATATATATATATATTTTTTTTGAGGAAACTACCGAAAAAAGCCCCCAAGGACCCCCATGGATGGTTGATGACCCAGTATAATGTTGGAGACCGGAGAGGTCCCCTGGGCCCATTTTATTTTTTTATTTGTTTAATGAAATAGTCGATATTGACCATTCTGGCGATTTTACACAACTATGTTATTTGAACCCCATTTCTCCCTCATTCCGTGGTCGTCTCCTTTCCCTTTTCCCTTCGTCTGCCGCAATCGACATTTTCCCCTTTTAAGTCTAAATTCTCCTTGGAAGGAATTAAGACTTTCGTTGGTTCAGGAGGCTGATGTATTCTTTATTAATGGTGCTAATGTAGTATTCTATCTCTTCATCTTCTTCTCCAATGTCTTTCAAGAGCTCTGAGATGTCGGGTTCGGTTGGGCTGTTTCGTGAATAGGGGGAGCCTTAAACACTTGCCCTAAATCAGGAAACTTAAGAACTAGGCCTGAATCAGGTGAGAAATGATCTAAAAACCCATCAAAGGCAGTCACTTGAAGCACACATCTAGGTTTCAAAGAACCAATCTGTCCAATGGATTTCAGTCTCTTTAAGAACTTTCCCTTCATCCCCTTCATCTATGTTCTTATAGATATTTGAAGTGAAAAGCAGCAATCAGTTATCTTGAGAACTCAATTCCTAAAATGAAGTGAATATGAGGTATTGACTTCAACCAAGGGATGAAATCACTGCTTTTGATTTTCTTCCTTGATCTTCTTAAAAATTTGAATTGAAGATTGCAGTTCTTTGAAAGCCTAGTTCTTGAAATGAAGATATGAAGCAAATAATTAGATGAGGGATTATTGGATAGAATCAAAACCTCCGTGGACTTTTATAACAAAAGCTAAAATCAATTCTCTTCAAAAGCCCAATTCTTGACAGACATATATGGTTGGTGGTTTTTTCTCGCTCTTAATAAGCTTTTAATCATATTATCGAACATCTTCTCCGCGTTCTTATCGCTCGTTTGCGGAAGAGAGAGATGACGTTTTTTCTTTTTTTTAGCTCTAATGGTCGATATCGACCAATCTGTCAGTCAGATTTTTTTCTCAACTTACTCATTGAACACAATAAAATGGTTGATATCGACCATTACTACTTCCTCTTAATGGTCAATATCAACCAATCTGTTAATCAGATTTTTTCTAATATATAATTATCTTATTTGCTGAATACTATATAATGATCGATATCGACCATATCGCAAAATGATAAAAAAAAAAAAAATTAAAAATGAACTTGAGGACCCCTTCCGTCTTCAACATGTTACTGGGTTCTCATTGATCCTATGGAGTCCTATGGGTTTTTTTCCAGTTTCATTAATTTTTTTTTTTACAGAAAATGGTCACCTCGTAAATTCATCAATGATAACCATATCTAAATCAAGTTCGGCAAAATCACTGTCTCATCGATCGAAGTTATGCCAATTATCATATTCTGTAATCTGGTCTTCCACTTTTTTCCAGAGCATGCAATTAATAGCATTCTCAGAAAGAAAGAAATGAATGGAATAGGATCTAGGCAGGCTCCATCCATTAATTAGTAATTATGCTGCAACAAAGACAAAGCCACGCGCCATTTAACATTCGTCGTCTTGTTCTTGATGATTCGAAGTCGCGGTCTGGCAACTGACTCTTCTTAATGTCATGTAATCACAGGCCTCCATCGAACTGACACACAGAAAAAGAAAGGTCAAGGTTCGGTATCCCATGCCTTGCCATCACAAAACTGGTTTACCCGTGAGAGGCAAGAGCCAGAGATGTGAAAGTTATAGCTAGGGTATTGTTGATTTCGTCGTTAATCCTTGAGGTCCTCACTGTAAAGTTATTATTGTGCCGTTTCAATAACTAATTGATTCTGGAACAAGTGGTAGTTAGGGTGTAAGATCTTACAAGTGGGATCAAAGCCTGGTAGGTAGTAAGATCCTACAAGTGCTATTAGAACCTTGTAAATCGGGTGTTCGAGTCTAATAGCTTATGAGCGGTCATAATTGTGATCGAGCCTTCGGCCTTACCATAAAACTATTATTGTGACGTTTCTTATCACCAATTGATATTTGGATAAATGGTAGCTCAATGTGGTATAAGATCCTACAGGTCTATTGCGGGTTTCGCCCTTATCCTACCCTAATATATGTGGGTCAGGCCTAAACCGTGTCAAAAGCCCTCAACAGGCCTGCACTATCTATTATTAGGGCTGTCAATCGTGTCGTGTTAACGAATTCAGATTACGGGTTAACGAATTCGGGTTAAAATCATCTCAACCCGTACCCGACCCGTTAACTTAACGGGTCAAAAAATCTAACCCGAACACAACCCGTTAATTTAACGGGTTACCCTACCCAACCCGTTAACCCGTTAAGTAATTAAGTCATTTCGAAATTTAAAAAAAAAAATTATACAAAAATAGAAGAAGAAAAATATGCAAGCCACATGAAACTATAAGTGAGGATTTCAAGTGGATCCCACCTAAAAACCCACTATAAAACAATAAATTTTAATTTCTTTTTTTATGAATATAAATTAATTTATTTACATTTAGGGAGTAAAAAAAAAATTTAACGAGTCAAGTGAGTTGTTAACGGGTTACTTGTTTAATTCATACCCGACTCGTTAACTTAACGTGTTAAGGGGTTTGACCTATTAACGATCCGAACCCATTAAGAACCAACCCAAATCCGTTAATATCGTGTGGGTTCGTGTCGTGTTAATGAGTCGTGTGACATTTTGACAGCCCTATCTATTATAGGTTGTTCCCCTATCCTCAATGGTTGGGCTAGGACTTTTTTTTTTTTTCAACAGCACTATTGATTGCGAATCTAACGCAAATCAATGAAATTAATGTTGGCAATTTTAGCATGGTATAGTGGAATGATGTAGCTCAACTAACTAGGACATGTGTGTGAGAGACACGAGTGTAAGTGTTTGAGTTTTAAATGCAGCAAAGAAGAATCTTTTTTTAGCATGGTAGAAAGTGAAATTACATGCGTAAACGATTCACAACCAAAACCCATTTACATAGGTTAATGATTCACATCTCTTTGGGTGGCAAAGTCGTGTGGAGCACCTGATCAGTCTCGGATGTGTGTAGACAGGTTTACAACGGTATTTTTTAGTTTTCATCTACGCATCAAATGGGCTAATTGAATTGGCCCTTCTTTTTTTTTCATGGATTTGGAACCAATATTCAAATGAGGCTGCCCTTTATTTGCAGGGAACTGGATACATGAAATTTTTTTATCAAGTAAGTTTGTTTGTTTACATGGAATTGGAATATCTAGGAATTACTATCAATGAGTCTATTAGTTTGCATGAAATCCGAACACATAGAAATTTATCGTCAAATGGGCTTGTTTGTTTGGATGAAATTATGGGCATATTTGATTTTATGGAATTGGAATATACAATAATTCATTGATGATATGAGCCCCTTCATTCACATGGAATTGAAATAAATAGGAAGTAATTGCTTCAAATGGGTATGTTTGTTTTAAAGGATTATATGAGATTTTGGCCCGGCCCTTCTGATGTCATTCATCATACATGTTTTAAAGATTTTTTTCATTTTTTTCTTTTTTATTTGGTAAGAGATGTTTTAGGTTTTGAAGACAAAAAATTAATGACAAAATCTACCAAACACTTGCATGACACGTCATCCAATTTCATTACAATATTTTTATGGCATTTCGATCTATATGCTATGTTGTCTTTGCGGTTTGTACTTTGTAGAGCGGCCAGATGCATATGCATGCAAGTTTGTATAACTGTATTTCTGTATATTTAAATCCAAATCTTAGTACAGTTAGTATGTTTATACAGTTGCATAGAGATTCTCTGGAGTATATATATAAGATGTAAAATAGTCTGTAACAAAAGCCTAAAAACTGCGCACGATCGATCTTCCCTTTCAGTAGTAGCAAGTGGGAATGAGTATGGCCTTATTTTCTGTGGTTTGTTTCATGTTTATCTATATATGTGGTAAAGTAGAATAAAGGTAAATATTGCATTATATTAAAGGTGAGATAAAAGAATGGGGAGATAAAGTATGTGATGAAGTAGAGAGAGAGAGAGAGAGGGGTGAAGTAGTTGCTTTTGTGTTGACTTAATTTTACTATATTTTACTATGATCTTACGTGGTAAAAAAAAAGTGACTTGTAGTAAAAAGTACAATGTTCACTTAACCATTCCACACTTTCTTTTTATTCAAATATGATAAAGGGTGAATGTGTCACATCCTCACAACACAACCCCACAACACACATTATCACATAAATTTAGGGGGTGTCCAACACACTACATAGTGTCATTTCTGATTTAGTGCCTCGGATGAAGAGGGGGAAAAGGAAATCATATACGAGAGAATATAATATTTCATTTGCTAAATATAGAGGTATGTTGAATTTGTAGTGACAGGCGATAAATGAAGACTAGGGATGCTCATTGACTTGACTGGGCCGGCCCGAGCCCAACCAGGCCAAGACCGCTCTGAGCTTGTCTTAGGCCCTCGTTTTTTGTACACGGGCCAGGCTTGGACCTAAAATGAAGCCCGTTTAATATTTAGGCCGAGCTTGGATTTAGTGGTAAACAGCTCGAAACCCAGCCCGCCCCAAATAAGAGACACAATTTAAAGCAAAAACATTGTTTTTTGCTGCAATGGGAGGGGGTAAATGCAAGTAGTTTCACATGCACACATGCGGTCCAACTAGCTCGGGTAAAACTCGAAGGAAGTTTAACAATTACCTTTTGTTTTATAAAATTAATTTCAGTCCAGGCTCGGGCCTAACCTTTTTTAGGTGGGCCGGACTCAGGCCAATTGATTACAAATCTGGATGGGCCTAGATATTGCTTACCCCGGGCTGGACACCCCTAATGAAGACTTAGAATTTCACGGTTCAAAAATTAAAAGGGACCAGGGTTGATTAGTGGCAAAAAAACGTGGAGGCACCCAAAAATAAATGTTCATAGCTTTCTTGAGATTTGCTTCAAGGACAGACAATTGGTTTGCATAAAATAAAATATGTTTTTTTCTTTTCTTTTTTTAATAACGCAGGGTTCCCAGCCCTTTGGGCCAGAATAGTCCATACGAGCCCAGGAGAGAAAGCCGGATAAAATTTCCCTGTGGCCTAATGTGGGAGTACAGTTTCGAACCCACAACTTGTGGATACAAATCATGGTTTTAGGCCAACTGACCTACCCCTTGGAGTTTCATAGAATAGAATACGAAGAGATAGCAATACATTTAAGACCTCGGGAGAACATAGCACACATGTCATGAGCGATTTTAACCTCTGGGGCTGAAGGACCCGCTTTTGTTGACGTCGTAATTTAAAAATCCCGCACCGTCCACTCAATATCAAACATAGTAGGCATGGTCCCAACAGTTAAAAGTACAGGAGAAGTTCATATATTTCCTTCTCGCCCAATCAATAATACACCAGAATAAAACATCAAAGCACAAATATTAGTTTTAAACTCTGCTCTTAAGTTAACATTCCCAGTATCCTTTACCACCCCATTTACTGACTAGTTCATATAGTTCATAATACAATATATGCCACCTCCTTAGTTACATGATACATGAGATTGATTTGGAAATAACTAGTACACAAAAGTTAGCTTTGTAGGCCTTAGCTACTCCATTTACACACTAGTAGTAGTAGACAGCTTAACACTGGTCTCCTTGGACCTAACCTGTATGGGCTTCAAAGTATAGAACCTTGCACACAACACATAGAACCCAAGATTGAACAACTCCAACAAGGCGATGAGCCAATAGAAGTACTCCAACCTCGCCCTATTGATATTGTAATCTGATAGCCAATCTGTGGAATGTTGAAGGATTGTCACAAGCAAGGTGCTCAGATAGTTACCAGCCGAGATGGCGGTCCAATAAAATGCGGTCGCTGTGCTCCGCATGCTCTCCGGTGACTGGTCATAGAAGAATTCGAGGTGCCCGATGGACATGAACGCCACCGCAATGCCATAGAGTGCTTCCTGAGGGAGGAGCCAGAAGACAGAGATGGGAATGGTGGCTTTTGGGCTGTCGAGTAGCCCATGGGCTGCGGCAGCCCGCTTGCGTTTGATCTCAACAAAGCCCGCGACAAAGGTGGCCAGGATCGATATGGCAAAGCCCACTCCCATGCGCTGTAGGAATGTGATGCCGCGGTCCAGGCCCGTGAAGCGGCGGGCCACAGGTATGAAGAGGCGATCATAGATGGTGGTGGCTGTACGCATGGAAACAATGGTGAAGACTGACATGGAGGCTGGGGGGATTTGGAATGAAGGGCTGAGATGTCTGTCCATGGACCTTGCTTGTTGTAGAGTGAATGAACCTTGTTGGACTGATGCGGTTGTGATTATTATCCCAGTGAGCCATATTGGGCCCATCCTTATAATTGATTTCAGCTCTTCAACCCGATGTACGGTGCTCAGCCTCCACAGATTGGGGGATTTGTCCGATGATGATGATGATGAAGATGGCCACCTTACTTGATCTTCTTCCATCGGGATCGCAGCCTTATCAAAGAATCTGCATCTAGGGAATGCGATGCGAATCATAAATGGGCCATCCTTGGGATCATCCATTTAATTTTTGGATCTGAGTTTGTGTTTTTCAGATTGGGACCACTATACCTGATTAATCAAATAGAGCACCCATACATTTTCCAGGAACTCAATTAGCTTTATGCAGTTACCCCTACAAAATACTTTCTGGATATTATGGCTACTCTTTAATTTACTTACTCGGATTCTATGTAACCTAAATCTAAGTGGGAGGGACAATCTTTTTCTCCCATTCAGCACATCTAACTGGATTAATAGATAAAATTTAGGCTTTGCGATATGACATTGGGACTTTGAAAATATGCTATTCATTTCATTGTTTTAGATCATCAAACAGCAGGAATATTGATTTTTTAGTTTGTTTTTCTTTTCTCCTTCTTTCTTGTGTTCTTGCCTCTTTGTTGTTCGTCTTTTTGTATTCTTTCCTTCTCATAAAGAAAGTTTCAGTTATCGAAAAAAAAAAAAAAAACAGCAGGAATGATCTTATTTTTAGACATATGCGGTATCAATAGTCAGTTTTTGCTGTAAATAGACATAAATGATGATGAAGGGGTCATGACAACATTTCTTAGGGTCCAATCCAATAGGATCCACAAAATTAAGGGTGTAGATGCAAATGTAATAGAACCCACCATTACAAACTCTCCAGAGTTTATAAGCTATCTACAACCAAAATTACAAAAGATGCGTAAGAGAACTTACGTCAACTGGTCAGTGTGAAGAAGCATCCCATCAGCAGAGATGGCTGCATCAAGCTCCTCATTCTCATAGAGCAAGCTAGGGTCTGAAACCATGGTCAGTTTCCTCTTCCGGCAAGCGGCCACGATGACCTGAGCAAGGCGGGTAAAGGGGCTCCCAGATGGCTTGATGTTTCTATACGGAGGGAAGCCCAGAACAAAAGCAAAGATAGAAATGGCAAAAGTAATTGTAGGGATGCCAAAGCCCCAACCCCAGCCCACATTCTCCTGTATGTAGACGATGACGGTGAGCGAGATGAGGCTAGACAAGCCCAGGGCGATGTAGTACCAATTGAAGAAGTTCCACATCCTCGTCTTCTGATTAGAGTCTGTCTCATCAAACTGATCGGCGCCATAGGAGACCACATTTGGCCGGATGCCCCCCGCTCCGACAGAAATCAAGAGGAGCGCAGCGTAGGGGATGGAGAGCTGCCCTTGTGTGGCCTCCTTGCAAACCTCATTGCCTGTGCATGGGGGTGGCCTTAGTTGGGGTAGCACTGCTGAAAGTGTGAAGCATATCAACCCCTGCAGTAATTAGCAAACTAGAATGAGGTGAGAGTTAAAGAAAGTCTCTAATGACTAATCGCTATTTTTAGCCTTATGGTTGCGACAATGAGCACCTTCCAACTGTAATACGGGTTCATATCGAACGTTGTAATGTCAAATTTATGGGTTCATGTCGAACATTGTAATGTCAAATTTTCATGTCATGAAACAATAACAAAATTGACTTTATAAATAAAACCTTTAGTGTTATAAACAGCGATATAACTGGTTATATAAATCAAGACCTTGATGTTATGAAACTATTGGCGGGCCTTGATCAATATGGTTTAAAATTAAAAAACAAAAAACCTTCAGAGTTGACTAACTGAGCCGAATAACTCCCCAGTACTCACGGCCATCTTCATTGATTGATTTGCAGGGATCTGCTGAACCATTTCTTGCAGGTGGGGCCCATGGTTCAAGGACCCATCTGAACTCTAAGCTCTTACAAAGTCAGTGGATCGCACTCATCTAAGATCTGATCCTTTCTTTAAACATATTGTACTTGTAATCTTAAACCAAACAAACCCCAAACCAAAGTCAGTGGATCACACTCATCTAAGATCTGATCTTTTCTTTAAACATATTGTACTTGTGATCTTAAAACTAAAACCCAAAACCCCCCCCCCCCCCCCCCCGCACTGGGGCTTTTTCTTTTCAGACCGGATACTTCTTGGGCCCATAACCAATGGGGGCGCGGAGGATGGAAAGGTCTCCTTGTGGATTATGATAACGAGAAAAAAAATCAATCCATTAAATCATCCTAGCCTTTGATTTAATAGCTATAAAGTTTAATGATCTTTTAATGTAGATTTCTTTGATATTCAATCCAATAGTAGATAAAGATTCGATGAGAGTGAAATTAGACCTAGAACTAGATTATGGTGGGGATGAGACTGTGAAAGGGTCTGCACTGATTGGACTCCACGTAGCTGGATTGCAGATAGTGTTGCGCATAGAAAAACATTTTTATTAAATTGGAAGAAGAAAAACAAGAAAAAGATGAATGGGTTTTGGTTGTGCAATCTCAACCATCTGATAGATGATGGAAGCCACAGTTGTTGTCCAGAAGCGTCCTGCAAAGGAATCTGCAACGAAGGCTCCAAGAAAAGTCGCCAACGCAGAAGTCCCTCCAAAGTTGGTGAGGGTATTGGCTGCCTTGATCAAGGGCATATGCAGTTGCAGGGTCAAGTAGCTGACCAAATTAACTGCGAGCCCAACAACTGCCAACCTCTCACAGATTTCACTAGCTGCACAACAACATTGAAAACTTCTTAGAACATGGAACAAATTGCATCAAGAAAGAATAAATATAGCTATCTACCAACACCCAACATTAGTAATACAAAATAGAAATTGGAGAATTAAACAGAAGAAAGAACAAGAAGAAGCAACGGTTACCGAAAATAAAGGGCGTTGTTCTAAGCCCTCCTTTAGTTCTTTTGGCTTGGCCATTTCCCCTCTTTTCCTCCATTTTGCTCTCAATTCAATGCCTACGTGTGAATACTACTCTCCCACAAACCCACTATTTATACCCAGCCTTTTGCAGGTACTTTTCAGTATCCTTGTGTCGCATACTTGCAAGGCCACTTTCGGGTCCACATACAAACGGTTCCATCATCTGAATGAGAGTGGGTCGAGCTGTGGTTTTTTGGGCATTGGGCATGGTTCAACACACGGGTTAGTTTTGCATGGTCATGCATGGGGTCCTGGTCTTCAAAATACTTCAATAAATTGGGCATGGATCAGGCCTATCAATCTGAATTCAGTGTGATTGATAAATGGGTAGGCCACGGATAGGCTTTTACCCAGCAGTAATTTCAAAATAATGGGTTAGATGCATAAAAATTAAAGGGGTTAAGATGGAATCAGAAGATCTTAGTTTAGATTAGAGTTGACTTTGGAAATTGTCCATCTATTGAAGGGCATCAAAATGTATATGCACATGTGGACGTAGCCATTGAACTTAAGCCCTTAAATTTTAGTAGTAGAGATCATCAAATCAAGCTGTTTTTTTACTAATCACCAGTTGAATTAAAACTTTCAACCCTAATCTACATTAGTTTTTATTGACATGAATTCAAGTTTTAAAGAGTTTCATCAAATGGTTCTCAAATTTGAAATATGAACCCGATTCTAATTTGGACATGTAGGCTAACTGGATATGATGATATTTGTGACAATGTTGGTAACCTGTTTCTTTACTTAACACTTGGCCCGTTTAGCATTTTACTTTTAAAATAAAGTGGAATGAAGTGAAATAAAGAGAGAAAATAAAATATAAGTAGGTTATGATGATGTTTTTAGTTGTTTGTGATGTAATATTTTTAACTTTTTGTATGGGGAAATTGAGGTTTTCTGTCTTCTAGTGAATAAATGTAGTTGTTTTTTTATTTTTTTAAAAAAAAGATTGAGAGAGTTGTGGTAAAAAGTGCTTTTGATTTGATATTACCTTGACTTGACTTTACAAGTAAAATTACCAAACGGGAGGCCTCATAGAATACAAGGTCTTATTGCCATAGCTTTCTAGATGCATAGTTTTAAACACACCCAGTTTCTACAGCATGAGCAGACAGCAATAGACTTGACTCCTTGAGCCTATGAGCTTGTTTGTTAATAAGATTAAGAGTGAAAGATTAAAAGTATAGTGGTAGACTCTAAATAAAATATATTTTTTTTTTTTTATAGAAAATGATTACATTGGCAGACGTAGGACTATCAATTGGGTGGTGCATGCAAGGTCAAGTTAAGAAGTTAAATAAGAAAATAAAAATCATAAGGTATTATTTAAAAAAATTTTCGAATCTCGCGGGTGCGGTCGCACCCACATAGAAACACGTAGGTCCGCCCTCGTTACATAAATTCATCAATGAGAACTATATTTAAATCAAGTTCCTTATAAAAATACACTCATTGGTTGAAGTTATTGAATTGTCATATGTATATATAGTAAATATTACACTGCAACAAAACAAACCTACACATCAGTTAACATTCGTCGTCTTGTACTTCTAGATGATTCCAAGTCGCGATCCGGGACCTGACTCTTCTTAGTGTCTGATAACAGGAGGCCGCCCTAGAACTGACGTCGCAGAGAAAAAGAAAGCTCGAGGCTGCCCATGCCCATGCCCATGCCCATGCCATCACAAAACTGATTTATGATTGAAAGCACTGTGAGTCCAAACAGATTAATTCGAGTACAAAGTGTGGCTCTGTTTGCATGGAATTGAATTCCTGGTGTCTGGTGTCAAGGGTTGCAACAAAGGACTATTAAACAGTGAGAGCATGAGAGGTGAAAGTTATAACTAAGGCTATCGAAGGGTGGGTCCAAGGTCCGGGCTGGCGTTGGCCCTTGCTCCACCCTCACATATGTGGGTTAGGCCGAGGCCAGACCAAAGCCCTCTCGAGTGGCCAACACTGGCTAGCTAGGCCCTTGCCCCATCCCCTCAATGGTTTAGTTAAGCCGGAAGAAAATATAAACTTTTTTTTTTGCATTCCTCCCTCTGCCCCTACATCATATTGTTGCTCAATTGTTTAGGGAGGTGCATGAATGCGAGTAAATGTGTTTTGAGTCTCAAATGTAGCAAAAATTGAAAGAAAAAAAAATCAACATGGTATAAATTACGTTCTGAGAGTTCCACAGAATCTATCAGAATGGATGCTAATCTAATTAATTATACAAGATAAAACTAGCAAATAAATTTGCCAATCACACATCACAAGAAAACAGAAAAATATTTAATGTGGAAACCCTTTCAATTGAGAAAAATCACGATTTAGAAATCAAAAAATGACAAACAGTTACAATATATACTTACAGCTCCTTTATCTCAGTCAATACCTCGACCTAAAGACTGTAATTGTTTTTGCACAACTTCCGCTGCTACGACTTCCCCGCCGTGCACCGTTCTCCTTACTTGATCTCGTCGCACGTTGTCAACCAAGATGATCAATCTTCTACAAGAGAGTAGAAGCAACAAAACCTTCTAAAGCGGCCCTTTAGAACAATCTCTCAATGGCTCTATAGAATAATTCTCTCTTTAAGATATCTCTTACTCAAATTAGTGAGAGAAGTGGTGTGTACCTTTGGGTTGAGAGAAACACCCAATAAATAGCTTCAAATTTGTGCATAAGACTTCTAATCATAATACACTAAGAATTGAAGTAATTATCAAACTCTTCATAAGAGTTCAGATCGGACTGGGCTTCGTCCGCCACACTCGCTATAGCAAGCAAGCGAGGGTCCTCTTTGCCTTTTGGGTCTAACAGTCAATAACTTCTGACCCTTACACATTTACATATGTAAATAATTCTCATCTGTTTGGATGTTGAAGTGGTGTAAAGCTCTTGGCGATGTGGACAGGTTAACAAAAATATTTTTTTTCCCTTTTTTATCTATGCAATCAAATGGGACTTTTAATTAGCCCATTTATTTGTATGGAATCAGAACATATATATGTATTCAATTATCGAGTCCTCTATTTACATGGAATTGGATAAATGAGAATTAATTCTTTGTCAAGTGAGCACCTCTATTTGCATGGAATCGGTATACTTAGGAATTATTGTCAATGGGGCCTATTAGTGTGTTGTCAAATGTGCATGTTTGTCTAGATGAAATTATGGGCTTATTTGTTTTTATGGAATTCAAATAAATGGGAATTCATTGATGGAATGAGACTGTTTATTTAAATGAAATTGAAATAAATATGAAGTAATTGATTCAAAGGGTCCTACTTGTTTTAAAGGGTTAAATGAGACTTTGGCCCTTCGGACATCATACATCATAGGTGCTTTAGAGGTTTTTCTTTTTTTACTTATTTGCTGAGAGCTGTTTTAGGTTTTGAAGGCAACAAATTCATGACAAAATCTACCCATCGCTTATATATAGTTGCATGGCTCGTGATCTTATTTCATTGCAATATTTTTATGGCATTTCCATCTATGCTATACGTTCTCTTGCTGTTTGTACTTCGTAGAGTGGCCAGATTCATATGTACAGAAGTCTGTATTACTGTATATTTTTACGTCCAAATATCAGTATTCTTTCTTTTTAAAATTGAATGTTGGTTGCAAAAACAAAACTTCAAAAAAACCCTCAATTCTGGCGTTAGGAAAAGCCACATTAGTTCATTGGGGCCCATTTGTGGATGTGTCCTTTCAAAAACACATAATATGTGCATTTTCAATAAAAGATGTCTCTTGGGCTACATAAGTGCCTTTTCAATAAAATATCTCTTAGCCCATTTATGTGGATGTAACCCAATTCAAAGGAATGCCTTCCAACTTTATAAATTAAGATTTTTTTTAAGTTATTATTTAGTATTCAAAATAAGCATAAATGCAAATGAATCCTTTATTTTGTGTATGCTGACGTGGATTAAGTAATGAAAGATTTGATTTTTATAATTTTTTGGTTGATTTGAATTTTTTAATTAGTTTGTTATAAATAAATTTCTAAAAATAGGATATTAATTTTAATATATTATTCAGGACTTAACCTAGGGCTATATGCTAGTAGTTAGTATGTCTATACAGTTGCATAGATTTTCTGTGGAGCGTATGATGGAAAATAGTCCGCAGCATAAATGTTCATAATTTCCTGGAATTCTGTGGGAGTTTCTTCAAGGTCAGACAATTTGCTTCCATATAAAATAGAATATATGAAGAGAGAGCAAATACATTTCAGAACTTGAAGAATGCATCTTCCCAACAGTTGAGACTTGAGATGTTCATATATTTCCTTCTCGCCCAATCAGTACACCAGTACACCAGAGTAAAACGTCAAAGGTACTCTAGTATTAGTCTAAAACTCTGCTCTAAATTAACATTCTGAGTCTCCTTTTTGACCCAATATGCTGACTAGTTCATACAATAATATATACCACCTCCGTAGTGTAGGATCTTACATCCTATTGAGCTACCGCTTATTCCAAAATCGGTAAGTCATAGGAAACGGCACAACAAAGGTTTTATGGTGAGGGCGAGGACGAGGGCTCGACCACAATTACGACTGCTCATGAGCAAAGATGAACATTGGCCACAACATGTAGTTACAAGATACATGAGATTAATTTGGAAAGAACTACAACTACAAGTCTACAATTGGATTTATAGGCCCTAGTTACAACATTTACACTCTAGTAGAAGCAGTAGATAGCTCAACACTGTTCTCCTTGGGCCTAACCTGTATGGGCTTGAAAGTATAAAACTTTGCACACACCATGTAGAAACCAAGATTGAAGATCTGCAATAAGGTGATTAGCCAGTAAAAGTATTCCAACCTCCCCCTATTGATATTGGTGTCAGATAGCCAGTCCGAAACATGATGAATGATGGTCACAAGCAAGGTGCTCCCATAGCTACCAGCAGAGATGGCGGTCCAAAAGAGCGCCGTCGCAGTACTCCTCATGCTCTCTGGCGCCTGATCATAGAAGAATTCAAGGTGCCCAATGGACATGAACGCCTCCGCGATTCCATGGAGTGAATATTGTGGGATGAGCCAGAAGACAGAGATGGGAATGGTGGTGGATGGGCTGTCTAAGAGCCCATGGGCTGCAGCAGTATGCTTCCGTTTGACCTCAACAATGCCAGCAACAAAGGTGGCTAGGACCGAGATGGCGAAGCCCACGCCCATGCGCTGTAGGAAGGAGATGCCACGGTCTAGGCCCGTGAAGCGGCGAGCCACGGGGATGAGGAGGCGATCGTAGACGGAGACGGTGGTGAGCATTGACACAATGGTGAAGACAGACATTGAGCCTGGGGGGATTTGGAATGAAGGGGTGAGATGTCTGTCCATGGTCCTGGCTTGTTGTAGGGAGAAGGTGCCTTGTTGGACCGAAGCAAGTATGAGTATGATCCCAGCAGCCCATATTGGGCCCATTCTTATAATCGATTTCAGTTCTTCGACCCGATGTACAGTGCTCAGCCTCCACGGATTAGGGGCCTTGTCCGACGATGATGAAGATGGCCACCTTACTCGATCTTCCTCCGTCACGATTGCAGCCTTATCAAAGAATCTGCATTTAGCGGATGGGATAGAAATCATATGCACAGGTTAGGTCTCATTCGACCTGAATAATATATTAAAACTAATATCTCTTTTATATAAATTTATTTATAATAAAATAATTAGAAAATTCAAATCAACCAAAATCTTAAGAAAATCAGACATTTCTTCCTTTAATCCACGTCAGCATACATGTTTCATCTTAAAAAAAAAATGATTCAATATACATTTCTACTCATTTTAAATACTATATAAAAATTTTGAAAATAACCTTAATTTATTGAGTTGGAAGGCATCCCTTTGAATTAAGTCACATCGACACAAATGGACCCAAAAAACACATTTTATTGAAAATGCATTTTTTATATGTTTTTAAAAGGACACATTCACAAATGGGCTGCAAGAAGCTGCTGTAGCTTCTCCTAAGCCCAGAATTGAGGTTTTTTTGTTTTACATCCAACATTCAGCTTTAAAGAGAGAGAATTGGGTCATCCTTGGAACCATCCATTTACTTTCTCATAATTAAATTGGTGTATGGGCTCACCTCTATGTTGATTAAGTCTCAGGCCCATAAAGGCCAATTAGAGTAAAGTAGAATCACTCAGGCCCATCAGGCTCAGTTCAGCCTTAGGCCCCAAAGGAAGCGCAGGTATAGACCATTTTCAAAAACTATGTAAATGCCTTCATGCTATATGTTGTGCCAGGCCTTTATACGAACATAGGTCCATCCCCTGTCATCAGAGTCTCAGGCTAAGGGCCTATTAGTTTCCTGTAATTGAATTCCGAGTAACATATTTCTATAGAAGTTGTTAGAAATGAAGAAATAGGAGTAAGTATCCAAAAATAGCCATCAAAGAACCTCCCTTCTACAAAAACTAAATAACCGGAGTTGGGAAATGGATACCTAGCAATCACCTTAGTAAGTAAACTCCTAGGAAGTAAAAGTCCCCCCTTAACCTCATGTCCTTCCTTTTTAATAATCCTTTGGTTAAGCTCATTTGACCATTAATTCCTATGTATTCAACTTTTCTGTATTCTATGCTAACAAACTGGTAAAATGCATGCTGGCAAGACCTCAGCAATGTATACCTTGGATGACCAAGTAGAACATGCAAATCTTTTTGAATCTAGAAAGATGGGCTGACTGATGATGATGAACGGGTCATAAGAACATTCATTTGGGTCCAATCCTATGGGGCCTATAAAATTAGGGGTGCGATTCAAATGCAATGGACCCCACTATTTACAAAGTCAAGTCAGTATCCATTTTCTTCAGTTAAAACATAGAAGAAAGAAGCCTAAGAAAGAGATCTTACGTCAACTGTTTAGTGTGAAAAAGCATCCCATTAGCAGTAATGGCTGCATCAAGCTCCTCATTCTGATAGAGCACGCTGGGGTCTGCAACCATGGCTACATTCCTCTTCCTGCAAGAGGCCACGATGACCTGTGCGAGGCGAGTAAACGGGCTCCCAGCTGGCTCGAAATGTCTATACAGAGAGAAGCCCAGAACAAATGCAACTACAGAAATGGCCATAGCAATTGCAGGGATGCCAAGGCCCCAACCCCAACCCTTATTCTCTTGTATGTAGATGATGACAGTGACCGCGACAAGGATCGACAAGCCCATGGTGAAGTAGTACCAGTTGAAGAAGTTCCAGATCCTAGTCTTCTCATTAGGGTCATTCTCATCGAACTGGTCGGCGCCAAAGGCGACCACATTTGGCCGGATGCCCCCCGATCCGATGGCCGTCAAGAGGAGCGAGGCGTACAGGACCGCAAGCTGCCCTTGCGTGGCCTCCTCGCACACCTGATTGCCTGTGCATGGGGGTGGCCTTAGCTGGGGTAGCACTGCTGAAAGTGTTAAGGATATCATCCCCTGTAGTAATGAGCAAACTAGATTAAGGTAATGGTAAGAGCTAATGAAAGGCCTTAAAAAAGTCTCTAATCACTATTTTCTTCCCTTTTTTCCTTAATGGGTGGCATTACTAAAATTTATAACCTTGTGGCTGCAAAAATGAGCACCTTCCAACACACTTGTCAATGGTGGTTATGTCAACTTGAGCAATAAAATTGTTTGTATAAATCAACTGTTGATGTTATGAAACTATTGGGACGTACTAGAAAATAGTTTTCTGGAAAAAAAAGAACTCAGAGTTGACTCTCTGAGCCAAATAATTCTTGTGAGTCTGGCCAATTACAAGAATACATGATTGATCTTGTTTGATTGCTCCCCAGTCCCCACATACTTGCCGAGCCAAAGTTGTCTGATGAGTCAGGGGGTGTCAGGATAAACTTTTAAATCATGCTCTTGGATTGATTCTCAGGGAACTTCTGCTGGGCCTTCTCTTGCAGGTTTTCAGGGACCCATCTGAACTCTACTAAAAGTAACTTGATCGTGATTTGATCATTTTTCTAAATTGATTGTACTTGTAATAATATCAATCCATTTTAAGTTTATGATCCTCAGCTTTGAATATGATAACTCCCCATCCATGTGGCATGTGGCCGGTTTATGGACTCCACCAAGTGCATTTATTACTACACAGATCCTGATGCATCAGAATATGATAACTCTGACTATTGGTGTGGTTTCCCCAATAAATTTTTGGGTATTTGACAATTCAATGCTTAAAAGATAACTCAATACTAAATTCATCACTAAAAGAGGCCAAATGTCAATATAGTCGTTTGACATTGGATACCATGATATCATTGATTTTTAAAAACCCATGATATCACGGGATCCAAAGTAAAAAAAAAAAAATTAAAAAAGGGAGACCAGAGTCTAAGGACTCTACTGACATTAGCTTACTTTGAGTCATGAATTTGGGAATTAAGTGTCTAAGGGGTATTGAATTGTCAAATCTCCTAATTTTTTTACGGTGAGGCTCACTTTAGGCCATGTTTGTGAGGCAAGGCGAAAAACAGGTTTTACTGATAATATTTTTCTGCATTCTACGGAAAGCCCATTCAGATTTTCCATAAGAGATGCCTTTCCACAAAATCATAAAAAATCTAATTCATTTTTTCGCTTTTTCTTAAAAAAAAAGTAGTCAAATCGATCTGCCCTTGGAAAATCCGAAATTGAGATGAATTCCTCCATCGTTGGAATTAATACGTGTCCAAAAACCACTTTGTAAACGCAGAGACAACATAACGTGTGCAATCTCTACCATTTGGTTTTAAAAGCTCTGCTAAAAAAACCAACTTGTATCATTCTATATGCATATTGTTTTGGCCACAACCAACACAATCTTCTGTGTCTAATCCAAAACTTTAAATGTTTCTGTGTTTAATCCAAAACTTTAACTGTACATAGACTTCATTCTCCACCTTTAAGTTCTATTTGATTATTCTGCTTGCATCTAAAAATACTCTGAAAGCATTTAGAACAAATGAATCCATTGGTCAATATTGCTCTTACAAGAAAAATAATATTCAATGGTCAAGATCCTCTAAACCTTCTTCTCCAACAAAAGCCCCTGAGGGCACTCGAAGATAAGATTTGTGGAAGTTTGCCAAAGTCTAGCCACCTAAAATATTGGTGCTTTGGTCTGTGCAAGACGTACCTGTAAATCTTAGCAAGTCTAAAGTCGGCCTTTTTTCTGTTCTTCTTGTATTATCTGTTTGTTTTCTCTTCTCTTTCAATATAAGTTATTGTTACCAATCAAAAAAAAAAATCTCCCTACTGTACTGTCGTATTAAATTGGAAGAAAAAAAAAAAGATAAAGATGAGTAGGTTTGGTGGTGCAATCTCAACCATCTGATAGATGATGGAAGCCACAGTTATTGTCCAGAAGCGCCCTGCAAAGGCATCTGCAATGAAGGCTCCAAGCAAAGGCATCAAAGATGCAGTCCCACCAAAGTTGGTGAGGGTGTTTGCTGCCTTGGTCAAGGGCATATGCAGTTGCCCGGTCAAGTAGCTAACCATGTTGGCTGAGAACCCAACAACTGCCAACTTCTCACAGACTTCATTAGCTGCACGACAACATTGAAAACTCATTAGAACATTGACCAAAACGCATCAAGAAAGAGCAGAGATAGCAATCTACAAACACCAAACATTAGTAACACAAAGCAGAAATTGGAGAATTAACAGTAGAAAGAAGTAGAAGAAGAAGAAGAAGAAGCAGCAGCAAAGGTTACCGAATATAAAGGGCATTGTTCTAAGCCCTCCTTTTGTAATTTTGGTATGGCCATTTTCTTTCTTTTCCTCCATCTCTCTCAATTGAATGCCAATGTATGAATTCTACTCTCCCACAAACCTGCTATTTATACCCAGCTTTTGGCAGGTATTTCGGTATCCTCGTGTCACATACATGCAATGCCACCTTCAGGTCCACACACAAACGTGGCTATCATGTGAATGAGAGTGGGCCGGGCTGTCATCCTTGGGCTTTTCGCCCATTCTAAAAAATTGGGTTAGTTTTCCATGGGTCATAGGTTTTGGAACATTATCGATGATAATGGGCCTGGATTAGGCCTATCAATCTGAATTCAGTGTGATTGTTAAATGAGTGGGCTTCAGAATGACTGCTATTTATTTTTGTGTGGCATGGCCCAAGCCTAGTCCAGGCTCAAATGAATGATACAGGTTGTAGCCTGAATTTAGGCCTGTTCAGTAAAATGGAACTGCCCATTGGTAGCCTAACCCAACTTGGTCCCCACCTTAGGCATGCGCCCCTACCTACTGGAGACTGGAGTACAGAGGATGATTGGTGGAAATCTGTCTAATTCAGTGAAAGGATATGAGGGTCTTTTTTTTTTTTTTTTTTTTAAGGACAGGAAAAATCCTGTACTGAGCCCCACAGAATGTAAAGCTCACTCTTTCACTAAAATTGTTGCAGGAAATAAAATAATTAGAAAAATAATGTAATTTAGGTAAATATCATTTACTCATGTAATTTGAACTATTCGACATTTACTCATGTGAAGATGGTGCTTCCAAACAAATGTTACATACCTAAAATTAAAATTTTCATACCCAAATGTAAAATTACCCAAATGATGTTCTTTTTCTCCTTTTTTTTTTTATCGGTAACAGTAACTAATATTAAAAGAGAAAAGAATACAAATAAAGAGTACAAGAAGAAAAGAAAAAGTGGGGGAAAAACACATAGATACAAGAGTAATGTACCCCCTCACACCACAACTACATAATAAAACTCTCCCAATTGACTTAAAACTCAGCTTGAAGAAGACCTCAAATTGAAAGTTCAAAATCCATTTTGGAAGCGCAGTTAGATGCATGCATGCAAATCAAAGGGTTTACATGGAATCAGAACATCTATTGATTAGAGTTGAGTTTGAGAATGAAAGTCCATAATCATAGCACAGCTAGATGCATGCAAATCAGAACATTTATACCCAGATTAGAGTTGAGTTTGAGAATTATCCAATCTATTGAAGGGCTTCAAAATGCAATTGTGTGTAAGAAGTAGTCATTGAAGTTTGGGGCCCTTTAACCTTTCTCAACCTTTTGGCTACGACCAAGAACTTTGGGGCCCTTAAATTAGTAGTAAAAACATCAAATCAAGCTGACATACTCCATATAATATTTATTTCTTTCTTACAGAAAATGGTCACCATGTAGTCTAAATCAGGCTCCTTAAAATCACTGTCTCATTGGTTGAAGCTATGCCAACTATCATATTTTGTAATCTGGGCTTCTACTGTTTTTCAGAGCATGCAATACCATTCCCAGAAAGAAAGAAATGAATCGAATAGGATCAAGGCAGGCTCCATCCAGTTTATTAATTATGCTGCAACAAAGACAAAGCCAGCACCAGCATTTAACATTCGTCGTCTTTTTCTTGATGATTGAAGTCGCAGTCCGGCAAATGACTCATCTCAATGTCTTGTAATCAGAGGCCGCCATCTAACTGTCGCAGAGAAAAAGAAAGGAGGAGGTTGGCCATGCCCATGCCATCATAAAACATTAAAACTGGTTTACCCCTGAGAAGTGAAAGTTATAACTGGGCTGTCAAAGGCGGGTCCAGGCCGGGGTTGGCCCTTATTCTACCCTTACGTATGCGGGATCGGCCTAGGCCAGGCCACAGCCCTCGACGGGCCTGCACTATCTATAGGTTGTTGCCCTATCCTCAATGGTCCCGCTAGGGCCAAAAGTAGCTTTTTTACACCGCTATTGATTACGAATCTAATGCTAACCGGTGCAATTATTGTTGGTAATTTTAGCATGGTGTAGTGGCATAATGTAGCTCAACTAATTAGAACACGTTTGTGAGTGAGAGAAGAGAGTGCATGTGTTCTATAAATGTTCAGATGGGATAAGGAGATATTCGAGGTTGTTGCTTACACACATTTATATTTGTAAATGATGCACATGTGTAACATTTACGTATGATGTGCTCGTTTAAACATGTGAAAATAGCGTGCAAGTGAGGCTATTCTTCTATGAAGATTTATGCGCTTAAAAGAGTTGTGGAAGGTAACATGCCTCTTCAGTCAGAAGATTGCTTGTACAAGTAATGCATTTTATATAGGTCACAGGGTTAAAATTTTGATTATTTTTTATTTTAGAATTTTTATTGACCCATTATTTCTTAAAATTCATAGATTTTGAGATAATGAGATTTTTATTATGTAATTTGAACTGCATTTTACTCATTCTCATTCCTCATGCATAAAAGACAGTTAATCTCTCGGTGTAGATTAGAGTTGAGTTCAAAGCCTATTTTATTTATTTAAGGGCTACAACATGTAACAACACTACAGACACATGTAATCGTTAAACTTTGGAGCCCTTAAAATAACAGATAATTTTTCACTCTTACAAAGTTGAACTAAGACATTCAATCCTACTATAAACTTTGATTAATATATATGCAAGTTTTGAATGGCCTCATAAAATGTTTTCGAATTTGAGATGTAAGACCGATCCTGATTTGGACACGTGCACCCTAACCAGAAGATGATATTTGTGAAAATGTTGGTAACCTATTTCTTTGTGTAATATTGAAAGGGGCCTCGTAGAATACACGGTCTTAATCTCATAGATTGTTGGATGCGTTTTAAAATGTAGGGACCGACAATAGCAAGAAAGACTTTTATTTATTTTATTTTATTTTTTATTTTGGTTCCTAGCCAAAGAGGGTGGGACCCATGAGAGATCGTAGCATGGGGAAAGAAGCATTGTCCCATATGAAGAAGAATTCAGGAATCAAATCCTGAGCAGTTAGATCTAGATCCTCCCATCATAAATTCATCATTGAGAGCAATATCTAAATCATGTCGCTCAAAATTAAGATCTCATTAGCAGAAGTTATGCCAATTATCATATTCACATCTAAAACATATAATTTAATTCAACTGATGGTAGATGTAATTTTGATTAAAGTGAAATAATTTTACGATAAGAAAGAAAAACAATAGGACATCAATATTTAGCACTGGCCAAAAGAGGTTTTTTCTTTTTTCCCGTTCCCTTGTGATTCATTTTGAGAGAGAGAGAGGGAGTGTGTGTGTGTGTGTGTTTTTGATGCAAGAATGTGGTCATGAGACTCTGACCATCGTCGTGTTTGAATTCATAGCCTTTCATTTGATAAAGAAGGAAAGCAAGATTGCAGACGAATATTCTGCTGAAGTCATTTGTCGGATTCTTGGAATTGATAGCCATGAGGATTATTTAAGAAATACAAAAGCAAAAAATGACAAATGAATGTTGCTACATGTACAATACAAAAGGCTTTACATATATTGTGTTTTAAAGAAAAATTAAAAATAAGAAAATTCTTAAACTACCCTTATCCCTTTCATTCCCTCTCTCTTCCGCTCCATGCTCCGGCAACTCCGCCGGCCGCCGTCCTATGCTGCCCATCTCCCTCTCTTCCAGATGCCGGAAACCTCCTCCCGGACTCGAGCGAGAACTTCCGGGTGCGACAGCAGCGTGATCGCCCATAGCAGCGACGATGTCGACGCGTCCATAGCAGCGAAGTGGAAGTCGAATAAATGCGCTCTGACATCTACGTTGTCAGAGAACGGCGGCGGAGCGCAGCCGGACTTCTCCGTAGCTGTGACCTCTTTCACGGTCTCTTCCATAGAGAAGTCGACGAGGCAGGACGGCTCGCCGCCGGCTCGTATCTTCTCCTTGCTCCTGGCGGCGCAGCCCTACAGCGTCTTCACCAGCCTATCCACGGACAACCTCGCTTCCCGAAAGGCGAATCCGGGAGAATCAACCGGCACACTCATCAATCCAACATTGAAGAAGCTGTAATCGTAGTTGAACACTTTTCTCTCCTCAAGACTTAGATGTGGCCCGAAGAAGACGGTCTGAGAAGTGTCTAGATTAAGATCGGGGCAGAGAAGGTGGAGCGCCACCTGCTTCGATCTGCCGGACGACGACATCAACTCCCATTTTTCGAGGTGCCGGACAATAATCTGCTGCTAGAGGGAGAGGTAGGTGGAGAGTGCCTTGATGGTGAAGTTTGGGGCGATAGGGCGGCGGAGATCTTTATGGCTTTGGCCGAGCATGTAGATGAGGTTGTACCCACTGAAAAGCGGCGTAGGGTCGCGGCTGGCGGGGTTGCCGGAGCAGAGAGAGGAATAGGGGTAGTTTAGGAACTTTTTTTTCTTTTAATTTTTTTTAAAAATATATAGGTGGAAAACTTTTTATAGTGTATAAGCAGCCGCACTCATGACAAATATGCAAGATACAGACGTGGGACGGAAAGTAAAAATTGACAACCTCGGCCTCACACGGATCCTTCTATGTGCATATCCACCACCCTCCCATTTTATAAAAATAAACACCGAAAATAGTGCTTTTTTTTTATTAAAGAGAGAAAAAATATTTATTTTTTTTACACATTATTAATTTTTTTATAGAGAGAATTTTTATTTCTATGACAGAGATGAAAATGCAGGGCAATTCTTCGAAAATAGGAATTCATCGAAGAGGTAATCCCCTTGTTGAACAAATAATTCCAAAATTGAAGTTGGCCCGACACCAAATTAATCATGTATACAACACATCATTAATATACGTAAAATATGCGTTCAATCACTAATTTAACTCCTCGGTTTTTTTTTTAGTACCACAATCAGGTGGTTGGGACCCAAAAGAGCTCCATGCGTGAGAAGAGGAAGTCCACATAAATTTAAAAAAGAAGTACGCAAAGTGAAAAGAGTGACATATCTAATACCTGGACAGCTAAGTGACTATGGAGTCTCCCAACAAAGCAACCCCTTATTGTCCACGGAGCCATTTAATAAATCTCACTACTTAAAATTGAAGTCTGTCTAGCACCCTATAAAATTCATATATAGGAGCTCAATCACTTATTTTACACTCATTATAGTGAAATTTAGATGACCCCAAAAAAAAATCTCGGAAATTTTGTAGACTTCTCATTTGCATATTGTCTCAAACGTCGTTCCAAAATGCGGCTAATTACACATGTAAAGTGTAAATTGGCTTGGACGGATTGGCTCGAAGAGGGAGGTGTGGTCAGCCGTGGATGGCTCCTCTTGAACCTTCTTTCTGAGGCCTTTCCACATAGCCTGCACTCTGCACTGCTTTCTTAGGAAATGATAACAAGGAATCTCGCCGTCCATCAAAAGGTCCACCACGTGGCTGGTTTCACTGCTTAGGGCAGGCCAACTTCTAGAATCTAAGAGCTTTTCATTTTGACCTCCAATTGCATAAATGGTGCGATCTCAATGCACGTTGTAAAGATTGCTAGACAAAAGGAGTTTGGAGGGTAGTTGGTGGTGAACCACACACTCTCTCTCTCTCTCTCTCTCTCTCTCTCCACCTGTAGCATTAGTATCCACTACTTTATGCTCCCCCAGAATGGGCATGCGACACTCCCCAGTGTAGGCCCACTACAGTCAGGTATTGATTAAGATCGATATGGTCCTAACCATACCTCAGAAACTCAAAAATTCTACTCATAACTTGTCAGAATATTGTGAATCCTCATGAGGGTCTTACGCGTCGGTGAGTGAGAGAATTAAGTGAAACTCTTAAATGGGACTTATTTTTTTAAAATTTTCAACTGCTCAAAATCAACAAGTAGGCTTCATTATATCATACAAATGCTCGACAAGCATATCAAAAGGTTTGGTTAAGATATGACAGCTTCCATCGAGTATATATATAAATATAAACATAATTAGACTTTTGAAGATGTGAATTCACAGAGAGAAAGTGTACGTACCTAGATCAATAAAATAGATTTTTTTTTGTATCACTTTGCTTCGCCCCTTTGTTTTTTATTGACTTTTCCTTATTAGTTCCCTTATTAGAAATATGGATAAGTTAATCTTAATTCAATAAACATTGTATCGGTTTGAGTCTCCGAATCAAATATTGCTTTTTTGGAAATTAAAACAAGAGTTTTCACATCCATACTAGTAATTGTTGATTTCTCTATTTATATGTATAGGTTTTCTAAAATTCAACTCCAATAGGAGTTGGTCCCATTTTAATATTTTAAGCATACAGCACAACAAACTCCTCTTAAAGTAAATTTTAATTGCATTCATTTCAAGCAGTTCAAATCTTCTATACATATTAGTCCCCACCTTGGAGAAAGAACAACCTGTAACTGTAACTAACATTATATGAGAAAAGCGCATTCATTTGCAACAGTTCAGTGTGGAGTTCTACTTCTCCAACTTACACAAGATTAACACACTAGCATCTGAATTCCAAAATCAGACGCAAGAAGAAAGCAAAAGGAGGACCGTGACCCATCCCATATATATATATATATATATATCTACTAGTGCACATGAAGAAAGTGGGCCACACCACTAAGGGGTACTGCTCAACAAAACACTAGCAGCAAATTAGAGTCCAGATCCCATGTGGTGTCTCTTACATGCTTCCTATTTAATTGTATGACCCATCAAGAACTCCACTGTGGGGTCCATCTAAATGATAATTGGCCAAGATGAAGGACTGGTCCTCCACTCCGGTGAGGTTTCTCTGAATTTCACTTTAATATGAGTCAGTCTTATTATAACATTGAGCACGTGACTGATAACGTGATTAATGCATTTGATTGTGTCTGTCCCGTCATCAATTATGTGATGTGGGACTGACTCATATTGAAGCGAAATTTAAAGATTTATTACCATAGAGGATGGACTTCATGTTGAATGGTCCGGATTATCATTACGTGGGCACTACATAGGAAGTTAAAAACCACTTTGAGTAAACGTGTCTGCTACTCACGATGAATCACGTTTCACCTCCCAGTGATCATGACACAGATTAAAAAAGTGGGCCCACCTCAAAACTATGCTTCACTTGATTCACTACCTGGCCTTGAAGAGAATCCTGGCTCGGCTATAGCTAGGACAAGAGGAAACCAACAGAAGGAAAGTGAGATGCTGCCTCTACTTCCTTCACGAGTCCTACTGTTTCAGTGACAGACGTCATGATTTACGAAAGCACAAGTCCTTTGCCTCTGAGCTATTTTGTAGTAAACTGATCCTTTCTACTACTTTTCACAGAGTATGCATACCATTACATATTTTACATTAGTAACATTACCAGCAGCAGGACAAGGATCTAGGTAAGTTCCGTCCATCGAATTGAATAATTATACAAGAAAGACAAAGCCCACGCGTCATTTACCGTTCGTCGTCTTCTTCTTGATTATTCCAAGTTGCGGTCCGGGAACCGACTCTTATTATGAGTGTCTTTGAATGAGAGGCCGCCATCCAACTAACGCACGCTGAGAAAAAGAAAGGAAGCTTGAGGCTGGCCATCTCCATCATGCCCATCCCATCCCATCCCATCTCATGACATATACATGGGAGATGCACTTGGCAAATTAATATACTGGTAGCAATCTTTAAAAAATGATTCATAATTATTTCAGATTTTGGATCATTCCAAACGCAATGCCAAACATTCGAAATTTTTCTTACAACCCAAATTTCACTTAGAAGTTTTCATTCTTCAACAGATTATAATTCCTTGAATTAAGTGATTGTGGCATTACAGTGGGGCGTATTGACTTCATTTAAGTGCAAATTGTGGAGAGCATTATTGTTGGAAAAATTCCATCATATGGGGCCACACATGTAACTATTTGAATGTGTTATGCTATCTTTCGTTAAGTCTACATTAAAGTGATCTAATTAAGACTTAAAGTTGTAAGACTTAAGGGTATACTTGTTATGCAATGAATGGGTGTCGATACCAGAAGGCTTATCCATGGAAGTTGATGAGGGGTCAAAATAGAAATAACGGACCTATGATATCTTATATATTAATGTTAGCTGGTCAGCATAAGATATGGTATTCCTACATGATCTCTGACATCCCATCATCAGAAGAATCAAGAGGGTTTTCTCTGGGTAGCCATATTAGATTGGAAGATCAACAACCTGAGAACAACTTCATTCACTGGATCCAAGTATGTTTCCGCCTTACTTCTCTCAATGATTTGATATGGAGGATCTTAGTTTATTAGGGTTTCCTAGATCAAAGATCTTGGTGTATTGTATTTTTACAACAATTATATGATGCAAGAAAATAGAGTTAATTAGATGCTATCAGTCATTTGACTTAAGAAATTATATAGATGGTTGCATAATTAAGCATCTGTTTTATCTTGAAAGCTGCAAATTCGTCGCTTGTGATCACACAAATACGAATGTCTAATAGTACTAATTTTTTATTATGCAGCTACATTTAAGCACTCAGCCTGCTTATGTAGCTGTTTGGACCAATACATCCGACCAAATCTCAATAACTCGACAGGCCATTATCTTCAGAATAAAGTGACAGCCTTCTTGGATCTCATTCACATCTAGTTTAGATTCTTGCCATCTTTGATTATTAAGTCCCCATCTTCCTGTCTATAGATTGAGAATCTCCCATAACATTTTAGCTACGGAATCCGAAGATTATTTGAGAATTTAGAGGAATTTGGGTAGTGTGTGGACCTCAAATTAATATATAAAAACTAATTAATCCTAGCCATCCATGTCACTATGTTGTAGTCCACTTCTTCAGTGGGTCCCACCATGAGATCTAGAGATTCTTTGCTAGTTATCAATAATGCATGGCAATCTTGCAATTCCGATTAGAATCACATGAGTTTCATACAAGTTTAGATTACAGTGTCATACAAATTTAGATGGTCGATAAGGACGGTCCAAATGAAGCTCCTTCTATATGAGATTCCGAATGTGGGGCCCATTAGGAGGGCAGTCCTGATCACCACACCATTGTTCTATTTCCTTGGAAAAGGATATTGTGACAGGTGGCATGATGGGTGGGGTCCCCTGGCCACACTGCAAGGTGATGGCTTTCTAAAAATCGTTTTCATAGTGATACCCACTTCTGTTTCTACAGACCATCCAATCCATCATACTGGATTGGATGTCTTTCCACCGACCCAAGTCCCAACCCAACATGTCATGTGTTTGCATTTTGTCTAATGGTATCGTGGCTGTCGTGATCAAGAGTTTCTTTATGTTTCGGAAAAAATTGTTCAGTTCCTACTCTCCTTTTTCAGAGTTCACTGTCACAGGCTCGCAGCTATAAATCCATGTAGGGGCCACCTCCAAGCCGCTTAAAATCATGTCAAAATTTTACTCCAATCATAGTTAGGCTCACCATTTGACTCATGATATATAGAAATAGATGATTCATCATCTTTGTTGTCGAAGTATTGTCTCAACTATACTGGGGTCAGCTACATATAGAGATGCAAACAGATATCCGATTCTCTGATTATCCGGAGGTTTCGGATCTATAAAAAAAAATGGATTTGGAACCTAATTTATGTTCCTAATTCATGAACGGTTCAAATGCGGAATTCAATTTAGGTTCCACTTGGTAAAGGGGTCTGGTCCAAGATCCATATTGGTTTCGGCCCATGGACCCATGAAAGCCCGTTTGTGTTTACCTTCTCATATTTCAGATGTTCTGTTTGATGATTATATCAATTAGAACACAAAAACTGCACATATTTATTATTTCTTGGTCGTGCAAGTGTTGGATATGGATTGCCTTTGTTGCTGCTCAACTAATCAAGGAGATTGTGTCATATGTCTGGTTGCTTGAGTTTAAATCTCTTGTAAAGCCCCAAAAGAAAAAAAAAAAAAAAAAAAGCCTTAAATATGAGTCTTTGATGTTGCCCAATGTAGCTTAAAATCAACTTCGGTTGGACATTTTTATGTTTAATCCTAAAAGTAGTAGTAAACTTGATGCATTTTTATATGTTGAATGATATTCCTATTTCAAGACAAAAGGTTTTAAATAAGTTAGAATAAGTTTTGAAACTGTATGTCAATCCTTTAATTGGAACCGGATCCAAGTCCTCTTATATGAACCAAGTCTGAACCAGCAAACAGGTCCAAGCCGGATCTAGAACCGTAATTTGGAGAACAGTTCCAATTTCGAGTCCAATATGGCTCTAACCTAAAACTGACCTGTTTGCTTCCCTAGCTATATGAATTTTTTTTTTTTCTTCATTTCAGCCTATCATGAGCCAAATCCTCAAATAGATTGTACTTGTTTAGATCTAATCTTATTACTTCCATCCACGTCATCTCTAGCTTACCATTTTCCTTTCCTGGCGGGCCATCGACTTACATAGAAAGACTAGCCTAATAGATAAAGAGCAAATTACATTAGTCATTTTATACATGATCAATCTAACAGAGAGCCAAACTATCGTTAGAACAAAATTTAGCCCATGATTCTTCCATTTATTGGGAAGGCTTCATTTATATGGATTTTATGATGCATATCAAGATATCATAAAGCATCCGATTTGGTTAAAAGTATCAAAATAAGAATTTAAACAAATTAGCTGATCCATGTTATCCTCTAATGATGCTTGTGTTTCAGCATTAATGATGTGTTGATTGCCATAAAACACCATACTAAAATTTGAGCCTGGAACCTTTAAAGGCCCAAACTCGCAATAAATTTGTGTGGCTCCTTGGTTGAGGCTGATGATCACCAGAGTATCAAAGGGCACTGATCAAAGGAGAGCCCAAGTAAACAACACAGGGCTGAGTGGACATGCAGTAATCCCACTGGAGAGACTATCTTCCTGCACTTTATTATTCCCTTGACTGTTTTGAGAAACGATACTGTGCTGCCGACAGTATGATGGGATGCCAAACTATGGCCTCATTTAACATGTGAAATGCTTAGATTTTACTGTGCCTGTGAGGCTGACAACTATGACAAGTGCCAATCAACTAGATTCAAAATTGCAAAGATATAAAACCATGAGTACACTGTACACATCAACTAACTACAGTTGGTCAGCAAAACACAGCTCTTAATTAATCCTCTAAACAATCACCAATGTAGGAAAAAATAGAGAACAGAGGACCATCACAACCATGATTCAGCTCTCGTAACATCCAAATTAACTTCCTACTACAGAAAGAGATGACTGCTCTCACTATTCATCTCATTTCCCAGATAATTCTAAAAGCTGGTCCATTTTGACAAACAACTGGCCAGCATTAGAAAAATATCAGCTCACCTCCAGGCTCCTGAACAACTTCAACTCAGCCGCTCACTTACTGAGAGAAAGCACCACCCCTTTCACCATTACTCGTGGATACACTGAATCCGACAAGAAGCCCACCCTGTAAGTAGAGCATAGGAACCTCTACCTCACCCCTTGTATGCATGAAGATAATCAATCAGCATTCAGATTCTGTTAAATGTAACTAAAATGCTTTAAAGACAATGTAGGAGTAAAACACAGCGGCCGTAATGATGAAATGGCCCCAAATGCTTCATCATCAAATTACCAGGCATTCGGATTCTGTTGAATGTGAGCTAAAATACTTGCAAGACAATATAGGAGTAAACGGCAACGACCCTTGTGACGGAAATGGTGCAAAATGCTTCATCATCGATTAAACATTATAAACAATTTTGCTGATCCAAATCCATATTATTCATTATGATGTTCAAAATAAAGCGCGCCAATGAACAAAAAAGAAATGCAAAATTAAAAGGAAAAAACTCTTTAACATAATGTCTATTGTCCACATTAGATAACACTATGAACTGAGGTGTCATCCTAAAACCATTTGGGCAACACCCATCTCTCGTCATTCCTCAAACTCATGCATATGGTCCAGAAGATAGTTGGCCGCAAGTTCCTCGTTTTTGTTGCAAGCAAAGAAGACCTCCAAAACAATTGCTCTATCAAACCCCATTGCCTCAAGCTGCCAACGTACATCACAATAAAAATATCCATTAACAGTCCAGAACCAGCGAATATGAACAAAAAGATGTCTAGGTGAGCAGTGCAAATACTAAGAGAGGTGATCTACTATTAACTTATGATTTTACATCTCCACCCTCTAGGATATGTAAGGTCCCATTGATCAGACATTGTAAAGCCGGGACACACAAAGCACCCAGGCACTAGATCATTTTGTATTAAAAAAAAAAATTTTTTTTGATAGCACAGAAATACACCAAAACTTAAAAAGAATATATTGCATAAAAAGGAGAAAGTAGCAAACCTAGACTTGAGTAAGAAACTTACACGTTCGATGGCCTCACGCTCTTCAGGAGTAACTGTAACTGCCTGTGGCATTGCTGAAGCCAGCTGCGCCAGAAGATTGCTGCTTCACAGTGACAACTGAAATTAGCACTATAGATAGCCAGTAGCAAGAGGCAGTCTTATTATAAAAAATGTCTCACCTCTCTGCTCCTTCAGCAGGCTCATTGATCAGACGAAGGAAGTCAGCCTGATGGTCTTGAATGAGTCGCACGAGGTGAGGATTTTGTTTCCCTAGTTCTTGAAGCATTGGCTGTAAACGACAAAAATTATTAGCAGGATGTGTGAGTGTGTGTCTGTGTGTGTGTGTGTGTGTGTGTGTGAGAGAGAGAGAGAGAGAGAGAGAGAGAGAGGTAGAAGACAACCTGCAGGATCTGAGGGTTTGCCTGCACCATGGCTCGCAAAGCTTGGAACTGCACGGAAAGAAATGGATGTGATAAATGTAATTTCTAACCATAATAAACTACTAAACTTTTATCATAATCTGTACCTGTGGACTGTTACGTAGAAAATCCAGGCTGCCAGCACCCACATTAGAACCCATGTTAGGTACGCCCTGTTAACAAAACAATAAAAGCTTATTACTAACATGTTATTCTCAAATCAAAAGCAATACAAGTAGCATAAGCACCACACCAACCTGAGGGAAAAGGTCTAAAGGATTTGCGTTGGGTCCACTAGCAGGAACAGCTGGCTGTGCTGGTTGAGGAGCCTGGGTGGGAAGGTTAACAGCTTGCCCACTTGAAGGTGCCCGAGCTACAGGTGGGACTTCCGCCTGCTCTGGAATACCCTGATATAATAGAACATAATATCACAATGATAAACTCAATCAAAAACACTCGAAGCAGATAATGTTTTGGAATCTATTACGATTTCCAAATGACGTAAACAAAGTACAAAATGGGTAAGATAACAAAACCAGCAGTATCCTCTTTTCTGAAACAAGATTCCTAAAAAATTGTTGCCAAATAAACTGTCACTGACACGCCCCTGATATAATAGAACATAATATCACAATGATAAACTCGATCAAAAACACTCAAAGCAGATATTGTTTTGGAATCTATCCGACTTCCAAATAAGGTAAACAAAGTACAAAATGGGTAAGATTACAAAACCAGCAGCCTCCTATTTTCTGAAACAAGATTCTTAAAAAAATGTTGCCAAATAAATTTTCAATGACACAGCGTGTAGAGAGAGAGAGAGAGATCCACAAGTGGTTTTCTTGTTGGCTATGATAAATTCAATTGAATGCATTTTAAATTGCCAACTTTCTGCATCTGCTCTCTTACTTTGTTGTCTAAAACATTTAATTTTGAAAAATACGCCACATTTAAATGTGGAGAGGTGCTAATGCCACATACCAAGCTTCTCCTTCCACATCCCTTTTTTGCATGACCAATATATCCCTGTGTAAAATTACCTAAAAGGACATCTATCAAAAGTCTCTCCCTCCCCAACTTCCTTCTACACTCACCCACCCCCACCCCCACCCCAACCCACAGCCCAGCCACCACTGTCCCCTCCGGTAGCACCGCCAGAGGGGGAGAGGGACAGAGATAAGGAGAGGGCAGAGAGAGAGAGAGAGAGAGAGAGAGAGAGAGAGGGGATGTGGTAAGAGAAGCTTGGGAGGGAGAGAGAAGGGTATTTTGGGGACACTGGGGTGTGTAGAGAGAAATATTGGAAAGAAAAGGGATGTGGAAGGAGAAGCTTGTTATGTGGCATTAGCAGCTCTCTAAATGTGAGGCAGGCTTTCCAAAAGGATTAAGGCAGTTACACAAACTCATGAGACAAAACCACTTAAATGTCAATAAAATGCATATAAGCATCATAAAGATGGGGATGAAAAAGATGAACAGAAAACTGCATCACTTAGTCCAAGGGCTCAGGATTTCTTGATGGGGACACTAGCAAATTAACAATTCAGTGTCACCACTATGGTTCACCTATGTCTGCAGTATATTCTCTCAATTCCTTTCCAAACTTTGTTGTATTGGCCAAGTAAAACACTATCTTGATTCCCGACTTTAGACCACACCAGATGGGGGAAGCACCATAAATACAGAACTTCTTGTAGGTTATGTTCCACCATGGAGCCAGATGGCGGCCACTGATAGAAGGGATAATGCTTCAATGATGATAATAATAATAACAAATTGTCAAGAGGGCTGTCAATGGATTTCTGGGGGCTCAATTTCGATCTAACTGGGCGTATGACCAAATCAAGATTTAGGCTTCCCGATGTCCAAGGCCAGCCCACAAATGACCTACTCATAATTGTCAACTTTGTAATGAAACAGCAGGAATGATTTGCATGGTGAAGGTAATGAAGTATACCAGTCCCTGCTCAAGTCAATTTCATCCATTTTGATCATTTTAGTTTTGTTTGGACAAAATCATCTAAAATAGCATGTATTGCTTGACTTGTTAGTGGTGCTCAAGCGATTCATAGATGACGTATAAACAATCTTTCCATGGAAAAGGTCATTACGCGCTTTAAGCAATTCTCTGGAGGAAGAAACTGAACAAGCAGAAACAAACTTACAGAAGACGATCTAGAAAAAACAAACAAACAAACTTACAGAATATAAGTATTCAATAGCTCTTTCTGGGTTGTTGAATGCAGCACGTAGAGCACGGACGACAGTGTCCCTGTCCCAACTTCCTCCTCCAATGTCAAGAATCTGTTGAATGGTACCCTCAAAGTTACCTCCTGCAACAAGATTTGATGCTGCCTGATCATAGACATCTCTTTCGGTGCTGATTCCACGTTAACATTCAGGAGACAACGCAAATAAGTTAGGAACCAACATGATTACAATATAAAAGTACTAATACTGGACTGAAAAAGTTCACCACAATAGGAACTATCAAGTCTATCACTGTGCATCATAGCAGTTGACCATAACAAACCATATAATGCATGAAACAATTGTTAATACTCAAATATATGGTAACTTGCCAGCTTATTCACTTTTATGTTTCCTCACAAGGCTTCATTCATTGTTTCCCTAGAATCTCTTATGTATATTTGGAAATTTTCAGAAGGTTATTTGTACAGGGACAAGAAACAAGACATAAATATGACAGTAAGGTATGATATAATCTTATATTATTGAATGACCAAGATCACACTTTCAGTTTAAGACGTTCGAAATATTAAAAAAAAAAAAAAAAAAATCTGTCCCCAAGATGAAAACTATTTTTCCTAGAGAAAAAAATGATTTCCCCAGCTTTGATGGAAATTCAGTTCTCAAACAGGGATGACCAATCACGATAATCTAGAAGTAACCACTATGGTAAGAGAGTTGAATTATGATCATAGCATCCATAACAGTTCTCTCTCTGTTTAATTTTTTCTGTTTTGGGTAGAAATAACAACAGTAATTGAAATGATGATCTAAACTAGATAAAAATTCGGCGTAACCTGCCATTAGTAGTCCTGAAAATGGTGCAACATGAGAAGAAAGAAAGAGAGCATGCAATGGAAATTTATGGATGGAATAGGTAGGAAACAACCATAGTAGGACAACGTCCCCTTGTTCAAACTCTATTTGGATTCTTGGACTTTCTAGGCTCTTGTTGGAAAGTTATTAACTCTTTACCAAACATGAATTTAGATTATTTGATTTTCTAGTCTCCTATAGAAGAGTAGTTCCAACTCATTTCCCCAAACAACGACCCTATATTTGACCAAAAGTAAGACTCTTAAACAATTCCCTAATATATATATATATATATATATATTTTTATTAAGACTCTTAAACAATTCCCTAATATATATATTTTTATAACAACAATTCCCTAATATGACACCAAGCAAAAATTTAAATACAATTCACACTAATCTACAAAGATTGCAGCCAAGGGTTCACATGGCATGTGCATAAGACAGATACTAAAAACCTAGGCCCACTAGATGCTCATGCCCACCTCATAGAACCCTTGGCCTCTGTAGATCTTTGGTTCAAATGGGCCATGGGCCAGGTAAGCTTGAGGCAATTGGATCCATGGGCTTGGTCATCGACCTGTCTTGCATCTTATGGCCCATTTACTAGGGAGTAGACGACCGGCTCTTTATACTGTGCTTTGTACTCTCTACTTTCCAACAAAATTATACAGAACTCAATGTTTCTTCTCATATGAATGTGGAAAAACCAAAGGTGTTGCAAGCTTCAGCTCGAGAGTTGAAGTCTATTCTGCTCTAGTGCTCTTCCACTCTGGTAGATCAATTTAGTGTCAGACCAAGCAAGATCTTCGGGTTTGTTCATCTTTAATTCAGTTATATTCTCTTTCATTTAGTCTTTCAATTTGCTTACAGAATTTTTTTCCCTGGTTTCTGAGCAATTTTCGTAACTTATGGAATCTAACCCCCAAAGTCCCACAACCCAAATTGACCTCAATGGGAACCACTTACAAAACCCTTTCAATTAGAGCCCCAAATCATTCCCAAATTCAGTTCCAATTCTGCTATCCGAATATCTCCCATCCAGAAAACATAAATTCTTCCTGGTCATCTCCATAGTCTAGCCCGATTTGTACTAGACTTACTCGAACCAGTTCCTTAAACAAACCCATTCAGAAATGTAACTAATTTCCCTCAAATCAGCCCCTAACCAATGCCAAATTCTACCTTAAACCCATCCCACTTAGAACCCCATTCATCCACCGAAATATACCTGAATCAGCACACAAAAACTGCACAATCTAACTCCAGACAGCTGCAGCATGACCCTACTCAAAACCTCCAATCTAACTCCTAAGTTCCACCCAAATACAGCCTGCAGGACCCTGACAATGACCCTATTTGCCCGAGACCAAAAGCTGATTCAAATCCTTAACCAACCAGAGTTCCTCCCAAAAACACCACAAATTTCAAATTTTCAATACCTAAAGCTACACAAACTGCAGTCCTAATCCTATCCTGATTCCCATCCAAGTTTGCCCTAACTGCAGCCCTAGTTTCACTCAATCGCCCCACTAATTCTATGATAAGCAACTATTCTTCACTTCACCAGAAGCCAGTTTGAAGCTCAATATAAGAAACTTCAGCTTCCAAGATAAGTCCAATAGAACAAGAATGTCCAATATTAATCCAAGAAGTAAAAGACTGTTTGAAGCTCATAATTGCACAATCTCAAGCTCGTTTGATAGAAAATTGAATAACTAATCAAACGTGCCTAAAAATTGTGCCAACTGGACATCATTTAATAAATGAGGTATGCCTATCTCTAAACACAAAAATTGATTGAATGTAGCTCTGATGATGGTAATCATTGTAGTTGTAGCAATTGTTTGTCTCTAAACACAAAAATGTTTATCTAAAACATTTTATTCTGTAACTGCATGTGGGACACTTGATGAGTGGATATCCCCCTATTTGTGCTACTCTCATGACAATAAGATCAGGTGGCCATTGGCCTGCATCCAGTGGGTGGAATCAGGCAGATGTGGCTAACAATCTTGATCTCCTTCGTTCGCTTAGAGGGGACCAACAATGTTTCTCATCAGCCTTGGCAAACATGTGTTGTGCGTTAAACCATATGATTCATCAATGTGATCCAAGGGTAGTGTATTTCTTATAACTATGATGCCTCTGTGTTATAAGTGGTGTTTGGTGTTGACTTTTATTTTACGTAATATGTGCCCTTCCTGGCCTTCCCCTTTGGTTCTTATGCTTGTTTAGATGGCCTTTGTTACCATTCAAAAAAAAAAAAAAAAAAGAAAGATGGCCTTTGTTGGTGCACCATATCATATCTTTCTAATAATACTTCAATTACCATTCAAAATGTGCTCATCCATAGGCCTTTGCTCCATGGGAAATTAAAAGATATGAGAACAAACGTGGTGGAGAATTGGCAACAGGAAATGTTCCATGTGAAGCAAGATAATTTACAATGGAGAAAAATATGACCAAGGAAATCTCAGCTTCCCAACACATAAGTTGGGTAGCAGATTAAATTAACGGGATTGTTTCCAAATATGAACGCAGATAGGAAGGTTTTTTAAGTACCCTCAAGAGTTGTTTCAAGGTTAGGAAGGTTTTAAGTACCCTCCCTCAAGAGTTGTTTCAAGGATGCAACATGCAGTAGAAGAGTCAAACTTAAATAGTGAAGGGCAGCTCAATCTAATTTTGGCTAGCTCTCATGCAAAGTTTCGCAAGTATCTTCTCACTTATTCCAGTGTCGAACAACTACAAAATTGTCCCTCAGTTATAGCTCGGCTAGTTAGGAACATGGGAGTGCGAGTATATGAGTTTGAATCCCTGATATAATTAAAAAAAAAAAAAAAAAGGAAAAAGAAAAAAAGAAAAAAGAAATATGGCAAAAATCATAGCAATGAACAATTAAAGCTAAACTTGGTCCACACTCCACATGGCAGCCTCTAGCCCTTCAATTGGCATCTACAGCTTACAAATATTTCATTGCAACATGTAGAGTCACCATCAGCAAAAACCTTTAATGTAGAGAGAAAAGCTACAGAAGATTCTGAAGTTACTAAAGACATGACTGCAAATAGGGTTGAGTGGAAAAGTACAACCACAAAACCGGCCACAAAATAAATGGGATAAGGGTTTAATGAAGAAGATAAAGGTATCGCTGTCACATGATGAATTGAAGAATATGAAAGTGACAATGATTGTCTAGACTCTAGATAAAGATGCTCATAATGAGGCGTTAGAAGAGCTTATTATATTAGCTTGTAAAGCTATAGGAGTTTCTCGTGGTAAGAGTGATAAGGATATGTTTTTCCTCGTTAAGGGGTTCTTATGCAAAAATCAAGACCAGGAAATTTAAAGATAAAAGCATGAGTTAAAAAAAATTTAGGTTCAATTAATTGTTATCAGTCTGTTAAGATTAAGAACAAGGGAACCTCAGTAGCTGTATAATGTAAGCTCCTTTTTTTAAGAGTGGGCATTTTGGGTCTAGTTTGTAAGGCCTTTGTATTGTATTTCCTCAATTGTCCCATTATGTTGCTTTTTTGATGAAATAGATCAATGTTAAAACATTTCGCAAGTAAATAAATAAAGCATCTACTAACTTTTGAAATTAGAGCAATATTAAACATAACCTAAAGCATGGAATTAATTTGAGTATTTGACAATAAAAATGATATAATAATATCTAAGATAGTGAAAAGAGAATAAGAAAAACAGTATCTAAAACAATCTAAAGAATGGATTCAAATTGGAAAATTAACAATAAATACAATCTAAAATACAGAAACTCAGTTGTATCTCATGATTCTTGAACATTCGGCAAAACAGACAAATAAAGTTTGACAATTTGCTCATCATGCAGAGTGCACAACAGATGCATCCATACTATTTTCGCCAAGGGAACTGCACACAGCTACACAGCATTCAAGCTGCAAATACCACTGATAGCAAGGACAGCAAGAGGTCACAATTTAATTTGAGGCGGCTCTATAACAAGTGCACTTCCCCCCACCCCTCAACCCAAATTCAAACCATGAAAATATTTAAGAATTTGAGTATCAACAAGACAACAACTGCTTACAATGCAGGAACAGTAGTAGAAGCTGGTGCAGCAGCTGGAGGAGCTGGAGCAGGAGCAGGAGCAGGTGCAGGTGCTGGTGCTGGTGCGGGTGCGGGTGCGGGTGCGGGTGCGGGTGCGGGTGCAGCCACTGAAGGCCTGCATAATGTACAAGGAAAACAAATACTTTACATAAAATACAAAAATAGCATTTATAAAACTTCTGAACAAAACATATACGGCATGGCCATGGAGTGTGTGAGTCTTCCAAAGACTTACGGAGCACCAGTTCCCACAGGAGCACGGAGTACTGTTGATGTCACTGGCGAAGGTGCAACAATGGGAGGTGAGGAACCTGTTGCTGGGGCCTACAGATGAAAACAGAAACCTTATCAATATTTCAAAGGATGATTCATCTTATGTTGAACTACAATATCGGCTTTCACTTCAGGGAATTGTCATGATTATGCATATAACAAGAAGCATTAAAAACATTGGGTCAATGTAAAACATTTATATTCTATACTATTTGATAAGAAAGGTGGAGCCAGGCATTTCCACATTTATACGTTTCATACAAGACGATGCATGCGAAGGTTGACCCAAGAGCAAGACCCAAGACCCACATTGGCTGGGAGAAAGAGGGAGGCCCAAGGTGGTCCAGATGAAGGACTTGAAACTTCTAAGCTGTGATGCCCAGATAGATGTTTTTATTTTATTTTATTTTTTAACAATATACCCAGATGCTTCAAAACAGGCAATATATTCATGTCTTATATGCTTACATATGGGGTGTCCGGTGTCCCTGCTGTGTCATGTAGTACCTGGGCATCATAGCTTCCAAAGGAGAGGAGCGAGATGCACCACTCATTGATAAACCCATCAAGCAATAAATTGTCTTTCCTACCAGAATGACGAATTGACAGCTTAAAATGATTGGTGAAAAAACATGAATTGGAATTCCTCCATGCAATCAGGCACATAAATTTTTGGTCACTTGATCTCAGTTGTTTGGTGGGATTTGCAAACGCACTCATCACAGTCATGTCACTTCAATCAAACTTTCTGTAATTCAATAAGGCTAGTAGTTTCTCCCTTTTAAAATTTTGTTGTTTCCTCATCAAACATGTTTGTTCCTTAGCAAAACCAAAGTCCTCATAGAAATTATGTTGAACAAAAGGACCAAAAGTTCACGATCTTGCCTCTCTTTACTCTTGAGGAATTCAGAGCATAGAATTGGTTGACTAATTAAGAAAATAGAGAACAGGACGATCTTTCCTGATTATAAACTAGTACTAGAAAAAGTTGTAGTTTTAGTAGCACAATAATCTCCAACACTCCTGATCTTGCAGGTATTAATACATGTTTCATGAATGCATCTTATCAGAATAAAGTGAAGAAGAGCCATGAGTATCAGCAAGTCTTGATTTGTAATCTTTGCTCACAATTTGACATGAATGTCCCCCAAACATGACAGATATCCAATCAATGTGATTATGATTTTTGACAGGAGTGCTAATGTGATTTTCACATATGGTGTTTGTGTGGATATCCAATCAATGTGATTTTGATTTTTTGACAGGAGTACTAATGTGATTTTCACCTATGTACTAATGTGCTTGTGCGTGTGTATGAGTTATGTTCTGATAAGAGGTACGTCTCACGGCTTGCTTGAGAGGAAAAAGTCTATGTCCATGTGGGACCCATTAGGATGCATGCCAATCATAGGATGATAGTGTAATAGAAAGGTCTCATTTTGAATATGATTTTAGACAGAGATCATCTCAATCAGATAATCAAAACCACTGATTTAGGGGCCTTAAAGTTTAACAGTTAATTAAGTTACATTTGTTAGGAAATTTAATCCACAGGTGACTAACTCAGATTAGTGTCAGGTTAGGGTTTAATGAATGTCGATTTTTTTTTGTGGGGTGAGGAATTTGCACAGAAATCAAAACCTGGAACAACAATTGATCTCCCTGACTTATGTCTGAAACAAGATTAAAGTACTACTGTATACATCCATAATTCAAAAAAAAAAAAGAAAAAAAAGAGTGAGCATAGAAAACTTCTGAAAAGATGAAGTAACTTCCATATAAAGAAGTAAATTCAAGAAAATCTTAACAAAGAAAAAGGAAAATAATCGAAGTTAATGAGTAGAGTCAATGAATCAAAATTCAAAATGAATTAAGTCTGCATCGACCTAGTACCTTACTAATAGGGGCAGCCGATGTGGTTGAAACTTCACTCGACGAGCTCTTAGCCTAATAATATTACAGCAAAACAAAAAAGAAATAAATACAAGAAATATTTTTTTAACGATAAGAAAAATTAAATACCATTAACTACCAAGTCTACTAGTACTTACTGAATAGGAACACAGAAATATTCGCACCAATATTTAGAACTAGGAATGTCAATGGACTTCTGGTTACCCAGTTATCCAAATGACAAGTCCTGAAAAGTCTAGGTATGGACCCTCTTTTTGGACCCTGATTGAAAATCAGGTTTGAGTCCAGCTACGAGTACTGTTTCTGTCAGGTCCATACCTGAATACCCGTTTACCTGTGCGTGTATGTGTATATCATGGAATACTATGTGGACTGGCTTGTGTGGCCCCGCCAATAATGGGTGGTCGAAAGATCTGGATGTGACTCACCTATGTGCAAAATTTCAAGTCCATTTGATCATCAAAACACTTGATCTGTGGCCCTCAAAAGTTCAATGACATTATAATGCATCATTTTTATTTTTTTTCAATCCAACAATCAGGTCTCAATCGTATCATGTAAAAAACATGGGATCCATGACATTCAGTGGGGGTGATAATAACAGTGTTGAATTGATCAACGGGGGGGCTCAGGTGGGGCCCACTGTTTGGCTGACACAGTGCAATACATCTTCACCTAAAGAAAACTGATCATATAGTATTATTATGTATGACATGAAACTCAGAAGAGCTTGCAACACAGATGGTTGATACTCATCCTTGCAAGCATGAGGTCTTATATTTGAGTCAAAATACCAATCAGTACATAACTATTTTAGATGTTTGAGCCTGGTATGGAGGCGGGTCTTGGCTCTTGGTATATAAAGTGAATCAAATCCTGATCTGGGTCATCGATGGCCTGACCCAGACCTGACCTATTCGCATACCTATTTGGAACGAGGTTCTAGTCAATTCTTGTTATCAGCATGAACTTCTAACCCAAGTAAATTAGAGTTAAAGTTTCAATAAAGGAAGGGGGTCCTTTATCCTTGCCCTTGTCAAAGTGTCCAACTCGGATCCTCCAACTATTTTTGAAAGATCCAACTATCCAAGTATCACAGGTTATGAATGCCCATACTGAAGAACAGCCTGGAGGGTTGACCAATCTCGATCATTTACATACTCAATACTCAAGATTTGATACCCACACTGATGTAGCCGTGTTCCACAAAGTAAAATTACTTTATCTACAGAAAGGTGGTGTAAGTAACTAGTGCTATGGATCTTCTAGGGGTAGACAAGGAAAGTAATGCTTAGTTAACTTTATAACGAACCATCATGTTTAGTAAGTTGCAAAGAAGCTACGCCTATAGTTCCAATTTTGGCTGGGCAATGGGCTTTTCAGTATCTTTTCAATACTTGTTTTGGCTTGTTGTAACATGGAATGAGAACACCAAGTATGAGCACTATCTCATGATAAAACTTGAACAAGTAATCGAGTATATTACAAATCCTCCATGCAACCCAATATAAGAGACCTGAATCCCCTAATACATACATTGGCATTAGCATTGCAAATGTGATGGTCAAGTGGTCATTTGTCGATAACATATATTAGCTGAATAAGCTTCCCACCATAGTTTTGATGAAATAACGTTATTTCTGGTCCTAAACATATAATTTCAGTATTCAGGACTGTGGTTCAAACAGCAACACCAAATTAGGATAATGCACACTCCCATTATGGTATAGGTCTGGGGGTATAGTCCATGGGGACCAGTTTAGTTTACTTTAGTTCACATTACTTCCCAATGAAAGCAAATATGTTTTTGCGGTGGTGGTAGATATGCATGTATGCACACACTTCTTTATGTTGCAAGTTAGAACCAAAAGAAATGCAATCCAAAAAATAAAAGAAAAGAAGCAAGTAAAGCAATACTATTATGGTTTTATTCTACCTGCACATGTAGACACAAAAAGAACAAGCACCTAATAAGTGCTCCCTAGAATAAAACCAATTATTACCTTGGATAACATGATAACAAGAAAACTATTTTCGGATACACTGTTTTCTTCCAAGGTAGTAACATCTTTAAGTACTTTTCCTTGATGTATAAGCATTTGTTGTGCACTTGGGTAAACATCTTTGCCCTGGGACTTCTCTATATGCACTTTTACATCAGCAATCTGCAGAGAACATATTCAAAATCTAAAATAACACAATGCAATATATGAAAAGCCAAAGAGAAATTGGAATGGTATCCACCATCACATATTGGAAAAATGTGTTATTCAAATAAAGAAAAAGCTCAGACACCCTCATAGATTAGAAACAAATTTAATCTTATTCAACTTTTTTCAATTAGTTGCTAGGCATGCATACATGCAATCGTACACGTACAAACATACATATATAAAGAGAAACTAAAACAATGAAAAGATCATAGTTTGACCATGAATAGGTGATTCGGTCCACACGTTCCTGACTTAGCCGGACCATGACAATTGGAAATTTAGATACCAAGAAAATTCAAATTGCTAGTTGTTAAAAAAATTTAAATTGCTACAGGGTTTTTAAAAAGGGAAAGCGCAGAACCAGAATTATAGCTAGGAAGAGAAGTAGAAGAAAATAGCTGTGTGAATTGCAAGTGCAGTACCTAATAGGATAATAAGATGAAGTACTAAAATAGGTGTGGAGTTCTTTATTTCTAAGAGATCTCACAGGTCACGAAATTTGATAGCTGGATTCTACTGGAAGATGTGGTCTTGTTGGGAATGGTAGAAAATGAGCAGGTGTGAGCGGAGGAAGCTTGTGGGATCTTCCCTTGCAAAACTAATTTCTTGGCTACTCATCCTAGATCTGGTTTTTCTTTCCCTTTTTTTAACGGATATGCAGTTCTCCTTTTCCATCCATAGTGGTAAGTAAATTATTAGCTCCTCGTATAGTAAACAATTTTGTTGGTTTGCCACACCGGATAAAATCCTAAAAATGGGCAACCCTTAATATTTTTACATTAAATATTTTTTGGTTTCCCTTTTTTGGGGCCTTAGGCCTGCTTGGGAGGCTCTCTCTTCCCTCTCTTGCTGTTTTGGATGGTTTCTCTATCTCCCTTGTATTTTTCCTTGCTTTTCAGTATATATCTTTTGTACTGCTCTGCTTTGATTAATACAATTCACCATTCAAAAAAAGAAAAGATCTTGTAATATTTTTGCTATTAGGCAATTTTTGAAGAATGCAACGGATTTTATACTAGGTTGTTTGGCAGCTGCTATAGATTGTAATATATGTTGAAAACAACACCACCACCACCATCGCCATCATTATCACCACCACTATCATCACCGTCGTCATCATAATAATAATAATAATAATAATAATAAAATCACCACAAGCTTCATCATGACCACATTTATCATCCTCATCACCACAGCTTCATCATCACATTACCACAATCATCCTAATAATCATCACCACGACCACAAGCATCATCACCACCAGCACCAATCATCATCACCACAATCATCGCCACTACCGTCATCATCATCACCACCACCACCACCATCGCCACTACCATCATCACCACCACCACCAACATCATCACCACTATCACCGCAGCCGCCACCATCACCGCCATCTTTTTTTTCATCACTACCCTAAATAGTGCCCTCTCCTCTAGGAAGGGCAAGAGGTGAGGGACCGGGTTTTAAGAGAAGTTTATATTATAAAAAAAAAAAAAAAAAAAATTCTAAAGGAAGAGTTGTAGGAAAAACTACATAACTTTTTTTTAAAGAAAATACTATTTTCTTCTTATTTCTCTTAGATTGCCAAACAAGCAAGCTTTTTTAAGTTTAGAAAATAAAAGATTGTATTCTTTCATATTATTTTCTTAAGTTCAAAAAAAAAAAGGCCCCAAGTGTTGTAAGCAAACCCCAATCTCAAAGAATAATGATCACTAAAAACTAAAATATACATAAACCACCTAAAACCCTGATGTTTATATCTCCGTAATATACCCCAGTCATGGTCCACAGCTTCTCCTACTACCTGCATTGCAATATCTAGGAGATGTTGGAAATACACATTCCAATATCCAATCAAATGTAACCAGACTACAGGAGATGGGTGCTTCTTTTTGTCACATCTTCCCGGAGGCTAACTCAATAACGAATGGTCCTGCAAGGTAAGGAGTTTCTCGAACTTCTATCATTTTTTATGTATAGATTTTATTAGTTTTTAGTTTTACCCTGTCTTTGGGTAGTTGTTCTTTTGTTCTCTTTTTTTCTGGTGGAATAAAATTTAACCGTTCTAAAAAGGAAAAAAAAAAAAACAAACGTAACCAGAATCATATCAATCATGCATCACGAGTGGACCCCATATACTAATCAAAAAAATAAAATAAAAGAAACCAAACCAAACAAACCCATCTCATACTTATATAGTCACTTTGAAACACAATAAGAGCACCCCCAAAATTAACTAGTTCGATGCTCCATCTCCAATCACCCCCTCGTCTTAAACTTGTATCATATGAAAATTGCTGTAGAAATACATAAAACCATAAATGCTGATAACCATAAAAAGAAGCAAACCACATAACTCATAACGGCTAAAACCAAGCCCTAGAACCACTCAGATACCTCCTGTCAATGCATAAAAACCAACATAACAACCATAGATTTCCAAAACTTAAAACAATTCAATAACAACAACAACAACAATACTCCCTCCACGCAATCCCAATTGGGCAACAAAGACATCTGTAGTATTATCAACTACGCAAAATCGATCAAACAGCCCCCATGATAAAGATTTCTTCTTCGATAAGAAATCACCTAATAGATGAGAAAAGGAAGCAATGGATAAACATGGAACATTCCAATTCGCAACACAAAGAAAGATATAACGAATTAGATAATCAAATAAATAAATAAAAACACCAAAAAGTAATGAACTTGAAAAAAAGAAAGCAAAACATCTCCACAAAATCTCAAAAAAATCTCAAAAAAAAAAAAAAAAAAAAAAAAAACATACATAGGTCAAAAAGATGACAAGTACATCCAAACACGTAATTAGAATTTGCAATTCAAAAAATAACAAAAGTATAAATATATAGAAGAAAAGAAACATGAATCACAAACATAAACCCTAAACAAAAACCCTGATCTTTCTCACTAGTATATGGCTGTACTGCTGAGAGCGACAAGTAGAGAGAGAAAGAATAAGAGATTTACAGTGTCTTTCGGCTCCGCTTCGATTTCGAAGTGGGTTCCTTTGAGTGTCTTGATGAAGATCTTCATGTCGGAATCGAAGAAGATCTGGTGAGATGGAGATTGGAAGATTGGAGAATCCCAATCGCTTGGGAGGAGAGGAGAGAAAAAGGGGCGAAAAAAAAGAGATACCGGTTGCTGGTGTGTGCGCACATGGGAGAGAGGGGTAGCGCAAGGTCTCTTATTTATATTAGTTGGATTGGATTTACATATGTCGATTAAAAATAAATAATTAAAAAAATATATATATTAAAGAAACGTAAAATTAGGAGGGGCCAAGGCTGCTTGTTTTTCCAGACAAGTGGTATCTTATGGGGTCCATTGGTTGTGTGTACTGTAGACCTACTGTGAATTAGGGTTTTGGTGAAAAGCAAAAAAATAAAATTAAAGAGTGGCACAACTCCATGAAGAATGAAAATAAAAAAAGAAAAGGTTAAAGAAAAAAATAGAGAAATCTATAAGGATCTTCTCCCTGCTTTATGGGGCCTATTTGGGACTACCTTTATCAGTGCAGTATCTTGTTCGGATTGAATATATGGAAAAAAAAACAAGAATCTATATTCTGCGTATCATCAAATTTTAATACGATTAAAATAAAGCTAAGAAAATATAATGGAAAAGGTTTTTATGGAACGAAGGCTTATTTGTAAAGAGATATTTCCATGCATCCTACTCACGGTGATATGAATGCTTCCAACGTCATATTCATAATATAATATCTACTCGTGAAATAATATTATTCGAGAAATATATAAATACCTTATATTATACGGCTAAAAATCATATTTAAACTAATTTTTCTTCATATACCACCCTTGGATTGTATGTAAATTTGATTTGGGTGGGTGGGTGTCTGCAATAAATGGAACAAGTGAAGTGTTAAAGATCAACAAAGACGGGATCAACCAGAAGTTCTTGATAATGTAGTAAGAAATGAAGTGTTGAATCAATCTAAACATATAAATGAGAAGAGAAGCATAAGGATTATGGTGACAAAGTTATTTGTACATTTCTATTGCATTGATTGCATGGTTTAAAATATAGAGAGAAATTAGAGTGTATCGGCCGATATATACCAAATTGGTCAATATTGAAATAATAAGTACATACTAACCGGTTTTGGTTTTGGCCTCCCAAAATATCTCAAAAATATCAATATGCATTAACCGCTACTTTGAAAGTATCGGTCTAAATCGATAGATCACATGGTATTTTAAAAGTATCGATCGAGAGCCCCTTTCAACGTACTCTACCACTTCTTCCCAGTTGCACATAAAATGTAGATGTATGTTTTCCCGTTTCCAAAGAGTACGAAGAGCTACATGACATAGAGATTATGTAGCAAAACAACGAAGAAAGGGAGCTCTCTCGTACAAATTATAGGTCGCATCAAAAGAAAATACAAGAGAAAGAGAGATGAGAAGACTAGATCATGTACCGGAGGTTAAGAGAGAGAGAGAGAGAGAGAGAGAGAGAGAAAGAGAGAGAGAGAGGACTAGATCATGTACCGAAGGTCTTGGACTGCCACGTCGCTTGATTTTCTTCTCTTCTCCTTTCCCTCCCTCATTTTCTCCTCGCCCATCCCCTTTTTCCCCTTTCGTCTATCTATGACTGTGGAAGGAAAACAACGAATACCCATTTTAAGGGCCTCTATATAATTTAAATCCCGAGGGGTAGCTCGGTTGGTCTATGTCCATAATTTGCATTTGGAGGTTGTGAATTTGAAACTGTACTACCACACTGGGGCCACAAGGAAATTTTATCGGCTTTCTCTCCTGAGCTCGTATGAATTATTCTGGCCTAAAGGGCTGGAAGCCTGCGTTATAAAAAAAAAAAGAAAAAAGAAAAAGGGCCTCTATATAATTCCATTCCATACATAGTGCATGTCCTTTTTATAACAAAAGGACGTCCCATACATTCTTGGGCTCTACAAAATGGCCCGCGTTCAAAAACCTAAACCGATCATTATCACTTGCCTCATCTACTACGACCCTTGGTAAATTTGTTGGTCTAAATAGGAGATGGGTCCACTGTCAATTTTAGAGCACTATGCCATTTGCTCGAGTGATTAAATTTTTTTAGTAGATCGATCATCCAATGTTTATAATGTCAATCTGATAGTGGGCCTCTTTGTCTTCGAAGTAGTTGGACATTTTTTTTTAGGATCCACTTCTAAAAAAACCTAAAGCTCTAAAAATATATATTACCTATTAAATGGGCCCTCAACAAATTATAGTCAAATTAAAGTTGGCGCACCATTTGATTATTCACTTAAAAATCACGTGCATACAAATTTAAGAAACCTTTTTATTTTTACAGGGGTGAAGCTAATAGTGGGCCAAGTCCTATTAGAGTCAAATTGGTAGTTATTTTGAGTGGTTTGGAGCCTATATATGAACTACATTTATTGATTTATAAATTATTAGGATGGGAAGAGAGATTACAAATTAAACTTAATATATTTAATAGTTAAAAATTAAATAGCGATATAAGACGTTATGACTTAGGTGGCTGATATTTTATTTTAATAGTTGTCACTAATGGGAAAAAATTATTTTCCCGCATTTTAAAATATTCTAGATTTTTTTAAGTATTTTTCTTGGGTAAAAAAAATCCATGCCACGTCCAGCGCAAACCGCGACCAAATGCAAATACCATATCATTTTCAAAGGTAAGTCGATACCACGATTTTAAACCGTGATTGATTGATAGAGAAAAATATATCATTGATGTACTTTATATAACCCATTACTTTACTTTTATTTTTTATTTTCTTTGAATTTTTTTTTTTTTTATAAAAGCTGCACTCCTTTAGAGGCTTCTTGTCACTAAAGAACTTACCAATTGTGCCTTAGTTATACAAAATAAGCTTCCTAAAAAATCTATATCTTTCATTAAAATGTTTTTTCATGTCTTCTACAAGATACAAAGTTCCAAAAGAAAATCTCTTCCTTAGTTCCAAAAGAAAATCTCTTCCCCTCATCCTATTTCCATAAAAAAGGCAAAGTCCAGCTAGAATAGTGTTGCTTTTCAAACTTGTGTTAATTAGCAATTAGACTTATACATGCATCCCCACATCTCAATAAATAATCAAGCACAATCCTTTCTATTTTCAAAATTGTAGATACATGAATAATCTAGCTATGCACGCATGAGGGTTTGGATTGACAATCAGACTAACTATATTTGGATTCAACTTTACATGTCAATGCTCATGCTTGATAAAAACAAATTTATGAGCATTTGAATTGACAATCAAGCTAGCTATATTTGGATTCAACTTTACATATCAATATTCATGCATGACAAACACGAACTTATGAGCTTTTTAAATATTCTACAAAGATTTAAGCATTTCTTCGATATTCTTGACTCATGACAAAATCACATCAATATATATAATTTATTGATAACTAGGCTAACTATATTTGGATTCAACTTTACATATCAATATATATGTCTGATAAACACCAATTCATGAGCATTTGAAATGACAATTAGGCTAACTATATTTGGATTCAACTGTATATATCAATATGCATTCTTGATAAACACAAACTTATGAGCTTTTTAAATATCCTACAGATACTTAATTAAGCATTTCTTCGATACTTTTTTACCCATAACAAAATCACATCAATATATCTGATTTATTGACAAATAGGCTAACTATATTTGGATTTAATTTTACATGTCAATATTGATGCCTGATGAATACAAATTTATGAGCATTTGAATTGACAATCAAGCTAGCTATATTTGGATCAACTTTACATATCAATATCCATGCCTGATAAACACAAATTTATGAGCATTTGAACTGACAATCAGGTTAGCTATATTTGGATTCAACTTTACATATCAATATTCATGCATGATAAACACAAACTTATGAGCTTTTTAAATATTTTACAAAGATTTAAGCATTTCTTTTATATTTTTGACTCATAATAAAATCACATTAATATATCTAATTTATTGACAATTAGGCTAACTATATTTGGATTCAACTTTCCAAATCAATATTCATGCCTAATAAACACAATTTTATGAGATTTTTAAATATTCTACAAAAATTTAAATATTTCTTCAACATTATTTTAACTCATAATAAAATTACATCAATATATCTAATTTGTTGATAGGCAATGTTTGCACACTCAACGCATATTGGTTCTATCTGATAGCTGGTGCTTAAACCCATCTCAGCTATTTGTGGGTTGTGTGACGTGACGAGGTTCGATATTTGTGTTGGGGTGCACGTACGTATCCATTGTTGTGTGTGGTAATAGTCCAACAGTCCAACTCTACCAGTCAAAATAAGGAGCGTAGGTCCGTAAAAATAAAAGGACATGTATACTTAGGATAGGATTACAAACGGATATCTGATTACCCGAAAATTTCGACCCATAAAAAATAGGTCTAGAACCTATTTTAGGTTCCGATTCATAAACGGATCAGAATGCGGGGCTAGAACCCAATTTAGGTTCCAATTTATAAACCGGTCTGGTTCCAGGTCAATATAGGTTCCGACCTGTGGACCCGGGACCTGGCATATGAGCCTTTGATGTTGCAAAATGTACCTCAGAATCAACTTCTTTATTGACATTTTTTATGTATAATATTTGATGTAGTAGATTTGATGCGTTGTTATAAGTTGAATAATATGCTTATTATAACAAAAATGAAAAATAAATAGAAATTATAATTGATTTTGGAACTAGATTTCAATCCTTTAAGTGGATCCGGTTCCGAAACCGGATCTGGATTTCCCTATCGGAAATGGGTATGAAACCAGCAATACAGGTTCTGAGTCAAAACCGGATCCGGAACCGTTATTTGAAAACAGATCCGAATACACTATGGTTTTCGATCCAAAAGTATCCCATTTGGAATCCTACTTAGGGACAAGTAATTTTTCTTTCTTTCTTTTTTTTTTTTTTTTTGGGCAATGTTTATTTAACTCCGCTTAAATCTCTCATTTGCCCAGTAATAGGTGGAGTTTAAACATTCACACAGACCTTTCCCGTACAATAAAGGTGTGATGTCGCACGACCATAGAATATCGTAGAGGGAGATATGTGAGATGTCCGTACAATCCAATGTATGCAGTATCGAATTACTTTATAGGACATCGCACGTATAATTTTGTGGAAAATACTTAAACTTCAACAGTTCATAAGCGAATGCCAAGTCTAAGAATTTGATTAATTGCTACACATTAGGCAAATTTACTTGGATGTTGGATGAATGTCAAAAATGCATGTTATAGAGGTCGGATTGATCACAAGTGACACCTCATGTGGTTAAAATAAGTGTCAATAATTTGCCTGTAGTTAAAAGCCAAGCATTATGTGATCTACGTGGAGATATGTTTCTTTGGTGGAGTGAGGAAGGAGGTGTCAGACGATTTGCCCCAAATTTAGAGGATCAAATTGACAACTAGAAGAGGCAGCGGCATGATGACTCGACTAGTGTGATTTTTAGTGAATCCACAGAATCAATAGAGATGACTAAACGTGACCTATGATGCGAGTTGCTTGGCACGATGAATCCTAGTTGTACGTACCACACGCAACAAATCCCTTGCCAACCTGGTATACATCCTGGTTGTTTATGTGGATTGGTTATCAGTTGGTTGGATATGCACCCACCTATTATGTTGTTTGATTTGGTTTGTTCATGTGCTACATTTTTATTTGGCCCCGCTTGGCCTTTGTTTTCTTAGGCCATCCCCACAGAATGGCTTGAAGGGCCCATATATGAACTCAAATTCACTATTCCATCTTCGTTAATCTTTGGCTCGAATTACACTCCAATTTGAGTCGAGCCCATATCTAGAATGAAACTCCGATTGGAGTGGATTTGGGTAAGAGCTAAGGAAAGAAAAAAAAAAAAGGATAAAATAGCGATTTAAGCCATTTGGATTTCATATATGGTCCCTATTAATGAAATTACAAAGATGAGATCGGATAATTCTTTAATGTAAGGTTTTATCTGGATTCTATGTTTTGATATTTACCTCAATGACACACGGCTGTGCTACACTGAGTGGAAATCTCATACGCCAATTAACAGAACCGCGACATTTACTTTGTAGATGGATCACCGTGTTGGATAGTTTTAGATTTGATGAATAACGATGTTTATGATTGTGTTGTTCTCATTTGGATTCATATAATAGAGAAACTCTTAGGAGCTTAAGGAAATAATTAAAAGATGTATTATTTTCGTATGATAATGATTTTACTTCTTTTAAGTTTTCTATATTTTTATTATTATTATTATTGGCCAAGGATTGGGCGCCTCATGAAGCGGAGATGTTTTGTGTTCGACACCCACCTTCATTGGCCACCTCCCATACTTTTACAGGGCGCATGTAGATAGGAGAGTTTTGTATGAGCCTCTAGGGATTAGTTCTCGGCTGTCTAGAATCGAGTGTCTCTCGGGCTCAGGGTCAATTGTTGGATTAGTTGTCGGCTATCTAGAATCAAGTGTCCCTCGAGCTCAAGGCCAAAGGCTTCAGAGTTGAGCTGAGCTGGGCTGGGCGGAATATACCCTAGGTTATAAAAAAGGTCGTTTCTTTATTATCATCGTATTGTGGTTGCTAATTTAATTTTCATCCCATTGATTTTAATAAAATGCTAATTTATTGAGGAAATGGATGTTGTAGTTAAAAATGTTATGTAGGAATAAAGTGTTAGTAGCCGGATATGAGTTCTTTATAATTAATTTACAAAAAAAAAAAAAACATGTCTTTAAGCAATGCAATAAGTGGAAATTATTGGTAGTTGACATTGATTTAGACTGTTTTAATTGACCATCGTCCACCCCACCCAAATGAAAATCTGGGTCAGCCGCTGCACAAGAAAAGGCCATCACTTTTATATGGTTTGTTAACTTCTCAATGTTGTACGCTGTCATATGAGAGACCATGTAAGGATGTAAATATATATGGACATTAGGTTAAGCCGGGGTGGACTCAAAGCTATACCTTTTTTTTTTTTTTGTTATATCTTTTATGTTAATAACGAGACTCTCCAAAGCTTGAGCTTTTAGCGAACAACATAACAATTTATATCGTCACCCTCTCCTCGAATGGAAAGTCGTTCAAATTCGGAACCCAACACAGGGATATAAAATAATAGACAAATAGAGGTAACATGCCAGGCTTTTATTATTTGCATCAGTGTTAACGTTTGTGTTTCAAAACTTTGCAATTGAAGATTTTATTATTTCTATCCATTTCAAGGCATATTAGAGTCTCAGATTGAGCTATATCAAGTAAGTCCACCTAGACTTGAAGGCAACTCATTATCCTTGTGTGCAATACAAATATGACTCAACATTCTCTTATATATCACTATTAGGGGCTATTTGTGCATTGTGGGTGCCAAGAAAACCATGGGGTGGGGGGGCGGGAAATCCGATGCCCTTCTCTCAGCATTTGTGTAGCACCGGATGTTATGGAAAGGAGTGTTTGCATCTGTTTTTCAACGCTAAGGGCCTGTTTTTTTATTGGAATTCCATGAATTCTTATATGGGAAGTTTTTGAATTCCCAAACAAAGTGAAATTCTTGAATGCTCCTTTGAGCTTGAGCATCCAGGAATTCCACTAAAATGAATAGGGAGTGGAATTCCTGGATTCTCAAAGGTCAAAAGCGACCTTTATATGGCCGGAATCCATAAATGCTAGTAAAAAAAACATGGAATTCAGAAATTTTAAGGGACAGCCTGTCACATCATGTTCAGGAATTCTTGAACATTGTGAATTCCTGATAGAAATTCTACCAGATAAGAAATAGGTGCCTTGGAAGAGGAAACGCGAGCACCGCACAAACGCCTCCTTAGTTCAATCCCCATTTTAGGTACTGGGTTGATAAAATGAGTCGACTCATGTTAGGTATCGGTTGCACGGATTATGTCAAGTTGACCCACATCATGTGCAGCTTGGGGTTATCTGACCAATTTTAATAACGGGCCCAATATGGTTTGTCCTTCAATCCATAAATAACCATGTCACCCAAACATGTCTTTGACTCAACTCCGACCGGTTCCAACCCCTATTCTCATCCAATGGGAGTAGAATTTTATGTAAAGAAGATTCCAAATATGCAAGTTTCTAATCTATCAAATCCATTGGTAGCTCGGTGATGAATAACTTTCTCTCCATAGATATAATCAAAGATCAATGCCTAACTTGTAACGGTTAATGGGAATTTGGGCAGTATGACGTGGTTGGGTGAGTATTTGCTATTGAAATTACCTTATATGTGGACAATGCCAAAAAGACCTTTTAATTTTCCTAGCACGAAAGTGGTCCCCTTGTGACTACTTCCGATTGTTTTTTTTCCTTATGAAATGAGATCTGCGTTGATATGGACCCTCTGCAGAGTATTTTAAAACACGGAAAACCCTACTCCCCCCCTTATTTTCCTTCTCCTCTCTTTCTCAAACCCAACAAGGTTTGCAAGTCAAATTAGACTATTTTCTTTTACATTTTCCTTTATGAAATTGATTGTAGATAATGGTAATAATGTATTTTATGATAGTGGCATTTAAAATTTAGAATATATGTAGTAAACACATCTAGTTGGGTTTTCTCCTTAAAAAAAGAGGTTTATCTCAAGTTCTAGGGAGATGCAAAGCTTAGCTTTCCAACTAAAATATTCATTTATAGCATATCCTCCAAGAAGGAGATGAAAGGGCGAATCAACATTTCAAATGCACATGGTCAAAAGAATTTACCCTATTCCTTTTATCTCAAAAAGATCCCACTTCACTCTTTATTTGCTGGCAAGGCTTAAATATGGTGTAGAATTGCTTCAAGTTTTTCATGTTCGTACCTAGTTCTAATGTGGCCCGATAAGGAATCACCCTCTTAGTAGCACTATCTGAAAATTGCGGCGGTGAAGTTAAACTTAGATTGAAAAAAACTTAATTTGGTTTATAAACTCCATCAAGCTTAAGGAAGAGAGGATGAGGATGATAACGTAAAATTATGATTTTTCGCGTTTTAAAGGTTAGATTCCACTTTGATGCGTGGAAATTAAAAAGGAATTTTTTATTATATCCCGTATCTAAAGTGATTTTTCTGATAAAATTATATATAAAAAGGGGAATTAAAGTTTGTCATATATATTTTTTTTCCTCCTTTTAAAGGGTTCGTACAGGAGAAAAAAATGCCTGCAGCGAACTTCATAGATCCTCGTTTTTTAAATAAGTACTACTGAAAAGAGGCAGAGGCGAAAATTGGAAAGCGTGAGCGAGTGGAAGTGAGAAGGACGGTAGGGCGAGCCGATTTCATCAAATTTTGCTACCATCGATCGAGCCGAGAGTTTCGGGCGATGGATTCGAGCAGAGACGACGCAGATGCTCTCGATCCCCATCCAGACATCCATGACCTCTTCCGCCATTACAGCACTCTCTACTTCGACGATGCTCTCGGACCTTGTCTCCTCACTTGGAGTTCCAAGCGCATGACCCTGTAAGCAATTACAAATGCAATTGCAGATTCGACGATTTTTTTTCTTCTTCTCTCTTTTGTCAATTCTTGATTTCTGCTTGCTATTTACGTACTCATCGTGCAGAAAGATCAAATCTTTCTTGATATATACGCTTTTTGTTTATGATAGAACTTTTGATATCCATCTTGAAGAGTCTTGAATAGTTGTAATTGCAGCAATAATAGTCCTTTTGCAGTGACACCCACTCTTTCTTGTTTTGTGAGATGGAAGAAACTGCCCTTTAATCTGTGGATTCATGGCCTTATACTTGATGGCATTTTAGATGAACCCCAAGAACTGTTAAGATAAATATATGAATGATTCTGGTGTATTATACTGTATGTAGAAGTTGTGTTGTAGTAAGGTGCCCTGGTAGCACAATGCACTTGAGCCAAGGCGTGGCTAGGCACATCCCTTATGGGGTGTCTAGGTAAAACATGGCTTGGGTACTTGTGCGTTTCTGCAACTATGCAAAAAAATGTATATTCATGGGGTTGGTAAGTGTGAGGGGATCGGATTTGTCATGAGGTGTCCCACGGGGATGCGGTGGTAAAAAGTTTAGCACAAGTCCGTGAGAGGTACCTTTTAGCATAATATTACCCTATATATATTATATAGGATAACATCTCTATACTTATTATCTATCGCTGTCTTAGTGTTTCTAAGTCCATGCTCAAATGTTGGTGGCATTGACTCAAAAAAATTATGTGGCTCTCTAATAATAAATACCAATTTCCAGGTGTGCAGGTGTTTGTCATTATGAACTCGGCGGTGGTTGTGAAATTCGGCTTTCCGAGCCTTTGTTGAAATTTCGATCAAGTGCAGATGTGAAGAATACCTTATTACATGAGATGATTCATGCGTACTTGTGGATTACGAATAATAACAAGGACCACAGGTTGACTTGAAATAGTATACACTACATACTCAGCGCACACACATATATGCAACTTAGTTAAACATATTAAAATTTTTGTTCTTTTATGTTTGATGTTCTTGTTGTGATTAAACAGTGATCATGGGTCGAGCTTTCAAAAACTGATGAATAAAATTAACTCGAGCTCAGTGATGGATCATCAGGTTAGTCTTCTTGTATTGTGGAAGAAGATATATATGTACATATATAGGATTGATCATATAGGATTTGACCATATGATGTCGTCTTCACTTCTAGAGGAGAAAAGAGAAGTGAAAAGGTCAGAAGTGGGGGAAGTGGGAGAATGAAAGGGATTGTGGAAAGCATATCCTTGTAGCTTCCTCTAGGAGTTCATGGCTTCTTTTATATACCCAAGAAATATCCAAAAAAGAGAGGTATAATGATGCAAGCTCTTAAAAGCGAAAAAGCCTTGATCTACTACCAAAATCTGATGCAACAATCACACCAAATTCTGATCACTGTACGTCTCTTCGGAACGCTACAACTTATGATTTGTACAGAACCTGCCTGCCAGTGAGGGCTTGAATTATCAATCAAACAGGTTCACGAACAGAACTGCAATGTGTGGAATTCCAGCAGACAACACCTGGATAGATTCAATCAAACTAGAGAATACAGTTCTAATGCATTCGTTGAAAACTTCATCCAACGACACTCAATCTTCGAGCAAACCAACCTAAACATCTTATTAAAGGAATCTGATCAAAACTACAAAAAAGAAATATAGAATTCAAGAAAGATACCTTTCTAATTACATCTCCTAGAAATATAGAATTCCTAGATATACTTGGCTATTAGGAAAGCTGGATTAGTAAGTCTTAATATCTTGAAAAAATAATACAGAAAAGGAAACTAGAAAAATTGCTCATCGACAGACTCTTGGGGTTTGTCGGGCCAAGATAGGACCCAGCTCTTGACCTGTAAAATAATCCACAGCGCCTGACACACTTGCTGGATAAATTCAGCGCCAGTTATGGGCCTGGACTGTTTGCACCTGATGTTAGATTGGATCTGAAGTTTTTCTGTCTCTTCTGGGCCCTATTTGGGCCTGAAACTGGATGAAGTCTGATCTTGGGTCTACGCCAATGAACATGAATTAGTTGAGTTGCATCCTTTACCCCGGGTTGAGAAGAACTCAGCTTGGGGGAGTTGTGCAACTTTTAGGCTTGAAGCTTGTCAGCATCCATCTTCATTGATTCTTCCTCTATGATCCAAATACTTCCCATATCTGCGTTTTCCTTTCCACATCATCAAGATTTTCTTTGATTAACTTTGCCTCTTGCATTTTGAATCTTCTCTACAGCTGTTGGCTTTTTGATAGATATCAGCATGCGTACATCCACGTCAGATCCCCTTTCATGATAGTCAAATAAATCTGAAATATTGAATGTAAGATATACGTCCAACCTGGAAGAAGCTCAATATCGTAGGCATTAATTATCTTCAAGTTTTCACAAGATTTTGCATGTCACAATATTTTTCGCCTTGAATTTATCATAGGTTTCAAACATTTCTTTGCGCAAACATATCATCCTGTAATATGGCAAGTTCGGTAATGTTGTTCTTGGCACAAAGCCAATGTGATGTTGAATATGTCGCATTAGAGGGTACCATGAGGGGGAATTATTCTGGTACTAAATCTGCAAACTCCTTAAGCAATGTTGAACCGCTGGATGCCAGTGGCTCTAGTCTCCTCCTCGATCAATTATTAAATCGACCATGACATAGATCCCTAATAGTTTGTCCTTTCGGATCAGCTACTATGCACATAGTTGATGGCTAGACCTTTCGTTCTTTGACTCGATTGAGTTGTCACATTTCTATTGAACTGTGGAATCTTGTTCCAACTCCAAGTGCCATTGAGTTGCCAAAATTGAAGTAAATTTCCTTCAACCCACTGATTTTAGCTGTTGTAATCCATTTGCTAGATCTGTAATCAACAATCTTCCAATTGTTTGTACACCATTATATTGTTGATCCCAATAACAAATCATAAAATCAATTATTTCTCCATCTCCTAGTAATTTTGATCATATATCGAAACTCGAATCTAATTTCTGTAATGGAAGATTCTCGGATCCATATATTACTAAATATCCATTATTAAAATCAATGGTAGAACTGCCTTCCTGATAATCCTCTATCTCGAAGTCTACTGTTTTTACCATTAAATCTTTGATTGGGTAGAACGTCAATTTCAAGATCTATGGTAGGATCTTCATCTGGTATATCTTGCTATAGAACAACGATTGGATCTTTTGTTTTTTTAATAACCCAGGGAATCTCCCGCCAAGCCCAGCCCAGGAGCCTTTGGCCCTAAGCCCGATGGACACTCGATTCTGGACGGCTGAGAACTAATCCCTAGGGGCACATGCAAACCCTACTATCCACATGCATCGGGTAAAACTATGAGAGGTTGCCAATGAAGGTAGGTCTCAAATACTGGGTAAAACAATGATTGGATCTTCATTTGGTAGATTTTACTTATCTTTCTATTGATTTATTTGGAGAAGGCATAGCCGCATAGTATTTTCTCCGAGATGATAGTATTTTCTCTGTGGCATCATCTTGAAACATTGAACCCTGTCTACTACCAAGTCTGTTCCTGAGTCTCTCATTATGCTCTACAATCCGTGTATGAGTTGATTCAATCCATGGTCCACAACCCTAACATAGAGGCCCTCTATGGCACGTGTCTATCTCGTCGCATTTTGAATAAATGAATCCTTATTTTGCATAAAATGGCTATTATTGTGTGTGAGAATCTGGAGTCTGGACATTTTGATACAACTGTGTTACACTTTTGGTCAATACTTGGACCATTTTTTGAAGTTGTTCGAACCCATCTTGCGTTGTTGCTTTGGAGGCATACTGATACATGTACTTGCTCATCAGTAATTTGAGTTGAGGTATGTTGACAATATATGGCTGAGAGAGGTATTTTTAAGAGGCTTATTGACAACTCATAGGCGTTGGATTTTGGGACTAGATTTGAGAAGAATATGGAATGTAGAATAGAAATTTGGATAAAGAAAGAGAATTTGATTGGGCTTTTTGTTTTTTTTTTTACACAATTCTAATGTTGAAATTCTGCAAACATTTTGACAGTTTCAGCTGTAATTGGGACTTTGGGACTTTTTTTCAAAAAGAAGAAAAAGAAAGGCAGGGGGAGGAAGATGACTGGAATGGTTAAGCCATAAGACCTAATTGATCTGATACCAATTTGATGCAGGCCCTTGCTCTAATACCAAAATCTGAAGCAACAACCACACCAAACTCTGATTATTGTACAGCCCCTTGGAACTCAGTAACTCAGCAACTTTAATTCACATGGAACCTTCCTGCCATGAGGACTTGAATTATTAATAGACTTGAATTATTAATAGAATAAACTATCTGCAGAATTCCAGCAGACAGCACCTGGATCGATTCAGTCAAACTATATAATATCGTTTCCATGTATTCATTGAAAATTTCATGCACTAACAATCTTCAAGTAAGCCCACCTAAACATCTCGAGTCTGATCAAAACTATAAAAATTACATCCCACCAACTGGTTTTCAGTTTATATATAGAAAAAAAAACCCTTACCTCTAGAAAGAAATCGTTTCTAATTACAACTCCTAGGAAAATAGAAGTTCTAGATATTCTTAGCTATTGGAAATAAGGATCAGTAAGTGCTAATGATACCTTGAAAGAAAAAACACAGAAAAGGAAACAAGAAAACTTGCTCATCGATAGTCCCTTGTGGTCTGTTGGGCTATAATAGGACCTGAGTCCTGACTGTAAAATAACCTACAATGCCTGAGCCTGACACACTTGCTGAATAAATTCGAACCCAATAATGGGCCTGGACTGGTTGGTTCTGATTCCTGATATTGGATTGGATCTGAAATTGTTCTGGCTGTTCTGGGCCCTATTTTGGCCTGTACCAGATGAGGTCTGATCTTGGGAAGGGTGGAAAGCATGAAGAGGATGAATGTAGAAGGAAAACAAAGGCAGAGGAGTCATTCATACCTTCTTTTATAAGTGGTGGAGATAGTGATTGTGTCATATGATGAATTGTATATAATGAGTCCTCATATCTTATGTTTCCCCTTGTGGTGGATATATATGCCCAAATTTGATCCCAATTGGAGTTACATTAACCACTAGATCAGAATCACCCTAATTTTTTATGGTTAATCTTTTTTGTAATTATCCTTATAAAGAGGACATGTGTGTATAAAATCTTGTGGCCATAAATATTCATGGGGGCCCTTCCGATCCCACATCTGTGTGATACAATGAATTATTTTTGCGTGCACATAATGGAATGTTTCCATGTTTGAATTGACTGATTATATTCTTGTCGCTCTGTAGAGACCTGATGGTGGCTACAATATTACTATCTTCCATTCATTTCGCAATGAAGTTGACAGCTACCGTGTTCACCATTGGGTGGTAAAATGACATTCTCTTTTTCCAAATCTGATGAGCCACATACTTTCTCACTTTTGAATTATTGATAATATGTAAATTTAGAGTTTCTTTAGTGTAATTAACAGTACTCTTGCATGTGTTTTTTCTTTTTTCTTTTTTCTAGTGCCAATCTTGTGGAGATTTGATCAAGAGGGCTATGAACAGAGAACCTTCACCTAGTGACTGTATCGTAAAAGCTGCACGTAGTGAATTTTGTGGTTACTCCTCTTGTCATTGGCATATGTGAGAGACTAAAAACTTGTAATGTTTATCTACATTTAATCTTGACCCACCCTTTTCGAAGGGGCCTCAGAGAGAAGGATGCCTTATTTATTTAATTCTGCTGTATAACTTTGCCCATCAAGTTTGATGCTTCTGCACTTTGTTCAATTTCAGCCACAAGATGTCATGTGGGGGTGAGTACAAGAAGATAGCAGAGCCACCTGGATACAAGGATAACAGGAAGCGTTCAAAAGGTAAGAAATCTTTGAAGAGTAGTTATTGGTTCCTGATTCCCAGTGCATGCATCATTATGTCTATAGTAAGCTGATGTGCCGTTCGTTACAAGTGAATGCCATAATTGGGTGGCCCAGACTACTTATCAGGCTGACCATTTTGTGGATATTCTGCAAATCTAGATAATCCAATCATTGATATCAGGTAGTTAAGAAGAAAATATGGCAACAACATGGAAAAAGTGATGCAGTGTGGGTAAGGGAAGAATAGCCAAGGACTATTCTCCAAGCCAGAACTTAGGGATAGGGATCCATAGGATCCAAACGTCTTGGTCTCACACACCAAAGACAAATAACTGAGAAAACAATGCAAGGGAGAAATTTTTATTTCATCAATGCATAACTGAACGAGAGGGCTACAACTCTTCAGTCTTTATATAGGCTAGAAATCAGACTACTTTGAAACAATTCCAATTGTAAACAAATAAAAGGGAACTTTCTAATATCTCTATATATTTATCTACTACTGAAAATATGCTGCATGATCTGGAGATCTTCCCTTTTTGTGCTTTAGTGGGCTTGGTTGACCCATGGATCATGGGTCTGGCCTGCATAAAAAAGAGCCCCAAGTTGTATGGCTAGGATTTGCAACGTGGAAGTGTTTTGAGGTATTGCATGCCCACAATGGAGCTTTTGCATCAATGGTTCCAATCACCAGATGAAGGAAAGCACTTGTATTGATGGACACGTCAGGACACTCCGCACAACCTTGTGCTTCAGCCTTTGGGACTCTATTATTCCACGTCCTTTCTTTTAATGTGTATTATTTCAGTTATTTAAATTCTTTCTTGCAGCTTCTCTTTTCCTTGCTTGAGCTCTTTGTTCTAAATGGGCAATGGTTTTTTTTTTTAATCCACTTTTTATCATTTCACTTGTCTTAAAACACTGAGGCGTGCGTAAAGCATCGTGTTCCAATTGCCCAAAGCATGAGGTATAGTCCTCACTGCATTGCTATTTTTCTATCTGGAAACGTCAAGTACAACAATGATCGAGTGCTAAGTACAAAGGAGCTGTTATCCAAATCTCTAGTGAACAGGTAATTAAGTGAATAAAAAATTTTCACCAACATCGACCACTGGGATTTTAGCTCAACTGGTATGCCGGTATGGTGTTCCTAACCTTGGTAGAATTAGAGTAGAAGTATTGCAGAAGCACAACATGTCCATTATTTGAGTTCCCAGAATCCAACTCAAATTGAATGATCATAGACTCGTTGCCCAGACAGAGTTGATACAGCTGAATCACAATGGTTCAACTGAGTCATGGAATTTTGATACTTACCCTGGTATACAATACATGGCTATATTACTGAAGGTGCTATTGATTTACTTTGTTGATTGCATGCTCCACCATTGAAGATCCAAGTTCTTTTCCGATCTTTTTACCTATCAGTACCTGTCTAAAGTTGAGCTGGTTAAGTTTCAGGGAACATCCAGCAGCAGGTTTTTAGGGACTGAAGGATCTATTTTCTTAAGATCTTCATAAAATTTTTATGAGCATATTTGATCTCGTATGAGAAATCCTTTAAATTGAATTTCTTTTAATTCATCTGTTCATTTGAAGTTGATGCAATTTTTTTTTGCACATTTAGCATTGGGATCAATGATTGAATCAGGCCAATATCCTTGGCATTAAAGGAGGCTTCTATTTATTTGAGCCCCCAAGTTCCATGTGAGAATGCCTATAGCGGTCTAGTGGCAAGGACAGTTTCATAGATTTTTTTTATCAGTAAAGATAAATTATATTGAGACGAAAATGAGTGCAACGAAGACATCCCTCCCTATCACGAAGATAGGAGCAAACAGTGGTATAAAAGGTATATACCAAAGAAACAAAAAATTATGTAGTGTAAGCAACCAAATCAAAAACCCTTCCACCCCTTGCTTTGCCAAAGTGTCCACAAAACTATTAGCTATCCGCCCTACATGTTGACACTAATAGACTTGATATCATCATCATCAGCAGCATCATCATCGAAGCACTGTCCCAACTATGTTATAGTCAGCTTCATGAATTTAATTTCTTCATTTCGATTTATCTCGAGCCAATTCTTCAAATAGGTTGCACTTCTTCAGATCTGTTGTTACTATTTTCATCCACGTCCTCTTCGACCTACCCATTCCCATTGGTGGGCCATCAACCTGTATAACAAAACTTTTCCTTACTGGTGCTGTTGTTGGCCTGCATTGTACATGTCCAAACCATCTCAGATGAGTCTCTTATTTTATCTTCTATTTGTGCTATCCCTAAATGCTCTTGACAGCACTCATTTCTTATTTTATGCATTCCAGTTTTTCCATACATCCACCTCAACATTCGCATCTCTTCTGCACTCATTTTGTGCATGTATTGCTTCTTGATTGACCAATATTCAGTTCTATAGGTTATAGCTACTCTAATCGCTATCCTGTAAATTTTTTTTCCCTCAACATAGTAGACTTGATATTGTTGAATCAAAATTGAAACCTGACCTGTTTGTTTGGCACAAGTAGCAGTAAAAGGTGGAGTGAAAGTAGGTGTGTGATGTAATGTTTTCTACTTCATTTTGTTTGGATGAAAAAAAGGGTGGATCGGAGAAGTAAACTTATGATGTGACACTATTAACCTTTTACTCCTCCACATGCCTCTTTTTTACCACAAAAAATGTGATAAATTGTGGTGTACTAATTTTATAACAAAAAGTGCTTTTAATCTACACTCTCCTACCTATGCCTAATTCCTCATACTATCCAAACAAGGATTTTAGTATACATCTACTTTTTTACTTTAACATACCATACTTCTACTTTTTCCATGATTTGACATCCATCTCCCCTTTGCTCATCCACACATGTAAACAAACAGGCTCCTTGGACAGTTTCATGGATTTCTTTCTACTCTTTGATTGGGAGGGATGCAAAAAAGATTGCAATATGGATCTTGTTTAGAATTGGAAAAATTCACCATTTAAAAAAAATTGATGATGGTGAATTAATAATAGTTCTAGAGTTCCATCTTCAACTTTCATTTACTGGGTTGGTCTGATTGATCTTTGTAGGTCTGCTCCTTTGCCATATGGGAAACCCAGGAAAGATGGTCTACGCGGCTATGCCCAAGAAGACCGAGTCATTGCTCCCCTTCTATGATTTTGGCAAAGAAGAAGAGCCTTCTGGTTTATGACATGGACACGGGTTGATGAGTTGCTCAGGACCCCTGCGATAGGATTTCTGCTTAATATAAAGCTGGGCCCTAATAGATATTTATTATATTTGATATTTGAAGTAAAAATAGTGTTGGAAGGATAGGAATTGTGAAAGCATATGAAGTTAATTTCATCTCTGAAGTTACAGTAGGCATAATAACTTTTTTCTGGACAAGGTTTTCTGACGATTTGCTTATGGTTTTCAGGTAATCTTGGTGATGGGGCAAGTGCACAGAAACGTCATAAAGGAGTGAAAGTCAAGAATGAAGCAGTTGTCCACAAGCCGAATACAATTGAAAATTTTTACCCAATCAGGAGTGAAGCAAATAAGAATTTGGGCAGCACTTCCCGGTCAAGTGATGATCTTCAAAACAACCTTGATTTTGATGACTTCCATGAACCAGACCCTATGGTTTCAACCCGATCAGTGAGAAAGAGTGCACGGATTGCTCACAGTGAAGGGAGAATTAAGGATAAACCAGATGTCCTCAAGTCAATTACAGCAAGAAACTCCAACCCAGTTACAAGCAAAGCGAATCGAACTTTGGATGGTGCCTCTTCATCTGGTTATGACCTTCAGGACAGTCTTAATTTTAATGAGGGGGATAGTGAAGATGAAACATGGAATCATGTGGCGCCTGAACAGAAGTCCGAGCTTCAAGGAAAGCACAGGGGGAGGAAGAAGCGCAGATGCACTCATGTAGGAGGTAAGAATAAGATTAGGAAACTTGAGAACTGCACAGTGATTATAAAATGGAAAAATTGGTATGCCAATGAAGAGGAAGAGGATGATATGGAACCTCTACGCAATAAAAGAACAGAGAGACGATCGAAGCAGAAGCTTTTGAAGAATCCTACAGATGTTGTCCTGAAGGCTGAACCTCTGGAGGATGCCTCTCACATGAGTAGCAACTCTGGTGGTATTCCGGCATCCCTTTTCAAGAACAATCATGGTAGAGAAGGTGAAGATGGACCATCTACAGGCCATGTGAACACCATGAAGCAATCAAATATTGTGGTTGATCCCAATACAGAAGCGCGCACAGCTGATTTTAATGACTGTATTGACTACTGCCAGAAAGATCCACATACATGCAAAAGCGTCAATCCTTCTGCGACTTCCCGAGGTTTGGCGGATGTATCGGGCAATTGTAGAAGTACAAAAATCATGGGTGGGGACATAGATGTCATTGACCTGTCCGATGGCTGATTGGTTTTGAACATGGTTTATACATCATTAGAGTTGTGCAGCTGTTTTGGCGAAAGTTACTTGTGGTGGGTAGAATCTGAGAGAAGGTGCAGCCTATATCTTCAGATCATTGGACAGGGGTCTTAGTTTTTCTTTTTGGCTTGAATTTTTTTTGTGGCAGTTTTTATTTTTGTCATAGTTCTTTTGCAAATATTTATAAGAACGTGCTCAATTTACTGTAAAAGAAATTAAGTTCTTTTGTTATATATTTAACTGGTGATGGTGTAAGTTTGAAGTACTCAGGGCTCATTTGGATCAGAGAAGTGGGAAGGAGAAAGGTTTTTCTTTAGTTTTTCTCCTCTTTGGATTTCTTAGAGCAGAGGTATTTCTCCTCAGGGGTAGAGATTCTCTATTGAAATTGTTTTTTAACCATTCAATAATTAGTTTTTATTTTAAAAAAGTTTTCAAATGCTTCTCTCCATTTAAATCCAGACATAGTGAAGAATAACTAGAAAAAGATGGTGATTCTCCCTAAAGGGAATCTTAACCTCCAATTTTCTCCATCTAGCAGGATTCTGTACTTGTCATTTTCTCTTGATCCAAATGGGCCATTGTTTTTTTTTTTTTTTTTCCTTTCCTCCAGTACCAGCAATGGTGGGTTGTTTTCTATTGTATTTTTGATCAAAATCTTGGCTAGGTTCTGTTAGGACAAAAGTATCTTTTTTGACCTGACATTTTGGGTAGAAGAATAAAAGACAGGTGGAAGAACACCCTCTCTTTAAACTAGCTGGATGTGCTCTTTATGATTTATAATGATTTTAATGTGAAAAAAATTCATTAAGTTTGGATAGCTTTCTCCAATAAAATCAAATGCAATGAAAAATCACATCAAAAGAAGAAAAAAAGGCAAATCTCCATAATAGGATTTTCCAAGTCTCTTCTCAATTCTCCCATCTAATGGTGATTTTGCATGTTTTTTCTCCATTCCAATTAGTGTTGAATTGAACCCAGTCAATCTTTTCCCTCTGCCACATTTCCCCCAAATCTAGGCTATACTCATCAAGTGGGAGTGTGGGACTCAGCAGATGAATCCAATCTAACTATAAGCATCAAAAGAGGGACTCATCAGGTGTGTGCTCTGCGTGTTGTTTCAATGTGGATCATGGCCAATTGCTTTCAACCGTTGATTTGTTTAGTAGATTGTGGGGCCCACTTGATGAATAAGTACGCTGGTCGTTTTGAGGCTATAGTATTGAAATCGTGGGACCCACCTTGTGGATGGTTTTGCCTCTCAGCCATGTTCAATCATACAGGCGATAGGGTTTAGACGCAAGAATTTGGATTATAGAAACTTCGAAGTTCAAACCTCCAAATCAATGTTTCTAATGTTACTAAAAAATTCCGGCGATCAATTCTAAGGGGTAGCTCAGTTCGTCAAGGACCACAGTTTGCACCCGGAGATTGTAAGTTCGAAACTGCACTACTACACTGGGGCTACACGGAGTTTACCCGGCTTCTCTCTGGGCCCGAAGGGATTAGTCCAAGCCCAAAGGATTGGGAACCCTATGATAGCAAGAAAAAAAAAAGCTTTTAATGAGTAAAATCATCCAAATCTTAAAGTCAACTATAGGTAGAGTCCACTTTGACCATTGTAACTGATTTTTGTAATTTTGTTGACCATATAATTTGTATATGTTATTACATTGTTATGGATCGTTTTATCCTCTCTTTCTATAACCGACCTGATTCTGATCTCATATGAGCCTTATCAACTAGTTCTTATTGAACATTGTGGAACCCATTAGGATGCATGTCAATCGGGGAGCCATAGGGTGATGGAAAGGTCTTATTATAGATTAGATTTTGGGTAAAAATTAGATAATCACTATCATTAATCTAAAGGTATTAAAGTTCAATTATATCTTAAGTTTATTTTTTATAAATTCCAATCAAATAGTGAGTATAATTTAGCCAAGCGTCCAATTAGAGAGTGCCAATTTATGGGGGTAAGAGGAGATTGGATTAATGATAATGTGGGTTTCACAAAATTTTGAAATTCTTTCTTCCACTCCGCAGAAATAAAATTCATGTAGCTAACCCAGCATATTTCAGCATAGTTGAAAATTGAAATAAGACTTTAATGACGAAAATGAGAATCACTATAGATACCTTTCTCACTCTATTTATTTTGTCACATATGATGATGTACTTAATAATAATCTCTTAAAATGAGCACAACTTGGGTCCATCAACCCCAAGCCTAAGTACCTGGACCAGCCTTTAGGTTGAACCACTTGTCAGCTCGGTTTTCAAAAACACTGCTCTATCCCAAGTTAGTAAAAAAGCCTACATTTAGGTGGAGACATTATATCCTAACTGAAAGAACCAATAATTTAGGTGGTCAGATTCCAATTACATTAAAACTAACACAGCAAAATCCTCATAAAGATTCTGTTCGTATAAACTTTCTCTACCATTTACACTGTAAGAAATCCTTTTTACATATACCCTATTTGAAATCACCCCAAGATATAAACAAATAAAAAAACCCAACACTTAGGCCCCATTCTTTTACTAGAATTCATAGAATTCATGTCTGGTGGTTGTCTGGGAATTTCAAATGCTAGTATTTGAAATACTATCAAATTCTGGAATTCTAAATTCGTTGTTTCATTCATGGCTTGAATTCTTGCTTGAGCTCTTGGAATGCCGTCGTCCCTCTCCTGGAATTCCTGTGTCAAGTGAGATTTCCAAATCCTCCTTGTTAAAGTAGTTTTTCAAATGCTGAGTTTTTTGGGATTTCAAATGTCCAGGAATTCTGATAATGAAACACATAATTCCTGACAGGAATTCTGAATTTTCCCAGATAGCCTGAATTCATGTCAGGAATTCTAATAAAAAAACGGACCCTAATATTTCAATTTTTCCCACATTGCAATCAGACCAAGCCATGGAAATGAACAAGCTTTTCATCCTTTTTCTTGCTCTCTCTCCTCTTCCTTTAAACTCCATCTTGTGAGGCAGATCTCATCCAAGACACATGCAATGAAATTCTCATCAGTAGACAGCAACATCAACTACAAATTCTGCATGATAGCCTTCCAATCCAACCCAAGAAGCAGAACTGCAGATCTTGAAGGACTTGGGACCATCTCAATGCAACTGACCATGGCCCTGGTGAAAAAAACAGGGGCCCAGATAAAAAGGTTGATGGAATCAGGACAGTTCGATGCTTATGACGGACTGCTCGGATGTGTGTTTGGAACTGTACACGGATGCAAAATCTACTCTCAGAGATTCCCTCAAAGCGTTGGAGGAGAAGAGATACAGCGATGCCAATGTATGCGTGAGTGCTGTTATGGATGTTGCTGTCACATGCGGAGATGGGTTCAGGGACGGGTGACTATGAGTCTCCTTCAACGAAAGAGAATGACTATCCTTTAACCAAAGAGAATGACTATCTGATCCAGTTGACTGCCATTATCTTGCAAATCATAAATCACCTTGCATGATTTTTATTGATTGTGTTTAAACATGCATGGATTCTGTCATATGGTGTGTTTTTTTTTAATCATTTGGGTTGTTCCCTATCTAGCTTTATAGATATAGATATGTGCATGTCTTAGATTTTCGAATACTGATGGATAGTGTTTTTTCTTTCTTTCTTTTTCCTTTCTCTTTCCTAATCTTGTATGGTTTTTGTATTGACTTGGATGAGAGGACTGAGTAGAGTAGTCATTTGAGTTGGGTCAGACATATTTGACTCTGCAAGATAGCGAATGCGTGATGTATTGAGTCCACTATATTGGAGGGGGAATGATTTAGGCCCAGCAAGGGGCACTAGATCAGGTCAGTGTTTGTGAAAGGCAGAAGGCAAAAAAGGCTCGGCTTGGTGGTGTGGGTTTTACTTTCCAGGCTAGAGTGCCTTGGTGCCTTTTAGTTTTGTGGGTGAGCACCATTTGACTCAATAAATATACAAGGATTTGACATTCAATGGCCCCTACACACTCAATTTCTAATTTCACAACTAAAATTCTGTAAATCATTTGACCATATACACTTTATTTTTTTTTTTTTTACTTTCTTGTCCTCGATCCCATGATATCAAAATGTTAAAAGTTGAAAAGCTACCTAGATCTTATGATATCATGGGTTTTTAAAAACCCATAACATCATGGGATCCAGGGAAAAAAAGTTCAAAAAAAAAAAAAAATGTATCAGAGTGAAACGACTCTAGTGACATTTACAAAATTTTAGTTATGAAATTAAAAATTAAGTATTTAACGGGCATTGAAATGTCAAATCCCCAATTAACAATCAAGGTTTGGACTCCTGATGGAGACCCAAATATCTGAAAGAAATTGAACATCATTCTTCAAAGAAGAGAAAAGAACAAATTTTCCCGTTTGGTTTGAATTTACACAGGCTACCTTATCCTTTTTTTTTTTTTTAAGAAAAGAGGCTACGGTTTTTCAACTGTTCCCAGTTCTATAATTTGAGAGAGAGAGGATTAGTTTTGGAGGCCAACTCATTGGAGCAGGGGAAAGTTTCAGAACAGTCCTAAACTTCTAGGTGGTTTTCAAAAAAGGTCCCAAAGTTTTCAAGACTTCAACCAGGTCTTATTTGAGGATCTATTGAACTCTTTTAAAATTTTTTTTTCAAAATAAATATACCCATCTCATTTCATTCCTTGTCCACAATGTTGGATGCATTGTTTGGTCACTTTCACTTGACGCCTTGACCCAAGTCATTTATGTAACACAATCCCATAGATTGCACTCAGATTTCACTATAATAATTACAGCATCCAAATGTTGGGTTGATGATGAAATGGAAATAGAGATTAACTATTAATTATATTATTTCTGAATTTTAATCATTTTCATAGTGTACATAATTTTAGATGGGATGAACTTTAGACCGAATTTTCGTAGGCAAGCATGCATACGAATGGCTTGGATCAAACAAAATGACCCACAATAAATTAACAGAAAGTGAGAACATGAAAAATATTCCATGCAGTCATCTACAATGATCATTTTTTGTATTTAATTAAATGATTGAATTATTTATAAAATAAGTCAAAACCTTGCACATGAGACAAGCCATTGAATCCCAACCTTATTCCATGAATTGAACTATGCCATGGGGTTGGCCGAGTGGTCAGGACCACGGTTCCCCCCTCTTCTAGAACTAGAGGTTTTGGTATCAACCATCGATTCCCCCCTCTTCAGGAACCGAAAGTTGAGTCTACTTTTGCTACGCGTATAGGGGCCATAGGGGTTTTACCCGGCTTCTCTCTAGGCCGGAGGGAATAGTCCAACACAAAGGGTTTGGAACCCTCCGTTAGGAGAAAAAAAAAACACCATGCCATGGGGCGTGATTAGTCTACATGATAATTTATGAGTTAATCTTGTCTTCTTGTGTGATTCAATTCACCAGTTAATTCATGAACTCAATTTATCATGTCTCGTTTTTCTTTACCCCCCCAAAAAAATTCAACTAATAACATAGACCTCAAAATTGAATCTGTCCAGACCCAAATCTGAATTCAATACATTTCCATGGTGGGAGTAAATTTGACAGTTTACTCTCATGATGGGACCGACCATTGCGATCAAAATATCTCTTACCTACCTTTTCTGAGCAAATTGGAAACAACCAGAAAAATGTGAATGGCTTTAACGTTTACAGAAGAGTGCGAAAAAGACATGAAGATAATCATCTTTGTATCAATGACATTACAGTCCGGTTGGTAGAACAATGGAATCATTATTTTGAATGAGTACATAATAGTTTATTTTCAGTTTCATAACTCTTCACTAGTAATATCATCTGGAATTTCATCTCTAATAGAAGTGACCTCACAACATCATAGTTGTATTTGAACAATACATGCCAATTTGAAAAAAAAAAAAAGTGTAAAAATATAAATCTGAAACGACATATACTGTACACCACACTCTGATTTTTGATTTTTTTTTAAAAAAAACCCGTAACAAAAAAAAAAAAAAAAAAAATCAAGTAGGGACAACAAGCACATGAAATTTAGCATAAGTTAGAATTTTGTGATCCCAGTGCGACTGGAAATAATAACTTCGATTTTTGATAAGCAGTGGTTATAGCACTGATGATGCAGACACCTGTTTCTGTTGGGTTTTTGTTTTTTTCAAAAAATTCTATAAGTGTTTTTTGTAAAAAGTGTTCTTTGTTCTTTTGCTTTTTTGCCCTTTTGTTTTATGGGTAGTGTAGGTTGTTGAAAAATAAGCCATCACACATTGCTAAAACCCAACTTTTGAAAAGGTTTTATAAGTGTTTTCATTCCTATACTTATTAAAGACTTTTGGAGCATTTTGCCATGGGCCCTATGCGCGCATGCGAGTCGGGCTTGACTCGGGGTGGCTGGCCCGGAAAACGTTTAACTGGGCGTGGGTCCGCGACGCGCATCCTGCGTGTATATCGCGCGCAGGGGGTGCAGATCCAGGCTCGTTTGCTTTTCTTCTGAGCAAACAAAAGAGAAGGGAGTTTACATTTCATTCGAAGGGGTAGAACTCGCCCTAAAGAAAGCGTCATCAGACAGATCTACTACAGTGCCTGCTCTTTCTCTTCCGTAAATCACAATTGCAGCCTTCAACAATCGGGTACAATTGTTTTAATTTAAATTTTGTTTGACAACGTTATGCACTATATACAACAGTTTCTATATTTAATAATTTACTGTTCAAAGCACAAGCTGATGGGGGAAGAGAAGCTTACATGAGTAGTTAACCTCCCAAGGTTATTAGATGGGATCATTCTGATCAAATGTTACAAGGAAAACTATCAATTGCAAAAATGTATAACTTCTTTCAGAATGCAGCAAGAGGATTTATGTCATCTTCTATATCATCTTGTACTTTGATTCAACATCAGAACTGAATCCACTTTCATTATCTTCGAATTCTGAAACAATCATGCACAAGTAGAGCACAGGGAAAGCTACCTTCTTTTTGATCCTCTAAATACTTACTTTTCCAAATTGCAGCCTTGGACATTAACGGGTCTTTCCATAAGCTTCACATCATCAACTTTAGTCTTCTCTGACCCTACCAGCAGTACCCCATTCTTCTCTTTCAACCGTCTCAACTGCCCCATCCCAAGTTAGTGTTAAGCCTATATTTAGGTAGCTAAATCATAACCTACTCCGGTAAAAACTAATGCAACAAAATCTTGCCAGCTCGGTTTCCAAAACATATCACCCCATCTCTATCATTAGTCAATAAAAAGCCTATAATTTAGGTGGCCTGATTCCAATTATATCCTAATCTAGAAACCCACCACAACAAAATCCCCAAAAGGGATTTTGTTCCTATGAACAACACTCTGTAGGAATTACTACAAGACATCCTTTAAAGACACCCCAAGAGATGAAAAAAATATAAACCAACACATTGTTCTCATTTTCATGCACATCATCAAACAGATCGAGCCATGGAAATAAATAAGCTTTTCATGTTTTTGTTGCTCTCTCTCCTCTTCCTTCAAACTCCATCTTGTGAGGCAGATCTCATTCAAGACACATGCAAGGCAGGCTCATCAAAAGACCCCAACATCAACTACAACTTCTGCATCACAGCCCTCGGATCCGACCCCAGAAGCACCACTGCAGATCTTGCAGGGCTTGGGACCATCTCAATCCAACTGACCATGGCCGTGGTCAACAAAACAGGGGCCCATGCACAACAGTTGATTAAATCAGGAACGTTCGATTCTTATGACAGGCAGTGCTTGGATTTATGCTTGGAACTGTACTATGATGCAACATCTACTCTCACAGATTCCCTCAAAGCGTTGGAGGAGAAGAGTTACGACGATGCCAACATATGGGTGAGTTCTGTCATGGATGTCTCGGGTACGTGCGAAGATTCGTTCAAGGAGAGGGAAGGACACGGCTCTCCTTTAACTGAAGAGAATGACTATCTATTCCAGTTGTCTGCCATTGTTTTGGCAATCTTAAATCAGCTTGCATGATTTTTATTGCGTACAAGGCATACAATATGCTGTTTGTTACTTCTATCGTTTGGATTGTTCGTTTCCAACTTTATAAATATTGCATGTCTTGTTTTTCTGATTGATGAAGTTTTTTTTTCTTCTGTTTATTCTTTGTTTGTCCTTTCTCAATTTCCTATTTAGTCATTGAGGTTGGGTCAGACCCATTTTACTAAGAAGGTGATCTATTGAGTCCAGAGTTGAATTTTAAAACAAGGGTGTGCAATGCATGGTGGTAAGTTGTTAATGGGCAGGCTTTGTTGCTCTACGAGATAGGAGACAGATTAGGGTTTGGATTCCTATGGGTGAGCCCAAAAATACCAGAGAAACGATCATCATTCTTGAAAGAAGAGAAGAGAACAACTTTTCTTGTTTGGTTTGAATTTACACCGACTACGTTACCTTCTTTTTCAAAAGAATAGAGGTCACGGTTTTTCAACTGTTCCCGGTTCTATAATTTGAGAGAGAGAGAAAGAGAGAGAAGTTTGAGTAGTTTTAGTTTAGGAGAAAAAAAAGTTTCTTGCCAACAAAACGTCTTTAGCCATGAGGGCAAGAAACGTGTTGCCAACTTACATCCTACCTACCCTATGGGATTACAGATGTCCTAAGCCCACGGTTTGTACTCGGAGGTTGTGGGTTCAAAACTGCACTATCACATTGGGCCACGGAGAAATTTTACTTGGCTTTATCTCCTTGACCCTTAGGGATTATTCTGGTCCAAAGGGCTGGAACTTGAGTTATAAAAAGAAAAAAAAAAAGAAAAACTTACATCCTACCAAAAAAAAAAAAAAAAAATCTTCAACCTCTACATGTTGGGCTAGAGGTTCTTATTGGCTGGGTCAAAGCCCATCTAAGTCCGGCCCATTGTTATTGCATCCAACATATGCGCTGCTTATAAACAAACTATACACACCGCATTTGCTAAATATACTTGTCTAGGCTGGGCTGGCCTGCTTAACTGTTGGGCCGAACAATTCTGCCTAGATTATGGGCCAAAAAACTCACCCAAATTCAGCCCACAGGGAATTGCTTGTGGACCACGGCCGATCTTCTGCCCTTGATCTCATAGCTTGGAAAATCCTACTACTCTCAATCACTGCTCATCCTAACATTATTGTTATTATTTTTCCCAGTGCCAGTGCCCTATTTTTCATTTTTTTTTTTTTTTTTTTTTGAGAGACTATTTTTCATTTGTTAACCTAAAGATAAAGGTCACACTGTTGGAGTAGTGGTTGGGCAACACCTTGTCATAGGTAATCCTAGAGTTCGAGCCTTGGTGTTTACGCTTGAGAAAAAACATCAGGGTTTAAACCCTGATCTTTCCTATGATAGTGGAGAGGTCTCTTACCCTAGCACCAACAGTGGATTGGCTCCTTTCTCTTTTATGAAGAGATTGACTCATATTGCTCCTTTAAAAGCCCAGCCTGTATGATTAACAGATCTAATTTTAGGGCCCATTTATCATTTGATAATTGATACAATTGCTCTACTTGCATTGAATCCAGCATATCTGGAAGCACATCTCCAGTTTTTAAGTTGATGCTGATCTAGATCCAACACATGCAATCTTTCCGGATCTAGCCATCACACACAAAGTATAGCCAAATTCAGATATACCATGGTTCCACAGTGGATCTGGCCCTTTTGCACCCATATGACCCAAAGCAGTTCCAAGTAGGAGTGCTGATGCAGAGGGTTAGGGCTGAGAAGTCCAGCCCCAGGCCATCTCTAATACACAAATGTAACCGATTATTTCTGCCTTTTATTATCTAATGGGCACATCAATAATACATCCAACCCCTTCATGCCCACTCATCCTGAAGGCCGAACCCTTGAACCTATGAAGGAAGGATGCCCTTCATGTAGCAACTCAGATGATATTCCAGCCTTGCTTTTTTATGATCAACCCTGGTTGAGAAGGTGAAGATGGATGGATTGTCTACAGCAAGGGGCTGCAATGCATTTCCTTTCAGTGTCTTTTAGGTTTAGAAAATTCAAATGCATCTCCGTGGATGGAAGTCTGAAAAATAGGCTGGGACTTCAAGGGAACAGAATTGACATTATCAGCAGGAGCTGCATTTTTCTCAGTAAAGAGTTGCAACTTTTAAACCAATTCATTATATCAAATCAAAGAGCTTCCCTTTATTCCTAAAGGACTAAAGGAGGTTCTATCAAAGGGTTGAACGAAAGAAGGGCACTGGTGGAGATCTAAACATCAAATTCCAAGGATGAAAGTACATAAAACTTTTACTTTCCACTCTAATAGAAGTTCATTTCCTAGAAAATCAGAGGAATTGAGTAGAAATTAGGCAAATGGTTTCTATTCCTTTTTATCCCTGAATCAGCAAGGATTCAATACAAGATGGCTGCAGATTTTTGGTAGGGGAGATCTAAAATGTCCTTGCAAGTAAAACTACCCTATTTGCGCAAACATTTAAATAATGATATGTTCCCCAGCACCTTCCACATTTTATCTTGCACTGTTGCACAAAAAGTATAAACAATATTCTCTATGTGACACTGTGCATTAAAAGAAGAATGAACATGTAAAATTCTGTTCTATTTACATGATTTATCAGTCTTTGGTTCATATATATATATATATAAACAACCATTTCTGTCACCTGGATTTTGACGTATTTCAGTAGCTGTAACATGAATGACTTATTTATTGACATTAAATGCACGAGACAATGTCAAGTTTGCAGCTTTGACTAGGGGTTCCTCATGGCCATTTGTGGTGCTGTACAACAATGGAAATTATTGATTAGATTTAATCGTGGAGAAAATCAATGAAAATAACAAAAACAAATATATAAATTGATGAATCAACTATAGTACACTATAAGGTTCTGCTTGGGCAGAAGGCCTATAGTATGGATGGGTTTTCAGTTCACCCTGCAATACATTGCACTGTCTAAGGTTGTATATTGAATATATGTGTTCTTTTTTTTTTTGGGTAGAATATGTCAGTGTTGTGATAGCCATCAATATGTAATGTTGAAATGGGATCCACAATTTAGATTGTTCCATACATGCACCTGCAGTCAGAAGTAGATAAAGGGTGTATGCAGCAAACATGGGGACTGTAAATAGCATGCTGCCAGTTCCCGTTGAATAATTGTTATTAACATTGCCAAATGGCACTAAAAGATGGTCTCATATTCCTTACCTGAGATAGCTCAAGGAAGACATTTTGTATAGACAAGTGAACACGAGTAAATGTAACCCGATGGAGTAGAAGAAAATAAACGTCCGGGCATATCTGAAATAAGACAGTATTAATCCTGCTATTGGAGGAAATTAGGGTGGAAAAGAAGAGAAAGAACAAGTTCCACAGTATAAAGATTGATGAGAGCATCAAAGTAGGAGGTGAAATGAAGAAAAAAGAATAAAAGAAGTCTTATTTCTGTGCCGCAATAGATCACTTCTAAAATTTGAATTGCTTCAACTGATCATTGTGAGTTTTCTAAAAGCTTTTTGTGTATTGCAGAAACTAAAACCTGAGTGCTTAAATTCTATTGATCTTTTTTCCTAATTTTCTTCTCTTAAAAGGTAACATGAACATTGGAAATATAAATGCATATCAAATAAAGCAAAGAACAGACATATAACAGGAAGAATATGATCTGATCCTATGTTGGAAAAGCATTTGCAATGTAAGAAGATTCTGAAGCCCTGGATTTGGCAAGCTTGTCCACTTCTGACTTTGGCTCGCATGGAATGTGATAAAATAGTTCATTTGTTACCCAGTGAAACCTTTTGATTTCTTTAGAAGTAAGGAATAACCCAATAAATGGTGCTCATTGAATTGTCTTCTACTACCACAAAGGATGCAGGTCAATTACTGCGGTAGGGTGATGTGGAAGGGGCATTATAGATTAGGGAAGGCAACAGGTTTGTTTAAACAAGGAGACCGCCACCTACTTGCCCGTATTGGGGCGGGCTTGGTGATAGTTTTAATGGGGTCCCCACGCAACAAACAGGAGTCATACACAAAGTAATTTGCAAAATCATTCCAGGATTTTGTACAATTACAAGGTCCATGGGACCCAATATACTAGACTGCATAGGCAACCCAAGGTCTGGATATATAGCTATTAACGGACAAGTATGCATGTTTTTATGGGAGTGTGGGTGTGTGCCTGTAGAATAAAGCTCCCCAGGTTTTGTACACCCATTTTTTGTTCAGTACAATATTGCCTATCTATGACAAATTGACAATCAATATGCTTAAACATCAATTTTTTTGAGTCCCTAACATCAGATATTAGGATCATATTTAGAAGGAGCGACTCTTTTTTGTTTTTAGTAGATAGAAAGGATTGATTTTGGGGCCACGTCCAATTCATATCAAACACTTCCACTACCTCCCTGCTACCATCATTGGCACGAAATGGGTCGCCAAACTTAGAAATCGCCCAACCTCCTCTTACACCACGACCACAGTTCTAGGGTTCAATTAGATATTGTTTTTTTATTTTTATTTTTTTTATGGCTAAGTTGGGACAGTGGTGCAGACCTTGTGAAAGCTACCTACTCACCCAGGGATCGATCCCTGGGTGCCTGTGCAAGATGAGATGCCCCTTTCCACTCGGGCATCTTGTGTTTAGCTTAAAGGAACTCATTTTCTATGTGAAAAATACAATGGTGTGCCTGAGGGAGAGGGAGGTTTTAGGTGTTATGAAAAATTCAGATCAAACATATGGTGGGACCTAGATAGGGTCCTTCACATTTAAAGATGAGCTCTCTTGGAAAATTTGCTGGGTGAACTGTAAACATGTATATGAGAATTGCTGATATGAATCATGCACTATTCTATCCACATTAAATAATAAAACATAAACATACTTGTTGCCAAGAAGGAAACGGCCACTGCTGAGGGTAATTTTATCCCTGATTCCTAGCTCCTTATACCTCTGATCCCTTTCCTGATTCATTACAATTACGTCAAATTCAAAATTTCCAACCTATGATAGCATGATAAGCCATGCATTAGGGGGAAAAAAATTGTAACTACAAGGGAGAATGAATACAGATGGATCACACGAAATAGGGCAACTGCAAAAACAAGTTGGTGGTTTATGTATTGAAAACAAAAATATGATATTAAGTAGCATTAACAAAGAAATGTAAAATTCACTATGAAAAAACATTAGACTTCATCTAAACGGTTCTACCACAGTGTAGCAACCAAAGCAGTTCTTTTTTGAATTTTTCCTTTAAGGAAACTGACACACACAAAAAATAAAATAAAATAAAATAATAATAATGCAAACTTAGAAGTTATAAGGTAACTTCATTATTTTGGGATAAACAGAGTGACATAGGGCAGGGGCAGCTTTTGCATTTTTTGATGGTTTTATAGGAAAGTTGTTCACTTTAATCAGAGGGCAGAAAGGAGAAGCATAAGGGTGAAGACATACATGGACTATCATTTTTGTTTTTTTGTTTTTTTTTTTCCATGGTGGGAATGTGGAGAACCATCTTCCAAGTAAAATTAACTGTCTACTCTCATGATGGGACTGACCGCTGCTGAATTTCTCTGATCAAAATCTCACACCACCCTTTTCTGAGGAAACTGCAAATCGCTAGAATAATGTAAACACGGCTTTAATGTGTAAAAACGAGTGTGTAAAAAATGCAAAGACAATCATTTTTGTATCAGTGACATTACGTTCCCATTGGTATGCAATTCCATCATTGTTTTGAATGAGTACATAATAGTTTATTTTCAGTTTCATAACTCTTCTCTGGTATCATCATCTGGAATTTGATCTCTGATATAAGTCACCTCACATTATCATAGTTGTATTTGAACAAAATATGCCAATCTGAAAAACAAGAAAATTAAAAGAGGAAATATAAATCTAGAATAATATACATCACACTCTATTCTATGATATTTTATAGATCTGTAACAGAAAAATAAAATGCAAGATTAGTTTGCAAAGTGTACATGAAATTTAGCAAAAGTTAAGAATTTTTTTATCCCATGTGATACATAAAACAAAAAAGAAGCAATGCTCCAATATTCCATACATAAAATGATTTCAATCATGATAAGCAGCAGTTACAGACTTATAGTACTGATGATGAAGATACCTCTTTTAAATTCATTAATTTACTCTTCAAGGCACAAGTTGATGGGGGAAGAGAAGTTTACATGAGGAGATACCTCCCAAGGTTATTAGATGGGATCATTCTGATCATATGTTACAAGGAAAACTAACAGTTCAGCAGAATGAATACCTTCTTTGAGAATGCAGCAAAAGGATTTATGTCATCTTCATATATCTTCTTGTACTTTGATTCAACATCTGAACTGAATCCACTTTCAATATCTTCTGAATGCTGAAACAATCACGCATAAGTAAAGCATGGGAAACATACAACACACATAATGGGGGCAAATCCACTCACAAAAGTTTGCAAGAAGCTACCTTCTTTGATCCCCTAGATACTAGCTTCTCCAAACTGTAGTCCTGGACATAACGAATCTTTCCATAAAGCTTCACGTTGTCAGCTTTAGTCTTTTCCAACTCTACCATAAGTACCCCATTCTTCTCTTTCAACTGTCTCAATTCCTAGCATAATTGGATAAATGAATGATTAAGAGATCCAGAACAAATTTCAGAGCTTATTTGATAAGGATATCACAAGAACAAAAAAATAACCACCATTCAAAAAAAGAACAAAACAATAACCAGAAAAAATAAGCAGGGGAAAAAGCAGAAGACACCTGTTTGCAAAAGTGACATAACAATGTTTGAATAGTACCTCTTCAGTTTCTCGTAAGCGTGTTCTAAACCGATCCCGCTGATTGCAAATCACCTTAAGCATTGAACTTTGATCTTGATCTGAAGAGGCATGTTTCTGATCTACATTCTGACATGACAACAGGATAGATTGTGCATAACTTTGACGGAACACCAAAGTATTTCATTCTTACCATAATGAATCATCAAAATAGCATAATAATCAAGGTATTTCAGAAATATGTGAAGTGTCTCATTCTTACAATGTAGGATGATCATTGAACAACCTTATTAAGAAAAAAAAAAAAACCTTTAATATCAACGAGTAAAGGGAAAAATTTATAAGACAACAATTAGACCAATTATGACTATAGAGCAGAACGTTGGCCAATTAAGAACCAACACATGCAACAAATGAGAGGAGCATAGATGAAAATGTTCAGATGGATGTGTGATAAAATTGGAAAGATAGGATCAGAAATAAGCACATTCAGGAGTATTTAGGGGTAGAATCAGTAGTTGATATATTAAGAGAGACTCATTTTAGATGGGTTTGGATGTGTTCAACATAGTGCAACAACGGCACCGGTGAAAAAGAAGTTTTTGTGTGCAGGTTGATGACCCCACAAGGAAAAGGGGTAGGCCAAAGAGAACATGGATGGAAGTAGCAATGATAGATTTGAAGAAGTGCAACCTATCTGAAGATTTGGCCCAGGATAGACTGGAATGACAAAACAAAATTCATGTAGCTGACCCCAATATAGTTGGGCCAAGGATTTGATGATTTGGCAATAAGAATAGAAATACATTATACATAAGTAAAGTTTATTTTAATGGTGGAATGAAGAAATCCACGACTGGCAAAGGATTTGATTGATTTATTTCATTGGTGGAATGAAGAAATCCATGAGTAAAGTTTATTTCGATGATCTTCATTTGATTTATTTCTTAGGGGATTTGTAAGTTCATGGGCGAATCGGGATCCTCTAAGTGTGTCCACGCACGGTGACCGTAAGTGGGCCACTCAGGGTCTGCCACATCACCATAGGCAGCCCCTACCCGGATGCATGACAGGCTGCCCGTGGTGATGTGTGGACCGTGAATGGTCCACTCACAGTCACCGTGGGGTGTTTCCTCACCAGATCCGGACTCTTGTCATATACAATGTCATGCTGTGTAGCACACTTCCACTTATCATTGTACATTTGCTTTCTTAGCAAAAAAGAAACCCATGGCAGACATATTGAATCTAATAAATATGTAATGTGGGGTAGAATCAAAAGAAAACCCATCTCATATTCTTGACAGCCCTGTCCAACAGCATCATTTAGAGATGAGGTGACAAAAATCAAGGACTTATGAAATGTAAAAATCCAGAAAAGGAGGAAAAAGAAACATACCTCAGACGTATCTGATACCCCCACTTCTTTAAGATCCCAGTCATCAAATAAAGTGCCTTTTCGATCTAATGAACCGTAGCCCTGTATCAGAACAACAACCAATAGATGATGTAAACAAATGTCTGAATATCTGTTTAAACTACTAAAAAAAAAAAAAAAAACTTCCTGCAGGTACATATGTGAGATGTGAACAGAACTAAAGTTTAAAACCAAGTGAAAGGCTAGAATCTTCATTGCAAATAACATATGTTTAACTAGCCAGCATGTACTCAATGGGACTATATAAATTAAAACAGAGCAATTGCTCGATCATATTTAATCAATCTCAGCTTCATAGTCTATGTAACTAATAAATGATTATTTTGGAATATTCAGTAAGTCAACCGAATAGAAATACATGCACATACAGACCTTCAATATATCATCCTCGAGCTTTGTGATTAACCTTTGTTGCTCATTCACTTTTGCAATCAGTTCCGCTTCCTTTGCTTCAGCAGCTTCTAATAAAGTTGTCTTCTCAGAAAGTTTGACCTTTTAAATGGGAGTAGAGGAATCACACATTAGGACCAGTGCAATACAACAGCAGAAGCCCTTTAAAAGCATTTAGAATGAGAAAATGTTTCTAAAAGATGGCATGGCATAAAGAGCATTTGCCTTCGGATAGATAGGAATGGAGAAATAGAGTTCATGTGGACGACCGTAACATAGTTGGGACAATGATGATGATATACAGAGAATTGGGTTCCTCATAGATCATAGATCTATCTCTACAGAATCCAAATTATGCATAGTGTAGCATAAAATAAAAGAGAACAAAAGCCAAAAGAACAAATGTACCACTGCACTTCATACCTTCAGCTGTGTAAGCTCATGTTCCATTTTCCTGTTCTTATCAAGGAGCAAGGATTCCAATTTGCTCATTTCTTCCCCACTTGTAGCTACTTCCCAATCTTCTGCCTCAATTGAATTATAACCGACTGCCTATAGATATTAACACCACAAAAATACAGTGAATCTAGTCATATTGACCAAACGATATAGTATAAAAGGATTAAGTATAGTAGGTTAAATGCATTTAAAATCATGCCGTCTATACAGGAAAATTTTCTCCTGCGTACATGCTCCTGCAGCAGTGCGCATCCATACAGTCACCAAAGGCCGGAACCAACACTTTTCTTGAATTTCACAGTCAGTCCCTCATGATGAATGGCACCAATGCAATGCACAATGCACGGGTGCACAGGAGAAAATCATCCGCCTGTAGAATAGCAGATATATACAAATGTATTGAGCAATATAACCTTGCTGCATATGTTAATCACTTCTGTTGGATTCAGAATTTTGAGAAACAGTGATGAGTGTTTTTGTAAATGGTAAATGGAAATTTTTATCATGACGCAAGGCCACTAGAAACACACAGAAATCATGCATCATGCATAATGGATGGTGCATCTAAGCCAGAGTGTTTCTCATGCTATCCACCCAAAGAGTTGGGTTCCCAAATTGTACATTGAAACATAAAATAACCAACACACACATATATGTATATATGAATTTCATCACCCCAGACATCCAAGCGCCAAGGATGTCAGGCAGCCATGGAGCCCCAACAAAAAGTGGAATTTTATTTTTTGAAATGCAAACACATGATTTTATTTCAAAAAACACAATAACACATGGACAATTATCTGAAAACAGAAAAGAGACTCCTATCTGCCACAAAAGTCTACAATCCTCCAAACAAAGCCCAACCACAAACCCATACCAAGGAAGGGGAAACACAAAAAAAACCTCACATAAAATAACTGCTCCATAAGTTGATCATAATATCAAACAAGGGACTATGAATATTCCTCCAATAATTGTGGACTTGATGCAGAGGTTGAAGGAGAATGGAGTCATCATATAATCTTCTTCAAGGTCTCCAGCATTTGGTGTCATCACCAGAGGTTTTCCCAAGGAGCCTTAATGAAAGGAGGCTTTTTGTGCAAATCAAGGAAAATTCAATTGAATGTGTAAAGAAAATACATAAGAGCTCCTTTTAATGATGGTGCGATATCCAGCCTCTATGAAGAGTCCTAATTGGAGTCTTTCCTTATGACTTAAAAAGTAGTTGTGATGATATTCACAGCTTTGTGAAACACATTTGATGCACGGAAGCATGGAAGATATTACACGAGTTAACAAACAATATAGTTGGCATATATATGGAAGATATTACGAGTTAACAAACAATATAGTTGGCACCTGCAAAATCTTGACTTTTTTGCGAAGATCATCAACTAATTTGTTTGTTGGCCTTTCCTGAAGCTCTTTCTTGATCTCCTCAAGAGCAGTATCCTGCAAATAACAAATGAAGAAACATTAGAGAGGAGCATCGATCATTGCACCTAAGTAGTAGTGTTTCTTTTCTTTTTAACAAGGGACTTGGAACTAATACACCCCACCCACACAATACGCCCCTAACCAGCTGAGCAAAAGCCGGGGACAATTGAACCAAAAGTAGTTAGTACTTTCATTTACAATAATTAAAGGCAACTAGGTGGCAGAGTCCCAAACAAGACTACATTAGAAAATATAAGAAAAACCTTCACGGTTCATTTTTCTTATTAGACCAGTCATTATTCTTGTATCATAATTCAGGTACTCTTCATAATGTCATCTGCACTCACTCGTTCATGTGAAAACTTGGATTTTGTCAGTTCACTATAGATATCTAGGTTGGTTGGGAAGAAGGCTCTGATTAGGTTCTGTAGAGAAATCTTCACATACCTAATTCCTTAAAAGATGGAGTGTGTCAGAGATATCTTCTTCAATAGACCAGTCATTTAAACAGATATCTCAATAAAGTTTCCTAGTTTACCTCGATTAGGGTTTTCATTCTGGAAAAGATATACATGCATGCATACATACATACATATATCTGAAATATACCAGCCGGCCTGCATACATTTTTTTTTAAAGATGAGATTTTCTTTCTTTTGTTGGACCTATTTATTCATTGTGAAGTTTCAGCCCTCTTCTGTTTTTTTATTTGGATTTTCCCTGAAGCAAGTCTAGCATTCAGTTTTATACTGGCTTGGAATGCTTATTGATTCTTCTGTCCTCTCCTTCTTGCACTTTTTGTGCCATCTTGGAAGATCCTAGATGCTCTTTTCTGCAGTCAGCCAGCTCTAATAATTAGAGTTGCAGCCCTTCCAGATCTACTGGGGCCAGCTTCAGTTCACTGGCATGAGAAATGAAACCTTTCTTATGACCAAATGAAAGTAACATTCTTAAGCACCCAGTTTGACATGTGGGGCCTACCTTCTGAAATCCAAGCCATCAGCACAACTGCACAAGATACTCTGTGTATAGGTATCCATTATTGATTTAGTGTCAATAATGTCCAAGAGAAGCTCAATCTAGGCAAAGCTCGGCTTTGCTTGGTTGGGCTTGTTTACATACATGGGTTCCACATGGATGCATGGCAAATTGACAACAATAGCATGAAGGAGGGATGGAAAGATCTCAGTAAGTCATTGTGGCTTAGGGTCTGGCAAGAAATCAATCCACCACCAACCTAACACCTTGATATATGGCCTCAAATCTTAATGGATATATGGAATCAAAGATTTGTCTTTGAATCTTACAGAGAAAATAGGTTGAATGAGTTTCATGTTGGAGTAAGTACCAATTCATTGTGTGCATGTGGGTTGGGGTGTTAGCGTGAGAACCTAGGATTGATCATAAGTGGGCTACATGGAAGGGGCTTACTGTATCAAACTTCCAACCACAAATGTTATATTTCACAAATTAATGGTATAAATTCCAATCCACAACTCTCTTGAACAAATTCACAAATTACATCAATCACCCATAACATCTCATCAACAAAATCATCATGGCCTCTTCAGATCCATACAGGAACTGCACTACTATGCAACAATGAATATAAGTTGAAAATTCTGTACTAAAATAGCAGTGCTGATAGAAAGAAAACATTGCTTGTTGTATGCATATGATAATTGTTCTAAATGAAGCTAAAACTTGAGACTAAAGCCTCTAAATTGATGTAGGCCGTCCCAACCCTAATTGGCCCATAGCCCATGGAGCCATCCCACCAGCTCGACAGAAACCCCTTGGCTAGCCAGACTTGATCCACGAATGGGCCTACTTTTGTGGACATGTAAGATGAGTCATGCATAGTTGAAACACATAAGTGAACCCCACAGAGGCTGGACAACCAACAAATCTTTTCCATTCTCCTCCTTTCCATTTTCCTTCTTTTCTATTTTTAATTTACTAGATTGACAAGTCTTTGTAATTAGAAAAGAGAAATCTTGTAAATCAATTTATCTTAATAATTAAAAAGAGTATTAGTACAAGAAATACTTAATAATATAAGCTTGTTGTTTAAGGAAAGAAGTCTATTGTACCCCAAATCAGCCATCCAGGGCAATGAATGAAATTGAGTTTCTTCTCTATCTTGTGTGGCGTATTGATCCTTATGTGTAAATATGTGAGTAAAACCAGGGAATTGGGTATTCTATGGGGATTTCCATTGGGACAATCTCGTTTCTCTATCTTCTAGCTGCATCAGAAATTTCTGACTTTAACTACATTACAACTTACTCTAAAGTTCACCAGCGCCATTTCCACCAATGTCAGCATGTTGATTAGGAACAAGGTTTTGGAACTCAAACTCAGAGGACAATTTGGTCCTCCTCAAGTTAAGTTGATTTGACCAAGTCACATGGGACTAAGAAGAGTTGGGTAGAATTGCACCTTTTTTCTTTAATGACTCACATATGCAAAGAGGTAGGAGGCAGGGTTCGAACCCAAGAATTGCACCTTGGAGCCTCAAAAGGCCAAAAAAAAATAGTGAAAATTATTAAATAATATATTAAAAATAGAAATTGATGCCGTAAGAATCTGGAATTTAAAGGACAAGTGTATTAACTATTTAGATTTTAGAATGAGTTTTAGTAGTAGGTGGTCGCATTTGATTTTCATTCAGACCAATGAACAGTACCTTTGAAGAGTGGGATAAGGATTCGTGTTGACATATTTCTAAAATGACAAATTCATATGTATGCATATCAATTCAATTCACATCAGAAAAGATTGCTGTGAATAGAAGAAGGATAGCAACTATTCCACTGACCCCATCAAGCAAATAAACGAGTAATTTATATGTATGCCACCTGACCCCGAGGGGTAACTCAGTTCGCCTAGGACCACGGTTTGCTCCCGGAGGTTGAGGGTTCGAAACTGCGCTACCACAGGGCCCGTAGGGATTTATTTGGCCCAAAGGCCCGGGACACCCTCCGTTATAAATAAAATAAAATAATAACTTTGAAAGACAACTCTTCACATAATAAGAGAATGGAGTACCATAATTCTCGACCCAAATATGATTTATATAGAAGCACTAGACATGCAATGAGGCAAATAGGATGATTACCTTTTCAATGAGCAACATATTCAACTTCTTGATCTCATTCATGTGTAACTCTCTCTCATTTGACAATGTGGTTTCCAAATTGTGAAGCTCAATGTTCAGCTCAGAGATAATTTTCTCTTTTGCACTAAGAGAATTCTCAAGGATACTACTTGAATCCAAGTTATCACTGACATGTCAACAAACCATAATAAGCTCAAAGTATAATATAAAATTTCTATTGAGCTCAAATAACAAAAACAACAGCAACAAAAAAATAACAACGACGACGACGACGACGACGACGACGACAGTAATAGTTCCCATGTCTACAAAAAGAAGAAAAATAAAATATGAAATAGAACTATGTCAGTATAAGTCATACACAGAGCTCCATGAAGCACATGACAAGACGTATGTTATTTGAGTGTGACGGTCAGATACAATCAACTAGCCTTTAGATTTTCCACGACCGGAATGGACTACATGAACCATCTGATCAATGGTCCCCAGTGGATGGTTAGAAGGAATGACGAAACTATCCATGTTCAACAGGAAGTTCCCAAGGACTAGACTTCAGGATAGTCTAATAAGTGTCGCCTTTCCAGTCACAGACCATCCTGATTAAGATCAAGATCTGATGGATCAAATCATTGCTACAATATTGGTGCCATAGGGAGCAACCCAAGAGCCAAAAGGCTGGAAGTAGACCCAAAAACACTTTTGAAATGCTAGGACTCTGCTCTATCTAGATCACCCACCTGATTTTACCAAAAACTGTAACTGACCTTCCTTTACTCTGTGTCTACCACAATCCTAAAGGTCCAGATTACCCATGGATCATCCATCAAAGTTCATCTTCATCAATTCTGCTGGTGGTGAGTCTAAAGCATTTTAATATTTTCCTTATAAGGCGGATCGATGAAAGCCACCCAGTCACTATGTTGGAAAAGGAAATGCCTTTGAACCCTTGGCATTTATCCCAATTTATGATCAGACTTTCCATGAGACAAGATCTACTACCCCTTGGATAGTCACTTAACAGCGAACAAGAAATTCCTGTTTAGTAAACATGTTTCATTTTCCATTGAAATGCATATTGGGCTTTGGTTGAGCTTTAAGGGCATATATGGTATTAATGAAAGAACACACACAGAATTGAAAGCACTAGAGCAGACTAAAAACTTTGAGTACTAAATGCCTATTGAAGGCATGGTCGGCTTTCTAAGGTACAAAGGCATCAATAGAGCGTGATCAAGCTGAAATATCTTCATTCTCTTGAAAATTCTGCAGCCATGGAGTTGTGTGCAGCTTTGCAAAACATTTGCAACAAGAAAGTAAAACTCCAAAGCCAAGCAGCATTGCATATCACAGAAACCCATTTATACTTCTGTAAAAGCATCCTTCGCATGTTTTTGCAATAGAACGCAAAGTCAAAATTTTTTTTTTATGAAGACTCGTAGCTTGAGAAAGTAGAAAGAAGCATTGGTTATACTCAAAACAAAACATGATCACATGTTGTCATTGTTAATAACCAGTAACGTCAAAAAATCGAGACGTTAGGAACCGCATAACAATCTATATCAACAACGGCGCCCCCCACCCTACCCCGCCCCGTGAATAGGAAGCCATTTGAATTTGAAACCCAAACAGACCGGAAAGATCGATGGAGGTAACATGCCTCTTAGGGATTTTGAACTCATGACCTCTGGCTCTAATACCATCTTGATAACCAGTTACACCAAAAGGTTAACCTTGCTGATGTAACTGGTTACCAAAACCGTCTCTTGATCACGAGGTCTTGGGTTCGAACCTCCGGTGCTCCTGGTCGTGTGGTTTGGCACGCATCTATCTGTTGGGTTTGGCCTTTCGCTTCCAAGTTAACCTTTGGGTGTAACTGGTTATCAAGAGTCACCATCAATCAGGTTAATTGATTCTTCTAATCAGAACATGGAAATCATTAAACATTTAGAACTTAGGGGGTGTTTGGAAACCATATATTTCTAAAGATTTTGCTATATTATCTCCTACTTTAGAATATAATCTACACACTGGTGTTTGGATAACTTAGAAAATATCCTACAATATCTCACTTTCTTGTAAAAACCTTCATATAATAATATTCAAGTATATGCTAAATAAAATAATCTTTCGTTAAGAAAACTACACAAACAAGGGTCAAGAGCAGAGTTTTTGCAAATACGAGTGGAAGCTTGTGAGAAATCACTACCATGGTGGCTGACTGCATTTTTTAACATTGATGATTTCTATGAGAGTCCTACTATGACTCTCAATATGAGATGGGCCCTTAGCATTTATAAATTTTATGTGGGTCCCATAACCCTTTCATAATTACATAGTTTATTTGTTGATTACTAATATTAGGTGGGTCCTTAAATGTCACATTAGGTAACCTCTACCATGAGTACCAATATTAAGTGGCTCCTATACTACCAAGTACCAACATTAGATGGATCTCATACTAATTACCAATATTGGATTGTGTGACTAATTATTAATTTGCCATCATTAAATGAGTCTAGTAATTCTTATAATTAGATTGGTTAACATGACTATTAATGTCAAATGGGTTCCACATTGATTTTCCATGGATAGAGTTTTCAATGAAGTCTTACACTCGATAGGACTCAGGACTCTCTATTATAATCATCATTGGATATATTACATTATGGTTATTAACATTTGGTGGACCCACACTGATTAAACAACATTGCTAGTGGTTTTTAACATTTAATCCAATATTTTTTTAATTAAATGAGCCATACCATGGTTACCAATATTAAATCACTCTAGTGTGACTACTAGTTGGTGGGTTTCCATTGGGTCAATCATCCTGGTTTCTCTATTTATTTTATAGATCGCCAAACACTTCAAAGGTATATTGAAATTTATAAAAATTGCCAAACACCATAAGTGACACAATATTATAATATGACACTATTTTATTTTGTGATAATGGAATCTTACAATATTCAAATTTGGTGATATTATGTTCTGCCTTTATCGAAACACCCCCTTACTGATAAGATAATATTGCCAAATAATAGAAGTCACTTCATGGAACCAAAGGCATATACAGTACAAATATGGAAAACCTCACCTTTTCTTATTATTGTTTTCTTCGGTTGTCGACTGCAATTGAGAACGCAGGAGTTCCTGCATGTGAAATTGAATGTAAGGCATCAGCATTTCATCAACCACGCCATTATTTATTGAAAAGGAAAATAAGTAGGGCAAACAAAATCAGCATCAATTGGTTTTAAAGAAAAACATCATTTTTTTTTTCACATGCGATGTGATAAGCACACAATTGCAGACCATGAAATAGACCAATTAAAAAATCGATGGAGAATAAATTAATTGATTGCTCAGAATTAAAAAAAGTATATGCCGAGATAACATTAGACGAGAAGTAGAAATCAGACTAGCAGCACTGATAGCTGAGAAAGAAATAATCTACTATTTCATTGGACAATGAAAAAGACTGCATTAATATAAAAACAATAAAAAAAATAATGCAAAGGAAGTGCATATGGTTCCATTCAGAAATATTGTATTATGTTCTCATATTCTCGTTCACATCTTCTAATATCCATCAAAACATTTTCTTTAATGGTAAACCCATCAAAACATATTGAATATGTTTTGAGCATATTAATTCATCACCAAAATTCCAGATCGTTTTTACATCATGAAGTATAACCAAATAATCTTATTCTACCACAACCTTAGTTATAAATTGCATCATCATCATCATCATCAAGCCTTGTCCCAAATAGGTTGGGGTTAGTTATAAATTACATAAGAAAGGATACGTGAAAAAGGAAGCAGAAGAAGAGTGCCATGCAGAAAGCCTGTACAATTATATGCATAACACGACACAAGAAACGCCGCCTATGACAACAAAATAACAAAAAGAGATGTGGATATGGAGCACATAAAAAGGCGATCGAGAACTGACGTGGACAGAGAATACATTATCGAAATGCCAGACTAGGACTCATTTCTATCTTTGATTAGCTCTTTTGGTGTTTAGATTACAAATCTGTACTGTAGTTTTGAACACCGTTTGTACCTTCGGATGTTAATAATAGACTTAAGTTCATACCAATTAAGAAAATCTTTACAAGAGAAGCCGCAGATTCCACCCATGTCTCATGTGAGGTAAGCTAGAAAAAGATACACTGATTCTTTAAAAAAATTATATTTTATTTGAAAAAGTAGGTGTTTTACATGAAGAATGCTCTCACCGAAAACAATCTTGAAGGAGAGTTCATGCAGGAACTGCATTTTTATTCATGATGTTTATTTTATAGATCGAGATAAAACCTACTTCTCTTGCTGTTCCCAGCTGGAAGCCTAGAACTTACTGCAAGAAAATGTTAGTAAGAGCAAGGGCAAGTTTAGTTGTAAAGGCAGCGAAACAATGTTCTCAAAGTGCCAGAGGTTAACTAGTGGAAGGAGGGAGAAACTCAAACAGGGCTAGAAGCTGTTACAGCAACTTGGTACAAGGTCCGTACAGCTAAGGACTAGAAAAGAGATGACCAAAACCTCTTGCGTCTTCTTCCCATTTGCCTAGATATTAGAACATCAGCAACAGTAATCATGTGCAAAATGAGCTTATTTTGGCATGAAAATGAAGAACAAAATTATCACAAACTTTGGATACATAAAATGATATGGCAAAAGAGTCCTGATTCCCAATTTAGACATTCAGTCAGATGTCTCTTTCAAGGAATCAAATGAGCTTCTGAAAGTGACAAGCCATTCCAATGACTAGCCAAATAAATAAATGAGATGTCAAAAATCAGGAAGAGAGTAAGCGTCTTAGTAAACTACACGTCTACACCCAAAATACTACAAGTACGTAAAGAAAAACACACTTTCAAATATGTAAACATATACCTTTTCCTGATAAATCGTATGTCTGGAGGTAATTTGTCCAAAAAGACATCACAATGTCATAGAATCCAAAAGAAAAATATATGGCAGCAGGTTGTGGGGGATGAGGGTTTCAAAGAATCACCTTTTCCCTTTCTAGACTCTGAAGCCTTGCATTTGCTCGGTCAAATTCATCCATAAGGAGGCTCACTTCCGAATGTTTTGCTGCACTTTCTTCATCTGAAAGAATTAAATGGTATAAAGACTATAAGGAGCAACTTTGTACAATTGAAACCTTACCCAAGAAGATAAAAGTATGCAGACTACAATTAGTGACTATTATGGCATGATGGCTGACAAGCGACAACGAGAATAACATTATATGCCTTTGCATTAAGATACTACCTGACTGAGCACGGAGTTCAAACAACTTGCTCTGAGCTATTTCATGTAGTTTATGAATATTTGCAACACTTTCCTGAGCATGTCGTAATTGATCCTGTAATAAGCCCTCCCTGCCACCAGGGCAACATACAAATGTCATATGCCCAAGACAAGGTAGATTCTTCATGTATGACATGAGAAAGTATGACAGATAAGCACTTGAATTACAGATACTAATTCTTCTTGCAACTGCTACTTGAACAAATATGATACACAGGGAAAAAAGACCTAACACTATCGTTGAAGAGGAATACCTTTCTTTTAAGACCTCGAGTGTTTTTTGATTCTCTTCTGCCAAACTGCGCTGCTTGACTTCCACGAGCTCCCTAACTTTTTCCTCCATCTAAAATAAATCAGGAGAGAGAGAGAGAGAGAGAGAGAGAGAGAGAGAGAGAGAGAGAGAGAGAGAATAAGAAATGTAAGGAGGAGTATAGAAATAGAACACAAGGAACTAGGATCACTACAATAAAGCAAAAAAAAAAAAAAAATTGTAATATCTGAATCTTCAAGGAAAAGAATAAAGATGTACCTACTATTCAGGGCCTCCCAAAGGTACACTCTAAACAAGCTGTCTAACACTTATGTGGGATATCAGGACACTTTTTGACTCCTTTTAATGTATTCCCATGTCCAATCTGACGGTAATACTTACATGGATCTTCAATCATGGTATTTACAGAGACACAGTAGTTTCTGGAAATGCTAGCCACTTTCTTGCAATTTTTATGGTTTTCATTTTCTTAATAAAATCTAGTAATCATTTTAAGGGGGAAAAGAACTTGTGAGGGACATAGGATACACTTACTAAAACAAACCATTCTTTCCTTATTATATATTGCTCAAATCTAACCTGACATTGTTCAGATTTATATGAATACGTTTTCCTACAATTAGTTGAGTCTGCCAAGACTTCTCACACCTCTTGCTCTCGTGTTTGTTTTCATCTCAACAAATGTGAGAAAACTGCACAAATGTATGGGATCTAGCCACATTAAATGTGACCCATCACAAATGTGTCCCAGGAAAAAAATATTAGACGTTTAACCACTTAATGAGAACAGAAAACTACTTACTTCTAACTGAACAGGAAAGTACAACTCTTGATAGGAAAGTTATGGAGGCCGGTGCATATAAAGAAACAGAACAGAAGAGTTAAGCAAAATGCAACTGTGTGCTTACCTGTTGCTCTAACTGACGGTTCCGCTCTTCGAGTCTTCTTATCGTAGCCTGTTGATTCTTTAAATGAGTAGCTTCTGTCCTGAACTCCTCAAGTTCAACCTTCATCTTTCGGTTCTCAGCTTCCAGTTCAGATAGTTTCAAATCTTGCTCCTACATTCAGTGAGAAGTATGTAAAGTGGGCACACAAGTTGTGTGCAACAAGAATGTAGCATTGTATGGGTATATACATAAAAGCAGAAAGCAAATCTAGGTTAATTTAAAACTTAACAACAAACACCAGAAACATAATGTTAAACTCATAAAAACAACCATGTACATGACAATACAAAGACATGGATCAGACCAAACAAGAGGAAGACAATTTCATCCTGTAAGTTACATGGAGGAAACAATAGATGTGATCCTTAGGAATGAGTCATGCAATAATTTTCCTTTTTTTTTTTTTTTTTGATCAGTAGTCATGCAAGAATCATGATTAAGCAAAATTAAAAAAAATAAACATAAATTGGCTTTCTACATGAAGGTCCTACTGCGGCCTGCAGCTACTTACAGCAATTGAAGCAAGAGCAGGATATGGATCTGGAGCCTCATAAAGCTTCTGGTATATATTAAGAAATGCATTTTCTCCAAACTTTGCTCTCTTTGTAATATTGTCAACTTCTTCTTGATACCCCTTGAGCAAAGAATTAAACAAACTTAACTTCTCATCTGCAGAAGCTTTCTTGAAATCTGTTAACAAGAATAGTGAGTGTAAGCGTCATATTAGCTGTTTAAGTCATAAGTTTGTAGGACTACAGAACACATTCAAATGGATATTTTCTAATTCCAAGAGCAACACCTGAGAGTGTGATGTCAAAATGTAACTAATCAATCGGTGTAGACTCACCCAATTTGTGAGTTAAGATTATGATGGATATGATGCAACTAACATACCTCGAGTACTCTCAGCAAGCTTCCTCCGGTTTTTTTGGCTGCTTTCCTGATTTTCAGCTATCTTAAGCCCTTGCTCATCCAACACACTCCTTTCCTTCTCTAAATCAAAGTCTGAAAACAATCAAAAGAAGAAAATTCATGAAATATTTGTCCTAGCTCATCATTAAAAAAAAAAAATTATGTTCTCACGATCCCATTTCAAAAATTTTGATTTTGTATCAGCATTGTAAGAAAGTTACACATTTTAAGTTTGTTTTAGTTGTTGGTCCGGTCCGACCGGGAATGGTAACAAATATGGAAGGAAGGAGAGGAAAAACAATAGCATAATCTCCCGTTAGGAGCTCTCTTGTTAGTACTAAGCCTAATACAAATAACAAAAAGACACACAACACATGATGGGATGATTAAAAAACCCTCATAAATAAAAATAAAACATTCTCTGTGTCTCTAAGATCCACCTCAAATGGAAGCATAGATGTCAATAATGCCCCATTTTCCCATAATCAAGATCATCTAATTTTTCAAAAGTGCCTCGGTGAAGTTATCCCTAGCTGCTCTTTGTTTTGGTGTGAGCACTAACCTCCCTATAGGGCAACTGTTATAAATGAGGCTACAATCAACATGGATCGGGGATCTGCTTCCTCCACTCAGAATATTAGATTCATAAAAATGTGGATTGATTGTTAGGATCTATTTTACTGAGCGACAACAAAATCTATCTCAATGAGAAAGTGTTTTGAGTTTTGACCCACAGCAACTCAAATGTAGTATGAGTCGTAGGCTCGTAGCCCTTCATTTAGCTTTAGTACTAGACTAGATGAGGCAAGAACTAGTTTCTTCTTACTCTTTCAAGTAACCAAGTTACTGCCTACAAATGTGGAGCACCAATCATTTGGTGAGACCGCCCGATGTTAACCTACATAGAATTACAAAGTCTTTCGACATAATTGAAAATATAATTGGATTTCTATGGAAATCCTAGCTATTAACATCCGAGTAAGAGCATTCAAAGAATAAAGGAACAGCCAAAGACCCTGAACAATTCTGTGATGACTGTATTGCATGATACAATTCTTCCACAGAATGATCCTCCGATCAAAAACATGCTTTGTTCTTTACTTCCAAAATCGACCACATAATTTCCATTAATAGCAATTTCCAAAGGATTCCCCTCTCTTGTTCACCTTCCCATCACTCCCATGGGAATTGCTCTCAGAACTCGATGGGAATTCGGAGAAGATACTGCAAGAATGCCAACTTCAAATGCCATCTAAATCAAGTGTCTTCTGCTTGATCTAGACCATAAAGGAATCAATAACGCACGCGTTCTACAGAGCATTAACCTGGGGGCATCAAATCCAATTAGCATCGAACTACATGATCACTCCGCCACATCGAACATTCATCCATTTCACGCGATTCCGATTAACTGCTGGAACTATCCAACCAAGAAATAGAATGTGGAAAACCTAGATATCGACGATAATTTCTTCCAAACCAAAAGACTCGACTAATCAAGCAGAGAAATCTTTTAGCGAATTGAGTTCAAATTAGGTAAAAGAGAGATTCGGATCTAAAATTCAAGGAAATTCATCAAACACGTTCCTCTTTTAGAATTATTTACGATCTCAGCATCCGATCTAATCGCGTCAGAGTGCAATCTCAGATCTAAAACACAAGGCAATGAACCGATCGCAGCATGTTTTCTCTGAGAGAGAGAGAGAGAGAGAGAGAGAGAGAGAGAGAGAGAGAGAGAGAGAGAATGGTCCGTACCTCTCCAGAAGTTGCAGACGACTGTAACGGGAGAAGGCGATCTCCCTCTTTCTCTTTCCGATCCGGCTGTAATGGATTCCATGGAATTGTTTGGATGTCTGGATCTGCGAAAACTGAAGATTTCTTCAGCTACTGGAGGAGTCCGAGACTTGGATGCGTTTTGGAGGAGAAATGAAGTGAAATCATTTGCTGGTGAATGTGAGGCGATTGCGAGAGAGGAAGGGGGTTTTAGCGTAGCAGTAGCAACTTACAGAGGAAGACACCGGAATTGTTTGTTTGAAGGCGCAAACACTTCACTGGTTTTGGTTTGGTATACGGTGCGCTCCTCTTCTGCCGTGTCGGTCTTCCGCACAGGAATTGGGTTTGATGGGACCCATGCACGTCATCTAGTAAAATCGGAACCATGAACTATTGTGGGCCTTATTCTTAGATTGTGGACCCTTTTTGATCTGTGTGTGGATTTGGGTCAGGTATTGGACCCTTTTTAAATGTGTGTGTGGATTTGGGTCCACGGTTTATTTGGGTCCGGTTTAGATTTTATTTTCCACTTGTAGATAGAGTTGCAAATGGGTATTTGATTATCCAATTATTCGGAAGCTTTGACTCGCAAGAAATTTGATTTTAAATCTATTTTAGGTTCCAATTCATATACAAATCTGAGGCCGGAACCTAATTTAGGTTTCGATTGATAAACGGGCCTAGTTCTGGATCCAAATAGGTTCTGATTCATAGCCTCAGGTCTTGTAAACTGTAGCTTAAAATCTACTTATTTTTAAATATTTTTATGTATAATTCTAGAGGAGTAGACTTGATGCAGTGCTATAAGTTAAATGATATGCTTATTTAAAAAAAAAAAAAAAAGAAATTAAAACCAATTTTGGAATTAGATTCTGGTCCTCTAGGTGGATCCGGTTCCAGAACCGGACCGAAGTTTTCTTATTATAACCGAATTTGGAATCAACAAAATAGGTTTCTAGTCTAAATCGGAATTGTTATATAGAAATGGGTCCGGATCTAATATGGTTTCTACCCAGAGCCATCCCATTGGCAACCCTACTTGTAGATAAAGTGTTCATGGGACAGATTGAGCTGGGCTGAGAATCTTTGGGCGATCCATTTTTAAATGACCTGCCTAAGCCAGCCTAGCCTTACTCGGGGCATAAGGGCTAGGCTCGCTTGAAAGAGGTTGAGCCCAAACCCGGATAGATAAAAGGGTTTTAGAAATAAAAAGCCTTCTATAAACTACCATGAGCTGCAACTCAGCTCGTTGTGATCTGTGTGCATGTGTTAAAAATGCAGGATTATGAGTCCCCATTTGAGCATAAAAATTGATATTAGGCTTCTGTTGTGTCTCTCATTTGGGCTGAGCCCATTCTTGCCCACATATAAAATGGACCCAAATTTTAAGATCAAGCCTGGCCCGAGTACCAAATTCTAAGGTTCAAGCCCAGCGCAATGCAGGCACCCAATCCGATCTAAAGCTGTGATCATATCCCGCAAATGCTCAGATGGCATAATACAATATCAACTTTGATTAAAAGTGAGCCACCTGCTTATTGGATTTTAGCCATGGCTTTAAAACACAGTTTCATGCAAGGCAACTTCAACGACCAAAATTCCCATGTAATGGATCATATAACAGCTCAAACCAGTCTATCAATGTCTTTCTGGCACGTTTTAGCTTTAAAAGTCTATTATAAAAGTATAGAAAATGAATTCTTTTTCCAAATTACCAATATTTTGATTTTTTTTTTCTTTTTTTGTCATTACGTGATATGGAATTGTAAACCATCCTAATCTATAACAACAGAACTCCGCATTCTCTCCGCCCAAGTATATTTGGGTCCGTTCTCTCCGGCGGGTGAGCATGGATACTCGTGACCACTTGGCTATCCCAAGTTCTCAATCTCTAGATAATTTAGTGGGGTGTAAGTTCAAACAAAATTATGATATCCTATAATGGATGTCTTTATGTATATATGAGGATTGATCCTATAGTGATGGTGGCAGTGGAATTTTAACGTGGATGATTAAATGTTGGCAAATGTAGACTCTTACCTTTTTTTTTTTTTTTACTTAATTTATAAAGCTAGTCATTCATAATATCCCTCCCTACCTATCATCCAAATGGTTATGCAAGCCCAACACTCTAAGGCAACGAGAATTGAAAAAAAAAAAAAAAAACTTTAGGTCACGTTTGACAACCAAATCTTTAGGGAAAAGATTTTTGATTTTCCTAAAGTTTAGTAAATCTAGGTTTGTGCAATTGTAAATTTCCGAGGATTTGGACAAATGGAAATCTTCATTTGTTAGGATTTTCAGATCCGATCACCGACCATAAGATTTGAAATTTAAGTGGATTTGCATACCGAACCCTATTTTTCTCAGTTATATTCATCAATATACACCAATATCAATATGAAATCCTCGACTAAATAAATCCCCGGTGAGGAATCCTTGTTCCAGTGAAAGTGAAGAATCATAAGATCTATCAATGTCTTTCTAGTATGTTTTAGTTTTTAAAGTTTATTAAAAAAGTATAGAAAATGAGTTCTTTTTCAAAATTATCAATATCTTAAAAAGGTTTTTTTTTCCTTGTCATTACGTGATATGGAATTATAAACTATCATAATCTATAAGAACAGAGTTCTTTCCTGCACTCCGCATTTGCTCTGCGGAGTATATTTGGGACCGTGCTCTCTAGTGGGTGATCATCATGGATGCTCGTGACCGTGACCACTTGGCTATCGCACGTTCTCAATCTCTAGCTCATTTAGGGGGGTTTAAGTTCAAACAAAATTATGATGTCCTGTAATGCATGTCTTTATGTATATATGAGGATTGATCCTATAGAGATGGTGGCAGTGGAATTTTAAGGTGGATGATTAAAAGTTGGCAAATGTAGTACTATATCTTTTTCTTAATTTATAAAGCCAGTCATTCATAATATCCATCCCTACCCATCACCCAAATGGTTAAGCAAGCCCAACACTTTAAGGTAACAAGAATTGAAAAAAAAAAAAAAAAAGAAAGAAAGAAAAAAAACCATTCAGGTGATGTTTGACAACTAAATCTTTAGGAAAAAGATTTTTGATTTTCCTAAAGTTTATTAAATCCGGATTTGACAATTGTAAATTCCTCAGGATTTAGACAAATGGAAAATTTCATTTGTTAGGATTTTCAGATCTAACCACCCACCATAAGATTTGAAATTTAAGTGGATTTGCATACCGAACCCTATTTTTCTCAGTTATATTCATCAATACACATCAAACTGTGAAATCCTCGACTAAATAAATCCCCGGTGAGGAATTCTTATTCCAATGAAAATAAAGAATCATAAGATCTATGAATTTCTTGCCCGTTATTAAATATGCTCTCAAATATAAAAAAAAGACTAAATTCATTATTTTTAGATGTTAAGGTAATGAGATAATATGGTCCCTATGAGTACAACAGATACATTTATGATTTATACCACACGGTAGCCAAAATAAATAAAACGATAATGCATGGTCTCTCACACACCATGTATTTTATTCATTGTTGGAATGAAACGGCCTTTATTTTCACTAGAGAGAGTTGAGATCAGCAGTTGATTGATCAAGCAGTGGCCATGTTTTTCATCCTTAGCTTGCGTTCTTTAGAGAGGAGCTCAGCGAAATGACTCAATGCTTCTTCGTTGGTGCCTGCTCCTTCTACCGCCTCAAACATGCCCGTCTCCAGGTTCGCTCTCGATACTGGCTTCTTCAGAAGATCCTGGCCGATCCTCACCAGTTCCTGCATGTTCTCCTCCGTTGATATATCCACTGAGGTTGCATCTCCCACCAGTTTGTCCTCCTGATGGCCACATTATCATTATTACATTTATTGTTAGAAGAAATAAATAACATGGTTGAGATTGATAGCCTAAAGTCACAGGTTCCACTTAAAAAGGCAATAGATGCCCCACGGTTTAAGTGCCTTGATAGGTGTGAAGTTACCCGTGAGCTTGCCTCCAAGATAAAAACAAGCCTAGGTCTTCAATATGGTTGACTGCAATTTGCAATATCCATGACAAACTATGAACATCATGTTAGTCCAAAATGGGTGTCGGAATTGAACTCGCAGAAAATCTTGTGCATTTTGAGATAGATTATGCAAGCTTGCTAAGAATGCTCTTGAGTCTATTAGACGATCAATCAAAGATTCTTATCTTTTGTTCAGAGCAATCTTAAGGAGTCACAACTCTCATCGGCTCTGCCCCTCTTGAAATCCTACATCTCCGACTAATGTGATAAATTAGCCACACTTAGGTGAGATGCCGATTCAAGACTGTCTACCGGAGTCCGATCCCAATTCAAACTCTACTAAAGGTCACAAATTAGGACTTAATTGGGAGATTCACCCATGATCTTAGTCACTTGTTTCATTTGACGTGCAGATCCCATGGTAGACTGGGCACATGATTTCTTCACACCACAACAAGTGCACCAAAACACTAAAACCATAGACAATGGGCTCAATGAACGGTTGTGAAAAATAATACAAGTATAAGTGGAATTTCATCCATAACCATTGGGAAGGGTTGAAAATAAGTTGTCAATAGATGGACATTGGTTCGAAAGGGTGTCTAGACCAAAAGCGGTCAGTACTTACAATGGCTAATAGCAAGTCGGATTGGAATCACTAGGCCTATAAGAAATAATACTGACTTTACTCAATACAACAACTAGGTCAGCCCGGGTCAAAATCCCGAAGGTCCAATAAAACGAACTTTTCATGTGCAAGTTTTCTTAAATAATTTTCAACATTTTTGTTACTTTTTTTTTTTTTTTCTTTTGTTGCTATTGGAGGGTTCCCATCCTTTGGGCTGGACTAATTCATTCGGATCCAGAAAAAATCCGAATAAACTCCCATGTAGTTTTAGTGTGGTAGTGCAGTTTCGAACTTACAACCTCGGAATACAAACCATGGTTCTAAACCAACTGAACTACTTCTTGGGGATCATTCCATGAGGTTAAAGAGGTTGTAGGTTAAGTGAAATTAATGAGAGAGAGAGAGAGAGAGAGAGAGAGAGAGAGAGAGCATTTGTTTGTACAAGAGGTAGAACCTGAATACGGAGATATGTTTTCTCCGACTTGAAGGCTTTGAAGACAACAGAAGCATGAAAATCAACCATGTCAGAGCTTGCTTGGAAGAAAGAATCGATTAATGGATTGCCTCCATTGTTGTTAAGCCACCCCAAAACTCCCCATTTTGCAGCCATGGGAGCACTGTACTTGTTTTCTTGCTTGGGTGACCCAGTCCCAACAGAGATGACTAAGAAGTCTTTGCAGTACTCCATGGGGTTTTTGTCCAAGAAATCTGAGTTTCCCATTTGAATCTCTTTACTGACTTGGGTGATAGCTGCTAATGTCTACACAAAACAAATAAATAATTTTTTTATATTTCATTTTCTCATGTCATCACAAAAAAAAATAATTCTTTTTATGAAATTGATTTAATTTTGATAGATGTTTTAATCTACAAATCCCTCTTTTTAACCTTTTATTTTTTTTATGAAAAAAAGGCCTTGGGATGTAAAGACATTTCATTTCAAATAGTAATATAAACTTGAATTTGAAGAAAAGGAATGTGTTTTTACAGGATTATTGGCTGCAAGTCCTCCATCAATGAGGTCGAAATTCTTGATATTTCCAAGAGTATCTTTTGTTTGGAAGTGGTGGGCAGGAAGATATGTTGGAGCTGCCGAGGTACCGATGCACACGTCTGAAAGGAGAGGGGGTTCTTTGAAAGCTTCGAATTCCCTTTTTGCCTGTATAAATAAAAGAAAGATTTTAAGTTAGATTCAAAGTTACTAAACTATTATCGTCATTAATGGTTTTTTTGTTTGCATAAAATACATAGAAAGCTATTATAAAATAAACTCCACCAAAGGAAAGAGGAGAGGCCGTGTACAAGCTGAGGGAGACTGAGGTGAAAGAAATCCGGTGGTGATGTTGATGGGACCTCAATTTTCGTAGCTATAGGTATTGAATTATTAGATGGTGATGGTTGGGCATTCATTTTCAATCCTCCCTTAATTTAATTTTCACTAAAGGAACCAAAGTAGAAGCAAAATAGAAGCAAACAAGCCCAAAGGCAACCAAAGTAGGGAATTCGAGGCTGTGGAGCCAATTGGAACCTCATAAAACAAGAGGAAGGTGAGGGGTGTGTTTGTGTAAGATCCCTATTAATTTTGGGGACATGACAGTTTGTCATTAAAAGAAAAACTCGGGATCATTTAGCATTACTAATTATCAATCAGATTCAAAACTTTAAAACTAATTGTTAAATTAAATAAAAGTCAATTAGCAAGTAACGATCATCGAATCACTTGCAAGAAGAAACTGATTTTTTTTATTGATGGGTCCACAATCACCCTTTATATATGACTGACGAGGTACTAGTAGGTCTCAGTGGAATGTTGCACATTTACTTATGTGGCAAGAAAGATCTAAGCCCTAACTCGCCAAATTTGTCAAGAGTTGGATATTCATTTTGAGTAATTCAAATTTTAATAAGCAAACCCCAATCAATAGCATCTTCAAATTTCCAGTAATTCCTGGAATCAAGGATCCAGATCCTAAAAGACAATGAATAATTTAGCTTAGCAGACCTCCGAATGAATCATGGAAAAATGATGTTGAGATCATTGTGGTAACGAACCTCAAAGGTGGAGAAGATGATAGGCTGCAAGATCCTGATGTCGAATGCTGGAATGACCACGTTTGTCAAGGTTTGGTGCAACCTCGTTTCTCCAAGATATCCTCGAAGGATCGAGTGTAAATACTTCCCATCGTATTTAGGCCCCGACACCGCACCCCAAAAGTTCCAAACTGAGCCCAAAATGCCACTGCAATAACACCTTCCTGCCATCAGTAGTCACACATGCCCATGTATTGGGATTGTATTACTTGGTACTAATTGTTGTAATACCGAACACATTTTGTATCTTGGGTGGGGGTGTACAAAAAATCCGTCGATCAGTAAAACCGATCAGGTCCGATCTGATCTGCAGATTTTTCACCGAACCGAAAATAAATAGATTTGTGACGGATTGAAAATCTTGTAATCCGTTAGCAAATGATCGGTGACGGATTTTACCATCAATCCGCGAATTTAATCCGATCCAATACATTGACATTAAATATAACTAAAAAAAAAAAAAACCTAAGGGGTCTAAATATAAGTTAAGAGGTCTAAATATAAAGGAAGAAAAAACTTCAAGGGGTCAAAATGTAATTTACTTTTATATTTAATTATAATAAATGAAAATCTAGACCAAATGTCACCCCAATCTTAAGAGCATGCTCTTCAAATATTCTTTAACATTAGATTCAACAGATTGAACCGATCTGATCCGGTCCTTCACGGATCGGATCGGTTTTTAATAGCTACAGATTGGTGACGGATTCCAAATACATCAATCCGTAAGTAACGGATTGGTGACGAATTTGACCTAATCTATACCAATTTGATTTATGTATACCCGTAATCATGGGCTCACGTACACAACATTATGCAAATATGATAACTACGTTGTTAAATTTTACTATTCTTTCTACTGGCCTGTAATAGGCCCACCCAGTAATCTCACCAGACGGCGTAAAGCCACCCAAAAACGTTACATGATAAGGACATCTATAAATCACCTCTTTTGAGGAAATATCTTTGGCGAGTGTTCTAGGTAGAAGGGGACGATGTCCTTGGCAGCATAGAGAGGGCGGTTGTTCTCGTCTGGAGCTGTGATCATGGTGGTCACTAGCCCACCTGTGCTCGTCCCTGCAATCACATCGAAATAATCTGCAAGCCTCACGTCCTTCCCATCAAACTCCTGCAACCACAAAACAATGAAAATTTTGCTTACAATCCTTCTATTTTTCATGAATGATAATGGCAAGAAGAAGAAGAGAAGAAGAAGTACTTGTAACTTGGATTCAAGAAATGCAAGAACAGTCGCTGGAATGATGCCTCTGAGGCCGCCTCCATCTATGCTAAGCACTGTCACAGTTTTTCCTACTGCAGGAGGGGGATTGCTCAAACTACCCATTGAAGTACTTGAGACTCTAATTCACAAGTCTTCCTCTCTCTGTGCTTATGAGCTTGGAACTTGTTACTCGATATAGTCTTCAGTAGAGAATGAGGAGAGGGCGGGGAAGAAATAGAAGGCAGGAAAAGTTTGGAGAGGTAGAGAAGAGCACAAGAGAAGAGAAAGAAGGAGAAATTTATAGTAGAGTGAGCAGCAGCAAAACACGGAAAAGCAGTGACCTGAAAGTCGCTTGTGCCAGAGGAGAAGAAGTAAAAAGGAAGTGTGTGGTTGAGACATCATTGTCCTTTCTTATCTCTTTTCTATGAAACTTCAAAAGAGTTTTGAAAATTCTAAAAAATATTTAATCTTCATTTATAATAAATTTAAGGCTCTTTACATGAATTAGAAAAAATCGATAACCATTCTTGAAGGGTTTTAAAGTGTTTATATAAATAAATATGAAACTATAATGTCGTAAGATCAAATGCTAAAAGGCAACTACATAGATAGAAGGGAGGTACAATAGTGAAGCTCGATCAATTGATGAAGAATTGACAAATAAAAGGTCATCATCCAGTGCGGTCCCACCAAAATAGGGTCCTGAGAGGGTCCAAAACTGAAGACAAACTTAACTTTTAGCAAATTTTTATAAAGTGTCTGCTCGTAGGTCTCAAACCTACATTATCACGTATGACACCTGAGATTTTTACCATTGACAAGTCTTACAGCATAATCAACATTTAAAAAATATTTGTTAGAGGGAATTTGTCATATCTTGATATGCTTTAAAGGGAATACACTTCTTGTTACATTACCTTTCCCCCTCACTTTTACCAATAAAAATTTCAAGTATTTAGAAAGATATGATGGATAGTTTCTCTCTCTTTTTTTTCTCTTCTTCTTTGGGCAACAAAACTTTCATTAAAAAAGAAGAAGGGAAAACAAACACAAAAAATAAAAAAGTAAGAGAGCCTCTCAACCCCAAATTTGGCCAAACTATCGGCCAAGAAGTCAGCCGATGTAAGTTTATAATGGAAAACAACATTTAAGATGGCAGAAACAACACATTTTTTCATTAAAGATGAATTGAAATTCCCAAAAATCAGACTTCCTACCGGATGCCCAAGGAATCACATTAGAGGAATTGCATTAATGGACTTTCGAAAGATTATTATTTCTTACTGTATAGCCATGTAACGAAACACTTTAGAGAGACCCAAATTGATGGCATAAAACTAGTTAATGGAATGGTGATAATGATGATAATCAATCTCATAAAAATAAAGGTTTGTGGGGGCACACCAGGGGATGAGAATAGTGCTAAGAAAATGGTGCAGATTTAGGGACCCCATTAAAACTATTTTTCCTTGAAATTGCATATTAATTTTTCACTTTTTATAGTAGAAAAGTGATTGCATCAAACATGAATATAGTTTTCACTACAATAAAAAATCAGTTACGCTTTCCATACTTCTTTTGGGGTAATGCAGTAAGGTGCTAATTTTCAGATTGAACATATTTATCATCATTCCGACATAAGTTTCCTAACATCAAATTGGAAATCCATTGATCTTTGATCAATTGGTGAGGGGACACGGACCTTCTTCCTCATTCACCCGGTCCATGCACATGACTCTCTCCAAGAGGTTGGCTGCCAGCTTAGACTAGATCTTCTTGTTTCCACTAATTAAGATTCCGTGTTGTCCAAATCCAATAGTGATGGTCGCTCCAAAGATGTCCTTTTCCACTCCCGATTTCAAAAGCCTACTAATGGTCATTAATAGATGTGGAAGACTGTCGTGACTCATGGAAATGTTGGAAGATAAAAGCAAAGAAATAGTTATGAAGATCCCAAGAAAATACTTTCTACTATTTTCACTTAAAGAAATAACCCATTATTTTTTATTAATTCTTTAATTCCATGAGTTTTTTTTTTTTTCATGCTATTGGAGGGTTCCGACCCCTTTGGACTGAACTAATCCATTCGGGCCTAGAGGGAAGTCGGGTAAACTCCCCTATAGCTCCAGTGTGGTAATGCAGTTTCGAACATACAACATCTGGATGCAAACCGTGGTTTTAGGCCAACTGAGCTACCGCTTGAGGTTCATTTTATGAGGTTCAACACTCCCTGCTAGGTGGAATCCGTTTGGTCCACTTTTTGTGATATGCATGTTTTAGAGTTGAGTTGTTTATTCTGAAATTCGAACCAGTTAGTTCTGAAACCATATTACAATTTCTTAGCTAATCATTCCTATCAAGACTTTAAGGCATTAGTAAGACAATGGAAATACTTTTCACTACATCTTTGGGATGATTATTTCTCCAATCATTTCTCTCCCACATTTTCTACCTTAAAGGTACATATAGATTATTGGGCCTCTCTAAGGCCTTCTGGAAGAAGCAATAATTAGGGAATCCTTGAAAATTCTCATTTGAGATTTTTCTCATGGAAAGAGTCTTTTCTGGACTTATTTTAGCATCGTTGAAGAACTATTCAAATGTTGTTCACCGCAAATCCTTGAAAATTCTCAGTTGTGATTTTTTTTCCGTGGAAAGAATCTTTTCTGGGCTTATTTCATTTGCAGAACTATTCAAATGTCGTTGACCGCGACAACGGCATTGACTTTCTCATGCCACCAAGTGGGTTCATGTGGGACCTAAAATTCTTTTCAACATCTAAACATGTAATTCCAAGTCATTGTCGTCGTCTTCTTCTTCCTCATCTTCATTCTTTGTGTTTTTTGCTTGAAGACTATAGTTAAACAATGACACTGAAAAGGAACATAACATAAACACAAAACAAAGGACTAGTCACAAAGCATGTAATTCCAATTCATCGTCGTCTCCTTCTTCTTCCTCATCTTCATTCTTCGTGTTTTTCACTTGAAGACGGTCATAGTTAAACAATGACAGTGAAAAGGAACATAACAAAAACACAAAACAAAGGACTACTCTCACAGAAATTGGTAGAAGTTTGGGTCAACCCTACCCACTAGGGGGACTCCCCCACCTCAACATTTCATAAAACCCCTTAAATATTTAGAAAACCCTATGCAATTTTTACATATGGCTCCTCCAAGTCTTCTACAATTTTTTGTACATAATGGCGGCATGGCAGCCCCCAAGGAAATGTTCTTAGATCCGCCCGTCCCTAGCTTTTGGTCCAGGAAGCTACCATTCATGGCAGTTGGGGCCACTACATTTTTCTACCCGTTAACCTTCAGGCTTCTCCTCAATTTATAAGTTATAGACGATAAAAGAAGTACACACTCAAGACCATAAGAATTGGTTATGCAAAAGGGGTAGCTCAGTTGACTTAGGACCACAATTTACACCCAGAGGTTGTGGACACTTGGGCTACAAGGAAGTTTACCCGACTTCCCTCTTAGCCCGGAGAAATACTGGTTGTGCAATTCAGTTGGCTCTTGACATTTCCTACTCATGTAGGGCAGAAGCCAAGGATCAAACTGTGGGCACCTAAGGTGAGAACTGAGAAGCAGGCTATCCAACTAATTCGACTATCTTTGTGTTCTCAAAGGATCTAGCCCTTAAAAAATTGGGATATGGGGCCTGATTTATTCCTGATCTAATAATACAAGGTCTAGGTTCAGGTTAATAATTGTGAGACCCATCAGATACCGGGTCCATTGTAAGTCTATAAGGTAAATTGGTTCCGAGATCCACAATGGGCACGGTCTATTCACCATGCAAAAGCCAAGGTGGGGATGAAAATCCGTTGGGCCCACATTGTACCTGGACCCCTAACCTGAATTAGCAATACGGATCCGTACCTGCAACTGGACTCGGATCATGTCCATACCAAAATTAAATTGAAGACCCAAAACTCGATTGGACTTGAATGAAGGACCTTGATCTAGGCCAACTTGAGGTCTAATTACTTATATAATAATACAAAGGACAATTTTCAAAAAAAGTATAAAACTTTTGGTTCATTTTTTAAAAAAATATATGAAGATTTGAATGTCTCAAAAGAGTATAATATTTTGCTATAATTCTTTCAATCAAATCCTCTCAAAATTCCTTTTGAGAAATGACAAAAATTACCTTTCCTTATTACAAAATTTTGTCTTTTATTAACCTCTTTTGTCCCCAAGACTGGCCATTTTGATTTTAATGATCATGACTATTTAATGAAGCTAGATTTTTAGTCATTCCTTTTTTAACTATTCATGCATGAAGGTAGTTAAAATACCCCCACCGGGAAATTTGGGTTGGACTTGATCATTTTTTAAAAATGATTTATCAAAGAAATTCCTTGAAAAATGACATAAGGTTATTTTCACTATTTTGTAGGATTTTTTTATGGAGAGGAATTGAAGCAAGAATTGTGGAAATGTTATGAACTTTTTTGAAATATTAATATCTTCATGTGCTTTTTTTAAAATGAGCCAAAAGTTTTATACCTTTTTTAGATTTTCCCTAATACAAAATACATAAATTTACACATGCATATACTGTTATTATTTTTATTTATTTTAAAGAGAATATCATATTGTATTAAGAATTATCAGGAATATCACATTCGAGGATTACAAGATCATGAATAAATTGTGAAGCACAGTTTCTCCAAATGTAATATGTCGGTTCGAGTAAAGCTTCCTTCATCAATCTATGTGCCACTTTATTTGCTTCCCTCTTGACTTATTCAACTTGCCATAACTAAAAATTTAAAACCGATTCAGCAGAGTCTCAATTGTCCATAGTGGCTCGGCTGAAATTCCTTTCTTCACACGTAAGAGTCGATAGCGGCTACATGTACATGGATACGATAAATTACAAATGGGTTCAAATATTCAACTTGTACCGTGCAATTTATTTATTTTTGTTTTTTCTATTCAGGTCAAATGGGTGACACACTTTCATCCCTACCCTAGTTGTTGTCCTCATAAACTGACAGGTCCAGACCCATTTTGATTCTTCTGCCTGAAAAACTTGATTTTCAGGAATTCTATGAGTCAAGGCCTTAGAGGTCCTATTTGATTCAAACTCTTTCTCCACCTTTTGTACACTTTGATTCTTCTGTCTGAAAAAACTTGATTTTCTTCACGATCGATGAGAGATCCCTGAGAATTTGATGTCACTTCTAGATTTCCATAACTCACTTCTTTTGTTTGATACGAGCTTCTTTCTATGGATTCAGTAGGAGTTTTTATATTCCAAAAATATATGCGATCCTATGTGTGTGTCGGGCGTGGGAGATCACCGTCTTAGGTGAGAGCTAGCGTGATGGGCTCCACCTATTATCAATCCGAACCATCCACACACGGGATCTCCCCAAATGACGCTGAAGCCTATGAATTTGCTGCCATCCAAATGAAATGGACCATTGGATCCAAGGTCAAAAAAATTTCTTTAATAATAGAACTCATTAAACTTGTGAGCCACAGATCAAGAGGATAGAGGCATGGGATTAAACCCGAACTTGATAGCTAGGCCCATCAAGGGTAGCTCTTTCCATCCCATCAGATCCCGTGATCAGTGGGGCCCCATCATGCTTGCTCTCACCTAAGACGGTGAGAGCACTGGAGCATTTCCTATGGGACTATATAAAAGATCATTTCACTCCAAAAATATTTATTTATGGACCTTGTTGATAATGTGCCCTTATCCAAATGAAGCGTCACGACCCGAATTCCACACTTGTTTTTTTAATTTTTATTTTTAACATCCGTCTGAATTCGAAGTTCAAATCTCCCGTTTGGTAATTTTACTTGTCAAGTAAAGTCAAGTAAAGTAAAGCATCAAATCCAAAGCAGCTTAATTCAAAACTCCCTTCATCATTTTCCAAAAAAAGTCAAAAAGCAACTACTTTTATTCACTAAAAGACCAAAAAAAAAAATTCATTTTCCCATACAAAAAGTCAAAAATATTTCATCCTAAATAAATAAAAATAAAATACCGTCATAACCTACTTATATTTTATTCCCTCTCTTTATTTCACTTCACTTCACTTTATTTAAAAAGTAAAATTACCAAACGGCCCAGGGTTTAAGTCAATCAATCATGTGAGATTGGTCAAATCACAATGGAATGTTTAAAAATAGGCATCATGACCAAGATCACAAGCACAAGCATAAATAAACCTAATTTTATTAACTAAATAAACTTAAAATATCAAATCATAATTTAAAGTCAAATAAAATTACCAACAATAGTCTTATTATAGTTCCCAAAATAAACTAATTTAAATAAGAAACTATAGTCCGCGGCATATTTAGACATCAACGATATCATCTACGGCCCATTCAATATCCTCTTGAGGATCACATTCAAGTAAATCATCCTCCTGATACTCAAGTTACTCTTTATTCGACACTGCACTACCACACTTGGGCTATAGGGGAGTTTACCCGGCTTTCCTTTGGACCCGGAGATATTACTCCAGCCCAAAGGGTTGGGAACCCTCCGATAGCAAAAAAAAAAAAAAAAAAAAAAAAAATCCTCTTCATTACCTAAATTGATCCATGATTGGAGTGAGTTTCTCATCAAGTATACAAAAACTAGGCATGCAATGTGTTCAATCATAAGAAAAAAAAAAGGAATTTAGACAAGTACGTATAATAATGCAAGAGTGAGTATGTGTATTTATTATCAATTATTCAATTATCCATTATTGTATGTTTGTTTATTATCAATTATTCAAGTACCCATTATTTATTGAGTCCGGATCACCTATCGTATTTGTTATACATTCACTATGAGTGGACCAATAATACTCTGCCACGTCATCCTAAAATTTAGGTGATTCTCTTTCATCTAATTTAAACCTTTTAAACTTCAAAATCACCTAAATTTTTTTATGATGTGGCAGAGCATTATTGGTCCACTCACGGTAAAGGTATAACAAATGCTACAGGTGATCCGGACTCTTATTTATTCCATAATTCTTGTGACATAAATTTATGAGAAATTCAATAAAAATATAAGTAATTGCTAACTATCCATATGGTAAATAATTGGGTTGCGATCAATAGGGATTATTCCTACGCGCGGTTCACTTTTAAGTGGTCTTTTGAGGCACTATTCCCCTAGCTCATTTTTCATAAAACACCATAGTTGAGGACCTATTTGGATGTTTACAGAATAAATAAATTATTACTTTTTAAATAATAATTTAATTTAAGTTTTGGGGTTGGATTTTTACAATAAGTTCAGGGGCAGAACTAGAGTGGGGCTGGTGGTAGTCATAGCCCCACTATAAATTCGTAAGACACTGCTCTTGTTATGAAAATTGTCAATTTTCATATTGCCCCCAAAAAAAATTGAAAAATGCCCCCATCTATTAGAAAACTATAGTCTTTCTTTCACATTGGCACCTCCAAAAATTCTTCTCACATAGTGCAGCCCCCACAGAAGGTAAGTTAATTTTCTATCCCCTCCGGAATAAGTATAGAATCATCTATCATCATCATAAAAGCATTATCCTAACTATGTTGGGGTTCTACTATATGAATTCGATCTGTTCCTCTATTCCAATCTATGCTTATCCAAACCCTCGGTTAGATTGACATCTTTAGATCTATTATTTCATGCATGATTATATGAATGCATACAATGACTCTCTCTCTCTCTCTCTCTATATATATATATATATATATGAGCAGGACTCTCCTACGCTAAAGTTTACCTTATCCTAAGTTGGAATAGTGTTGGTCCCACAAATCAAAGTCGATTATATCTGTTTTTGCATGATGGAATTGGAAAATTCAGTTCTAATTAGATTTATCTTGATTTTGGAGATGATCATCATGCAAGAAACAACGATAATCGACTTTGATTTGTGGGACCGGCACTGTTTTAGCTTAAGATAAGGTAAACTTCATTTAAAGAGAGCTGACCCATATATATATACATGGGCAAGGCTCTCCTAAGCTTGAGCTTAGGATAAGATTCCATTAGCTAACGCTTCTGGGGCCCATCCTTGATCCATCCAAATGGACCAAACACATGACCCCCCTAAATTGCACATGCCCACCAACTTTTGGTCCGATTCAAATTTACTAGACCGTTGGATCAATTATATACCGATCTGAATGGACCGTTAACCATTAAACTTTTGGTGCCCAGATGGAGATGATAGAAACCACGGTTGGGGCTGATTTTTTTGCAGGAATTCCAGGGAATCCTAAAATTCCCCCCACCCACATCCCCATGTGCGTCTCCAAGTGGGCTCCACCACACAATTGAGCTTACTTCAGTTTACCTTATCTTAAGCTTCAACTTACCTTATTTTAAGTTTCAGCTTAGGAGAGCTGGCCCCTATACATATATATATATATATATATATGTAGCATCTCCTCAATGAGGAGAGGATCCGCTTAACACGTGCTCCACTCTATGTCATTGTTAAAAACAAAATGGTCCCACGCTAGCTCCACTTGATTTCTTAAAAAAAAATGATCCCGCCCAAAACCTAATGCTACCGTCTCTCACTCGTTATCTCTCTTCGTCACTCTTCAGACACCACACCTCTCTCCCGACTACACTCCATCCGCCTGCCAGCGACCCGATCGCACTCTCTCCCCTCTCCCTCCCTCTTCCAACTGTGCTTATTGCTTTTAATCTATCATTATCACCATCAGCATTGCCTTATCCCATCTATATGGGATTGCTATGTCAATCAATTATTCCAGTTAAAAAAGCTTCCAATCTACTTATCCCAACTGTTAATCACTTTAGGGCTGTTTACTGAATTCTAAGCAATGGGGCTTGGAATTGATTATTGAAGGGCTAAAAGTGAAGGTCCAAAGGTGAAATGAAACTATCATATTTTGAATAGGGTGTGCGACTAGTACCTGTTGAAGTACAGATTTTGAATATGTGTGTGTGTGTGGGGTACCTCCGAATGCAAACCGTGGTCTGAGCTACCCCTTCGAGTTACATTTTATCATTTCATCTTAGTATTTCCTGGGATTTTACATTATACAGGGTGAAATTTTTTCTCACTATCTAAGTAAGCAAAATTGAGATCCAGTAAGTAGAAAGCCGTTCTCTTCCTTCTTACACGTACAGGTAAAATACATTTCACTTCAAACAACGGAAAATACAAACCATAGAAGATAAAATCTTCATAGACTCATACCCTTTTAAAAATAATGAGAGTAAAATTGAGGCCCAGAAACAATATTAAGTAGGCCAAACGTTATGCCATTCACATTGCTTTGAACAACGACTAAGAAGCCCGGTCCAAATTGGGCTAATTTCATAGTTTCCTCCAAAGAGAGAATAAAAGAGGAGAAACAAAACGAGAGACTAAAATTTTGTGGTTTCACTTTCTAACTTGATCCAATTTGCTCCCATCACATACTCATTTATCACATGCCATATAATTTATGCAAATTGGTGTAGACCACTGCTAGGCAATGTTCTCAGGCAAAATGGTTATATGGCATGAATCATGTAAAGGTGGGGGCCATGCATATATAAATTAAATAGGGATGTAAACGGGTCGGTTTTGGTCGGGTCTCTAACCCGGAACCGTTAATAAGAAGGTGGAATCAGACCCGGAACTGTCTTTGGACCAGTGATTTAGTTCTGGAACCGTTAAGGAGAAGGTGGAACCGAACCCGAAACCATAATCATATATGGGACGAGTTTGAGTCCGGATCTAGGTAGAGAATGATATGGGAAAAAATATAATTTTAAGGAGAGATTCTCAAAAATTGATATAATGTGTCAGGTCTGGATCTATAGGTCCGAACTAAGGTGAAACCGAACTCGTTTAGGTCACTCATAAAAAAAAAAAGACCCAGACTTGAAATCATTTACTTAACGGGCCTAAATAAAGACCCAAATGCGATTTTTAACGGCCTAAATAAAGACCTAAATACGATTTTTAACGGGTTGAAACCTTCAACTAATTGGAAAATGGAGACCCATTTACCTCCCTAAAGTCAAATAATTAGTTGCTGGTCGCTTAGCAGTCGAGGATTATTTCTCAAGAAAGAGGGGCCTAGATTCAATGCAAGTGTGGATTTTGGATATTAGGAGCACCAATCAGAGGACATATAAAGCCACGTGGCAGCTTTAGGGAGGATAATGTGGCCCGTGGAATGGAGGGGTATACGCTACCATCCATTTCCTCTTACCAATCGCTCCTAGTGGTACCAGAGAGTTGTCGATAGGAAAAACATACTGAGAAGAAGGCGGAGGAGAAAACAGGGGCGTGCTGATCAACGGCTCTCGTTTCTCGAAGGAATGGCATCTTCTTCTGCGATGATGGCATCAACGGCTCTTGTTCGTCTTCCGACTACAGCCCTCTCTCGCTCTCACTCCCCATTTCTACCCCCACTTGCTACTTCTCGTCACCACACAACGCTTTCCTTCACTTCTCACCCCCTTCCAGGTACAATGATTCTCTCTCTCTCTGGTTTTGGGTATCAGAAAACTAGTTATTTTGACTTAATCAGTTCTTGGTCACGTTGCATTGAGCCGTTCATGTTCGGATCAGACTTCAGCCACTAGTTTACATTGTGGAATGGTCAAATAGAATGCACTGATTCAAGATAGTTCTCCATTTTTGGAAAGGTGGCTCCTTTTTTTTTTTTTGTACGTGAAAAGAGCTATTTTCCTGTTTGGCTGGTACAGTATATGTAAATTCAGAATCCATGAAGATGGTGTGTTTAATGTGGTTTAAGGCTAATTGAATTAGTGAATTAAGTAGGAGCGTTTTCTGGGGTTTTTGAAAACTGGGGTTTTCATCAGTTTGTGAAATCATGGGAAATCGAGCAGGTGGGAAGTAAATTTTTTTTGAAGAAAGTGGGTCTGTTTGGCATCATTCTGGGAATTTTTCATTCTGAGAATGAATGAAGAGAAACTTGTTTGACAGACATTTTGTGAGAGTGAAAATCTAGAGAAATAGAGAGAGGAGGAAGATAGAGAGGGAGATACTTTATAGATATGTAGAAAGGGAATTAAAATGGCTGCCAAACAAGAATTTTTTACATTTATTCTCAGAATGAAACATTTCCATGATGATGCCAAACGGGCCCCATCATCCACATGCAATAGCAACGTGATTTCAGGTATAATTCAGTTTTCAGCTGTTGTTTCCAGATGGCCTAGCAGACTTATAGTGTCTTGATTAAATTCCTATTCCCAATAATTGTTTGTGGGGGTGGGGGGCGGCGGGAGGTTGGGGTTTGTGGTTTGTGGAAGTTTCCCTGCTTCCTAAATGGAATTGAATGATCCAGTGGGGCGGACCTACCCTTTCATGACCTGGGGCGGTGGCCCCAGGTCATATTTGAAATTGCATGATATTTGAAAGGGCCTGAAACCTCTCCCATGTATGTTTAGTAAATAGTTGCCCTACGTCTAAATATTGTGATCGCCCCACGTCACAAAATCTTGGTGAAAACACCCATCTTTTCTTTGAACATCGTCTTCCCACCAAAAGTACCATATCCTCTTTACATTGATATCTTTCGACGAAGAGTCTAAGATCCTTACACTGATCAAGTTCTCGTTGTCAGTTATTTCGTAGTTAGTCTCTCTCACCAAACAACCCTAAATAAAGCAATCTTCCCTCTCTTCAAATGTAGTATGATCATAATTACTCTATGCCTAAATTTGAACCCTTATCCTATGTTTGGGAAGTGGGGAGGAGAGGGGAGGAAAAATTTAAGGGGGAAGGAAAATGAAGGGGAGGGGAGGGAAAATTTATTTTACCTCCTCTTATTTGGATAGTAAAAAGTAGGGGAAAGAAAAGTGAAAAAGTAGGATTTTGTTTGTTTGTGAGGTAGATAAAAAATTACCAAAAAGGGTATTTCAAAAAGTCAAAATGTAGGAAGATTGCCATTTCAAAAGCGGCATTTTGGTCATTTCAGCAAAAATCCCCTCTTTGCTCCTCATTTTCCCCTCACTTTTGAGGGAAAAATTTTTTGGTGGGCCCCACACAAATTTTCCCCCCATATTCCCTTCCCCCACTTTCCCTCCCCCCTTCCTAAACACCCTCCATTAACACATTCCCTCCATTTTTCCCCTCATTTTTTTTCCTTCCCCCCATTTTCCCTCCTTCCCAAACATAGTGTTAATTTTCAAATCCTAATTTCAAACTCTAAATCTCTAAATCCTAATTCAAACTTTAAGCCCTAAAACACCAAATCCAAGCATATCTATAAGTCCCAAGCTGACCAAATCACCACTGGGCACACTTTAAACTTCTATTCATACATAAATCAGGCCTTATGACTCATATGTTTGGATAACTTGAGTTGCATTTATGTAGCGATTTTTCTTCTTTGCCACAGGCCCATGATCATAGGGAATGGTTTTTACAGTTAGGTAAGTGCAGGTAATCAAATTCCTTAAATCCAAATAAAACACCTTCGGAAACCCAAATTGGGTACATGAGTGCTCACCCAAATCATCGTTACAGGGTATCCAAACACCTAGGATTAAAGGAAATATTATCTTTGGTTCTTTTGATGACGATGAATTGATGATCATTAGAAATTGGAAGAGGGAGTGAAAAGGCACTTCAATTGGGCAAGAGATCTAAGCATGGAAAAAGTTTTGTGTTTATTTAAATGCAATACATTTTTTGCATTGTTAATGTGAAAAAAAGTTAGCAAAGTCAAGTAAAAGTTTAGCCCCAACCAAGTAAAAATCCTGGGTCCGCCACTGTGAGGATGATTCTATGCAGAAAATTGTAATCAAAAGTGTTTAGTGAGAGTGAAGTTTACCAGGTTACAGGCACACTGAGAAGCTAGGACACATAATAAGATACACATCATTACTCATTTTCCACACTACTTTGCAGCCACTGAAATGATAGTGATCATGATCATTCACTTTCATCAACAAAAAGGGGAAGAAAAGCTCTCTCTCAATTCCTAAGAATAATGCGATTGACGGATTTTTCCTTTTTCTTTTTATTTTGTAATCTTGGATGCCTTTGCTTTGTGTGCACTAGCACATACTAAATATTATGAAGTTGGAATTTATAACTTTTGTCCTGTTTCTTTATTAACAGAGTCCCGCAGGTTTTCTCCACTTCAGATAAGAGCTTCTTCCTCTGAAGAGACATCCAGTTCTTTTGAAGTTGAAGAGATCTTCTCAGATTTGAAGGGGAAGGTTGAAGTTCTCCAATTCTCTCAGTCTAGAAGCAGCATTGATTTGTGTCCAACACTTAATTCTAAAGCTGCTTGCTATCTATTTTTGTGACAGTGGGATGCACTTGAAAACAAGTCCACTGTAATTCTCTACGGAGGAGGTGCGATAGTTGCTGTTTGGCTATCATCTATTGTCGTCGGTGCCGTCAACTCGGTCCCTCTGGTTTGTAGTCCAATTGGTTCTGGCTTGTCTTGCCTTAGTTTGTCAAGAAGTAAATGGATATTCTTCAGTTGCAGCTGGTTAGAATATTTCATTAGTTTTGATGGCTCTGCCCTGCTAGGCTGGAGGGCAATCTGATGTCGCATCACAGAATGTGGGATGCCATTTATCTAACTTCTCTGCTGCTAATCAACATTGTCAATTGATGTTACTGTTTATTTGGTTGGAAAGGGGAAAGAATGCACCCACCTAGCGCAATTTCTGTTTTGCATGCTAAAAAAAGTTCAACCCTATTTGCAAGTTGGGACACATCCAGATGCTTATTTGGTTTTTACTTATGATGACATGACATAGAGTTCAATTTTATGCTGAGGTCTATTACCCATATCAACGTATTCTTTTCGTTTTGATTGTTTGGTTTTCTTTCCCATCAGCTTCCAAAGATTATGGAGTTGGTTGGGCTTGGGTACACTGGATGGTTTGTCTACCGATACCTTCTCTTCAAGGTTAAGCAACTGACATAAATTACTAATGTTGTTGTGATTGGATGTTGATTTCCAAAAAGGAAAAACCATATGTTTATAACAAAGAGCTATTGCTTTCTGCAGTCGAGCAGAAAAGAGTTGGTCACAGATATTGAAGTGTTGAAGAAAAAGATCGCTGGAACAAGTGAGTAGCTAGAGACAGGAGGTCTATGAAGCTTATGTATTAAAGGAACTTTTATCCTGTAAATTAATTGCGGTTTGTCATCCTCTCTTTCCTTGTGTGATTCGCTCTTCTGAATGTAAGTCATGAATTGACAGTTCAGCAAATGTCTTTTTGAGGATCTTTTCCCTTTTAAAATGCTCTTTCCACTTGGTTGATTTTGTCTTACGAATGAATCTACATGCTGACATTTTTTTGTGAAGGGCTCTGTTTGTTTGCATAGAATACATAAAAATCCATGGTCAAATGAGATCCACCAAAGGATTATTAAAGAGGTGAGGGGTGAAGGATATAAGATAGCGATATATATATATATATATATATATATATGCAACGCTCACTTTCCTGTGATTTAAATTACTGGGGTGAGTATTTATTTCCCGACTTCCTTCAATTCATTTTTCATTAGAGGGGAGTTAATTGATGGTTGTTTTTGGAAATTCACATTTGTTTCATCTATTTTAACCAGTTTTGCTATGACTCCTGTGTATTCATTTACATGAGAGATGAGACAAGCAGGGCATGAACGTTTTAGTACTAGTTGCAAAGGAATGTGGGTTCTGTTTTTCCTTTCTTTTGCTTGGGAATCAGATGTGGTGCACAAATCACAATGGCATATTTGGTAAATGGTATACCAAAGAGCTCATGGAATTGACACTTTTGTTGATATATTGATACCAATAGATTGATAAGCCACCTCAATGATGGATTAATGCTAAAACATTCTACTAACAAGGCGTTTCAGACCATCCTGTATCTTGATTTTGTGAATTTTGGCAGCTCTGAAAGACTGGAGCTCATTTTACTGTTTCAGATTGTTGTGAAGTGCAGATTTGTTTCAGACTGTTTCAGATTGTTGGTCACTGATGGTGACATGGAATAACTATGAAACTTTTGATTGAACCTCATTAAAAATTGCATATTGGGACACTACTAACAAAATTGTTGTCATTGTTATCTTAACCTTGTCCCATTAAACAAGGGTTGGTGGCTTAGAAGTTGTACCGTCTGGCTGGAAAAGAATATACCATTGACTCTACTTGACAGTTGAAACAAAAGAATGGAAGAAAAAGAAGGGGGGCAACTCTTGTCAACAGGCAGGGTTTTAGAAAAAATTCATAAGGGAAAAAATGTTCCATTCTTTTTGGAGAAGATTGACCCAGCCATTCCAATTTAGTTCCAGTATGCGGACCAGGCCAGGTCCTGGCAAACAAAGTGATTCCTTTTCAAATATTGAGAAGAATGGTAGAATATGATGCAGAATTCCTTTACATTTAGCAATAGTGGCAGCTGCTGGAAAGAGTTTTTAGGTATCCATTCTTAATGATCATTTGATTGTTAAGATAATGCTTCTCCCTTACAGTCCCAAATTATTTCTGGCACAAAAATCCATATTCATTTGGGAAGGACAGTATCTCACCTAATTTGATATATAATTTCCACCCCACTTAAAATATACAAAAATAAAATAAATGCTCTCATCTCAACACTTCTTTATATGAAGGTCCAATACAAATGAATAGCACTATATATTTCCTATTTAATTCTTCAAATTATTATCATTTGATTTTTCAGCGGCGGTCACTGTAAATATAGATCAAAGTAATATATCGTATCTTATGGGCGATATAACCTTTGTCACCAGCATTGAGTAGTTTTAAGTGCTGCTATCATACACAATTAGACACTTTTTTTTTTTCTCTTTTTTGCTAGGTTGGTATACTAGCCAGGAATGATACTATCAATATCAACCTCAAGGCCCAGGATGTGTGATACTAAGGTGCCAGCACTACTCGACCATGAGTGTGTTGGCAATTAGACACAAAATTTGGTAGTGAGTTATTACGGTCATGTGAGACCATGGGCCAGACATAATATATGGAAGAATTAAGAGTCACTTTACATGCTGTGGATATAAATCCAACCAATACTTTTCTTCATCAGCTCAAATCTTGAAATTAAAGTTTCCAGGATGCACTTGCTTGATAGTAAAGCAGATCTCATCAGAATAGGAAGGAAAAGTTCCTTTGGAAATGGCAGGGAAGAATCATGTCTATAAGCCATTGTCCCCATGAGATGCGTACCCTCAATGTCATTGGAGGAAAAAGGATGGCTGTCAGCTTGGCAAGCCAAAGGCACTGAGTCCACCTGATTCAAGGGTGAGTTCTATTTTTCATCCAATGGGAAGACTTATAATTTGGACCCCTACAAGAACCACAGAGACCATGTTGTGCCATAGTTTGAAAACTTAGATATGGTTGAGTGGACTCAGGTTGACCATAAAAGCAGGTTCTCAGCTACAAGCTTATGCGTGTTCATGGGCCGTGTCTGGCCCCGTTGGACGAAACCTAATCCAAACCCAGCCCTTTGAGCCCAATATTCAGCTCCAGGATTCGGCACATGGGCCATGAAACAAGGCCTGGGCCGGCACAGCCCATTTATGCAAAATATATACACCTTTTGTGTTAAATTTGTCTGGTTGGCAGGGCCTTTTAAGTGTATACAGGCCTAGGTCCTCCCATTTAATTACTGAACCAGACAGTTTTCCATTATTCTCTTTATATTTGATGTACTTTGCATGTGTTCAACTCAATTTGGTTTGTCAATCTTCTATCTACAGTAGGTCTTGAATTTTTTGCTGGTTTACATTACAATGTTGAGAAATGTGGCACCTAGTGTTTGTGTCCTCGTCTCCTTGACGGCATAGATGAACAAAGTCAGAATAACAAGATAAGTGAACCATTAAAACAAAGAACTAGGAGCACATGAAAGGTATCTAAAGAGTCATGAATCTAAAGAGTGATCATGACTTCTTTCATAGGAAAGTCAGAGATACATAAAAGACATGAGGAAATGACCTAGTTGTGCAGGATATATTCACAATGAGCCAATGACTGATATGGAGGGTCTGCTCCATAAATTCATCAGCAATGGTTAAATAAATCCGGTTACACTTCAATAAAAGTTGATCCCACCAGCTAGTTGGACAACAATGTATATACCACATTATTTTACATTCTTTTCTTTTTGTATTATGATCGTATAATATTTTACATGTGATTAATAACAAGTGAGGATTAAAAATCCCGGGGTGCCACCAGCTAATTATCAAGGGCTGGCCTCTAGAGGATGAGGACCAAATAACAAGCGATGGATTAATCAAAGAGATAAAAATAAAAGCCCATTGTGTACTTATGTGGGGTCATCTTAAATGTTGGAGAGTAAAAAAGAGAGCTTGTAAATTAAGCTATTTATCCAAAGTAGACGGGGAAATACAACTTGTGAATTTAAACCTTCAAAAAGAAAGAAAAAAAAAAAGTGGATGTAGCAAACATGCACCCCAATTTAATTAGGCCAAAAGATATCAAATGTGCAATTGAAATAAAAGAAAATTAGAAAACCTTTATGTTGATGGCTTTTGATTGGGCCTAAAAATAATCAATTACTTGACACCCACTAAGCATATTCTCCTCTCAAATGATAAGATCAGTGGGCCCCACAAGCATTCTCCCTGTTTAAAAATATTTTCATAGGGATCCGTACTCATTGTATTTTTCATAAGATCACACCAATTGCTTATTCATTCTGCCCTGTGACTCTCTGTCTTTCCACTTCCTGTACATGCCTTTCCACTTACTACATGTAACAATAGGAAGAAGACACAGCTCCAAAGTCCCAAGTATATCTTCAGCTTGTTTCCTCTCTCATCTTCCCAACTCAGCTTCACAGCTCCTCTCTCATGGCTTCTGAATCAATAAACCCCATCATCTTAGCATGGTCTCTCTCTCTCTCTCTCTCTCTCTCTCTCTCTCTCTCTCTGTGTGTGTGTGTGTGTATATATATATGTATCTTCTTCATCTTCTTCTTCTTCTTCTTCTTCTTCTTCTCTCTGTATATATACATGTGGGTTTTGTTGCAGGGGCTCAGGAGAGGATGGGCAGCTGGGGATTGGAAACACAGAAGAGAAGGACTGGGTCTGCAGCATCAAGGCTCTAGAGAACCAGAGAATCTCTGCAGTGGTTGCAGGAAGCAGAAACTCCCTTGCTATCTGTGAAGATGGAAAGGTCTCTTCTTTTTTTTTGCTTTTTTTTCCTATTCTCTTCTACGATTCTATCTTCTTTCACTAATACGGTTTCTGGGGTTGTTGTGATTATCGATTTATCAGCTCTTTACTTGGGGTTGGAACCAAAGGGGTACTCTGGGTCACCCCCAAGAGTCCAAGATTGAGAGCATTCCCTCCCAAGTTAAAGCCCTTGCCAATGTCAAGATTGTTCAGGTTAGTTCCTATATCATTATAAATTTATAATCATCATCCCATCTATCTGGGGTTGTTTTTGGGTGTCTGTAAGAACTTCAGGCTTGTTTACAGAATGCTAGAGAAGGCTGTTTAGTTAATGGTAATGAATCTTATGGTCCTAGGATTCATGACCTGATGGTAGAATTTTATGACAGTTGGGTGCTTATAAGCTGTTTGATCTATGGATTATATCCATAAAAGTTGTGATAGTTCAGATAATTATGAATTTTTGACTGGTGAAATTTTGTGAATGTTCATCAAATTATTCTTTGATTTAGGATTTACTGATTTGTTTTTCCTTTTACAATTATAGGCAGCTATTGGTGGTTGGCATTGTCTGGCTGTAGATGATGAAGGCAGAGCCTATGCATGGGGTATCATACTTGTCATTTCACTTACTAGTGTAGCCCGCCAATTCACGAATTTCCGTTTTCACTGGATAATTTAAGTGGTTACATTTTGCACAGGTGGGAATGAGTATGGGCAGTGTGGCGAAGAACCCGAGCGAAAAGATGACAGTGGCAAGCCTTTGAAAAGGGATATTGTAATTCCTCAACGCTGTGCCCCAAGGTTTTCTGTTCGCCAGGTGATCAAATTCAATGGATTATTCTCTATGATGGGATGGTTTGGATTAATGTATTTGAGGCTGAGTAGTTATTGTCTTTGTTAATAATTCTTAGATTAGATGAATTATAATGTTGAGATTATCATCCTGCTAATTGGACGTGGCTTGGTACACATTCTTGAAAAGAGGGGTTAATATGCCCGAATGACCTTTGATGTGTGATTATTGCACCTTTTTTCTTATAGCCTGGCTTTTTTAAGGCTTGTCTTAGAGTTTACTTGTTATCAGTAAAATAGAAGGGAAAAAAAAAAAAAAAAAACATTTCCATGTGACTTTGATTAAAACAGAGGCCATGTTTATGGGCTCTGCAATGATAAATTAAGACAGGAAAATGATGCATTCCATTCATCAAATATATTTGCGACCCAAGTTGTTATGTCTGGCATGCAAATAAGACAATCTAAAAGAATCAAGAAGGTTTTCTTTTCATACTAGTTCAACTAGTTTCTTTTCTTGGGATATCATTCTAAGCCACTTTCTTATTTTGCTTTAATTTGAAGCATTTCTTTGTAATGGGCAATGGCTTTACTTATGTGGTTTATAATGGGATATTTTCTATTTGCTACAGAATATTCCTTCGCATGTTGTTTGTTTGTGGAATTCAGCTAGTGGGTCGTAGATTTCAATCAACTAATCATCACGCTTGTGCTCATATTTCTTGTCAAACGGAGGGATATCCATGGTTAAACGCTTGTCTGTTTTACATACTTTTGTTGATTGCATATCAGGTAGCTGCTGGGGGTACACACTCTGTGGTGCTCACACGGGATGGGCATGTATGGACATGGGGCCAACCATGGCCCCCTGGAGATATGTATGTCTCTTGCCTTTGCTTATTTTTTGAACCTCCTGGTGTGACCTGACCTTTTATCTGAGCTTGACCTTCCTATCTTACGATATGATTAGGTTTTCCTTATACATGATATTGTTTTTTTATTTAGAAAGCAGATATCTACTCCTGTACGTGTACATGGTCTTGAAGAGGTCAGGCTTATTGCTGTTGGTGCATTTCATAATTTGGCTCTCCGAGAGGATGGAATGCTATGGGCGTGGGGCAATAATGAATATGGACAACTTGGAACTGGAGATACTCAACCAAGAACGCATCCTATCCCTGTTCAGGGGTTGTCTGGTGTTACTTTGGTTTGTTTCATGAACTCATTCCTCCTTTTTTTAATCTCTTGAATTGTTGTTCCACTCTCCACCTTTCTGTATGTCAATTTCCGAATGGAAGTAACAGCTATGGTTAAACTAATAAGACATTTCTTGGTGTAAAATTCATTTGAATTTCAATGGCCAAAATGCAAGATTTTACTGCGAAAAATATTCACAACAAAATCTAGTTGTCTGGATAGTTTCCAGACTAAAACAGACATGGTAAACTTGCGACTTGCGAGAAACTTAAGGAAGAATCATTTCATTTTAAATAAATTATTTAGAAGAATGGGACAAGCTTGGATTTGGGGAAGAGATTAAACTTAGTTATTTCTAAAGGAAAATGGTCTACTGGTATCTGATTATCAAAAATTGCATCTCGTTTGTGACTCTTTTCCCTAGTGTAATCAATGCCTCTTAAAAGAGTGAGAACTGCTCTGCAAGGTGGGTAGGTCAGGGAGAAAAAGAACAATGTCTTGAATAAATAAGGTTATTTATAAGTGGATTTCTCACCCTAAAGATACATAGAGAGGGATTGTGAATTATTCAAAATCCTGATAAAATCGTCTCTTTAATCAAATTTAACCCTTGTCTGATTAAAAAAAAGAAGAAGATGGAGACACACAAGGGGACCCTTCTTCTTTGGCATGGCATGATTAAATATGTCAAAATGTGATATTTTTATGAAAAAATGTGAGAGTTTGCTTTTATGCCTAATACACTATGTTACATAGGATAAACATTGTTAGCTGAGCATATGTACGCCTACTTCTGAATGTATAATGGGTTCTAAATCATTAGTCTCAAATGAAGCCAATATCAATCATCTGGTTCTTTTCTATACCAGGATTTCCTGATGCATGTCAAAGATGATGGATTTGTGTTTGTAGTCTTCTTCTAGTTCAAATTTACAATGTGAAGTGGTGAAAAGATTCTTGGGATTTTTTGTTGCTTAGTAAATATGACCGACAGTGAACAATCCAGTGATGTAATTAGGATTCCTTGCCTGCAATGAGAATGAAGTAGTTGGGACACAACTTCCTGTAGGCCAGCAGTTACAGGAATAGCAGTGGTAAGATTTAGTCTATCTTAGAAATATGGAGAAGCTTTGATATTGCTCTACTTTTTTCTATTGCTCCTTTGTAGATATGAAGAGAGACAGAACTTGATATTGGTTGATTTAGCTTGGAGAGGGATAGCAGTTCAAAACAGTGGCAGACAGGACGCAATTGTCAGCACTTGCTATAATGGGCTGGCTAAAATGTTACAGTAGTGCTCCTGGAAAAGTTGCGCAGAATCTTGGTATGTAGGTTAAAGTGAAATTGGTGTAAAAGTTTAGTCAAGACCACTCAGATTTATTGTTGACCAACAATTCTCGAAGGAATGCACAAGAGTGCAAGCAATAGAAATGGTTTGACATTGATTTTATACTGAAAGTTGCTTTGATGATTCAAAGATACAATGCTACTGGAAAGCCATGGTTGATCAACAAAATTAGCAACGTCCCTTTATTCTGTAGGCTCTTCATTTCTTTTTCGTGTGTTCGGTAACTTAATTATCTCCTTCTCTTTTTATTGTAGTTTCTAATTTATATCTTTTTATAAGATATATACAATACTTTCTGTTTAACTATGAGAAAATGTTTTGGACTTCTTCATTTTCTGTTTAACATATTTTCTCTTGTCTAATATTTTGTTTAAAAGGAAATCATTATTTGCATATCTCCAGGTTGATATTGCTGCTGGAGGATGGCATTCCACTGCATTGACAGATGATGGAGAGGTTTGTTGGCCCCTTTTTTGTTGGTTCGAGTGTTTTTATTAGGAAGCACCATTGATGTAAAGTTTAGGACATCTTTACAGTTCTGTATTTTTAGGTTTGGATATGGGGTTCGTGCCCATCACCCTGCACCTAAAAGGTGTCCTTTGAGATGTCTTTGATATATCTCTATGAGCATGTAGAAATGCATCAAGGCACTGATGCTTCACCACTTTGCCTCCCTCTGCTGTCACTAGCCGTTGCTGGAATGAGCAAACTATGTGTCAGCTCTCTTTTATTGCCAGAATTTCTGCTTTGAGTCCCCAAAACCAGCTGCCCAGAAAAGGACAACACTTGTCACCATTCTTTTTTGGTACAACTCTCCCATCCCCAATTACCTCAGGCTGCCTTTGGAGCTACCATGCACTATAAGTTTATTTCCCTTCACTGGAGGGCTCTCAAGTCTCATCTCTGAAAGATTGCCCAATGTGATCTTCCAATCTTATGCAAAGCTGATGAATCGTTGCAAGGAGGTCCATGGCCCGCATGTGGGATCCAAGGGAGTTTAGGAATATCTTGTTTCTTAGTTTATTTCTCTAATTATTTGTCATTCGTTATCAAATTTTATTTAATGAGTTGCAATTAGGATATTTCTAATTTCCTTTGTTTCCTAGTTTGATTAGGAGTCTTAGCCCTTAAGTTTTCTTTTCTTATTTATTATGATATCACCAGATAACATACTAGCTAGTGCAGCCTTGGATCCGCGAATGGAAAATAGACCAAAATTCCTAAAAGGTTTGACCGAATCCAGAATGATTCAATGATAGGGACCAAGCTCAGAGAAGCTTGGCTGAATCCTGGAGGATTCAATAACTGAGCATTCTTTTTTTTTTTTTTTTTTTTTTTTTCTTTTTCTTTTTTTTTTGAACGGTAACTGAAACTTCTTAATTAATTAAAAGAAGGTTACATACTTCAACAACTGAGCATTCTCAAACTAGAGAGAAACTCACAGCCTGCGGAAAATCCATAACAATTTTATTTAATAATCTAAATCTGTCTCTCTTAATGGAGGGATTACATATTTATTAGTAGGGTTGAACATCCCCTTTCCTAATGGGACTCTACTTTCCTAAGCAATAAAGGAAACTAAATCATTAAATCTCCTAAACCGACCAAATCATATTGTGCAGATTTCCTAGTTGTATCATACAAAGAGCTTAATGTGGTCATGCTGGTTTTTCACACTCCTGATTTGGGAATAATGTACTTGAAAATTGTTTCGTGGGAAACAAAATGTACATATTTATGCAGACAATTGAATAATTTAGCATGAGCTGATCTTTTATTGCAGGTGTATGCGTGGGGAAGGGGTGAGCATGGGAGGCTTGGATTCGGAGATGATAAGAGCAGTAAAATGTTTCCCCAAAGGGTTCAACTTCTCGTGGGAGAGGAAATAGTTCAGGTAAGACTAATAAACCTACAATTCCATTTTAAGACACTAACGTAATTGAATTACTATTTGACTCTTATGAGTTATTTCATACATGTCATCATCATCACCATCAAAACCTTGACCCAACTATGTTGGGGTCGGATACATGAATTTTGTTTCTCCATTCTGATCTATTCAGAGCCAAATCCTTGGATAGGTTACACTTATTGTAAATCAACTGATTAATTATATTATTATTTGAATTTACATGTACACTTGTGCCAGTACCGCTGATCAAATTCTGCTGTTCCTGAATCCTGATTGGACCTGTTTTAACATAGTACATAGTTTCTATTTGATGCAATGAGAAGGAGATTATTTTATGATCGATATTCCAGCTGCAATCATACGCCACTTTATGGTTGATCCATTCCCACATCCTTTTTCTTTCAGGTGTCTTGTGGAGGCACGCACTCAGTTGCATGCACACGTGATGGACGCATGTTTTCAGTAAGTACTCCTAGTGTTTTAACGTGTTTTTAACGGTGGGTGCTACTGAAAAGAAAGAAAAAATAGAACACAATAGAGGCACTCAGAGCAAGTCACAATGCTGATACAGACATAATAGAGAGTTAAACCTGCCCCCAGGTATTTACGGCTGTATTGTGTAAAGCGATTTTAATAATGCAATTGTATGGATGTCGTCCAAGCAGAAGGAGAACCCTTGTGAATTTCAGTCTTATTTTAATGAAATTCAGGAGTTACCTTCTAGCATTAATTTAGCTTTCTGTCATAAGATTAGATTGGCCAAATCTATGATGAATGCTTTAGCCAAACAGGGAGTCGAGAGGGTGCCTCCTCCTTTAGGTGTTATTATGTAATTGCGGGTTAGGTGGGAGTGTAATGCTCTTGTACCCTCTTGTTTTTTGTGCTTTCTATCCTTGTAATTTCTTCTCCTTCTAATGAGAGCTTCCGTTACCAAGTTGAAAAAAAAAAAAAAAAAAAAAACCACTGCCCCCAAGGGAACCACTTAGGACATAGGTAAATGGAATTACGTCAGCATACAAAAGTGAGGGCCTCAAAAGTCAAAAAAATTATCTGGTGAGCATTTGTGCCATCTCATTGAAAGGAAATTCTCACCTATGAACAGATGGTATATAGCTTTATGTGCAATAATAGTTCTTTGATCATCATTTTAAGTCATTGAGTCCCCTTGGCAAATGAGTTGGGTTTGTCCCCATATTCTTTCTTTTCAAGATCTAAATCTTTTTAGTGTTGCATCTGCTGACTGGTTTATTATATGCAGTTTGGACGCGGAGACCATGGGCGTCTAGGATATGGCAGGAAAGTCACAACCGGTCATCCAATGGACGTGCCAATAAACCTACCACCACCAATGACTCTCAATGGTGCCACTGATGGACATTGGTGTGCTAAACTCGTTGCCTGTGGAGGACGCCATACTCTGGCAATTGCCTCGTGGGTAGATGAATCAGAGTAATCAATATTCATTTTTCAGTATTCTCAGCATCTCCAAACGGTAGGTGCTTTCTGCCATGGCTAACCTCCCATCTCTTTACTTATCCATTAAGTGTTAAACTGAGTAACATAGCATATGACTTCTCTTTTGTGTCGGACTACTTATAACAAAAAAGTTAATTTGTTAAGCAAATTAAGCATGGAATTATATACCTTGACCTATCTTTTCCATAGGAAGGATTTGTCACTTTAATAAGACATCAGGTGATGGTAACTTGGTCTGGGCATCAGGCCTACTGGTGCCTATTAATCACCTTTCTGGTCCATGCACTCGTTTTTGTGGGGGTGCCACCAGTTCCATCCGATAAGACCGCTTGCAGTGCTTCTCATTGCATAAGCACAGTTACAAATGAACCGTGACACCACATTAGCAGAGCGGAGGTGCCGGTCCATCTCTCTGGCATTTTTTTTTTTTAAGCTAAGTTGGACTACTAGTCAAGAGTGGTACACTAAAACTTGATGAAGGTACACTAAAACTTAACGAACGAGGACACAAGTGTGTGTGAGTAGCATGCCTGAGTTCAGTTCAATCCTGTTGTAGCAGGAAAAAAAAAAAAAAAAAAGTCTTGCAAGAAATTCGATGATTTCTTCTTAAACTCACGAGGACTTTTATTTAGAATGTCGATTCTGGATTCTTTGAGCAGGATATTTTAAGATTACAAGAGCAGGTGGTTTCTTTCTTCAGAACTTACTCTCATGATGTAATCATGACTGCCGAACCCACTTCTCTAGTGGTTTAGACTGTTCATCAGTTGGGTCCTGCATGTAATCCAGACTCAGTAGACTTGTCTAAAACTGGTAATTACCACGGCTGATGGGCCCCATGCCAAATAAAGCAACCACGGTGGGCCCACCAGAAACAACAGAATTACAGTGGGGTTGATCATCTAATAATGGAATGACGCTAAGACCACCAACATTAAAATCATGCAATGCCTCAACATTCATTGACCTAGTCAAGGTGGTGGTCCATCTGCCAAAATGATCTAATCAAGGGGCACTCATTCCATCTAATGATGTCCGCAAAGTAAGCCTTTATCTGCCAGTGTGATCATGAACAAGGTCGGCCCACCTTCTAATGAAGGGATTTTGCTGGGTCCTACCCTCTTGTAATCACATTGGGCCACTACATCTTTTTCATCTAAAATAAATTGACTCTGAGGAAGCCATTTCCTATTGTTAGGATATTTTGCCAGAAGTTTTTACTATAAAACAATAGGAAAAGGGATATCTTGAATAAAGAAGCGCTTACAGTTGAATGCAATCGAGAGTTCCTGATAATTGAATATATTAAGATCTTATCATGAAACCAATTCATTCGGGTGGGTGGAGTTTATAAATGTGCAGCAAGAGAAAATGCATATCAAACAAGTTTTTCTTTTATTCCGATGATGCTAAACAGACCCTACATTTCTAAAAAGAAAACAAAAGTAACAAAAGTCAACTTCCTCAAACACATTTCACCCCGGTCCTTTTCATTGAAAGAAAGAAAGAAAGATTGGAAATGCATTTGAATGTAAATGAGCATCTAGATATCACTAGCTTTATTTATCATCTGAAACATGTGCATCTCCATGGAAATGAAAATAACCAAATATAACCTTCATTTTTTTATGAAGATGAATGCTTATAAAAAGTGGTCCTTATACACTAGCTTCATACATTTTTACTTGGTAAAACATGTTGCATGTCATGAATATGAACTTGCATTTCATATGAATATGGGCCCTTGGATTGTTCTTGCATATTTAGTTCATGTAACATCACAAGCACCGTTTTCTTGATCTACCTCAATGGTTCAAGAAATCTACAAATATTTGATACTTCAAATTTTATGATTATAGGGTGGAGGGAAAACATTTGCAGATCAACCGAGATTAGACATCTCAAAGCATCAAAACCATAAGTCCCAACATAAAAGGCATCTGGCTCAAATAACTTAACAATAAATCGCTAGGCCACGTGCTTCATATGATATTAATATATATGCTTAAAGCCTTCAAATACTATGTAAGTTCGCCCCCATACACATTATCGTGCAGGTGTCCCAACTAGTAGTAGTAGTAGTTCATGAAATCTTGGTACAACCCAAATGAAAACTCTATCCTAAGATGACAAAACACAGTTACAAACATCATCTGCATGGCAAGCCCAAGATTTAATACCATTGTCCATGTCGCAAACTATTTCATCACTGCCCATCCCCTGCTTCGCGTTTTGAGCCTTCCTTGATCTCATCCCCACCATCCTCCTAAAAGCAAGATCACAATAAACAAGTCAGAGAATAAAGCTCATAAACACCATCACCATTTCTGTGTGTGTGTGTGTGAGAGAGAGAGAGAGAGAGAGACATTAATATCTGAGGTCCACAGCGTCAAGTTGTCACGGAGAAGCTGCATGATCAGTGTACTGTCCTTGTAAGATTCCTCACCCAACGTGTCCAGCTCTGATATGGCCTCATCAAAAGCCTGCAACACAGTCTCAATCAGTACACTATTAAATCAGGAAATACACGTTAGGGAATATTTCATGTTAGTGCAACCATAGATGCTTCATTGTATGAGAACATCTAACAAGTTACAGTGACAGTGATGACTGACGAGGGATAGATGTCAGTTGGCATTCAGCAATGAGATCCATTGATCCAAACAAGCTATTCAAATATGCTTCATTCCAAATGGCCAATGATGCGAGTTTTCCAATTGAAGTGACATCATTGAGAGAACAAATAGACCACACAGTAGCAAACAGCCAAAATTAGAAAAGCAGACAATGAGGATTTGACACCAATTGAGTTTTCCAATTGAAGTGACATCATTGAGAGAACAAATAGACCACACAGTAGCAAACAGCCAAAATTAGAAAAGCAGACAATGAGGATTTGACACTAATTACCTAGGTATCGTTTGGGAAGGAGGTAAAATTAGGGGAATGAAAAAAAAAAAAAAAAGGGGAAAATGGAGGGAATGTTGAAATTGAGGGTGTTTGGGAAGGGGGGAGGGAAAGTTGGGGAGAGGAATTTGGGGATGAATTTTTTGAAATTTGCCTTCAAAATTTTCCCTTCAAAACTGGGGGGAAAAATGAGGGAAAGAGGAGAAAGAGGGGTCAAATTACTGAACTGCCCTTTTATCTCTCCTCCCCTCCCACCTTCCCAAACAAGAGGAGATAAAATTAATTTTTCCTCCCCTCCCCTCCATTTTCCTTCCCCCTCAAATTTTCCCTCCCCTCCCCCCTTTCCAAACATAGTGTAAGTCACATTGAACCAAATATCAGCACACATACAGTGTTCAAGCGAATAAATCCCCATCTGCAAAAATTTGGCATATCTTCTGTTGGTACTATGATCTGTTACTGCTGCTGCTAGCATTGATGTTAGCAGATGCACTGATAATTTTTTGTAGAAACTTAAAAAAAAAAAAAAATCAATTTCCTATGAGAGTGTTTCCCTTGATTCACTTCTTCATTCCTCGAGTCCAAATCCTCTGTTTCGTAGAACAGGGAGACATTGTTTCATCCAATCCGCATTCACCAACCGTATAAAATCTTATGTCATCTAATGCACCCTCTCAAGAATGAAAAAAATCGAGAAAGAGATTTTACACAGTTGGCGAATGTGAATTAGATGAAACAGTTTCTCTCTGTTTCAATCCAGACTCCATCCCTCCCCACTAGGGAACTAGTTTCCCAAAAAAAAAAAAAACCTCAAAAAATAAATATCTAAATGCCTTATACATAGAAAAAAAATTAAGGAAAGAAAAAAAATCACTCGCACATGCTAGGAGGAAAGAACCTCAAAAATCAAAGCACCACCCGTGTTGTCTAATGATGAGTAAAAATAGTTCCAGCAATGTTCAAGTTGAAAATCAGTTCAGATAGTAAAACTGCAGCATGATAATTGATCATAGAAACTGTAGCTAGTAGCAATTAAGAACCCACGAGAGAGATTACAAAGGGAATGGGGTGAACATGATAGGTTCTGAATCATAGAAAAGCAAACAAAGTCTGGTGCAACATGACGAGATGGGATGAATAATAACAACATATGATGCCTAAGGATCACAAAAACACCACACAAACCTGATGCCTATGGATCACACAAATCAATCCCTTTCACACACACATACCCTGTGGTCATCATCATCATCAAAGCCTTGTCCCAACTATGTTGGGGTCAGCTGCATGAATTTTTTTCTCCATTCCGATCTATCCTGACCCAAAACTTTGGATAGATTGCACTTGTTCAGATCTATTTTTACGACTTCCATCTACATACTCTTCGGCCTACCTTGGTGTGACTGGTGAGTAGCAATATCCATTATTTGACACTAAGCCAGCCACAACACTACCAATGGATATTTGGATCTAATTATAAAATTGTTTGCTATAAAAAGCTATCAATGCAATAAAGGCAAGGATTACTTAAACAAACTGGTACTGGGGTGATCTTTTATCCATATGTAAATCTATCATCCCCTACTTCCCTTGGGTGTCAAGCATCCAAGTGGACCCCACATAAAGTGTGTATCTTTTAAGGAAAAAAGAGAACACATGGGCAATTTGTAGTCAATCTCATACAACGTGTGTGTGCAATCTAAACCAATTCAATACACTTTAATGAACTTTCCTGTGATTCTCACACTAGGTTTGCTTCATATTCCATCCTCTTCTCCATTAGTGCAAATTCTACAGGAAATCTCTTATGTTATAGCTGAAGACATCATAATCAAATGCCACCAAGTATAAAAAAAGATTTCTAACCAACTGAAATTCTTATACCCATTTGGAGACCACTGATTTGTCAAACAAGAAATTGAGAATCATGCTATCTGATTTTCCTCATTTTTCAAAAAAACCATTCTGAACATACATCAACACAAACGGATGTTAATAGAATAAAATGGCAAAGATGATAGAACTATAGCAGTAACATTAAAGAATAGAAAATAAAAAGGGAAAGCGGAAAGCTACTTAATGTTATAATAATAATAATAACATATCCACAAACAAGCCTACTTACAACTAACTCCCACTTAATTAAAGATTCCCTTTTCCAACATTTTCACATCCATGCAGATTATGGGAGCAAACATCATTTAACAACAAGGATCTAAAGTTGATCTATTGAATCTGCCATGCTACATGAATATTTCACCCTTTTCCAACTCGCTATATGGTCAGTAGCTTGATACATGTGTGAATATTTTAAGCTACATACAGGGGAGGCGCATGGAGCAACTAGCATCATATAGATAGACAAGGTCAATGGTAGATCTGGCTGCATAAAATTATTCAATAATCAATGGCCATTTGATATGCTATAGACATTTGAGAGGTGAAATCAAATGCATTCACCGCCATATAAAATGCGCAAACTAGAAGCATCAGCCCTCCTGCTGCCCATCCACATACAAACTACATACAAAAGCATCAAAAAATCACACCCAACATACCAAAAACATATATATAACAAACCTGCTTTGCAAGGCTACAAGCGCGATCTGGTGAGTTCAGGATTTCATAATAAAAGACTGAAAAGTTAAGTGCAAGCCCAAGCCTGATGGGATGGGTAGGAGCCAGGTCTGCCAGCGCAATATCCTACATAAAAAGGAACACACACAAGAGTTAGATCTCTCATGTGCAAGGTAATATGGCAATTAAGTGCAATTAGCACTACAAATCCCTAATTGCTGCACTTTCTCCACTCCAGATTCATCAACACATCAGCCACTCTCAGCTAAATTAAGAACTCAAAATGCACATTTCTCCACCTGAGCAGATTTGTAAGCCAACAAGGTGTTCTCAGCAGCTTCCTTCCTCTCCGCGCCGGCTTTGAATTCAGCAAGGTACCTATGGTAATCTCCCTTCATCTTCAGATAAAACACCTTCGACTCCGCCGAGGTCGACGACGGAATGAGATGCGATTCGAGCAAGCGCAGAATGCCATCGCAGATCTTGCTGAGCTCCTGTTCGATCTTTCCCCTGTAGTCCTTGATGATCGCCACATGATCCTCGTTCCCACGGCTCTCCTCCTTCTGCTCGATCGAGGAGATGATCCGCCACGAGGCCCTCCGCGCTCCGATCGCGTTCTTGTAGGCGACGGAGAAGAGGTTGCGCTCCTCGACGGTCAGCTCCTCGGCGCCCTCAGTTTCGACGCTTTTCGCCACATTTCCCATGTATTCCACCATCTCCTCGTAGCGCTCGGCCTGCTCGGAGAGCTTCGCCATGTAGACATTCTCCTCTCGAGATGATCCAGCCGGCGACATTGTACTGTTTCTTTTCTGCAGATCAAAGAAGACGAAAAAGGTAAATCGCTTGAATGAAACATCAAGATCTAAACAGATCGCGATTTCAACAAACGAAACAAGAAACAGGCGATTTCAAGACCTAGATCCAGAAGAGATTTGAGAAAGAAAACCTAATCGATTTCTTCGAATTCGTCGTGATGGATATGAATTCAAGCATATACACTAAATTTCTGTGTAAATCAAGAGAAAGAAAGAAGAAGAAGAAGAAGATCTTCTTTGCATACCTTTCGCTCTCTGTAGTTGGGTGTGGAAGAGAAATGCTCTCAAAAGACAAATCCTTCTCTTTCTCTCTCTGTCTGTTTTTCAGGAGGCGGAGATGAAAAACGGAAAGAGAAAGGAAATGAGGTGTCGAACGGACCCTTCAAATCCTCGACCACATTCAGTCAAGCTTCCAATTGGAGAAGGACGCGTGTATGAAGATTGGAGCCTTTTGTGGAATCATAGCAGTGACGTGCCACGTGGAGGTTTGACCGCGAAAGGACGACCTAGGGATTTAACTCTTCTGGTTAGAGACGAATGTTATGTTTCCTTGAACGGACATCGGACGAACGGGTTTGATTGGCTCATCTTAGTGGGCCTGTTTGCTTCGGACCATTATATGATTCCTCCTTACATGGAATGAGATTAACAGGGGTATACATATATCGGATTGGTGTGGATTAGGTTAAATCCGTCATCAATTCATTACCTATAAATTGATGGATTTAGAATCCGTCACAAATTTGTGACCATTAAAAACCGATCTGATCTAATCAGATCGATTTAATCCGTTGAATCTAATGTTGAAGAAAATTTGAAGATCATGCTCTCAAGGCTAGGGTGAAATTTGATCTAGGGTTTCATTTATTGTACTTATATATAAAAGTGAATTACATTTTGACCCCTGAAGTTTTTTCTACTTTTATATTTAAACCTCTTAACTCATATTTAGACCCTTAAATTTATTTTTTATATATATTAAATGTCAACGGATTGGATCAGATTGAATCCGCGGATTGAAGATGAAATTCGTCACCAATCCGTAACCAACGGTTATCAACGGATTATAAGATTTTTAATCCATCACCAATCCGTTTACCTTCGATTCGATTAAAAATCTGTGGATTGGATTGGATCAATTTTACTGATTGACGGGTTTTTTATGCACCCCTAAATGAGAAGGTGGCAATTTCACAATAATCTTTTTTTGGAGAAATTACCATATGGAGATTTTTTTTATCGTCTTAGGGCTCCAGCCCTCTCGGATGAGGTGAGGCAACGTGGCATGTCCAAGTTTGGGTTTCAACCTAGGCAGGTAGGTAAGAACCGACACCTCCTACCATTGAGGGAGAAGACTTGTTCTTAAAAATAATGTTATGTTATTTTCGTATTTGGTGGTGTTCAGGAGATATTATTCGGAAAATCTGGCAAAAGAAGATAAATTGGTTTTTTAAGTGGCTAAAAATAACATGTGGATACAAAATACTGTTAATTTTTAAATTTTTTCTCACTTTCTTAGAATTTATAGTTTTGACTATAGTTTGAAAGGTTGTAATTGTAATATTAACCACTTGTCTTATTAATTTTAAATAATAATGCTGAAATTGTGACTCGAACGTAATTGTTTCACTTCTTTTTCTTATTATTGTTATGAATTTTTTTATTCTTATTGTTATTGTTATTACTTCTTACATTATCTTGTAGGTTAAGTTGCACCTTAAAATAAATTATTTTAAAATGTTGTAGCCGTTGACAGTGGATTAATTTTTGTGTCACATTTCAAAGGGTCTTGAATTCAAAAACCATACGGATCGAAGGATATAAATCTTGTCTTGCCAGTAAAAAAAAACAGTTTAGACACATTTTTTTTAAATAATAAATTGTAGCCAACAAGATGAGTAGCTTAATCTACCCACTTGAGAGTTGGTGGAGTGGCATGAGGCATGAATTTGCTCCCCATGTCTCATGTTCGAAACCTGCCCTAAGTATGCTTCATTTTTGGTTGTGTGGGTTTAGCAGGTGCCATCAAAGGAATTAGTCCTCTTGGGTAGAAAGTATAAGAGATATCCACGTCATTTTAAAAAAAAATCCATACACACCGAAATTTCAATTAGGACACTTTTGAGGAACATCTATGAAAAAAAAGTAAAAATTGCTTTTGCTACAATGCTATGCATTTTCTGTAATATCACATGATTACAATATCAGACATTTATGCAACTGAATTCGATCTTTACTGAAGATCATGAGCTTTTTGAAAACAGTTTGGTCGTCTTTAAGGTTGATGCCCTAGGCCCCTATCGTTGCCATTACATGGAACCGTATAAAACACGTGTTGGAACTCTATCGTAGGGTCCACATAGAGATAATGTGAATGGTTCAAGATGAGTCACATCCCCTCTAGTGACATATCATCATATTTCACCTTAATAGGAAGATGCCCAGCCATTAGATTGAACACAAGATTGAAAACACAACAAGAATCACATTTTTATCATATGTTCAATGAGACGGTGGAATTCACTCCTATTACGGTAAAATTTAAAGATACATACTTATATGGAATGGGATTTAAGATACACGGTTTAGATTATCATCAGTGAGTACCACGGTGGAGTGCCCAGCATGTGTTATTCAGTGTCATTTAATAGTGCAGTTGGGGATCCGGACTCCCTAAAGTCCATGTTTCTGAAAAACTAAAAAAAAAGTATATTTCACAAATATGAACTTATAAAGCTGCCAAAAATACTGTTGTATCACAATCTGAATTATTTGACATTAGGCTGAATTTGAAAGCCTGTGTAAGTACTATTCTGCTTAGTCAGACAGTCACAGAGGCGACCCTGCACCTCTCTCAATCGCCATTGTGAGAAGGCCAACATGTGCCACAATAACACTTTAAGCCAAATTTTAAAAAAGTATAAAAAAATTTTGGCTCATTTTTTTTTTTTTTTAAAAAGACAATTTAAATATTTTAAATATATATAAAGATTTTTTACAATTCTTTCAATCAAGTCCTCTCGAGAAAAAATTCTTATAAAATGAAAAAAATACCCTTCCCTTATGATGGGTTTTTATCTCTTATAAGCCTTTTTCCTACCAAAAATCAACCATTTTGATTTGCTGAAGTGGCCCCACTAAGTCATTTGCATGGAATTTTATCATTTTTTTAAATGATTTATTAAAAAAATTAAAAAAAAATAACAAGAGGATATTTTTTTGTTATTTTACAAACATTTGTCCAAATGAGTACTTTATCTAAAGAAATATGAAAAACTTTTTAGTTTTTTAAAATACTCAAATTCTCATATATATTTTTTTTTAAAACAGGACAAAATTTCTGTACCTTTTTTGAAAATTTCACAAATTTTAATGGCCACATACTTCTCCCTAGATTTTCATGTCTGCTCCTTTCCCATGCAAAAGACAAAAAGCCCTTCCTTGTAGTGCTAACCATCACACACGTTTACCATCTGACCACAATTATACACCACCTGTGCTTGTGACCCAGTTTCAAACCATGCATAACCCACGTAGACCCACCTCTTGACACCAGTAACAATCCCATTCAAAGTTCTAACACATTACACACACATCTCCCTTGATATCATCACAATCCCATCAATTTCATCCAAACTAACCTAACATAATGGCCTTTGGAACGGCTGGCAAGAGGATGATGGGTCCTTTGCTGACCGCTAACTTCGTCATGCACGTGATCGTCCTTGGACTTGCTGGATGGTCCCTTGACAAGTACATCAACGGCCAAAATCACCCACGTAAGTTCTTCTCAGCCGCTCGTTTTGGTGGGCCTCTGATGTCTTCATGTGGTTCTCACTGCTTAGCTGTTTCATTTGCTCTAGTGCAGATCTGCCACAAGTTACCTCCTCATCTTCGCGTTGGTAGCTGGGACGACCGTTGCATGTTCTGTGATTGTTGGGTTCATTCATCCACGTGCACGGAAAAGAGTAGCTTGGCTCGTACAGCTTCAAGATGCAATCTTTAATGACAAATTAAGAAGTTTGCAATGACGGGCTAAATTTTTTATTAGAGCTATAGATAGATGAAGATGAGTGATTGCTTTTTATTTATTTAGTAATTCTAATTTAATTCTATTTACGTGCTTAATGATTAATAGACTTGACTCTGCGTCCTAGATAAATCTCTATTGTTTAGATTTGATACGCCATACTTAGCAGGCCAAATGGAAGTTACTTTAATTGAACCATTATTTTTGGAATTCTCAGGTGCAGCAAATTAAAACGACCATAACTCTCAAACCGAGTATTGGATTGTGGCGCAATCTACCCATATAGTTGGAAAGATATTTTTCAAGTAGATATCTGTGGAGCCCAAAATTTTATAAATTAAAGCTATATTGAGTGAGATATGATCTCAGGAAGTTGGTCGATTGCACTGGTGTCTTGGGGTGTGACAGCTCTTGCATTCGGTTATGTTTCTGGTGCCTGTTTGGACGTACTAAATTGCAATCAATTGTAATATGCAATTGGGGACTTGGGCAGTGGAGAATCTGGAAAACAATGCAGTGGGATGTTTGGATTTATTTGATCATCCCATTTGACTTTTGTTTCATTGAAGGGGTCTGTTTCTTCCCATCAGAAAAGGGAAAATAGGATCACTTGTCTTACTTGGAAGATTGATGATTCTCTTCTCCATTAAAGAGATCATGATCTGAAGTGCAACCAAATACTCAATTCTTTTTGTTTGTTCTTCTAATATTTGGTTGTGTAGGCTTTGATGTGGTTTTTGCAGGTTTGCCTGCAAGCAGATCGGGATAGGAAACAGAGAAAGACGTTTGGTACGTACAATAAACAAACTCATATTGAGAGTCATTTACACCCAATTTGTTTATGGAGGCCCACTGCTCAGTTATCCATGCCTTCAAATCTGATTGTGATTTGGGGTCCTCTGATCAGATCACTGTTTAGATAAATGAAATGGGTTCCACAAGGAAATTCTGGGAATTCTCTCTATCTGAAGTGACAATGGTTTTTTTTTTTTTTTTTTTTTTTTTTTTTTTTTTTTTAATGTATTGTGGTTTTGGATGCAGAGAACATTGGAGGCATTTATCATGATATTGGCAATCACAGAGCTAATCTATCTGGTGGTGTTACATGCTGGCTTTGTGAATAGCAGATATGGCCCCAGCTACAGGAGCTACGAATATGTGGGGTTGGCTCTATCTACCTCAGAAAACGACCACTCCAGCAGCCTGAATCTTCAATCTTCCTTGTTGATGCATTAAAACTGCAGCGTCCCAAATCCTATACCCACTTAATTAAGTTTCATGTCTTCCATCTTATACTAAGGAGGAGAGATGAAACTTTGTTTTCTACTTTGCTTCCTCTTCTACTGATGCAGTGTTGACTGCAATTTCAGTGCATGTGTATTGTTGTTGCTCTTCGTCTCTTGAGCTTTGTACAAATGCAAATTCAGAAACCAAGGCCAGATGGTCGCTTCCACATTTCTGGTAAAGTTACGGAAGACAAAACAGGTTAAACATTAGATATAGGTAGAGTAGATAAGGCCTAGCGAAGTTCATTAACTCCATTAAACAATGAAAGTTCTGAAATTGGGTTTCAAATCATATGGTTTTTTATGAACTTAAAAAGGCTTTTCGCTTTTCAGAGTGCTAGAGGGCACCTTTGGTAACAGGTGAGGAATCCATAAATTTGAGAATTTCTAGCTGCCCTTGAAACCGGGGTCTCCTCGGTGAGGATTTGTATAGCTGAGGAATCTACCAAGTCTATTCACATTTGAAGATTTTATATCCTCTCCCTTTCGGCTGAGGATTTGCACCTCCTATGGTAGGACTTATAATTGCCAAACCAAGGGAATGTGAATTTTTTTCATATAGGGTCCTAGTGCAGTCTCTGACTGTCCCCCCTTTTTCTTTATTTATTTATTTTGAAGCATTTGGAAATATAACTTGTTTATACCTTGCTTGGGAGGCCACCAGTGCTCCTTAAAATGCCTACAGGGAGTGTGTCAAGAACCTTTGTTGGGGTAAGGCCATCAGTAAACCTACAAGTGAAAAATGGTTCAAATGCCACACAGACTCAGCAAAATTACTTCCCAAAGAAGGGATGCTTACCAAAGGTAGTCAACAGTTCCTAGGAATTTTGAGTGGTAGGTTGTGGCTAGTGGTTCGCCGCGCCTATCCCTGGTCCTTGCATTTCCCTGGCCAGAGGAAGAAGACACAATTTCTTTATACAGCACCCCACAACTCATTTAAGTTTTTGACCTTGCATGAGAGAGAATGAGGGCAAAAATATAAAAAAAAAGAGGCAAATTCAGTAACCTTCAAAGTGGGATAGGAACTTTTCAGCTTAAGACGATGCTTGAGCTTGGTGTATTTTGAATTGCCAGTTGCAGTGATCAGCTCTTCATCAGTCCAGCAGTACCTTACAAATCTGGAAGAGGCCTTAAAATATAAGAGAAATGGAGATGCCATTGAGGTGATTAAATTTTTTTGAAGTAACAAAGCAAGCACTAGCAGAAAGAGCATACTTGTCCTGAAAAGAAAATGGCTTCCTCATCAGCCTTGGCATGCCAAGAAATTGAGCAGGCTGGCAATTGATTTTGTCCAGATAACTGTCTTTTGTCGTGCATTGTGAGATTAAGCTGCACATGACGATATTATCAAGGGGAGAGAGAGAGAGAGAGAGAGAGCCACAGACACTCATGATAGTGCTATCATGAGCTAAATGCCCAAGAAATGATTAGCTTGTAACTTTATTCAGTAGGAACGTAAGTGAAATAAGATCCTCCTTGTTGTTTATATGGAGGGGAGGTGCTCACCACTGAGCTACTAGTGGATGTGTATGACTGTATTATCATATTAAGTACAACATTAACATACATTTAACAACTAAATAAACCATTTACCTCTGAAGATGACAAAAACTTGTAAATTGCACTCTGCAGAGAAGTAGGAAAAGAAAGTCAACCTATTAAGTTAAAAGGCGGGGAAAATTGCATTGCTCCAGGCAATTATATAGTATTGATGATTGGATTACCTGAGGAGTGCTATTGAAATCACCGGCTAAAACAACAGGGATGCTGCCCCATTTCTCTGAAAGAGCATGTGCCTTTTGTAATAGCAAACGGATCTGAGAACAGAAAAAGGTTATTCAAGATTAGAAAATATCAATTATAGTTTGATTATCACAACAAAACAGGTCACACGAACTAAAATTCAAAAGTTCCTCTAGCTTGGCTAATATTTAGAGGATGACGATAATGGGAGATCAGTTGGCAGTCCATATTACAGGAAGAAATGTTTTGGGATGAATCGGGATCCAAGAGGAAAAAATGTTTTTGCCCCTTTAGATAAGGATTTGTTTTGATCTTTGATGAATCTTCTTTGGGAATTGAGAGTTCAGAATACAGTTAACTAACATGTTCATTAATCAATTGCAATAAACAGGATCACTAGGTTCACCTCTATCCAAGAGGAAGAATGTCTTTGCCCGTTAAGATAAAGATTTGTTTTTATCTTTGTTGAATCTTCTTTGGGATTTTTTATACTGTTAGAATACAGTTAACCAATTGCAATAAACAGGATCACTAGGTTCACCTCTATCCAAGAGGAAAAAATGTTTTTGCCCTTTCAGACAAAGACTTGTTTTTATCTTTGTTGAATCTTCTTTGGGATTTTTTATACTGTCATAATACGGTTAACCAATTGCAATAAACAGGATCACTAGGTTGACCTCTGTACCATGACTGTAATACAATATCTGTTTCTCCAAGGACAAGGCCCTAGACCGGTCTTTTGAGTTAGAAAACCATAGAAAATATTGTCAATAATTCCACCTCTGCACGAGTGTGTGGGAATGGTCCTCTGTTGCCTAAAAGGTTGGGGACCATAATCCTTTCTCATGAATCAACATTCATTTGGCTGACATCTAAGGGTCATAAGACCACAAACGGGTGTGAATCAATGCAATAGAAAGAAACATTGTTCCGCCAGAACTCCTTTCCCATTTTGTATGGCCTCAGCAAAGAACACGATTGTAAGCATATGTTGTACACTTACATCAAAATCAAGGACTACAAGGTACTTCATACATGGAGATACAAAAAACAACATCAAGGACTCCAAGATAATATCTATGAAAAAATGGGATAATTGCCTCACAATCACACTTCTCTAGAACACATCAGTACACCGAATGAGATGTTCAGACACCTAAAATTCACAACTGCAGGTTGTCAATATGTTCAGATTAGTTTGCCCATGTGCAGGTTTTTCAGATTTTTGAATCATCAAAATCTGACAGCATGCACCATCATTTATGTACAACAGGAATGAAAAATTCACCATGACCTCCATTTAAAAAAAAAAAGAAAAGGAGTATAGCTTGACCCACCAATTGCAAAATCAAATAATTCTATGATGAAAATTCGATGATGATTCCGTAACTCGAAGTACCACATCATCGAATTTGCCTTTGATAGAGCCTTTTTGGATAAAATGGAAGTACAGAAAAGGGACGACATTAAAGGTCCGCCCAAAAGAAATAGTATTGACTCTGAAGTAAATCGAAAGCTAATGTATAAAATCATGTCAATAAGATCAAGAAAACCTGCATTGTGAAGATTAAAGTAATGTTTTATCTTCATATGATAACCTTTACATAGAGCACAAAACCATTCTTAAACGCAATTTATGCAACATAAAGAAAAAAGTGAGAGATATACGGGAACTGCTGCCTCTTAATGTGTTAAATGTTGGAAACATGTGGCATTTCAGACAGAGAGATCTCCCATTTTAAATGAGCTCATGCAGAAAAGTAGAGTAAAGATGACTTAAACTGCCCCATTTGACCTCTAGATGGACTGGCATGAGATAGGAAGCTAAAATGAATTTCATGCATTAAAAAAACAGGAAAGAATTTGGAACAAATGTTGAAGGCTGATATGCTGATACAAACAAAATGGGCATTGTTGAGGAACTTACTTGACCTAACTTAATATCGCCACGATTTGGGTTAAAAAGCACATGGATATTCCCAACTAGAAGCCTCCTTGAATAATCTTTACGCATCTGCCTGTAACAAAACAAATACATTGCAGAAAAAGCATAGACTATGGTTTTCTACCATTTAAGTAGCATTACTGATTACAAGAAGAACAAGAAATAATTAAAAAAAATTGAATGGAACAAAAAAAAAAGGTATTAGTGGGTTAAACTAAAGAGCTGTTAATATTACAGATTCTAACCACAATTTATCTGTTGGATATGACATTAATAATAAGCACCCTTTTCTGGTTTGTCTATGTATCTAGACATTTTTATCAGTAACCGGTAATTTTATTTTATTTTATTTTAAAGGAGAGAAACAGAACATTACACGAAAAGCAACAGAATTGCTAATGCAGAATGATATAAGAGGACTATATGAAACACAGCCATCCCAACAAACACATAAAAAAAAAAAAGGACCAACTACATCCAGATATTGCTACAATATATATATATATATATAAATTATTGGTAGCTGCTACAATATATCTAGCAGCAAAGATATCGAACATCAGTTACGTGCAGAGCAGGAGAAATGGAAGCACGTCATCAGAGTGTTGTGACTTCGTTGAATGACACTTGAATTAAAGGGACCTCTAATAAGAAGAAAGTTATATTATGAAGTTGAATGTTAGGCATTTAGGGGGAAAATGTCAGTACATGTGGCTGAGCGTGTGCTAAGATGGAAATGTGGAGTAACATGGTTAAACTTGAAGATGAGTATGTAAGAGGAAATCTATGATTGCATCCCAAAAAAGACAGCCAACTAATGCCGTTTGGGATGTTTGTACATATAAGACCAGAAGAAAAAAAACATGTAAGAAAATTTGAATTGTAACATGTACAAGAACTAGGAGGGAATCTCTATTTCTCATTTCCTCCACATCCAAAAATAAGGAAACAATAAAAGGCAAAACCATAAACTACATGCAATCAGCAGGGGTCAATTTGTACATTGCTACCTCAAATACAAAGAGTTGAGCAACATTATCGCGAAGACCAAACTCCCTGAACTCAATGCTCTCTCCCTCCAATAGCCGAACCCTAAGACAGTGAAGTCACAAATCAAAAGTGCTACCAAATCTACTACAATGTACTCAAGAAAAATAGACTGCAAAGGGATAACAAAATAAAATAAAGTTCCCTTACAAGTTCTCTTTCCACAACATGGCACAACCATCCACAGCCTCTCCAGTGCGCCTCTATATAAGAGAATGAGATATTTAATGCTTCCTCAAGACAATGAAACTCATTTTAAGTAAAATGGTTAAAGTGGAAAATAGAGAGATGGTAAAAGTGGAAAACAGAGAGATGAAAGATGTTACCCAGACACTACAAAATGGGTGGCAAATCCATTTCTAGCCTGTGTTTTGAACCTGGGCTGGACCTAGACCTGTTTAGGTTGGCAGTTAGGTCTGCTGGTTTGAACTGCCAGAACCTACCTTTTCCCTAATATTATTTCTTATATTCTCGTTTAATTAGAATTTTTAAATAGAAAAGTTCTTTGACCATTTAATTACATATCCTTATTTTCACAGTATGTTCGCCGCCCTTGTGCCTCCAACTGTGCCCGTAAGGAAAAGTTTAGCTATGCAGGTTGATGGTCCACCAAGGGGAAGGGGTAGGCCGTGGATGGAGGTAGTAATATTGGATCTGAAAACGTGCAACTTTTCTGAGAATTTGGCTCAGGATAGATCGAAATGGAGAAACAAAATTTATGTATCCGACCCCAACATAGTTGGGACAAGACTTTGATGATGATTCACGGTTCACCGCCCTTGTGCCTCACATGATGTAACAACCCAATCCCACATCGGAAAGGTGAGACGTCCAGATCCTGGCTATAAGTCCAGACCCCCGCCTATTGCAGTACTGAGGCCTTTTGGGGACGCCTGCGGGTCAGCCCCAGAAACAAAACTGTGAGAGTCAAAGGCCCAAAGCAGATAATATCGGGCTAGTGGAACGGGTCTGTGACAAAATGGTATCAGAGCCGATGGCAGCACCCGTTCTGAGTGGGGGAGGACATAACAACCCAATCCCACATCAGAAAGGTGACACGTCCGGATCCTGGCTATAAGTCCAAACCCCACCTATTGCAGTACTGAGGCCTTTTGGGTTTGTCACAGACCCATCCCACCATGATAATGCTTGTCTTCCTTGAATTGGATGTCCATATCCCTTCCATGAGAATTCTCCCTTAAAGCTCTTTTCAGCCTTTGAATTAGCATAAAAAGAAACCCATGCATGATAATAATGTATATTGCCAAGGTTTTTAGAGTGACTGACCCCACTCCCTTAGGAACTTCCTCATGGTTATATATATTTAAGTCTTCCATCTAGGACCATCACACACATTTTTACCAAGTAAGTACATTACCCCTACTTTTATTAAAAAGGGGTCATCTACAATCCAAACCAAAAACCAAATGAGCCCCAGTTCTTTTTCTTTCAGTCAGATAAGCCAGTTCAGTCCAGGTTCAATCCAAGACTTTAATTTTAAACATACATGATGTGCGCAGCTCGTATCCAATGCCATGGCCAGGTGAAACAGAATCAGTCTCAAAATCAAACCCATGCCCACATTGAACCTATGGAGAATAAGAGATGGAGAGGACCAAAGATATTCATTCACCTTATAATTACCAATATAGCCTTCTTTCTTCATATCACTCAAAATGTCATCATACCTGTCAACCTCCTGAAAACTAGAGCAGGGATAAGGCCCATATTTTTATACAAGAATTTCATCATATAATATATAATATATATATATATATATATAAAGCTCAGAAGACACTATTTTCAACCTGCAATACAACAAGCAGAGGAAAAGTTGGCTACCAACCAGCTCCAATGCTATAACTTGCCTTTCATTAGGGTAGAGGGATAGGAAGGTCTGGTTATGGATTGGGGGTGGGGACACAATCTGTTGACTGTAACAATCAGTTCAATAGCCCCAAAGGCCACAAAACCATTAAACCCAGGGGCGTTAGAAAAAACATCATGAACATTGGGTCACTCACACCCCATGTGGGGTGACCCAATTCTTATCTATTACCAGACCTTTCAATCCCTCTCCAACCCCAACAATTGAAACGGATTTAGGTGAGCTCCTACAAACAGGTTCTCAGCCAAATCTTCATCTTAACAAGCTCAAAGAAATTGAAGAAGATTGCCTTGTAAACTTGCCTGAAGGCAGACTATATCAGCATCCCATCCTCTAAGATCCTGGCATATGAGCCTCTTCCGTCTATCCCATTTCATTAAATGATATGGGATGTGTGCATACAGATCGCGGTGGTATGAAGCATTTTGATCACCCAATATGTTATATGAAACAACCAAAATTCTACCTGGGGTGGAAAAAAAAAAAAACCATGTGCACAATCCAAATCAACATTTCAACAGTTGAAATAAGTAGACTGGATATATGAAAGAGAAAGAGAGAATTACATACTTGGGGAAAGGGATGGAGAGAGAGAAGGGGTGATGGATTGGATCCAAGGACGAGTTAAGTCGGGATGATGGAAGCTTCTCTTCGGGAAATCGGTGGGAGGGGTAGTAGCGGTGCAGCAAGAGTGGCGCTTGAACTTGCAGGACACAGAGGAAGCCGTGGGAAAGGGCGCCCAGCAGCTGGAGAGCCACGAAGAAGCAGCACTCCATCCCATCTCCACTCTCCACCCTACTCTCTTCAATTGCCCTCTGCTCTGTTTCTATTGCTTCAACTCATCTCTACTCTTAACTTGCTTGATTGGATCAAATCATGTACACGTATATTCCAAACAAAAGGCTCGGACCCTGACCCTAACCCTGATAAATAGGTGAACCAGGAGGCCCACAAATTTCTTTTTTTTTATTTTTATTTTTTATCGGAGCATTCTCAACCCTTTGAAATGAAATAATCCCTTCGGGTCCAAAAGAAAGTTAGGTAAACTCTTATATAGCCCTAATATGGTAGTGTAGTTTCAAACCTACAACCTCTATGTACAAACCGTGGTCTTAGGCCAACTGAGCTGTATAGAATTGTTCAACATTATAAAGTACTTGTAAAATCTATGAATAAATAGTATTTTATGAAACAGTATAAGTCTTTGATTAATTTAACCATGGGCAAAAAATCATGTTAAGAGGAGGGCATTCATTTTGGTGGCTTGAGTTTCTCTGTAAAAGAAATTATGAAAAGTGAAAAAATGCTTTGTCTAGATATAAAAAAAATGTTTCAAGCTTGATGCAAATTCCTTTTTGCAAGGAAAGGAGAAAAATGGATTAAGTTTTACATAATTCGATGGAAAGTCATTTTTAAAAAAGGAATTTATAATTTATTTTTCATTGAATATAAAAATAAGTTTTTTGAAAATTCAATTTGTTCACATCGCAATACAAAATGTGCCCTGAAAAGCCTCATAAATTTCTCATAAATTCCGACATAAGAAGATCCAAACTCAAAGAGAAAAATCTCATTGCAATACACAAGTCCTTTCCTTACATAAAAAAAACACACACACACACAAACACCCGCCTTTTCTTGTTCATGGAATTCACTTTCTAGCCATGCAAAGCCATTGAAGAAATGTGAGCCTAATGTATCTCTCTCTTTACATTAGACCAAACACTTAAGATAAAAGTGATTAGCTAAAAATAACTTGATTTTTTTTTTTTAAGGAGCAGTTTGTTTTTAAAAAAAAGTTGCACATGTTTCGTACCACATCAAATGCCAGTGGAATGAGTTGTTATTTTTTCGAAAGGATGTGGGACCTATCCAAAAAAAAAAAAAGTTATGACTCTAATTATTGTCACACATGCAACAATTTTGATTCCATTAGTTAACCCGAACAGGTCATGGAAGAATCAGTCAAGTTTAATGAACTTATTTTTTTTCTTTCTCTTTCTTTCTTTTTTTTTTTTTTTTTCTTTTGACCATACCATTTTCACTCTAAGTCACTTTTACCCTACATAACTTTGAAAACATTGTAAGTATGCTTTTCCTATTTAAATTAGACATGCTTTTAAGTAATTGAAGCACCTCTATTCAAATAGAACTACTTCAAGCAGCTCTACTTTAAATAGGTAAGACTTACCAAACAAAGTTATTAGCAACAATCATCCACATCTTGAATTAATCCTTGTCGTCTTTTTCTATTTTTCTTTTGTAATAACGCAGGTTCGTAGCCCTTTGGGCCAAAATAATCCATACGGGCTCAGGAGAAAAAGCCAGATAAAATTTTTATATGACTCCAATGGTAGTGCAATTTCGAACTCACAACCTTCGGGGTGCAAACCGTGGCCTAGGACAATTGAGCTACCCCTCGGGGTCTAATCCTTGCCTGGAAGTGGGATTAATGTCATCTTTTATTTTTATTTTTTTTTATTTAGTTATTTATTTATTTATTTTTTGCATTGATCGATCAAACCATATGTATTACGATACAACTCTCTCTCCTCCCAAAACAGTGAAGTTTTTTAACACACCAACCCATCAAAGAGTCGGTTAAATCGAGCCAAAAAGCCCACATCAGATCATCTTCAAACAATAAACAGAAGAAGAGAAGGAAGGAAGGAGTCAGAGAACTCAGATGATGGCTACTAACAGCAGAGAGATGAAAGTCGGCGAGAAGTACTTCATCATCTACGACCACGACATCGACGCCCCGATCGGAGCCGATCTGGTCGGCGCATCTCTCTGGGACTGCGCCATCACCCTCGCCCACTACCTCCCCATCTACGCCCGCTCCCACCCCTTCTCCGGCAAGCGCGCCATCGAGATCGGCGCCGGCACTGGCCTCCCCGGCCTCGTCGCCGCCAGCCTCGGCGCTCGAACTACCCTCACCGACCTCCCCCACCTCCTCCCCGGCCTCCGCCGCAACGTCGAAGCCAACGCCGCCGCTCTCTCCGACGAAGACGTCCACGTGCTGCCGCTCGAGTGGGGAACAGAGGATCTGTCGGCGGTCGGCGAAGATCGGCCGTTCGATCTGGTTCTGATGTCCGATCTGCTATATAACGTATCGGCCGTTCCGAATCTGTGTCGGACGCTGAGAGCAGTTAGCGATAGAGGGAGCGAGATACTGATGGCGTACGAGCTTCGGGAAGGGACGACGGAGTGTTTTAGGGTTTTGAGAGAGTGGGGTTTTGGATGGGTGAAGATTGGGAACGAGGAATTGGATCCCGTTTGGCAGAGCGAAGACATTGGGATTTTTAGGGTATCGTATCTCAAGTAAGGACCAACACCCATTGCCTTTCTCATCTCCGAATGTATGCAAATTATTGGCAGAATGATGACACTAATTTATGATCTGTTATCAAAAATAAAAAAATACTTTATCATCTATACATGTTTTGAATGGTATATTGCTAATGGTCTCACAACAATCATATTGAGGAGTGGGCTCCACCCAAGGGGAATATTGAAAAATATTTCTCCAATCATATTGAGGAGTGGGCTCCACCCAAGAGGAATATTGAAAAATATTTTTCCTGTTGCCTTTAGTATGAATGGTTATCTAAAGAAATTTAATATGGTATCAAATCTAATCGGTCGAGTTTGAACCCCAAAAGGAACGACTCGGCCCAAAAAAAAAAAAAAAATTTTGCGTGTCGCCAAAAGTGCACCGGTCGGATTCCACTCAAGGGGGAGTATTGAGGAGTGGACTCCACCCGAGGAGAAAAACTGAAAAGTATTTCCGATGCCTCCAAAGAAATTTAATAAATCCTAGTGTTGGATTTGATTATGATAACTAGCTGCGATATTCCCACTACAGAAGCAGGTAGGGAAAAGCAAATCAAAGCAAAACATCAAATTACATATGGAATGACTGAGCAGAACAATCCATGGTAGCTCAATGGTAAGCACCTCCCCTCACAAAAACAATGAGTGTGGAACTTCTCCAATCTGTTTCTTGGGAAGGGAAGGGGGTGTGGGTGTGTATTTACCAGAGCCAAAAAAAGGGGGGGATGAGCAGTTCAATCTCAAAGTAATTGAATGATTAAAATTGGTATAAAAAGGATGATGAAAGTGTAGCAACTAGAAAAGCAATGTCAACAGTATCATTAGTTTTCCCACCCCATCCAAGGCACCAATCAACCAAGAATCAGAGGCACCAATCAACCAAGAATCAGGTGAGATTTTCAACTATCTCTGAAGAAGCTCACATAACAAACTGGGCATCTCCAGAACCAGAAGGCTACCAAAATCCAATATAGTACAATGTTGACTGTCTTAAGTAATAAAAGGAAAAAACTACATATCTGTTAGTCTACTCTCTGTCCGACAAAGTCCGCTTCTACCAAGCACAACTCTGTATTTTTATGATCTAATTGATGTAGCATTGAATGAAGTCACCAGTCCAATGTAATATCCTTTGATAAGTAAAGGTTGTCAATGTACTGTATAATTGGGCTACAAGCAGCAATATACCTTTCCATTCCCTTCTGTACTGTGCCATCTGCAAAAGAAGAACATAATTCCATGAGAAACAAGAGACTTCAAGTGGATATGTTAATACCCCAAGGCATAAGGGGCACGTTTTGTTCAATTGGTATTGAATTCCTAGGATATCAAAGCAAGTCATCCTATCAAAGATGGGAAATGTTAAGGAATGAAGATGAAGGTCCAGAAATGCCTATCAAATAATCAACCCTTTTAATAGTAGGAAATGGTTACCACCCCATCACCTTGCTAAATTAAATCCTAGGAAATTGATGGTCCTACTCGCATCTCCACCTTAGACCCTTTGCTCCTCTCTTTAAAACCCTTTTTTATAAAAACCACATTACCATAAATTTCTAGGGATTTAATACAGACTAGGTAGTAAGACGGAACAATTTGATTATGAGAGATGAGATGAGAGAGAACAGAAATGCATTCCTGTTTTGCCCTGTCATGTGGTGACTAGGTCATGCATGAACATTACAACACAAACAAGAGGTGTCTGACTAGGGTCATGGAGACCAAATGTATTGGGACTTATTACCAATGTTTTCAAATGAACCTTTCCATTTCTTTCACTTCTATTTCAGGATACAACACTTTGCATAACCAATCATCAGGCACACTTACGTACACTATTAAACTGGATAAAACAGATCTATATCCTTCACGAAATCATACATAAATGATATTAAAAATGACAATAAAATTGACCTGTTGACATGTACAAGAGATGAAGAGATGCATGCACCAAGAGAGCGTGTTTTAATTATTCAATTTGTTGAGCATTGAAACATATTTCACTGGTTTGAGGTCACTGTCCTTAAGTTTTTTCTACTGCTACTTTTACCATTAAAACATCCTGATACACACTGGGATGGGCTTTAAAGAGTAATCAGGAGAGCACAGATAGGCTCAAACCCTCTATCTCCTCAAAGGGGAACACTTAACTAACTTGCTGCAGGCATTGTTGACAGTAAAGAATATCCTTCACAGCTTCAAGTTCAGTTTTTTTTTTTTTTTTTTTTTATCAGTAGCGCTCGCTGGTAAGCATGCATGTACTTGATTCTACTTCCAATCTTTGTATTGCTTTTCCATGCATTTATTTACCAAATTTTAAACTGAATCTTTTCCCAAGTTCATTTCAATGTTCAAAATACACCCATAAATTGATGAAAATAATAAATCAAGTTGCTACTCTGAAGTGAGTAAACTGGAATATATTCTTTTTGAAAGAGATTAATAACTCACCGGTTTCACTTAGCTTCAATATAAGTTGTTCCCTTGTCGGAAGAGCATACATTCCAACAGAGACTGCTTTCCTGATTGCCCACGTGTGATATGGCGCACAAACTTGCGTATAAGCTGTTGAAGCTGCTTCTTTCAAGGAGCATCCACTGAAAGAAGAACAGACAGAAACACATTTAGAGATCCATAATCATCATCAGAGCCTTATCTATATCTAGAATTTGCTTAGTGAGTTCTCCCTCACTCAGCCCTTTTTCAGTGCCAAGTCCTCTTACTAATTGCTCCTGACTACTTACTTCCAAGATATGTACTAGAGAATGTTTCTAAAGTAGTATCTAAAGGGGAATAAATGAAGGTGAAGCAAGAAAGTTTTTTTTTTTTTTTTTTGCCTAAACAAGAAAGATGTTTTTTGAGTGAAAAGATGTCACCAAAATTGACTGTAACAAACATTATACAATAAGGAACTTACCAAAGAGAGATGATCATTCACCATAAAGAAAAATGTAACTGCGCTATGATCATTAAATGTGAAAAGGGAGAGCTAATAGATAACAAGATGAGAAATGACAAAACATACTTCGGTGAAAGAAATTGCTCAAATAATGTTCTGAGAAGGTCAAGACCCTGCCGAACTCTTCGTAGATTACGTGAATGGCTTCCTGGCTTCCTGACAGTGTCATTGTCTATATCATGATCAAGTACATTCTCTAAAGTGTTGTAAGTCTTTGATGCTTCCAGTAAGTCATGAACCTAATTAGATTCCACACAACATTAGATCCATCTGCATTACTTGTCCATATAGCTACATAAAGCAATTCATATAGAAAAAAAAAAAAAAAAAAAAGGACAGAGAAAAAAGCCCTTCCCTCTCTTAAAATTGGACTAAAAAAACATTTAGAAGATAAAACTGAAAGACATAAGCTTCTTCATTTCATAATTGGTACTTCGACATCATATTTCTGATTTCACATTTGTATAATATCACCAACGGCATGATATCAATGTGCTTAAAAGTTTATTTTTAATCATGGGACTAAAAATTAAATAGATCAGAGTGATGTCCAACATTGGACTGAAAAATTGCTAAGTGGCATTCTTAGAGAGATATTAAATGTTGACATGAATTCAACAATTAATATCACTTATATCAAGGTGATTTTTGGGCCCGCTATCAATCAATTGATGAGTTCATATCTAATGGTTTGTTTCCGTCGAAGGTGGGCCTCATTGTCCAAATTGAAATAGATGGTCACTTAGTCTCTAATCCAAGAATTTTAACCCAGATTGGGACCCCGAATTCAAAGAAGCATACCTGATCTAATTTCAATCCTAATTTTGTATTTGTAAGCCATACACCTGAGAGAGAGAGAGAGAGAGAGAGAGAGAGGGAGAGGGAAAAAATCTCATGGGCTATAGCTTGGCTGGTTAGGGGCATAGGCATGTGTCTAAGATTTGCATGAGTTCCAGTGCCCCACTGTGGCTAAAAGCAAAAAAAAAAATGACACCAATCTCTCCTCCATTTATACTTCATTTCAATAGTGTGATTCTTGAAGAATCCACAAATTGTTCATGAATCCAATCCATGAATAAAAAAAAATAATAATAACTTTTTGAATTCTTCAAAACTTCAGTTTTTTCCTTTAAAAAAATCCCTTCTAAATTCCTTTTTTATTTTTTTTTACAAAGGAGAAGATTTTAACTTCAATTAGAAGGTCCTGCACGAAGGAATGATTGACATGGTAAAACAGTAATTCTGATGAGCTAATCATTCAATTTCAATGTAATAAAAGAAAAAGAAAAAGGAAACCATAAAAGATACTCAAAAGGAGATAGTTGAAAATTAAATGAATTAATCATTAAGAAAACTTTGCGAGTTTGTTATAACTGGCAATCCCAAGCTCGAAAAAAGGAGGAGGGATTTGCATCAGGTAAGTTTATAGCCAGTGTAGAACTGTTGTTACAGCTATAACATGAATTCTGAGACAATATAGCCTGGAATGGCAATACAAAATTCAGTAGCTAACCCCAATGTAGTGGATCAATGCTTTGATGATGGTGATGAACAATCATCAAGAAATCATTCAAGAAAGCAAAGTAGTTCTGAAACTCGGCCAAAACAATCATATTACCTGATAAATGCAGTTTTGAGTGATGACTTGTACCATTTCTCTACAAGTTCTATTCCAAAACCAAGAATCTACTTTAACTGGTCCCTATGATCAATCAAACCACTCACCTATCACCCCATTTGCCCCGAATTAGCACTCACCCAAATTTGACACTCATTGAGCGTCCTTTACTGATTGAGGACCGATCCCAATCCGATGTCTACCTAAAAGTTCTCATCAGCAAAGATTTACCGCTTGATTACGCGCGTGCCCCACCCTTAAACCCCTAACGAATGGTAGCATCCCAAACTTGAATGACACTCACCGTTGGATAAAACATTGTACAAATAACAACATTAACTATAACCCCATGTCTGATTTTTTCACAGCGACAAAACATCAAACACGTAGAGTGCATATGATTATGAAACCAGACCTTAGCGACATACTCCAATTCGGCGAACTTGAAAGCTATGCCAAGGCATCCGAAGAGAACAGAGACGAGCGAACATGCATCCGAGAACTGGGCGAGTCGCAGATCTTTCGGTCCCGACTCGATGATCCTCGCCAGCTCTTCGAACGCCTCCACCACCGCCGAGAGCGGCTTCAAGTCGGTCGACCCTTCCTCACCCATCGCAAAACCAGACCGCAATCCCTGCGGTGTGGATCGTAGGCGGAGGAAAGGGCAGCAAGAATTTCCTCTTTCTCTCTGCAATATCGAACGCGAAAGAGGATTGAATCAAACGAGAGATTGAGGAGGAGGAGGAGAAGGCGGTTTTCGCGTTCTTTTCTGTCTCTCTGTTTTCTTCTTGTTTCGAAGGCAGAGAGAGAAAGATGCAGGGCCGTCCATTTTTTCTGCTGCTTGTTTTGAGAGAAGGCGCTGATAGGGAGAGAGATAGGAAGGTCGGAATAGAACTTTGCGCGGGGAAACGCTAACATGATCCTAGCCATTGATTAAATTTGGCGGAAGATTCTCTCATTCTTCTGGAACACCTTTTTGAGTTTTATGAAGACACGATGTTAAAGTGGGGCCCACATCATTGAAAGGGTAAGCATTCCCACTTGACTTTTCTGGAAGATTTGAAAATTTCCCGTTTCACATTCCACAATTCTAGATCTTGTGGATTCTGGAAGCGGAAATCCTCACTTGTCAGGATTTTTAGATATGATCCTCTTCCATAAGATTTAGAAATCCTCATTTGTACAGATTTAGGGCATGTTTCTTTTTTAGAATTCTAGTGATTGGGGTTTTTGAGACATAATGTGACATCATATCCCCTTTGGCATTTCCAAATCCCTTGTTTCTTGACAAGAATTTATGAATTCCAGCACATTGTAAATCCCAATTGGTCTTTAGGAATTCAAGAATTTTTTCTTATTTAGGAATTTAAGAATTCCCTATACTAGAATTCCTGAAATTCTAGTAAATAAACAGACTCTTAAACACCACACTATTTTTTCTCGGATGTGCTCTTGGATATCGATTTGAATTGCTTTGCTATAATAATTGTAAGTAAAAAATTCTAAAGTTTGAGCAAAGATGTGTGTTAAAATATGCAAATCCATCCCATGTTATCAATATAGATACTAAACAAGCACCTTCCAAAGGAGAGAAACTCTAAAGTAGGGCCCCACTTATCAAAAGTTTGAGCAACTCAATTTGAATATTTGTTCTCCTTATGATTATATGATAGCATGACTGATGATTGATCGTGTTGTTCATAAATAAATGCACAATCTTCACATATAGGAGAGGGTGTTCACTTGTTGGGTCTCTCTCTCTTCTCTTTTGGTTATATTGGGCAAATGATATTGGTGGTGATACTTTTTTAAGTCGAGGACTCATAGATCGAACCATATCCATTTATATAAAACTAAGGTGCCAGCACCACTCAACCATGTTTATATTGGCACTTGTCATCTGTTGAATTGACATTGACCAAATAAGATACTTATATGGCATGTTGCACGAAACAAGTTCTTAGATGGAGCTATGAAACTTCAAATCTAGATTATTCAGTATTTTCATTTACTATTGGATTGACTATATTTCCGACCTTTTAATTTCGACAAAAACATCATTTCCTGCAGTTTTGAAAATGAAATTTGGAAAAAGAATAAAATTAAAATAAAATGAACTTTAACCATCTCAAAAACAATTGAAGCTCTGCCAGTCAACATTCAAGAATAAAATTGCTAGCATTAGATGACTTGCATATTCATTAGGCCCATTAGGTTTTCTGGACCCATTTCAATGAATTTGCTCTATTTAATTAATTGTTTTAGTCATGGTGATAGACAAAAATGCACTGTAAAAGTCCCTTTACATCAAACATCATAACATGAAAAGGGAGATGAAAATGCCTTTCACTTCTGGAATCATGAATGAACTTACAACATCAGTCATAATTTGATGTATCAGATGAATTTCAAGGTTTTCCTCACTTTCATAGTTAGAATTCACATGATGTTTTGGATATTTGCATGATATTGATGTACATAAAGTATATAAAGCTTCTTATATACACATCGGTGTGAAGTATCTCATATGCCACATAGAGTAATCTCATTGAGATGAGCCAAGAAGATGCTTCTGATCATCAATGTTCCTGCTTGAACTCTTGGACATCCATAATCTCCACTCGGCGTCTGACCTTCTTCCTTATTTTTATTGCTATCTCTGCTGGATCAAATACCCCGTAGACACAAACTCTGTTCTGTTTTTTATCTATCATATGGTTCTCAAGCTCTTCAACAAGAAAAGCCATCAGTGAGTCTCCGATTAAAACCCCATGTAAAGACCAACAAAGTAATGACATCTCTGCTGTCTTTTAAGGCCTCACCTTTCATCTTGAGAAGGATTCTTCTTATTCTCCTGCAGCAGCCATTGCAGTCGATGTTGATCCGCAGCTCCATGTACAAAAGCTGCACAAATCTCATGAGAAATTCCAAACATGCATTGAGTATCTATTTATCTATCATGTGAGTTGTGGTGGTGAAGGTGAAAGTGGGCCTAGAAGAGGATTGGAAGGATGAAAAGGGGGATCACATGAATAGAGGGTGATTCAAGTTTCACCACATCTTTATGCCCAAGGTTCTATGCCTATCAAAAAAACAATGTCCAAGGTTGTCACCTATGTGCGTCAAAAGTTTAACCGGGGAAAAAAGATAGATTTGGAACTCAATTTTATTTCTTATAAAAATGAAGGATGTGATAGGTAATAACTAATGTAGTTAGGACAAGGCTTTGATGATGATGACGACCACGATGATGCAAGTAATAAGGTCTGGTTACATATCTATAAAGGTTCCGACCCGAGGTCCCATACTGACCCATGGGTTTTAAAACCTATCCTATTGACTAGAAAATACTTCACTCACAGTCTAAAACCATTAGATGGAATGTAGCAAGAAAAAAAAATGATTGGAAAGAAGTAAAACTTGACATGCCCCCTATCCTCAATGTCCCCTTAAAATCTCATTACCCCAATAATTACCATAGCCTAGGGACCACTCACGGAGCCCACCACACAAGATCATGCATGCTCATATATATTAAAGTGGTTGATTTGATTGCATGAAAAGTGATCAAATTATGAGCTTGCCTTTTGTGCCATGGAGTGGAGAATTTCTGGGTGACGTTTGTCTGCCAATCAATTGTGTCTGCCAGAAAAGGGTGTGATAAAGGTATGAAATGTGTTTCAAAAAGAATCATTTGGTGTTTGGGTTTTCTTTGGAATTGTTTTTTGTGTTGTGGAATCTTGTTCTATTGAAGCTGATGGAGAAAGTAAGCGGCTGTTTGGCATTGGTTTTAACTTATTCTCAAATATCTAGTATTGACAAAGGGAAGAGAAAGGAATACGTACATGTTACCTTGCCTGTAGCCTGCTGCAAACAAAAAAAAACATGGAATATTGGTAATAGTTGCATTTGCTTCTTTATTAACTTAATGAGTTGCCAACTGAAGGGTTATTATCTTCCACTTCCTACGAACAATGGGGTCCATCATATCTAGAATTCAGAAATTAACCTGAAAGCATGACTTTGGTCATCTCAACAAACAGCCTTAAAAAAGAGAGTTACTGTTGAGAATACTTAGTTTTTGTGCAATCTGAGCAAATCACTTCGTGCCTAACATCCAAAGGAAGTATGGCAGTGAAAAGGTTTACACATGACTTAACCCAATGAACCTGGCTAGTTTTTTAAGTCTTCCAAGTTCAAGGGTTGTAGATCATGCATAAAATTAATACTGGCAAATATCTGGAATAGTGTGAAATTAGGATCAATACAAACTTTATCAGGGTCCGCTTGCACAAAGAGATTAGATTGATCAAAGGTGGAACCCTTCTATTAAAAAAAAAAAAAAAACCAAAACAAAACAAAAAAAAAAAAAAAAAAAAAAAAAGGATGAAAGAGAGTCATTTTAACAATTTACCCATACATTAGGTTTCCAGACATTGTAACAAACAGGGCTAATAAAACCAAAATAGCCTTAGCCTGAGCCTCCAAATACAAATATCAAAGCTTCAAAGATCTCGAATCTCACAGGCTCCTTCACATCTAAATGAGAAGCATAAAATATTGTAGATTAACAGTTACTTTTTATTTTACACATGTCGTTTGTATCAAAGCTTTATTCAAGGCAATGGTCACTATCAAAATAATTTGAATCCGGCAGAACATTTACATAAGGGCACCTTTTTATATTTCAGCCATGTTGAGGGTCTATGAATATTGAAAAGTGGACGTGCATATGGACATTGCTAGATTATTAAAAAGGTAGTGGGTGATGTCCACCTCACATGTGCATTCACAGGGGATTGATTGCCCATGCCCACAGGCTCAGCCAATATCCTCATGGGCCCCCCCTTTTTTATCTTTTCAATGGAAGGCTGCAATCAAATAATGCCATGGAAAAGGCACCCACCGACACAATTTTGAAACTCTTGCTCTGCACTTCTTGGTGTGAGTCTGCAGATTATGAATGAAAATTCAATTCTAGGCACATTAGTCATCCCTAAAAGATCAGTTTTGGATTTATATATTGAAATAATTGCATTTGGGTCATCACTGTAATGAATAATGTGAACAATCAGAGGTGAATGTCTCTTTTTTTTTTTTTTTTTAGATGATAAGTGAGAGAAGTAAGAGAGGAATACGATCAGACTATGAATGAAAATGGCTCACCACCATTAGATTAGTCCAGCTGCATGCATGTCTACAAAAAGAGGAAGATCACCATCAAAAGAAACACAACCTTGAGAAAAGAATAAAGATCTTTCCTATCATTGGCTTGTACAACAAATTCAGTTAACCTATGCTGCTCTCTCCACAATAAACACACTCCTCATTCCAGTAGGGTGGGGGGCTCTACTCCGTCCATGGTGGCTTCTATAAAACATACAAGTACAAAGATTGTTATACACTCATCCCAATTACATGAAGATGGCATGGCCTAAAAAGGTGGCACCAATTAAAGCTGAAGGATGACAAAGGTTACAGAACAAAGGGTAGAAGGGGGATCTCGACTACAGCACAATCCTCACCTCCATTTCTAAGATTCTAATGTTAATAGACAATTACAGCACACATCACTGGGACATGACCAAACTCGAAAGGGTGGGAAGGGAAGCAGAAAAGAGGTCATTTCCTTCATACTTGCAGTTGTCGTGATCGACTGTCAATGGCTTAGAAATCAAAAATCTCTTGCACGCAGATGATCCATCATCCTCTTGACTGCTGCTACTGCTACCATCGCACTGCTTTTTACTATCCGAACCAACCCTTCTTGCTGTACTCTCTCTGGAACGCCTTCTCTTTCTGGATGAACTCCACTTCAACTGAGCAAGTGAATTGTCTTGGGCAAGATTAGGCACTTCAAGGAATGCCTGTCTCTCAATCACAGGCTCAGAACAAGGGCTGGTATCGCACATGGCCATGTCCTTGTGAGCTATATTTTCCACCCTGGGATGCTTCTCTGAGGCCCCAACTTGGGAAGAAAGAGATCCATCAGTGGATTTCAAGAACTGGTCTGTTAGTATTGAATTTGCAATATCTGGCCTTTCTTTTATTCGATTCCATCTATTGCACACCCAGTCTAGAGACCGTCTCAAGTCGCTGCAACTGAATACTGAAGTCCGCTGTTCACCTGCACAACTATAGTTCAGTAATCGGAAAGGATGCTTGCTTTAAGAAATGCAATCAAAATAAATTACATTGACCACAAGAAAGATACTCTGTATCAAGAGAGGGAGTAGGGGGAGCCAAATGATTTAAAAGGCAATCAATGCCATACGGTATAATATAATTTTAGGATTTACTTGGTAGGTACCTATGCAATCGCATTACTGAAAAACATACCTGGGAAGAAGACATGAAATTTATCTCGAGACTCTCTCCTAATAAGAATCCCTTCCCACCAGCCATCATGGCACCAAGCATCAACAGCATGACCAACATCAAAGACCATTGAGAGTCCACCTTTTTGTGGTGGATAGGGTCGAACTATTGCCCTCCCACACATTCGGACACCCAACTCATCAGGAGCTGCTACCCTGGACGCAAGGATCCATTCCTGCAGAATAAGACAAACCAGTCACTCATACAGAACCTTACAGCTGTTTATAAGCCAAGAAAAAAAAAGGGAAGAAAAAGAAAAGTATCTAAAAGATGATAAGCTTTACCTCCAGATAGCCAGTTCCATCTGCATCTTGAACATCTTGGTAGCGAACCTTCAACTTGTCCCTGTGTCTTTTGATGATCACACCACGGAACCAACATCCCCTCATACCACTGTCCTGAGACAGCACTTCAACAGAGCAGCCTGCAGACAAGTGTTGTTGAGGCTTCTGCTTTAAAACCAACTTTCTAGGAGAAGATGTGATAGTACCAGTAGGGCTGCCAGCAGAACTAGAAACAAGTCTCTCAACCCCACAGTGAACAGCAGAACCATTAGAATTACCAACAACTTTTGATGTTCCTTTTAGACTAACTTTGTGGTTCAGGTTTGTTTCAGCACTTTTCAGCTCATGCTTTCTTTTACGCTTTTGTGTGGCATCTGCATGGTCAACTCCTAGATAAGGACCATCTGACGAACTAGACTTCAAACCATTCATACTCGAAGAAGATATGTACATGTATCTGAGCAATTCCTGCTTCCAGTACCCCTTGAGCTGAGTGATGTCAAAAGGTTTGACATCATCATTATCAAACTGTCTGTTGCACAAATATGGTTCACAGAGTGTGTGCGTCGCCTCATTCAGGAACTTCTCAAAATGCTGGGGATTGAGAACAGTTGCTAATCCATCTATGCATTCAACTCTGAGATCTTGTAGACAAAGAGAAAAGAAAATCTCTCTGTCATTATGATTGGGAGGCAAAACAATACCAACCTCATCAATTTTGTGAAACCACCGTACCATAACCATATTGTTGCCTCTAGAGTCCTCATATAAATCTTCCAAATAGGCTACAAGTCTCTTGTTCTCTTCAGCCATAACATGAACAAAGTCATGAACCTGACAACACAATGGAAGAAAAAATAAAAACAAAAACTGATAAGGAACTAAAGTATAGGGAACCAGTAACAGTATATTGATGCTGCAGTAGCAATAGCATGTCAAAAATAATTTTTTTCAACAACAGGAAGAAAAAAAAATTGATACAGGTTTAAAGCCTCAGACATAGAAATTCCAACTAGCACTGCAACAAAAATTCACGTATGAGAACCCTAAAGTAGAATCACTTACAGAGATTGTGATGCCATTCCGGCAAAAAGACTTGTAATGCTTTCTCCTTTTCCGGCAAGTCCATGAAGAACCTATCCATGAAAATTCTTTTGATTGGTGCTTCAATTTCCCAGAAGAGAGATCCTGAACAGCCAATAAGCATGAAGAAGTTAAACCAAATATGCTCCATAAAGTGACTTGACAGCTAAAGGACTTGAATCTTACAGTTCGACATTCCAGTGTTCTTCCCTACCTTAAAAGCTGAATCATTCATGGGGAAGGAATCTTCGTCATCCAACAGTCTATCAACCGATGGGGATGATTCTTGAGAATGAGAATCTAAAAAAGTAAAAGAACAACATAAGCATTCAAAACTACAAACTTCAGAGCAGAATAAAAAACAATTTGACGGCACAACAAATCAAGAGAAGCATCAACGAAATTTCAAGTGGTGAAAGATTGCTTAAACATCTCTGCATAGTAAGAGTTTTAGAACACTAATAAAAAAAACTACCTCAACTAGAGAAAAGATATAGTAATAAAATGAATGGCCATACTAAATGTATACAAAATTATTGAAATATTTTTAAAAAAGGGTTAATGGAAGCACAAAAATACAATAGATGCAAGGTTCAATAACCTGGACCGAACCTAACTGATTATTATCCACAGTGACATTCGACATTGTGAGAGATCATAGTGCAATCACCATTAAGCCACGTGAGCATAAATAATTTTATAATAGTCAAATAAAAACCAACGATCAATCCCAGACAGTATATGCAACTTAAACAAACACAGTCCAGACCACTTTCATAAAGAAGGCACATGCCATCACGTTGGCAAAATGGGTAAAGGGAGAATTGAAGCAGTTGAATATCCAGTTGCAGCATCATAGCACAATAACCATCATAATCTGTTGACACTCCGTACCAGTAAAAACACCCATCTATGCCAAGATTGTATACTCATATCATTTATTATATACCCAATTAAAAGTAGTAACAACACAGACTCATTTGTCATGATACACCCTTGCAGGATTAGCCCACACAGCTTACAGTCCCACAGAATAGAAAAATTGGCCCACAGAGAGCCACCTCAAAAGTGTCTCGACACCTAGATCAGCACTTAAAGAGTTAACATAGAAGTCCTTTGGATCTCTCAATAATGAAACAAATAACTTGCTACAAACAAATGAGAACTATGGTAATATATCCCAGAGAAGACATGATAGTAAATCCCAGACCAGGTATCTGACTCCGTGACCTGCATACATGACTTAAATTTAACAGAGAATCAAAGTGTTCTGACAGTTCTTATATGGTTTCATTATATTATAGGCTATGCAAATCTATCTGGACCATTGTATGAAAAATAAAAGAGCGAGTACAAATTGAACTAAGACTTAATGATAGAAACTCGCCAAACTAAGAATTAACACGCACACACACAGACACACAGAGAGAGAGATTAACCTCTTAAAGCATCCCAAGTCCCAACCCATCCAAATTGAAGGTCAAGAAGGAAATAAGAAAAAAACCCCAAAAAAAATCCCAATTACTCAAAAATTGTTAAACAAAGAAAACAGCAGAAATGGTCAAAATAGAAAATTCAGCTGCTTTTTAAAAAAACAACATATATGCTGAACACAATATATGTTTATCAACAGAGATTGCTGGAATGCAGAAATCACCACAATATCGAACTTATGCCTTAAAACCTTCTCTGTGATGCGTTAAATTTCAAGTACAACCACATATATAACAGGACTGGGTCTAGAAAGAAATTCAACCCAATACCCAACTTTGCAAGGGAAATCCAGACGTACCCTTATGGTGGTCCTGTGATTATTCCCAAGCAATCATCCGTTCTGCTGAGAGTTTGGAGCAGCACGGGAATTGGAAACAAGGTAACGTTAATCCGCCTTGTCCAATCCAACCTGAAACGTCAAAAGGGCGTAGATTTAAGCTGAAAATAATCCCTCCATTCAAACTAACTCAACCCCCCAAAACCAAATCTAATCCCAACAAATCCCCTCCTAACCTGCAACAACAAGCAAATCTCTGGCCCAACAACCCTTCTATATTCGTTTCCTCTAGACAAAAAGAACCCCAAAAAACCTATAATAACAAAGACCGAAACCACAGAGGAATGAACATATACGAAATCACAAATACACTAAAAAAGGCGTTTTTTTCTCAGATCCAAACAGAAATCGAGGAAGAACAAATGAAACCAAAATCCAGACCTCCAACTTGAAACGTCAAAAGGTCGTAGATTTGAGCTGAAAATCATCCCTACATCGAAACTAAATCAGCCACCCAAACCCATATCCAATCCCAACAAATCCCCTTCTAACTTGTGACCACTAGCACATCTCCAGCTCCTCGGATCAAAGAAAACCCCACCCAAAATAGGAAGAAGAAAAAAACCAAAACCACCAAAGAACCGAAACATCTACAGAATCACAAACAGTCTATAAAAAAAGCGGACTTTCTCTCAGATCCAAACAGGATTTGGAGGAAAACAAATCAAACGAACTCCAGATCTCCAAACGCGCCCAAAAAAAAGAGGATGATATCAAATCATCAAAAAAAAAAAAATCCTAACAATAACAAAATGATTCATTACCTGTTACGAGAGAAGAAAGCCAATCGACGACTTCTCTTCGAGAGCGCCATCTGAGAGGAGACAAAGGCCTGAGAGATCGAAGAAAGAGATTGGGAGCGGCGTAAGACATGTGCCTAAGGCTCCTCTCTTTTCCGACGACGGCAAGATCAGATCCGCCGTCCGATCTCTTCAGGTAGTAATGCACCTCTCGCCTCCCTTTCTCGTTCGAGACCAGGATCTCTTCCCACGACACGAAAGACCTCGATTCCATGACCGATTCCGCTTCTGCAACACCAACAAAACCCTAACCCTAAAATGAGGCGAGACAGATGAGGAAGAAAGAGGGAGCGGGAGAAGGAAGAGATTGGGAAATAAAAAAATGAGAACGTTGTGAAAGAGAATGAGAGGGGGATGAGGCAATTTGAAAGAGGGGATTTATTTATTTTTTTAGGGTTAGGGGATTGGGAATTCAACGGCGGGATTTTGTCGATGACGTACGCGCCAGCGAAGCTACCTAGAAATAACGGGGAATTTGAGGGGGAGGTGGCAAATATGGAAATGCCATTGACAGGTTGTAAAATACTACTGAATGGCTTGGCCTTTTTTTTTTTTTTTTCCTTCTTCTTTTTTTTTTTGTTTTTTTTTTGGGTTTTGCTATAGTTGGCCATTGGGCAGCACAGGCCAAAGATGCCTATAGTGCCCACCCAAGGTTTGATCCATGTGTAGAGCTACGGGAGTAGGGTTGCAAATGAGTATACATTCTTCGATTACGCGGAACTTCTGATTGGCAAAAAATTGGGTCTGAAAGCTATTTTAGGTTCTCATATAAAACGGATTCAGGTCTGAAACTTAAATTCATGTTTCGACTCATGGACTCAGGACCCGACATATGAGCTTTTGATATTACAATTTGTACTTTAAAACCAACTTTTTTTTGGCATTCTTATGTATAATATTGAATATTGTAAATTTGATGCACTAATATAAGTTGAATAATATGTTTATTTTAAGAAAAAATGAAGAATAGAGATAAGATTTTATCGATTTTGGAAATCTAAGTGGACCGGATTCGGATTTTCTTATCGAAACTGGGTCCGAAATCAACAAAGCATGTTCCTATTTAAAATCAGATCCGGAACCGTTATTTAAAAAGAGGTTCAGATCCGGGTCCACTATAGTTCCGATCCAGAACCGTCTTTTTGTAACCCTAGCGACACTCTGTGATTTCAAATGGCTTGACCTTTCCCACGTCTGATTTTCCCGTTTTTTACAGAACTCATAGCATATATATAATTAGAAGGGGATAAAACTCATCTTGAATTGTCCTAATTATCTCTATATAGGCAGCATGATGGAATTCTAAAAGATAATTGCATGATTTCATGTAATATCTGTCTCAAAGATCCAAACTCTTGAAGGTCTCATATCAAGAACATGACTACATGAGTGCTACTAACTTTTTAAATATTATAGTTTCATGCCTCTCTTCTTTCATGCTTGATAGAGTTTTGATAATTCTTGTAAGAGAGTTATAAACTTTTGTAATGTTGTTAGATAAGTGGTTTTTACCATTTTGAAAGGTGGATTTAAGAATTACAAAGGACGAAAGTGCCTTTTTATGAGGCTGGTTATTAAAATCTTAACATGCGAAATTTGTAATCTGGATATATTGGAGTACAAATCTCCAATAATAATTCAGGTACATGTACACTATAAAGTTGAGCTAGGCCCAACAAATTTTAATCTCTATCATCGTTTACGAACGATGTGTGTCGAGCCCAAATTCGCATATGGTCCCAATTAGTAACTTAGGTTGGGTTCGAGTACAATCACACAATGGGCTAACCTGAACTAACCCATTCACATCCTTAAAAGGTGTTGATTATTGATGTGGGCATTGTTTCATAAATCAAACTTCATGATCAAAGATCAAATCACCAAATTAGTGGTACAAATTGGACCCAACATTAATCATCCCAAATTATGTATTAAATTTCTAATGAAATGTCCTGACTTTGGGACCGGTCCACGGATCGGTCCAGTTATGTAGCAGGGCTCATATCTAATATATGATAAACTCAGTAGCTCAGTCAGCTTAGGACCACTGTTTACGCCCGAAGATTGTAGGTTCGAAACTACATTATCACATTAGAGCTACAGAAGAATTTATCCAGCTTTCCTCTAGACCCAGAGGAATTAGTCCAATCCCAAAAATTAGGAACCCGCCGATACCATATATATATATATGTATTCCATTACTATCATTAACAGGGTCAAAATTCGGTTGAACACCCTCAACTCCACCCATTCGCTTGTAAAAAAAATGGAAGGTGTTAACAAAAAAAATATTTTGTTGGCTTATTTTAGAAACAGCCGTGCTACACAGCCCGGATGTTGTCATAAGACAAAAATCCAGGGCTGTTTAGACTTTTTATTTTAGAAAAAGTATATGAAGATTTGAAAATTTATGAAAGGTTTTTATTTTGAAAATTTTCTTCTAAAAAGTCAGACGTGTGAGGGTAGGAACGTAAAATGTTAAGCGATTGAAGGTGGATTTGTAAATTTGAAGATTTGTCGTGTAGCAGAGATGAGATAGAGATGGAGAGCGTGATGACGTAAGAGAGACAAATGGAAGGGCAAGAGACAGCTAAGCCGGCCTTCCAAGGTTCGGCACCTTCTCCAGACAAGTTGTGGGGAAAGGAATCTTTCCATTTGACTGGCTGGCTGCTCCTTTTTTCAAACCGATCCTGGCCGTCAATTTGCCGCTAATGATTGACCGATCCGACAACTCACCCGGCAATCACGTGAGTCTAGCTAGCCCTCCAGTCAAGATTTCAGCCTCACGTGACACGTTTATTCTTTCAAAATGCCTCCATAAATTAAGCATAATTTAAAAACAGTTTGTAAATTTATTTTTTTCCATATTAAAGAAAAATCTAGTAATCAATAATGTCAAAAACATTCAATTTTTAGGCTACTTTCAGAGAGGTCTTTATCTTTAACTTTGGACGTCACATAGTAATTAAAAGACCCCATCAACATCCCTAATTTTTTTGTTTTTTTTTAACCATTGTGTTTTTTAGTAATATCCATATTATTATCCAACTCGCACAGTATATTTTAATGGAAAAAAACACATATTAAACTATTTGGTTTTTTTTTTCCATTTTGTTTTCTCTTGTGTATATTCACATACATGCACATTCACGCTACACGACTCCATATCCAACAAAGCTAGGGATTGATCCCGGCTACCTTGGAGGCTAAGAGGTGCCTTACAAGTGGGCTGCCTTTCTCTTCTTTTTTTTTTTTTTTAAAAAACTTACTTTGTGACTAGGATAATTTTGCCACATAATTATGTATATATGATGAAAAGAATTCTATAATTTAAAAGAGTTTTCCTCTCATTCAACAAGATGGATCATATGATGGTAAACTGTTATTAAACAAGTAACAGCACCAATCTCTGATCCTTATGGTTGCATATATATTTTTTTACATCCTAATTCATAGCTAAGTCCATAATCAATAAGTTGCAACTAGGGGTGCAAAAAAAAAGAAAAAAGAGCTTATTTGGATTGATTTTGTAGTAGATCGGTTCGGTTATTTGGATTTCCTTCAAACTGTTAGGTTTGGTTTTCGGTTTGAATGTGCGGTTAAACCGCTCAAAACAAACAGAACCAAACCAATTATATAAATATATAAAAAGAATATGAAAATTACTTAGATAAGACTCGAACCCTTACTCCGTTTCTTGAAGTCGAATGTTTCTCACCAATTGAACTACCATTTTTTTTGTGAAATGTAAAAAAAAAAAAAAAATGCAACCGAATCAAACCTGTTCCTTTCTATTCGGTTTGGTAAAATAGAAAACTAATGAAATCGGTTTGGTTGATGGTTTACACTCTAAATCAATCTGAACCGTCCATGTGTACCTCTAGTTGCAACTAAGGTGAGTCACTAGTTTTTAGTTGTTATTAGAGAGAGATGCCTCATCTAAGAGCTATGGTGGATCGAAATTATTCAAAAACATTTAGAAAAAAGTTAAGGGTTCTAGATCTAGTACACACCTATTCCCCATTAGAAAAAAATAAAAGACATGACATTGCAAAAATTATGAAATTATCACATTAATTTCCACATTCTCACATTCTCTTTTGTTGGAGACGTGAAGGATATCACACTAGGGTAACGTCGGTGGACGTTCATTTTTATCTCGAAAAATAGACTTTTTGCTTATGCAGATGGGCTCAAAAATATTTTAAATCCCCCAAATAGAGTAGAAATATTTTTTTTTTACTTTTACATTCCCTCAGCCAAAGATACTTTTTGAACTCCTGATTTCACCCTTGACAGTTTGGTAAACTTTTGTAATTTGTTCCTTCCATCGGCTACTGTTGGATTTCATTTCAGAAATTTTTAACAAACTCAATCTCATTTCAACAAATGGGCCCTAATTATTAATGCAGCCTGTAGACAGTGTCTCGATCATGCACACTGATTACGAAAATGTCATGTGACATTTCGAAATAAGAAAAATGAGCACGTGACATAGAAGTTAGTCCTAGTGGCACAAAAACCCTAGTGGGATATCATATCATTCCACTTTTTCAAAGAAGAAAAGAAGATGAGGTTGCAGACAGCTTATCTGGAGAGATTCTCCAAGGGGTCCACCCGAGATCATCTTCTTTTGCCATGATTATACCCAGCTAAGAGTAAGATTTTCAATCTAATGGTGAAGTTTATCAGGGCAAGGTTATAAACAATGCTTACGATCACACATTGCACCTTTTGGGCCTGCTCTAAAAGCTTCATGTTTTGATAGCTACCTACTGGAATCAACTATGCATAGGAGCAATTCATGTACTTAAAAGTCACCTCTAGCCGTTTTGATTTTCATAATTATAAATTATTATTTTTTAATTGTGGTCTAGATTCGAGCATTTGAAAATTCTCACCTACAATATATAAGAATTCATCTAATAAAAAAGGTAAGTAGTTTACCAACTATCACAAAGTTTTCCTCTCATCCTGCATTTAAGTGATATATATATATATATATATATATATATACACAGAGTTTAGATTTGATGTTGTTCAAAAACACGAGATATTGTTTCATTCAATTTTGAAAATAGTATGACAACTAATGCACTTTCTCAATCACTTGTTTGAAATGAGAAAATCAAGAAAAGATTTTGCTTAGATGAAATAATATCTCCATGCTTCTTTGAACAACGGATGCATACTCATACATACTTTATAGAATGGGCCCCCTGCGAATCAAGGATGCCTCACGGTTTATCCACATTTAAAGTACAAATTTTACTCCCGGTGGTCTAGTATGCTTCAAAGACTGTAAGCATTAGTGACTTAAATCAAATGTAATTAAGTCTAAATGTTCAATTGGCCCACCCCAACTTCGGTTTTGGATTTGCTTGTTATTATCCCATTGGGATAGCAATGGATCAGGTTTGGGTCGGGCCAGCTATATAAAGACCCAAAAGAGCATGTGTCTAGGTGCGGACCCAAGTATATTCACGTTGGTGCAATCGCACACGTATATGAAAAGACTAATCTACTTTCAAAAATCCAATAAAAATTCTGATTCTACCATCAAAATCCACATGAAAATCTTCAGCTCATCCTAAAAACTAAACTACCTATTAGGATCCGCACCCCTAAAATAAAAATCTTGAGTCCGTAGCTGCATGTGTCATAAATCAAGGTCCAATTTCAACAGACAGAGAGAGAGAGAGAGAGAGAGAGAGAGAGAGAGAGAGGACCATGGGCCACAAGCCACCAAGGGGGACTGTATTGACCTCAATATCCTTTTCTCTATGTTGAAAATTGGAGTACGTTTCACATTTGTGACCGGTCATACCGGTTAAGAGAGTCCAAGCGACCCATCATTTTGTTTGGTCTGCTCATTCACACTTCACTTATATGCCTACATGCAATTGAGAAAGTCTATTTGTCCCGGGTTCTGGACCGAACCCCTACATGCGTTTGTAATGCAATTTAAGGTCAAAAGCACGGGAGCACTTTGCACTGGGATGTAAATGAGTCGAGTCAGGCCCAATTGGTGGACAATGACCTAAGTTCGATGGACTTGACTGGGCAAGGAGATGACTTCACTTCCAAGTATGTTATCTGATTTTTTTTTATTTTATCATGCACAAAAACATTAATTTAACAAATCCCAAAGAGTAGCTCAATTAGCTTAGGACCATAACCGAAGGTTGAGTATTCGAAACTGCGCTACCACACTGGGGCCACAGGGATTTATCCGGCTCCTACTTGACTCATAAGGATTAGTACGGCCCAAAGGGCTGGGACACCCTCTGTTATAATATTTTTTTAAAATTAATTTAACATGTTATTAATATAATTGTGCATATTGCATGTATTTTACACAGATTGGCCAAGATGGAGGTACATGTGGTTGGTTACTCTATTTTGTTGGACTGCTAATAGCAAGCTTGTCGATCAGGTTTTAACACTTCCATTCCCTGATTTTTCTCATAAAGCTAGTATCTACTTAGAGGGTACTCATGGGCCAGGCTGGGCTCTATCTTGGCCTTGGGTTTTTGTACTTTGGAGTCCCTACCGGGCCTGATCTTAAACTTTGGCCTACTTCATAATTGAGCCAGGCTTGGATTAAGTGATAGAAAGCCCAACCCTGGTCCCATGTTTACTATATGGGCAGGCTTGGGCCTGATACAGCCATTGTTTTAAAAGTTGGGCAGAGACTGGATATGCGTCAGCCCAACCTGGCCTGACCCATAAACACCCCTGTTTCTACTTTGGTTCATTTTTTCATGAGATCTGTTTCCCACAGTTCTGGTTGGAATTTTATTTTAGTTTTTTTGGTTGGATGGTTGGATTCAATTTTAATAGATATATTCAATAAGGAAATGATGAGGAAATTAGGAAGAATCCTCTTTAGTAGATGAAGCCAGCATGCTCCAATGAAAACTAAGAAGTTCAATCAAGAATCTTCTGAGTCCATCCCAATTAAGCATGATCCCAACAATAATTTCTGAACACAATCACATACTACATGGCATCAGAGCAATCTTATGAGCCTCTATTTATTTGCATAAAATACATAGGATTTGTATGTGTAGGAATGGTCAAATGAGCTCCGCCAAATCATTACGAAGAGTTAAAGGGTGAAGGATGTAAGTCAGTGATGCAGATTTGACTTTCCAATTATTTTAATCAATAAGATTTCTCATCTTCCCATGATTCAATTTCCATTCAAGGGGAGATTATTTGTACAAGTTTTGAGATTTCAGTTACAATATGAAAGAACCAGTCCCTAAATACTACTTGTACAAGTGTTGGGAGAGACTTTGTGGTACAGAAAGTTTGTGAATGTTTGTTTATATAAAATACATAAGAACTAAATGCATAGGAATTTATGATTACATGAGCTAAATCTTCAAGACTATTGAAAAGGTGAGACCCTGAGGGGTGGAATATATGAGGAGAAGGGTGAAGGAGATAAGGTGGATGAGACCCTGACATTCCTATAATTTGAATTACTAGTTGATTGATGCCTCTTCATTTCCCATCCCGAGTCAATTCCCATAAAAGAAAAAGGTTATTAGATGCTACTTTCTAGATTTTCAAGTTTGATTTTTCGTCCTTAACCGCTAATGGCATGAAATCATATGTATGCAATTTCCATGTATTCAATGCAAGCAATATGTCAAAATATAGGTTACAAGTAAATATCATTGAACTTGGCTCCCAAACATACCTCCTAAGAACCATTTGCCACTCACAGGAAGGGATCCGTGGGACCATTGTGGTTTCATTTTGTGTTTTAACAAATCACAAATGGCTCCTTTTGTCGTTTAGATTAGTTGGATGAACCTTGTGTCACTTTGCTTGTTAAAAAATTGCAGAGTTATCTTGATGAGATGTCAACAGAGACAAATGCCATTAGCATGATAGATGGGATGGATAGAATTTGCACAGAGGCTTGAATTGAGGAACAAGAGCATTATGAATCCTGACATTACATTCCAACACATGAAATGATATTCACCAAAGCACATTACCCAAAGCACGACTCAAGTAATGGAAAATTTTGCTCCTTTCACTCTTTTACATTTCAGATCAAAGATTCCCATACAGATAAAATGCACATTTAGATAATGTGGACAACTTAGAGAAATTGGGATTTGTAATGACAACACCACTGCAGCGCTGCTCAGAAAAATCATACTACACAAAGCACCATGAAGCTTCCATGGAAACCTCAGTGTGCTCACATGGGAATGAAACAAAATTAACGAAGTTTTTCTTAACTGTCAGCAGAATATTTCCATGCACTTCTTGTTGCATCTCCCTCATTTGTTTCACTTGCCATGCCACAGCCAGAATCTATCTACACCTACAATTCGCCATTCGTTTCATCAACATCTTCAGACTCCGAAGAACCTGTAGAACCTCCACTCTTCTCATATACCTGTTTTATTATTGGATTGCACACTGCTTCCAGCTCCTTCAACTTCTCTTCATAATCAACTTTCTATGCATTTGGGTTACCATCCAACCATTCCAAAGCTTCCTTCAGCGCACTTTCCATCTTTTTCCATATCATCCAAATCCATCTTGTCATTCATACTACTCTTCATGTTGTATGTGTAAGTCACTAAGTCTCAAGTTTGTTCTTCGCGTCAATTCTTTCCTTCACCTTCTTGTCCTCCTCTGCAAACTCCTCAGCTTCCTTCACCTTTCTCTCAATTTCTTCCTGGCCAAGACGCCCTTTATCATTGGTGATGGTAATAGATCGTGACTTCGCGGCCTTGTCCTCTGCCTTTACATTGAGTACAACATTTACATCAACCTCAAAGGTGACTTCAATCTGTGGAGTCCCCCTGGAACAGAAAAGGTCATTTTTACTTGCATCTCATTATTTACCTACATCTACTGTGAAAATACGCAGTCCGAGAGAAACTACAGTAGATGTAAAGAATAGGAGTAAAAACACATCAATAATTAATGGTTCAAATCATTCATCTTGTGGCACCAAGAGCTGATATCAATGCCCAAAAAAGAAAAGAAGAAAAAAAGGGTACTTGATGTGAACTTCAGGGTCCCGCCAAATGACAAACTGGGTCGCTACATATTATTGGGCTCTTCTAGAAATGCTTGGTCAGCTCTGCCTGACTTGTGTATGGGGCATGATTGCATGATACTGTTGGAACATTTTCCATAAACGTGGCCTCTGTGACCACACCTTTGGTGATCCAATAATTTATAAAACTTGGGCTCAATAGCACCTAGGCGCCAAACATCGAGCCACAAATTGTGTGTATCTTTGATGGAAGGAGACTGAAATCTCTATAAATCCCTATTGTTTTTTTCGTCACTCTCTCTAAGTCATCTTAGCCATATTCACGATAAACATTACCATTTAAGCATAGAAAAAAGTTGATGAGGAAAAAGAAAAGACGCCTTTTGTTAAACAACAATCAAGCTTCATCTAAATCGATGGTGAAAGGCATATTTCTGATTTTAGCAGTTTAGAGTTTTGTTGAATGCATTGCAACTTATAAATTGTGCATAAAACTGTACCATTGCCTCAAGATACTCCTTTTCTTTTATTCTTTCTACAGAGTTCAGCTTATAACATTTTTTCCTTGGAGCTGGTGGAATGCCATATAGATAAAATCATCCAAGCTCATGACAATCCTTAGTCAAACTCCTCTCACCCTCATAGACCTGGACGTTTTTTTCAGAAAATTATGAAACCTTCAAGAATGACTATTAAAGGAAATTTGGGCCACTTAAAATCTGTCTACTTACCTTGATTGACACCACTGTTTGCCCATCTTGAGAAGTTGTAAATACCTGAGATTTCTTGGTTGGAACCACTGTATTCCTAGGAATCAACTTGGTCATGACCCCACCAATAGTCTCAATTCCCAAACTTAAGGGTGTAACATTGAGAAAAACCATGCCTCCAAACATGAATAAATTGTAAATAAGCCAAGACATCTAAAACTGCACTTTATTTCAACACCTGCAGGATGCAACTGATCATAATGCTATTATTTACCTCCAGTTTCTTCTCCACCTTCGCTGATGAGGATTCCCCCTTGAATAGCAGCACCATAAGCGACAGCTTCTGCTGGATTGATGTGCTTGTTGGGTTCTTTCCCATCAAACATCTCCTTCAACAATTGTTGCACTTTCGGGATTTGAGTGCTCCCTCCTACAAGCACAATTTCATTGATATCAGTCTTCTTCAAACGAGCATCCTTCAAAGCTATATTTACTAGCCCCAAGGTCTTCTTGAACAGACCCATGTTCAGCTCTTCAAATTTAGCCCTTGTCAGTGGCTCTGAGAAGTCGATGACATCAAAGAGGGATTCTATCTCGACGCGAACTTGGTGTTGGCTACTCAATGCTCTCTTCGCTCGCTCAACTTCTCTTCTAAGCTTTCCAAGAGCCTTCTTATCCTTTATTATGTCCGTGTACTTCTTCTTTATCAGTTTGATGAAGTAGTTCATGACCCTCTCATCAAAGTCCTCCCCACCAAGGTGGGTGTCACCCCTTCTTGCCAACACTTCAAAGTTGCTATTGTCGATCGTCAAGATGCTGACATCAAATGCACCTCCGCCGAGGTCATAGACTAAAATGTTCATGTCTCCACCCTTCTTGTCCAAACCACATGCAATGGCTGCAGCTGTTGGCTCATTAATCATTCTAACAACGTTAAGCCCAGCAATCACACCTGCATCCTTAGTACCCTGCCTATGCGCATCATTGAAATATGCTGGAAAAAAAATGTGAAGACCCTTTAGGAACTAGATTTTCAGCTAATGATTAGATAAATTAGAAATTTAATCAAACAATAACTCTAATCCAAAACTTTTTCAAATAGACGACCTAATTCTATTCTTGAACGAATCACTATTTTCACTCAAATCTTTCTAATATTATATAATCCGTCAAATGTAACATTCCAATCTACCACCTCAAATAATGGCAATGTAACACTAACAAATTTTAGTGAAACAGAGAGAGAGAGAGGGAGGGGGAAAATGACTATTCAGGAGATGTTTAATTTACCAGGAACAGTAATAACAACATCCTTGATTTGCTTTCCAAGGTATGATTCCGCTGTCTCTTTCATCTTCCCTAATATCATGGCACTGATTTCTTCAAGACCAAAGACCTCAACTTCGCCATCCCTGATCTTCACTTCAGTATAAGGCTTTCCATCTTTGTTCACAATCTTGTAAGGCAAGAACTTCATATCCCTCTGAACCTCCTCATCATCAAACCTGAAGCATAAGAACAGATCAGAAGAGAAAAAAAAAAAAAAACTGAAGCATAAGAGCATAAAAAAATGTCGCTGCCCATACAAAGAAAATATTTTTTAATGCACTATAGTTCACTTGATTTATCCATGTTGAGAATCTAACCAATCACAATGCCAATTTTACATGGTTTAGCAGGGTGCCTGCATCCATGGTGCAGAGCAAACCCTCACAGATTTTAGAATATTCCGACTCTCATAGCCTTATACTTGGGGACTGGTCTACGGATCAGTTACCATGTAATACAAGACACCGTCGCAAACACTTTACGAGTACAGGCTAAAGGTACTGGGCAGAGGCGTGTCACAATGCTGCTCCCTACGATGACCGCTCTAAAAATGGGCCCGCGGGCGCAATGTCAAATGCCATATAAAACATTGAGTTGTGCCTCTTCCATCACCAATTGGTTTAGGAAGGAATGGGGTGCATAAGATCCTGCAAGCACCCCACCAAAGAAAAGGCCATTTAACCCAATTGTAGCTATTCATTTAATGAATGTTTTGATAATGACGATTGTTGTGGTGATGCTGGCTTACTTTCTTCCAATGAGGCGCTTAACACCATATACGGTTCACTCTGGATTGAGAGCTGCTTGATTCTTCGCAGCTTCTTCAATCAGACGCTCCGTATCAGTGAATGCCACCATTGAAGTCGTTATCCGATTCCCTTGCTCATTAGCTATTATCTCCACACAACCATTCCTATAAACACCCACAGATGAATAACTCGTCCCCAGATCAATTCCAATCACTGTCCCAAGCTTTGGACCGTGTTCTGCAGCCATTACTGCCATTCCAAGCAGAAATTCTGCCCACGCATAACATAACCATGAACCCAAAAAAAAAAAACATATACAGAGCCTTCTATAACATTCATAACAGAATTCTACAGTAGAACAGAGAGTGTTATAGCCAGCTTTATCTTACCAGAGAGGAAGAGAGTGAGTTGTATAAAGGACATGGAGTTTCATGGATTTGCCATAGCTTGGAGGTTTTGGTTTCCCGAGTAAAATTCCCTTTTCTTCTAAGTTTTGAGTGAATTGATATGGGCATAGTTTGTTCTATCATGTATATGGATTTATATAGTTTCAGCTTTGATGTTGGGGTGGATTTTTTTATGCCAGAGTGTTTTGGCCAATGAGCGCTTTCTATTTGTTTTTGTAGTTTTTTATAAGAACCCAACCATGAAAATCAGCTTAAGTTATTATTTTATTATTTAAAATAAATTTAAGAGATCTATAATTAGTATGACCCATATAAGAGTTCTACTAAGATTGCATAGAAGCCATACAGGTTTTTTATTAGGGCATGAGAACCAAGTTATTATTTAAAAAAAAATAAATTCATAGGAGCATTTTTGTGATTTTTGAAAAATATCAAAAGTCAATCATTAGATGGAAAATAGTTTATTTATCGAGTTTAGTTAAGCATATAAACCCTAATTGAGAATAAATAAACTTATAGAAAGATACATTGCACCAAGAACGTGAGTATGTGCGGAAGAGGATTTTGAATGCAATAATGTTAAATAAATCCAAAGTATTCAATTTTCTACTTCGCCTTCATTATTTCTTTGCTGGACTCGTCAAGTGTAGATTTTATTGCTGAAATAATTCCACAAAAAATCTCTACAGTCCATGATACATCCAACCGCCATAAATGAATAAGCACGTGATTATAAAACAAAAGTCGATAGGGACATTAGTAGAAACTACTAAAAAAAGTAATACGTTTTCAGATAAAATGATTGATTTAGTGCCAAGGTCTATTAAAATCATCTTTTTGGTCCAGTGATCACTTAATCTGGGTTTTTTTTTTTTCGATAAAATATTTATTTTAATAGGTTAGAACATTTGGATAAATTGGAGAATTGAATGAATGCCCATTTGCATTTCTACTTGGAGAGGGGCCTACCTCCTGGACAAAAAATTCATAATCGTAAAAAATAAAATTGCGGGAAATTTTATATAGACACATCTTTTTTACTGAGCACACCCACATTTTTTTCTATATGTGTATTTTTTTTTTTCTTCTAAAGGTAAGTGTGCTTAACAAAAATACGAGTGCGTGTACCATTTTCTTAAAATTACAGACGTGCCCTTTTATCTGGGTAGAAAATCTTCCGCGGAATAGAACCGCCCAAACGTAACAAGAACCCGACTGACTGTCGAGTGCTTTCTTTCCTTTTTTCTTTCCCCATCGAACGTCGCTCTTCCCTTTCCAAGAAACCCTAACCCTAACCCTAGCTGCTTCTTCTCCTACTTCTCAACGCTTTCGAACCCTCGATCCATTCATCATCCATGGCAGGAGACGAACCAGAATCCCGCCGGAAGCACCGGAGGTCGACTCCCGAAGAAGGAGCGGAAGAAGGCTCGAAGCGCCGGAAGCACCATCACAGCCACCGCCATCACCACCACCGCAGCCACCGCCACCGCAGCAGCAAGCACGACCACTCCAAGCTCGACGGAGACGACCTCCCTCCTCCTCCTCCTCCTCCTCCTACTCTCGCGCTTTCGAATTCCCGTCCTGCGGATGATGAAAAGGAAGAAGGAGAAATCCTCGAAGAGGAAGAAGAAGAGGAGTATGGTGGAAAAAGAGTTAGATTGGCCAAGGCTGTAGACTCTGATGTGGAATCCGGGGAGATAAAGCCTGATGAAAGCATGGACGAGGTATCAGATCTGAAAGCCATCACCGCTAAATCTCAAGTTGACCGTGAGGTGGGTTCGATTCCCTTTTACCAATCAATTACAGTTTGGGTGTTTTTGGTGGGATGTGGTTCTTCTGTATGGTTTGTGTTTTAATTCTAGCAAAGATTTCATATTTAATTTGCTTCGCGTTTGATAAAATTGCACATTACTGTTATTAGATGCGTTTGTTTGACATAGGAAGACTATAATTGAATGCGTCTCGTGCTTGTGTTCATCACTAGGCATTACTAAATTGAATTTTGACTATGTAATTTTCTTTGGCAAGTCGAATTCTAGTTTGAATTTTTAGGGCTTCTTAGCAATGCTTCTCTATCAAGGGGCCTAAAATTGAAGGATTGGAGGTAAAGATCCACCTGGGTGAATCCAAATATGTCGCCTTTGATAGGAAATAATTACCCGCTCATCACTATAGTAAATTAAATCCCAGGAAAGTGATCATCCTATCCATGTCTTTACTTTAAACCATTCACTCCTCACCGCCTTAATAAAACCCTCCTTTACTGTAGAATCTGATAAATTCAATATGAAGTAGGCAAATAGGCCTTTAATCTCGCAACCTCATGTCACTCACTACTGTGAGTTGCCAAGTTGAATATTTACTATTTAACTCTCTCAGGCAAGTTCAATGCCTGTTCAAATTGGTGGCACTGAGCACTGCAGTGAGTTTGGGGTGACGGGCTTTAATCTTCTCTTTTTCTAAAATAGAACTCGTTTTTGTATTTGTGTTGAAGATTTTTCCATTAAAGGAGTGTTAATGATCCATCTGAGTTAGATGCATCCAGACACAGACGCACTGCCACATTCTTCCGGTAACAGACAGTAAAATGCATTTATTGTCACCCAACTGATACACAGATATGTTATATGCTGTCATGCCCTGATATGATTAGTTTCTTTATTTCTTCCAGGAAATAGATGGTGAGGGAGATAATTCTTCAGCTGAAGTAGCAGAAGGGCGACATCATGACCTTCTACCGAATGGAACTCTGATGAGAGACAGTAGCTTCGATGGCAATGATTCGATACAAGAAGATCTTCATCGATCGCATGAATTGCTCAATGCAAAGAACGTTGGTGATGAGGTTTTGGTGAATGAAACTTCCGGATCACACTCACAGCATAAAACCTCCAAGGATCACCATGCAGAGGTGGAGGAGCATATGCTGGAGAAAATTACCCGGTCAAGAGCTGAGCTTAAACCTAACAAGTCTAAGTCGAGGGTGGAGAAAGATCAGATACCACCAGAAGATGATGAGTGGTGCAGGCAGCAGGAGGCAGGGTTGGCTCCTTTGGAACTGGATACCACTCTGACTGCTGTCAAGGGTGACAATGGACATAAGTCTTACAAAGGGGATCCCAGGTGCAGGGGGTCTATGTCCCCTTTAAAAGGTTCTGCTGGTGGGGAAACTAAATTTAGAGATGTTGAGCCAAGCGACTTGAGAAGGCGCATGAGGTATGGTTCTCCAGTTGCTGGAGAGAGCTCCAACTCAAAGCACAGGAAAAAAGATGAACATAGAAATAAGATCGAACACTCCAAAGGCATGGAAGATAACTCAGAACTCAGTTCAGTGAGATACGAGTCAAAAAGACATTCAGAGTCCAAGGATGGTATCAGAAACACCTTAGCAAATAAAAAAAGATCCATCTCACCAGAAAGTTCGAAGGACAAGTACAAAGCTTTGCGGCTGTCTCCATCACATGAAAATTACCGTGATGAACCACGTTACCACAAACGCTCAAGGTCCCGTGATCACACACGAGAGAGGAGCTCGTTGTCCAGAGATGTTACTCATGATAGGGGATTTACATTGACAGTTCATTCTCATGAGCAGAGCTCAAAGTCTTACAGAGATGATAATGATCGAGAAAAATGTTCTGATTCTTTGGAGAATATAAAAAATGATTCTGATTCAGAAAGAGGTGTTAGACGTGATAGGGAAGATCGCCACGACAGAAGAGATCGGTCAGACATTGATAGAGTGATACGTAGGGAGAGAGAACGCAGTCGTAGTTATAGCCGACATGATAGCCGAGAGGACAGGCATGGAAGTCGGGACAGGGACATAGATAGGCACAGGGATAAGGAACGGAACAGGGAGAGGGAGATGGACAGGCAAAGAGTCAGGGAGAGTGAAAGTGATAGAATACGGGAGAAGGAAAGAGATAGGGATAGGGGTAGGGATAGGGAAAGATATAGGGACAGAGATAGGGAGATGGATGAGAATAGGATTAGCAGGCATTACAAATATGGTGGTGTAGAAAATAGTCGTCTTGGTCGAGAAAGATATAATGATTCTAGACATACGAAATATGATGAATCTGAGCATCACAGGAACAAATCAAGACTTAAAGAATCAAAGAAAGAACCTAATTCCTCAAGACATGTATTGGAAGAAGGCAAAGACTCAAGGTATTGGAGAAACCATTTTCAATATTTTGTTTACCAATTTTGTTTTTCTTAATCTTTTTTTAATCACGTCTTTTTTTTTTTTTGGGTGGGGACAGAGATGATGAAGAAGAAGACTATGAAGAGAGAGTCATGATGAAGCTTGTAGAGCAGGAAGAGGAAGATATAGATAGAATTAAGGAGGAGAGCAGAAAGAGAAGACAAGCGATACTGGAAAAATATAAACCACAGCTGTCACAGCTACAATCCGAACCTCATTCAGATGATTCTGGGAAAGGTAATCCTCAGTTGCTGCTAAGCCAATCATGGGTTCTGTGCACATTGAAGGGTGGAATCTATTGTTTGTCATGGATATTACCAAGTTTTTTAACTTGACCTTTGTTCATTTTTGTTGTATATATTCACTTTTGTTTCTTATATTGATCCCTTGAACCAGAAGAGAAGGCATCTTCAGTGGATGAAAAGCCAGGAGAGCACTCTTCGTCTCCGAATCCTGTTGCCAATGCTGTAAATCAGGTTCTTCCTGATGCTATTGTGAATAAGCGTGAATTTTCAGACGCCGATGTTGCTGATGCATCATTCACTATTGGGAAATCACCTCCTCAAAATGGAAATTCAACTCCTGAAAGGAATCTGGGGGCATGGGGACTCGGGGATGGAACACCAAAGGTTCGTAATCATCATCTAGACCTTTAATGTTGTTATATTTCTTGCTTGTGACCAGCAGCTGCAAATATTTTTCATATTCCTCACAATCAAATCCTTGACGTGGAACACAGTATTGTATTACTTTTAGTCATTCCAACTTCCACCCTTAAGAATGTGGAGATTCAAGTTGGAAATTTATCATGTTACAGATTAATTCCTCAAACTGTGTTGTCTGATTACTCATACAAAATTGTTGAGGATATGTTTTATTCGTTAATTCTTACTTTTGTATGCTCGAACTCTAATTCTTTGCTGTGTCTGTTTTTTTTTTTTTTTTCTTATAAAATTTCTGCAGAGTGAGAGGTCCGCTGATATGTTCTGTGATGATATATTTGGAGAATCACCTGCTGGAGTTCGTAAACCGGTAATGCCAGTACATTTCTTATTTTTCAATCATATTCCCTGTTCTGTAGTGGCCATATTTCCATTCATTGTAGATCCTCTGCCGACTACAAAAAAAAGTGTGATCTGTGTCCGGAGATCAAAAGAGTATGATCATGGAAGTAAAGCATGCAACACTAGTGAAAGTCTAGTAAGATACACACCACACAATAGCTGTCCCTGCTTTAGAAGTTTTTTTCCTCTCTTTTTTATCAATTATTTGATGGACAGTGCCTGTGGTTTCATTTAATAAATTTCACAACTCTGTTAAAAAAATGATGGACAGTGATTTTAAAACCGGCCATTTTTTCCTTACACAATATTTTCAACAAAAAACAACTCTATTTGTCATTTTAACGTTGTAAGAGTTCTCTATTTTTGCTAATTCTGTGTGAATAGTTTGAAGGAATGTTCCTTTGTATTCTGCTTATCTTGTAATAAAAATTAATCACTACCAAAAAAATTGTTGGACGAATGATCTTGTGCTGATGACCTAGCCATACTTTCTGTGTTAACCTCCCCCTTGTTGGGCCAATCAGAGCAACCCCCATTAGCTGTTCTACTTGAGTGGAACTTCTGACTGAAGTTCCTTCAAAGACTGAAGACAATCAAAAGCTGGTGTCACTTAAAGCTAGTTAGTATTTTGCTTCCACTAGTCCATAAGCAACCCTTAAAGATACTATAGTGACCATGCCGGCTGTCCTACTATGGCAAGTTGTCTAATACAAGGAAGCTGAAGAGGAAGATTTACATCATCATGACACTTGATCAAATGAGTCCAAAAAGTGCTAAGTGCTCTGTGTACCCTGACCTTTGAAATTGGGTGGTTATTACCTGATCATTTCTTTTCTTTTTCCTTTTTTTTTCGAGTGGAAACATACATTTTATTGAAAGGAAAAAGGTGCAGTCAACGGGCTATAGTACCTAAAGAGGAAAAATAAAGAGAGCTATGAACAGGGACATGAAAACACCAACTACAGTGGAGGACTACCCTACAATGAGCTCTATCAACCCCTTCCTTCCCCAAACAATTAGCTGCATCATTGGTGCACTGCAGAAAATGATGGAACTCCACATCCATTGCTTTTCACGTCTCAGAGATTTTGTTGAGCTTGAAGTTGAACTTCCAAGGTAGAGCAGTCAAATTTCACTAAAAAATGACCTTGAAACAAGATGTTGGAAAATCAGATAGCTTCTCTAACTGCGCATAGCTCAACTTTATTAGAATCGTTTACACTGATAGGACATCAAAAGATAAACACTTCTTCTTCTTTGTCTTTGAATAAAGATCCACAAGTGCATATGGAGCCTGGCTTGCCGCCCACTACTCCATCCATGTTAAGTAAAGCACAGGATCACTTTTCATCCTTTTTTTGGGTCTGTAAATGTAATGAAAAGATATTATTTTTGCAATGTTGGGCTACTGTTACTAGTGATACTTAAACTTGAATACCCTGGGATTGATCCCTGGGCATACTATACCAACATTAATAATAACAGAAAAATGGCCTATTCAGATGACAGCTGTAAATGGGTATACTTACACAGGCTCTAACCTATACATACTTAGAGCTCCAATTTTCTCAATATTTTTTTTATTCCCTGACTTTTGTTTGCTCAGATCTCACTTAGATGACTATGCATATTGCAGGGCAAGGGGGATGGTCTACAAGTTGAGAGGAGTGGTCTTCACGACAACTGGGATGATGCAGAGGGCTACTACAGTAAGTTTCAAATATAACAGTAAACTCTTTTTGGGGAAGTTTCTGCGTGTATTTATTGGATTTCATGTTAACATTCTAGATAGCTGTCATGATCGTTTTATATCAAAATGTGCTTTATTATTTTGGTAATCAAAGTTCTTTCCTACAGGTTATCGTTTTGGGGAAGTACTTGATGGCCGATATGAAATTACTGCTGCTCATGGGAAGGGTGTTTTTTCAACTGTTGTTCGTGCGAAGGATCTGAGAGCTGGGAAAGGCGATCCTGAAGAAGTGGCAATTAAAATCATACGTAACAACGAGACCATGTGAGTGTGGATGTGTTGTTTTGCACCTTTTGCTTAGGTGTTCTCCATTTCTTGAATCTTACTTTTTTGATCATCTGAATGTTATTGTTGCATTTGATTTCATGACAAAGGTACAAGGCGGGTCAGGATGAGCTGGTCATACTGAACAAGCTTGCTGGTGCAGATCCAGAGGACAAGCGCCACTGTGTTAGGTTTCTTTCAAGTTTCAAGTACCGGAATCATCTTTGTTTAGTTTTTGAATCTCTTCATATGAATCTACGTGAGGTTCTAAAGAAGTTTGGTCGTAATATTGGCCTTAAACTGACTGCTGTGAGGGCATATTCCAAGCAGCTTTTTATTGCGTTGAAGCATCTTCGTAACTGTGGCGTTCTTCACTGTGACATAAAACCGGATAATATGCTGGTAGGCCCTTCTTCACTCAGTCCATTATTGGCTGGCTGCTACTTTTGTGGCTTTATTGTTTTACTTTCATGTCATTACTAATGTGTATCTTGTTGTAACCTTGGTATACATTGTTACACCGTTCTCTTATCAGCTTAAGCTTTTAGAGTAAGTGGTTGTCAACATGGTATCACAGAGTGGGAGGTCGATTGTTCGAATCCCGAGGGCTGTTGTGCCTTGTATTCTCCCACGGAGGGTGTGATTCCCGTGCAGAGCCCCTGTGTTCACCCATGGAGAGTGTAATTCCAATGAGAGGGGAGGGGGGGTTGTAACTTTGATATACATTGTTACACCGTTCTCTATCAGCTTAAGCTTTTAGAGTAAATGGTTGTCAACATATCTTTCCAATTTCTTTAATTATATTAACTTGTGCGTCTTCATTGCTTCTTGCAGGTTAATGAAGCGAAAAATGTGCTGAAGCTTTGTGACTTTGGTAATGCCATGCTTACTGGTAGAAATGATATCACTCCATATTTGGTGAGCCGCTTTTATCGTGCCCCCGAAATAAGTAAGCCCTGCATTCCTTTAGCTTTTCTGCTGGCTGGTAATTGTAAATAGCTCTTTTTTGCTGCATAAGTTGGTTGCAGGCAGTGGTTCAAAAATAGTTGTTTTATGAACATAGAAATACAGAGACACAGGTGCACAAACACGTGTGTACACGCATGTATACGTGCGCATGTGTAAAATCTTGTTGGTGCCAACAAAAGCCCATAGCACAGTTGGAAGGTGCTCAGTGTCGCAAATACAAGGTTGTGGGTTTGAGTTACGCACCATTAAAAAAAAACAAAGTTCATGCTCACTGCTTGAAAGGTCATAGGTTGGTTTTTCAGTTGAGCTATCTGCATATACTAATGTTCTAGATCGTTCTGCTGCAGTTCTTGGTTTGCCTTATGATCATCCTCTGGATATATGGTCAGTTGGTTGCTGTCTGTATGAGCTTTATTCAGGGAAGGTCCTTTTTCCGGGTCCAACGAACAATGATATGCTTCGGCTCCACATGGAGTTGAAGGGACCTTTTCCGAAGAAGATGCTAAAAAAGGTGAGGCATTGAATCTTTTGTGTGTGAAATTTATTTCATATAATAGAAGTGTTTTTTTATTTTTATTTTTATTGAAAAGATGTTTCATTTGAAACAAGTAAATGAAATTTTCTCTTTTGCAGTCTTGCTTCCCTGCTGCTTATAATTTTTAATTTTTATTTTTTAAGTTGTCTTATTTGGTTACAATTTTTTTTAATTGCCTTGCAATTTTGGGTAAACTGAGCATGTTTGATTGGCTTGATATGTTTTTACAACAATCAGTTTTTTCACATAATTTATCCTTGTAATCTTATCATCAATATATTGTGCCGTGATCTCAATATCACTTTTTTTTAGCGCTACATTGGGGTTTTGCACACGCTCTAACTCACATTCCATGTCCCTAACCAGCTGATCTTCAGCCTGGAACAATCTCGATATCGCTGTTTCTAGTAACTTCTTTTGTTGTACTTATTACAGGGGGCATTTGCTGCTCAGCATTTCGATCAAGATTTTAATTTTCATGCCACAGAAGAGGATCCAGTTACAAAAAAGGTATTAAGCTTCAATAACATCAATACACATTGTGGGCTGAGAATTGGATAGAGGCTGACTTTGTTGTATCATTTGTTCTTTTGCTTGTTTTGCAGACTGTAAAGAGGTTGATTCTTAATATTAAGCCGAAAGATATTGGTTCTCTAATTACAGGCTCCCTTGGTGAGGATCCCAAGATGCTCGCCAATTTCAAAGATCTTTTGGAGAGAGTATTCATTTTGGATCCAGAGAAACGGATGACAGTATCTCAAGCATTGAGTCATCCATTTATCACGGGCAAGTGATTAATGATGCTGATTTTTCTGACTCAAGAAATGCTGTTGAGCTAGATAACTGTGCATTATAATATAAATTTATATTCAGTTCATCTAATGCTTGGGATTTATCTGTCTTTATCTTCTTTGAGCTGGGTCAAGAGGATTGGAAACGAAGTTCTTGGTGATGAAGCATGAACGGATGATGTTGGGTCAGGAGACCTTCCTTCTTGGCGATTCTTATCAGTGGGATGTGTTCTGTTTCTATTGTAAGACATTTCGCCAAAGGCGTTTTCATCTCTTGTAAATCATTAATGATGGTGGACTCTGTCAAGATTTTATAAAACCTTTTATTTGAATTCATTTGCTTGAACACCGATTCCTGCTTTTGGATGCAGGATTTACATGGAATTGATAGTTATTGATCTTTCTGTGTGGTTGAAAATATTAATGCTTTTGAGCATTCATAAAAGATGTCTAGACTAGTATCTGTATCTTGGATATCTGGTCTTGTAAAAAAATTTGGGGTTTTGGTTATTTTAACAGTGCATTTGTGTTTGTTTCTCTTGCATTGCCATGTTGTTTTATCTTCCCCCCTCCTTTTCCTTTCTTTTGTCTAATTCAGTTGGATCTTGGAGAGTCTAATTCCGTGTTTCATTCAGGGTATCTGCCAGTGCTTTGAGGCAACCAATTCACTGCTTTAGATGCTAGAAGGCAGCCAAAAGAAGGTACCCTGGTTTGTTTGCTGGCAGAGCTTACTGTCTTTGACACCCTATAAACTTCATTATACGATCTATAACTGGAAGTTGTAGCTTTCCCACGTGTTGAAACTTTAAAGATATGATCTCACAATGAGTAGTGTAACCATTTGGAATGAACTAGCCCATGTTTTTCTTTTATGCATAATCTGTAAGTGCTTTTTCAAAGAACTAAAAATTAACTGCATGGAAACGGCACATTCTTGTTTATGTGTTCTATTAATCCTGTTAAATATTGTTGAGGAACATATCTGTGCCACACTCTTTTCATAGTCCTATTGTTCCTGCATGATATATGAGAAGTCAACTTCATTTTTGCCACCATACTAATTAAAACTCCACAACATCTGATCTATGCTTTGGTGATTCTGGAGGCTTTTTGCATGGAGATGGATGGATGCTTGGCCTCTTCAGTGGAAGTTTGCTTGGTTAGTATTCCCTTTTTTTGTGGGGGGTCTTTTTGTATCTTTGCCTTGTATTGCATTGTCTTATTTTGATTACTTTCATGTCTTGTTATATGTATTCTGTTCGTAGAACCATTCCAAATTTGTTTTTTTAAAACTTGCTTTATTTACCTTTCAGCTTGAATTTGATAAGGATAGTGTGTATCTGAGCTCCCTTCAGCATGTTTTAACAGGGTGTGTTGGGTTTTTCAGGGCATAAGCTGTGAAGTTTCCAGCAACATCTGTAAGTGTTTTTCTCCCCACAAAAGCTTAATTAGTAGCTTGTGATATCGTGACATGCTTTTGAAGTCATAGCTTATGTGTTTCATTCTTTAATGTTTAGAATTCTTATGCAGTCCTCATAACGATCTAGTTGATCCTATTGTTCTCAAGTATCCTTAGGTTTGTGTAAATGCTTCCTTTACACGTGATTGTCAGATAAGTTGAGCATTCAATTTTAACATTCTTATTTGCTTGATCGCACATCACTTCTCCACGGGTTTAGGCTGTGGTCCCAGCTAACAATAAATTGATTTTGTAAAGATTGTTGGTTGCTAGCTGACCCAGCTTGAAAGGACATGGCTTAGATGTTGATGATTGTTGGTTGACTAGGGTGAATGACTGGATGATTGGTTCATAATAATGAATCCAACTGGTTTTGGTGTTTGGTAAAAAATTGCATATAATTCTTCTGAGGCCTACCCAGTCTTGTTGTGGGTGCTGCTTACTCTTCATACTCTCGCAGTGATGTGTGAATGTTTCTTTATATTTTCTACATGGTTCTGATGAAGTTAGGCCAATGATGGGCATCAACATATCTTTTTTATTGCCTCGTTTGACTTCAGAAGTTGACTTAAAGCAAAGATTTGCTTGCTCAGTTAGTTTGTGGTGAAGAGGATGCATTATGTAGCACTAGCACTATCCAGCATTGCTAATAATGGTTTTGAACCTTTGTATCGGAGGGAGTATCTGTCAGGTCTGATGAAAATAATATATGGTATGGGGCGTGTTGGGCAGTTGGCTCAAAAGGGTGACGTGGTTAATTCTTTCTTTTAATAGTGAAAGGAATAGAAACAGTGAAAAAGGGGAGAAAACTGGTTTCATGATGTTGTGATATTAGTAATAATGACGACAGAAGACCTATACCAACATATGCATGGGTCTATTATATGCTATTAGAAACTGTTAAATAATACCAGTAGTGGTGGCAATCTGATATAAAAGCTGTCAGTATTTTGTTGCTACTATGTGTTAGTTGATATCTGTTAACTTGTAAGCATAAATCACGAGTTAAAAATACATAATTTGTTAGCATACACCATTCAAGATAATAGAAGAGTAAGCTTAAGCTGCACAAATAGCAGCAGCAAATGAAAAAAAGAGAGGAGATTTTGACCAATAAATGCACCAAAAGCAGGCATATTAATTATGTAGTGAAACTGTTCAGTTTTGTGAAAATCACATCAATGAGTAGACTTGTCCTCTTGCCATATACCTGTATGATGGTTGGTTAAGGTGTTTTAGGCATAGTTATTAAGTTCGATTCATTTTGGAATAATTTTCCGAAATATTTCTATTTCGGTTGGTTTGAAAAAACAAACTGAATTACGTTAAAAAATTTGGACCAGTTTGTCTGAATCCGTCCGGAATCAAAAATTTCGGCCGACCAAGTCCGATCTGGTCTTTCGGCTGAATATTTTTTTCTAAGATAAAAACAATCGATCGTGCACCAATTTCATTTGGCTGAAAGACAAAAAGGGAAAGAAACTATGCTGGTTGGTTGAAGTGTTTAGGCATAGTTATGAAGTTTGATTCGTTTCGGACGAATTTTCTGAAATATTTCGGTTGGTTCGCAAAGCCGAACCGAATAAACCCCCTAAAAGGTTTCATTCAAAAATTCGGACCCATTTGTCCGAGTTGGTCCAAAATAAAAAATTTCGGCCGACCAAGTCTGATCTGGTCTTGTTCGGCTGAATGTTTTTTTTTTTAAAATAAAAAAAACCCATCATGCACCAGTTTCATTGGCTGAAAGGAAAAAAAGGAAAGAAAGTAGGGGAGAGAGACATCGCTCGTCGACTTGGAAGAAGATCAGCCGTTGCGATTTTCTTTCTTCTCCTCCCCATCTTCCTCTTCTTCTTCCTCTCTCTCCCCCATTTTTTTGCTTTTCGTTTCTCCAAATCTTTCCATATGCAGGATTTTGGGCAAAACTCAATAGGCAAAAGGGTCGAAGTATCTCACTAATAATTACATGGGCCCTACTCACATTTGATTCATAAATTAAGATAAATTCAATGTCCCACTATTAATTACAAGGGCCTTGGCCATATTTGAGACATAAACTGAAATAATTTAAATATCACACTATTAACTACATTGGCCTTAGCCACATTTGATCCCTAAATTGAAATAAATTAAATGCCCACTAATAATTACATGGGCTCTACTCACATTTGAGACCTAAATTGAAATAAATTAAATGTCCCACTAATAATTACACTAGCAAAGCATGCCCGTGTTAAGCCCGGGCCCAAAAAATAAAAACACGTCCAATTTGTGGCTATTTTATGAGCTATTAATTAATGAAAAAATAAATATAAAACAAACAAATATGAAAATAAATATAAAACAAACAAATAAAGCATTTATTACGGTTCGAAGCATGGCCCAGCCCGACATATATACAAAGCAAATATTACTTTTTATATAAATGAGTATGAAATTTCTAGTCTTATGTAAATTAACATTTGCAAAATTGCATGTGGCTCTGTCTTTAGGAATTAGAATATGAAGCCCACTTTAAAAAAGTTTATTGTATGTGGAGCCCATATGTTTAAATCACTAACAAGGATCCACTTTTAAAAATTACAAACATTAAGAATTTTCTAACGATAATAGATATATTAAAATCCTAAATCCACTTAAAGAAGACTCATTTTAACTTGGTTGGATAGAGTTATTGAGCAAGGTGGATTTTTTTTTATATGGACTCTTTAATCACCTATCCATAATAGATATATATTAAAATTTGAATTCACATAAAGAAGCTTAACAAAAATGGACTCTGAATTGATTGATAGAGCTTATCTCTTGAAATTGATTTGAGATTATAGTCTAATTTCGCAATTGATTAGCAAATTGGACTCCAATTTCGAACTCGATGCCTACGTCTATAATATATATTAATGGGCCCCTAGCCACATTTGAGACCTATATTGAATTAAATTAAATGCCCCACTAATAATTACATGGACTCTACTCACATTTGAGACCTAAATCGAAATAAATTAAATGTCCCATGAATAATTGCATGGCCCTAGCCACATTTGAGCTTTGAATTAATATAAATTAAATGCTCCACTAATAATTACATGGGTCCTTTCCACATTTAACTCTGGTATATGTTTTATATTTTATATATACACATTTATATGGTTTCGAAATGCAACTCTGAAATGTTTCGCCGAAAGTCTGAATTGACCGAAATATTTCAGTTTGGTGGCCAAACTGAAACACTATCCGAAACAAATTTCTTAACTATGGCCTGCACGAGCCTTGACTTAGTCGGGAAGGTACAAAAATGTGGGTTTTGGGAATTTTTAATGGTTCTGGTATTTTCATTTTATCTGAAGGGGAGGTCTTCAACATGATGACTAGAGTTGTGAAGTCTTGTGACCAACGTGCCTGTAATTTGTGGTCGTTACTTTTATTGGACTTAGGAAAAGGTTTATTTTCCACATTTTTTATATTTGTTCTTATGCCTTTTTTTCCTTCCTTGATTTCTTTGGGGGAGACGATTTTTGAATTCTAAGAAGTTTTCCTCTCTGTCCAGTTCTCTTAGAGCATTCTGTTCTGACATATTTATGATTTTAGCTTTTCAACCCCTTCCGGCCTGTCAAATGTTTGCCCTTGTAACTTTGGTGCGGAATGTTGAATGTAGTTGCCAAGACGAGTCATAATAATCGTTCATTGTCTTGATCTTAGAGTTGGTCACAACCGGTCAAGATTGTACCTGATTTTGCTTGGGATCCTTTTTGGTACAGTTTCAATATATTAAGAATTGTGTTTTTCATGGGATTATTTTGTTCTTATTTTATAACACAATGCCCCTCTAAATTGATATTTTTTGTGCATCTTATTTCTTTATGATTCAGTGTGTGCATGTTTTGTTCTTGCTTTTGCTATCGTCATAGAAATGCATCACAGCATATGCATGCTTTGTTGCTTGCTTAATCTTTTGGCCTCATATAATTGAAGGGGAGTACACTTCAAAGTCTGACTGAAATAGCTGCCATGCCCATATCCTTTAATTTACTTCCGTGCCCACATTTTTTTGGGTGCCCACTTCATAGTCTCTCTCTCTCTCTCTCTATATATATATATATATATCTCAATTTTCATATGCATGATTATGTTTCAGATAGCTATGAACATGGATACCTTTTTACATGATGCTTAATTTATGAAAAAATCATTAAATATAAATAATGATTTATTTCATGGATGGGTGCACACACTGTAATCTTTAAGTTCTTTACATTTATTTCACCATCTCCCTGTATTTGATTTCATACAATTTGATTGTTTCCCTTAGCAAACCCTTTGGTATCTTATCTTCCTTGTACTTGGATGCAACATGTCAGTATCCTCAGTAAATTTTCTGGACTAAGTAGCTGGATCATTCATTAGGCTGCCATATGCTGGGACTTTTATTTTTTAATTTTCCCTTTTCTCCCATTTTGATTGAGATGAGTTTGTTTGTTTTTTTTTTTTTTTCCTTGTGATTGATAAATTTTCAAGTTGTTTTTCTTAACATGCCCAAGCCTATCTACTCCCACATGCACTTGCACGTTCATCTGTGGAAGATTCTAACATGTAGGTAACCTAAATATATTCTAGACAAAATAAGCTGGGCACTCTTAAGTGGATGGTTGACCTTTAATTCTAGTTGTTTTTGTACATCTGTAGCCTACCTGATGAGTTGGTCCGTTCCTTTTTGAGGACGGGCGACCAACTTGATCGTCCATTAAGCTGTTTGGATCTTGCAGATGTGGCTTATGCCCTCATTTGTGTATACCATTAGTGAGACCTGAAAGGTGTGGGCAGCATCAGTTAAACATCTGCTTATAACCGAGCATATAACCAACACAAATTAATTGATAGCAACTAGTTTGCATGTGGTCAATCTGGGCATTTGAGGAAGTTTGTGTCTGAGAACTAAACATCTATGTCTGTCAGGTAAATTTTATCTGTCTGCTGATTTTTACTAGATTGTTGCCTTGTTATACCGAAATCTGGTCCATGGTATCTGTTGAATAAGATTTCTGTACCCAACACTTGCACTCTGGGAGCACATATTCATGCTTGCCTCATATTGTTTGCAGCTTATTCCCTTCTTTTGGTCTCTTTACCAAGTTCTGATCAACTAAGTGGATTATTATTATTATTTGCGTACTGGCGCTCTTATTATCAGGATAACCTGTGTGCTGTTGTCAGTGTATAGTATTTTGGACTTCCTTCCATCTTACATAACTTAAGTTGGGTTTCCCTGAGCCTTTCACTTCACTTTATAATTTAAAACGTATTAGCGCCGCGGAACCTTTTTTCCTCTTCAATTTGTATTTTTAACCCTGCTATCAAAATCATTGTCGAAGTGTTGCATTTTTCTTCCAGTTCATAATTTTCTTGGGACAAGCTCTATGATTATACCATTGTGTTGTACATTTGCAACTATTCAATGCATGTTTTCCATTACAGTCTCCCCCTTTGGTTGAGCAAGATTGGTCACTCTGGACCCATGGGGAAAAATTCTAGTTGATAAACATTATTGGACTTCTTTCTTCTGCTAACTTATCATATATCGGCTTGCCAATTGAAAGCTATGAGACGGCAAAAAAGGTCCCTGTTCTTTCATTTTCTTTCACCTGATTAAAACTGGTCACCAAGGGTGCCATTTTTGCCAAATATTTCTATGAGCTCAGCTTTTGGGATTCATCCTATGCCTGACATCTGATTAATTTGTGGATTTGATTTTTGTAGAAGTTAATATTATGATTTTACTGGGCTTTTCTTTGACAAGCTTCATTTTATTTCAATGCTGCCTTCAGAGTTATGAGTAGTGTTCATGGAACTTCCTCCTGACTGTAAGTATATTACTGGGTATTACATGTAACTATTGGTCCGTTTTCAAAATTCCTGTTCCAGTGGCTAGAGAACTCCAAAAACTTTGAAGAGATTCTTTTTTAACGACAAAAGAAGAGAAGAGTGTGTAGTTTAATAAAATGTAAGGATTGAGAAACAGAGGTTGTAGGAAATTGATTTGGAAACAATAGGGACTGTTATTAGTCATATGGTGGTGGATTTTGGGACTTCAGGAAGAGGAGCTGTGGGGAATGAGCATGGTTATCTTGACCAAGGAAAGGGTGGAGGAAATATGGACTCATATATTGGATGGAAAATATCTAGAAACTGGATGAAGCAGTACAAGCAAGGAATGGTTCAGATTTTTATTGGAAGATGCTGTATTTGTGAGGATATTTGGATTGGCAAATCAATTCCAAGAGATCATACTGCTTATTCAAATAAAAAAAAGAAGTTATTAGGAATTGTGTGGAATATTTTGGGGAAAATCATTTGGATCCTAACTTTTAGATGGAATTTGTTCCTGTATAAGATTGAGATGGCATCGTGTGTTTGATTGTGGGAGCAATCTTTTTGTTGGACAGGATAGAGTCTGATCTTTTTTATTTTTATTTTTTATTTTAGATGGATTCTCTTGGCACCTAAAGGCCTTATTCTTAGTCAATGTTTTCGGTTAAGACAACAATGTATGGGCGAATATATGGATGAAAATATTTGGAAATTGGATGCAGCAATAAATTGAGCAGGAAAGGCGATTTAAGAAATGGTTGAGATTTTTTGGTTGAATATGAGTCTCATCTATTTTGGGAGGATTGGTGAATTATTATTGTGATCCTAATTCCCAATACCTAAAAAGGCTACATTCCTTATTCAAATAAAAATAAACTATGTAGAAATTGCAAAGAACATTGCCAATCCACCGGTAGCTTAGTGGTGAGTCACCTCTCCTCCACACGCGCGTGCACACACACTAAAAACAAAAGGATCAATCCTTGGTTGTAGCGCTCATGGTAAGGGGCTTGGGAAGGGGGTTTGTGTGAGGGCGTGTGAGTATTTACCATGGAGAAAAAAAAGAGTAAGAAATTGCATGGAATATTTTGGGGAAAATAGTTTGGAGTCTGTTTCTTTTTCTTCTTTTTTTTTTTTTGTGTGTGTGTGTGTGGGTGTGTGTGTGGGGAAGATGGAGCCTAAGTTTTAGATGTGATCTGTTTGACAATGAGATTGAGGTGGTGGAGCATAGTTGTCAATTTCGTTTCGGACCCCATTTTGATATGGCCTCCAAAATGAAATCTTTTGGCCGATTCAGAATTTCTATGAAATGTTTCGGAAAATAAATAAAATCAATACGTACACACATACATATAGAGGGATAGACGGTTCCATTTAAAAAAAAAAGGGGATAGAAGGAGGTCCTCACATTCTTATGGTGAGGATCAACTGAGGACCACCTAGTGGGGCCCACCTTATGACCAATCCAAAATGGATCACACATACACAACCCCCCTATAGTCACCGCATCCCATGGATTTGCACGGATCCAAATGGACTGCACAGTTGGATTGCAGGTGAATTTTGTTGTTTGATATAAAGCCGTTAAAACTTGTGGACCACGGATGAAGATGTTAGAGATATTAGATTGACTTTAAATTTGATATCTAGGTTGGCCTCACTTGGATCTTTCGATCCAGCCGTCCCATGGTCTGTGGGGTCCCAAGGGGGGCCCCACTAGTTGGTCCTCGTTTTAAGATTGTGAGGACCGTCCTCACTGGACCATTACTCATATATATATATGTATATATATATATATAAATATAATTTATGCATTTAATTCATTATGATAAAGCAATATTATAACATTAAAGTATAACATTTAAGCACATTTCTTACCACAATAAAGTTTAAACACAGTTTTCATAACAATAAAAGTTAACAACCTTTAAGACTAAAGTTTAGACACATTCCTCACAATATTTCAGAAATTTTGGTCAATTTCGGCCGAAATCCATGTTTTTCGCTGAAATTGACCAAAGTCAAACTGAAAAGTTAAAATATGAATTTCATGTTGGGTCCATGTCCCTAACAAATTTTTTCGGCCATTTTGTCCTAAACGAAATGAAATGATATTGAAAACTATATGGTGGAGTCATGACTCACGAGTTTGGTTGTAGAGTTTTTTTTATTTTTTATTTTTTGGTTGTTGTCCCCCCCAAGCACTGGTGCTCACGATGAGGTGAGCACTGTTTGGGGTGATAGAGGCTTGAATCATCAACCCGACCACTTTAATCAACAGCCTACAAGTTTTTATACACAGTTGATCAACGGTCCAATCCATTTGGATGGGTGCCAAACCCGAGAACGGGAACTATCCGTGGTGTACTTGCTGTGTCTTGGTTTTTGTTAGGAGGGAAATTACCGAATCCCGTAGCACTGTTGAAGGTGGTCATTATCGCGCCCATGAGGTTGTGTGGTCTGGGTCATGTTACCTATCAAAAGAAGTCCTATTGTCAAATGGAGCTTAGAGGAAAAAGAATTTCAGACAGTTCTAAATTCTGACCTTGATGGAAGTTAGTTGGAATCCTTAGAAAAGCAATATGTTGCTGATATTGAATGAAGATGATACCCTCCAAATGGGTGGCTTAAGTTAAATATTGATGGTAGTTTTATAGGGAATTGAGTTTGTTAATACCGGCTATAATTGATGGTGAATGATGTTGGAGCTTCCTGTCTTTACAGTTGAAATGCTTGCTTGTGAGGAAGGCTTATAAGGGATATACAAGTTCTTTTTCTTTGTCCGTTAGTGGTGGAATGGAAGGGGACTCGACAAATGTCATAAGCTAGGCAAGTTATAAAGAAATAGTCTCATTCAGATTTGGTCAGGATTTGCAGAAATTCAGGAGCTATGTTCATGGATGAATATTGTGTTCTATAGATATCCTTGTCTCTTAAAAAAACCATGAGCAGATGGTAGGCTAAATATCCAGAGCTCTATATTGTACATGAAAGTAAAGCCCTATTGGTAAAATGCTAATAAAAGCCTGATTTTTAGGATACCAGTGTCACTTTCTATTGTGGTCTTCTGGAAGGAAAGGGAGCGAACGGATTGGCTAAATTGGGCTTTTCTTAGAAATGCAGATGTATATGGAATGGTAATGTAGCTGAACGTAGAACTTTGTTACTGTTTTACTTATGTCCTTGCTTCCGATGGGTGGTCTACTATGTATACTATCCATCCTAAATAAATTTCCTTTTGTTCTGAGAAAGTGTAAGTATTGGTTACATGGACTTCTGTTGTAATGCCTTTTATAGGTCCAGCTTGCAAATGAGACGATCTCAACCTACCATGCAAAACAGCTTTGTGTGGCAAGGATACCACCAGGGGAAAACTTGCTTCAAAATAGGCTAGACTTTATAAATACAACCAGTAATACTAATCATTTGGTAATCTTTGATGGCAACAGAACCTCCGTTATTTAGTTTTTAGGGGAATGAAAGTGACACCCGATTGTATCGAAAGATGATCATGCTCAGCGAATTCCGAGACAAATCCCACATCATGAGATCACATCCCATAATGTTGCACATGAGTTTTTTGATGAGAGAGTGAACTTGCAATTAGGATGGAGGGGAGCCAACTACAGAAATTGGAGGTGCTGCGGTGTATAAATGAAGACTGCGGGGTATAAATGAAGACCTTCCAGTGACATACTTGTTGCTATCTAACTACTACAAGAAATGTATGCAGGATAGCTAACTACAAAGTTCTCCAGGTTTCTTAGTTGGGTTTGGTAGTGCAATGGATCAAAAGAAAGCTGTCCATCCAGAAGACGTAATTGTTTTGCTTTCATGTTAGGCAGCCCTTTATAACTTCCCATGTTTATTTTCCTTCTCTTTCAGCTGACCCTTTTTGTGTTGTAAAGCAGTGGTTAGAAACTCACAATTCGGGCTTGAATCCACATGTCACAAGGTTTGGTCAACAAGTCATAGGGTCAAGTCTCACTTAACTCAATTTTTAATGAGATATTATCTTTACATTTATTCTTTATATATAATCAGGAAAAATGAAAAAAAGCAGCACATAAAAACAGAAAAAGAAGTGGAAAAAGATAGAAGTTATAAGGAAGATTGCAGGTGAATCTACAATGAAATAGACTATGATGCACATATACATCATGGATACGGCAGGGACACGGATTTTACACACAAAAAGTGAGGTATTTGGTACGATACGTTGCCCATTTTGAAGTATCCGTGCATCATAACTCTGACATTTGAATGTGCAGAGCCATTGTTGATATTTCCATAAAATTTAATAACTAAAATCATATCAAGTGATCAACAGTTAAATTTCAGTATAACAACTTTTTCAATTATCAATTGCCAGGAGTCAACAATCAACATTATCAAGGGATCATTCTTTTCCATATCCTAATTCCATATCCATATCATTTAATAACTAAAATCATATCAAGCGATTGACAGTTAGTTACTTACCAATTTTTTAAAGTATCGACCGTCTATGATGCATGGATACTTCAAAATGAGCAACGTATCGTATCCGATACTTCACTTTTTACATGTAAAATCCGTGTCCCCGCCATGTCTATAGCATGTCCCCGTCGTATCTGGGCATCATAGTTGACCGTGGATTTTCAGGAGTCAACAAATCAACAATATTTCTTTTCCACACATCCTAATTATCAAGATTCTATTTCAAGGAGCTTATTCGATCATGACATAATTCATCGATTGTGCCCACCATGGACCTTGCCAATCTCAATGACGTAAAACATTGTGTATGTTTTTGGAGACTTTAACATCAGTTTACTAAGTCCCTCACTTCCATTTCTCCTCAACAGCATCCTAACATAAAAAAGGCCATGCAGCAAGTATAATGTTTCTAAAGAATTTAACATCAGTTTAATTAAGTCTCTTTCTTCTGTATCCCCTCAATTGGACCAACTTCTCTAAAGTGTAGGAATAACTCTCTCTCTTCAAAACTTAGGGCCATTGGTGCGCTGGTACTTGAGTGGTCAACCTGCTGAGATCATTCTTTCCATTGTATCTTTATGAACGACCTGCTTCTCTAGGTCACTTCAAAAGGTCATATCTAGATGTCAACTTGGTGATGTTGTATTGCATGAGGGACTTGTCTTCTTTTCCTTCGTTTTGCTTTAACCTTCTCTTCTTTGTACATATTTAATCAAATGTGCTCAAACTCCTCTCTCATCTGGTGGAGGAACTATTTTGGCTCAAGATGTGTGGCTGTTCATTGAAGCTTTAGGAGTATCCAAACCATGGTCCGTCTACCAAGTAACTACAATTGAAAGTATGAAAATAACTGTGTCAAACAAATGCCAACAAAAATAGAGGAACCTATAACAACATTTCGCTCATGAGTTCATCTTTTTTAATTATGTGTTGCTAGTCTTGTGAAACTGGACATCACTGTTCTAGTCCCAAATTCTGCAAGACCAATAATTTATCAACCTAGCAACAAACTTTAAATTAATTCAGATTTATAAGAGAATTTTTGTGCAAAAATATAGAACTTCTAAAAGCAATAATAATATAAAATTGTGCACAAATAGTTTCGTGAAGGCTTTAATCTACCTGTTCTTTTCTAGGTTAGTTTTTCTTGTATTTTCAAGTCGTTTTGAATATTAGGATCCTTGTGAGCTCAGGAGTTATCCTCATGATTGAATAATAGGGTTTAATAACCAGCTGCATGCAAATCAAAGTGGGCAGTACTAACCCATCTGTTGGTTCTGATCTTCCAATCCTGTCTATCCTGTTGTTCATCATTTCAGCCAGCCTCAAGGATGGATATTTAGAATTTAATTTCATATTCTTTTTGTACTAGAGGTGAAATTCCACAGCAAACCATTTGCTGTCCCCATTTGAATGAACTTTATTTCAGCTGTTGATTTTTGCAGTCTGATATTTCCTAACTTACTGCATGTTAAAAAAAAAAAAAAAAAACAGAGTTTTTTTGCCCCCTGATGATCAATTACGTAGTGCCAACTAGAAATTGGAGAGACAGAGAGTTTCTGACATTTTAATATTTGACACTGTTAACTGCTAAAGAAACACTGAAATCAAATACCGTGTCAAATGAGTCTGCTAATCAAAGTCATAGGGCTGAGTTGCATAGTGGATCACTCTGGAGGATTCGTGTTGGTTCTGTGGGGAAGAAAGAATGAAAGGGATGGAGGTGGTATAGGCGCCGGCGGTGAAAGAATGCTAGGCATGGAGAATTATCGTTTTGATGGCTTGGAAGAAATATTGTCTGCTTAGCGAATAACCATGGGGGATTGGGGATGAATAAGATTGCAAGAGATGGCGAACATATAGGTGATGGAAGAATGCAGGGCATGAAGAAGACTGGTGTTATTTTTTGATGGCATGGGACTTGGGAGACTCTGCAAACCAAGTTCTCAAGTTGACTTCGTCACACCTGTTAAAGCAGATGTGCCAAGTGGGGGAATCTCTATTGTTCATGAGCTTTAAGGGCTGGTTGACAAGTCATCCTCTGCAGGCTTCTTTCCCTTGTCTTTTCTACGTGTGCTGAAAACCAAGTGTGTGTGCAACTGGAGAGATGAAAAGTGTGTTTGGAACCTCTCTTTCCATCAAAACCTTATTGATATTGACGCATAATAGTTGGAAGCTCTGCTAAAATCTGTCCGGCCGATCTACATCCCAAATCGTGGGCAGGGTAGGTGGATTTGGATAATTCATAGTGATGGAACTTCATTTATAAAGTTTTCATTAAAATATTGTATGGTGAGGGAGGCAATCTGAGAGTGGCTCTCTTCCTTTGGTGACTTACTGGGTGGACCTCCAGGGCAATGCTTTAAGAATGGATAATCTTTGGAAGCAACAAAGTATTGTTGGTAACCTTTCCGTGTAATGTATGTTGAATCTATCAATCATCTCTTCTGATGCCTAGTTGCCTGCTTTATGTGTAACTAGATGCTCTCTGACTGCACATGGTGTTCCCAAATTAGATTTTGAGGCTCTGCAATTTGGTTATGGTTATCAGTCAAGATGCAGCAGGTTCATTTGGCTGCTTTCTGGCATTGGTGTGCTTTGAATAGTTTGGAAGCAGCGGAAGATGCTGTTTTGAGGCTGAGGAGATTGGTGATGGTTGCCTGTACTGTAAAAAGTACAGTATGACCATATTTTGGCTGCTTTCCTAAAATATTTTAGGAATGCAGCAGATTCATTTGGCTGCTTTATAGCATTGGTTATTGGTAAAAATGCAGCAGGGTCATTTGGCTGCTTTCTAGTATTGGTGTGCTTTGAATACTTTGGAAGCAATGGAAGGTGCTGTTTGAGGCTAAAAAGAGTGGTGATGGCTGCCTCTACAGTAAAGAGCACAGCATAACCATATTTTGGCTGCTTTCCTAAAATATTTTAGGAATGCCAGTGCAGGTGCTTTGATCGGTAGGAGGTCATTTTGGTCCACCACCTATGGATAACCCTGGTCCATCAATTTCCTCCCTTTATCTTTGGGTTGGTTTCAATACAAGGCTCGCATGCCTTATGTCCATTGGGGTCAAAGCTACTTTTGTTTTGGGATTCTAGGAATTTTACAAATAATGGAAACCATCATTTCAAGTGACAATTTTACAGTTCCCAAATCAGGAAAGAGTCAGCAAGCTGCTCTTTAACATATTGGTCTAGTTATGGACTGAGCTTGAAATAAACTGACCAGTATGTCTACATTTAGCCTTCACTAATAGGTTCCACTGCTTTCTGGTGCCCCATACTTTTTACTTGTGTGCATTTGGCTAGTTTTCCATTTCTCCCACAATGTTATTTCTTTTGATTTAAGTCTTCATACAGTTTGTGTGTGTTTTAACCGACTGCTGCACCCTATTTTCTCTTACTTTATTCAGTAGTTAGATTGCTTTTGTTGTTTTGGTTGTGCTTGTTTGCTTCAGTTATTCGTTCGTGGGGATTTGCAAATACCTTCCATTAGTTTATGGGGGTCTCAGATTTGCTAAATTCCCGGAGCCCCTTGGATCAGTTTGACACCATCAATGGCGATATTATCAGAAAATGAGGCCTTATATTAGTGAATGCTAGAAGAACTGTTAAGTGATCCTAATATCATCTTTAGGTTTCACTAATCACTAGGGAACATGCCTCATCCATCCTTGTGTGCATCTTCCTAAGACATTTTGATACCATGTGTTAGGAGCGCTGTTCTTTCTCGTGGTGATGTTTTTGCGTGCTTGTCTAGCCGTTCATAGAAGTGGTCCTGTTTTTATCAATTGCCGAGAATGAGAGACAGAATTCAGGTCAGTTGAGAGTGGAGAGATACATGCCTGTATATTTAATGGACAAATGCAGTTGTAACTTTGAAAAATATTATTAATGTAATATGCAGCCTCTGCCATTGATTGGCTGCACCAGCCTTTTGTATCTATCGTATTGTAGATGGTCCATTGCCTGCCAACAGAAGTTCGTCCTGATCTGACATTTCAGTTAATAGCTTGTGGGGCTTGTTTGGTATCTCTAGTCGTCTTTGGATAGAACCATCAAAATATAGCCATAAAAAAAGAGGCTAGAATCAAAATGAGTTTTGGGTAATGCAACGATCTATTTTAAATATATTTTTTTAAATCAATGGTTAATTTTTTTTAAACAAATTTCTTGAGATCCACAAGGTATCAAGCCTTGAGAATTGACTCCATAGCCATTTTCAGTCTTCTAAAGAGATCTAACGGGTTGGATCTTGTGTTTGGGGCTCACAGAATTCAAAAAATTATTTCCATTGGCTTTTTTTTTTCCGCAAATTTTCTCGAGGTTGGCGGTGATCCAATGGCTGAAATTTGGTCCTATAGTTGTGTTTGATCTTGTGAACATTTGTAATGGTTTGGATTGTAATTTAGGGCTTGTTTGGTATTGCTACTACTTTTTTGTTGGATAGACTCATAAAAACAGAGCCATTAAAAAAAGTGGATAGAATCAAAAGGAGTGTTTGGTGAGGACATGATCTATTTTAAATAGACTTTTTTAATTCAATGATTGAAAGTTTTTATTCCAAATATCTCGAAATCCACAAGTATCATGGTCTCTAATTGTTTACTCGCCTCTTATTCTTTGCCTCTACTTTTCCAGTGCATTTTTTTTGGAGTTGTGGATTTAAGTTACATTGCCTCTACTTCTCAAAAGTGGGTAACTGTTGAAATCACTGTCAAATGCTTCTATTTGAAAAAACCCTATCCGCTTTAGAGATTTAGTGAAGTAGAGGCAGAGATGTCAAACATGGGATTTCTGGCTTAGATTTAGAAAAAAAATTTAATAATTAAAAAACTGGACGGGCGTTGTAATTGCATAGAGAGTGTTCATGTCCCTCTACTTTCTAGCATCTACTTTTCAAATGTTTGCTTTTGGGGGCGGTGGAAAAAGAGGCAGTGCCTCTACTTCTTTTAAATGCGCAAAGCCTAGAAACCGTAGTCAAATGTTTTTATTTTCAAAAACTCTTATCCGATTTAGAGTATTAGAGGTGAAAAACAAAGATGCCAAACAGGGGGCCTAGTATATCATTTATCAGCAGTAAAACTACTTGTGAAGCCAATTAATTTTACTGGTGGTTTGAATTGAACTAGCAGGGAAAGTTCGAGGTGTCAATCCCCTGCATCACCTACTAACTAGAGGCCATTTCCTGATTTGTTGGGGTTAGGTGTTTCAGCAGCTCTTTGAGCGGGTTGGTTTTAGATTGGGCCCATAAATGTTGTGGTGGCGGTACTCTTGGTAAGGTCATTGTAATGGCGGCCGTTTTGACCTTTTCCGTTGGATTTGTTGCGTCCCAACATGTTGGCAATTTTAACGGTTTTCGTTGACCCTCTAAACATAGAACATAGTTGAGTTCGCCCGTCTTTCCTCCTGGACCTTATTTGTAGGGGTGCACAAAAAAATCCGTCGATCTGTAAATCCGATCTAATTTGTGAATTTTTATCCATCCGATAAATGGATTTGTGACGGATTGAGAATTTTGTAATCCGTTAGCAACAGATCGGTGGCGGATTCCACCTTGAATCTGCAGATTCAATCCAATCCGATCCATTGACATTAAATATAAATGAAAAATATATAATGGGTCAAAATATAAATTAAGATGTCTAAATATAAAATAAGGAAAAAAAAAATTATGGGTCAAAATGTAATTTTTTTACAAAATGTTTGATATTTTTCTTTTAACATTAGATTGAATGGATTAATCCGATCCGATCCGATCCGGTCCTCCACAGATTGGATCGGATCGGATTTTAACTGCCAAGGATTGGAAATATGTCAATCCGTAGATAATGGATTTGGTTCAATTCGCACCAATTCGATCCGTGTACACCCCTACTTATTTGAATGTGTCAGAAGCAATTGTGTCAAGGCCTGCCTTCCCCCATATTGGGCTCTTGGATGGCCATTTTTAATTTTTTGGAGAGGTGCACATTGTCTTACCTGATCAGGAAACATACTTTGTGGTGCTGATGGTGTGCAGTTCAATTTGGAGCTTTACCTTGCCCCTTCAAACTACGAACTTTAATAATTCCCAAAGCTCCCTTTAGGGTTGTGGGAATATCGTGTGGCAGAGCAGCAGTATCAGTTAGTTTCCACGGCATTCAGCTTTTGATTGGGTAAAACTAAGCTTTTGATTTTCTACTGCCATCGTGAAGGGTCGCTTGGAATTCGTTTCTGTTTCCGAAACTGGTCTCTTAAATGCGACAATAAATGGGACGCTGCATTAAAGCAGTGATTTAGATGGAACTCTTACCTAGTTGACATGATTATACTTCTCAGCTAATTTACAAAACTGATTTAATGGTACATAGAGTGCAAGTGGACTATACCAATATGAGCACTTCTCAGATGTGGGTTAACTATGGTTGAAATGGTTAAAATTCAGGCACTTGTTGATTTATTTCGTGCAAAATTTTGGATCTGGATATGGCTCACATGCCTAACCATTTGCAGAAAGGTGTTTCATGTCAGGCCTTAGGCTCCACCCGTTTGACAATCGTTCAATAAGGTAGCCTGGATATTCATTGCTCGCAGGCCATAAGTAAAGCCCAAATCAAGAAAATTGATGGCGGGTTATAGCAGTAGAACCCAAGGGTTAATTACATCCAATGTGAGAGTATTTATCTTGGGAAATTAGTGTGTATCTTGAAACTTGGTGGTTTTACTTTGAATTAAAACACAAGATATGCCAAGGACTTTGTGCTTCATGAAGAGGTCTTGGATATGAGGGTTTGTATGTGCTCCTAAGAATTAGTTATATGCAATCCAAATATCGAGTGTCCTTTTAGCTCGCAGCAGTAGGCTCCTAGTTTGGGTGGGAGATACCATGAGTTATTAAAAAAACAAAAAAAAAAAAAAAAAAAAAAACAGAAAACATTAACATTCAAAATTAATTAGCAGCTTTGCAAGAGAGAGCGAAGGAAATATAGAAATTGAATACATCATTGTCTCATGAATTCTTGTGCAACTGGTACAGGTTAAATAATTTTAAAAATGCATGTACAATTTTTCACAAATATATTGAAATATATTCTAAGATATATCATATATGGATTAATGCGGGAATTTTCGAGTGAAATAATATAATATATGAACTTCACATGTATACAAATAATTGATGTGTTAATGACTAAATAGAGAAAAACTATTTTGCCTAACAAAAAAAGAGGGAAAAACTCTATCTAATAGAAAAATTTAATCTGCTTGAATTGAAAATGGGTCCCCCAAGGGCATCAGATTTTCAATTTAAAATCCTTTTACGGCAATTAATCAGATGATTAGACGTGTCTTATGTAGTTAGACTCCTAATTCACATCCACGTATTTGCCTTGAGGCAGACCCATTACAAAGTCATGTGTTTCAACTCTATTCACCTCGAGCTTACCCCAAAGTATCCGCCATCTCATTTGCTTACCCATCTAGATACGGAAAAAAATACTCGGTTCAGAATTAATTCAAATACTTTTCACAAAGTAAACTATAAAACACTGACACCTTTGGATATAAAAAGTATTGTACTTTCCACAAATACTGGCTTATGAATTTGAAGATTATGAAAATTATAACATGATAATTCGTTCAACTTTAAAGCCCTTAAATTCGTATTGTAATGATCAGATTTGAGGAAATCCTTTTATTTTGCTTAACCCTATGTTTGGGAAGTGGGGAGGGGAGGGAAGGGGAGGAAAAATTTATTTTACCTCCTCTTATTTGGATGGTAAAAAGTAGGAAAAATAAAAGTGAAAAAGTGGGATTTTATTTGTTGTGAGGTAGACATAAAATTATCAAAAAGGGCATTTCAAAAAGTCAAAAAGTAGGAAGATTACCATTTCAAAAGGGGCATTTTAGTCATTTAAGCAAAAATCCCCTCTTTGCTCCTCATTTTCCCCTCAAAGGTGGGCCCCACATAAATTCCCCCCCCCCCCCCCCCCCCATTCCCCAACATCCTCCACTTTTCCTCCCCCCTTCCCAAACATCCTTCGTTAACACATTCCTTCTATTTTCCCCTCATTTTTTTCCTTCCCCCGTTTTCCCTCCTTACCAAACATAGTGTAAAATTAAATCCACCACAGTGGGAATTTTCCATCACACTATCCACTGAGTGATTGGGATTAACCTAAGTGGGTCCCCCCCCACCCCCCACCCCCCAACCCCCCCAACCAATGGCATCAGATTTTCAATTTCACCCCAAGATTTAGGTAACCAACTGTACGTAAGTTTGATAACATATGCTGAATTTATGTTCTGATCCCGCGCCATCCTCTCTACTTCAATAAGCATTTCCCGCTCTTTTCTCTCTCTCTCTCTCTCTCTCTCTCTCTCTCTCTCTCACACACACACACAGACAAGTCAGAGCACAATAGTAGATGGCGCCCAAATCCGACAGCATCGAAGGTGACCAACCATCTATACCCAATCTCCTCTCACTCATAATCGAATTTCATATCATCTACCTTTTTTTCCCATCCATTTCCCTCGAAATCTGGTTTTCCTGTTTTGATTTTCCCCATCACATTCAATCGACTTCCCAAATCCACATTCTGTGATATTATTGTCATTTGAACAAGTAATCTCACGGCCCCAATTCCACATTGAAACATTGACATCTGTTTCTATTACTGATTTTGCAGGTATTGTGCTGAAGTTTGTGAATGAGGTATGCATGCCCCTGAAACAATCTGATGTCAATTTAGTGAATGCGAAAGGGGATCAATTGTTAGATGCCTGGTTTATGAACCTTTGAAAAACCCAATATGGGATTCAGAATTTTGTAGCGAATCAGAAGTTGTATTGGTGTTTATGGTTTTCATGAACAACCCTGAGAAAAGGCTAGCTCACATGTTTGGCGAATTTCACCAATAGTAACGGAGCTTAAATTTTGGCAAGTACTTAAGTGTGTTTTGTTTTGTTTTGTTTTTCCACTTGATTCAGAGCGCTTGTTGTGTTACGAGGGTAATGAGAATTGAGTATTTCAAAAATTAGCTTCAGTCCAGCTTCTTGCATTCTTGTTAGGAGGAGTGATCATGTTTTACGAAGTTGTAATTTTGTAGTTTGGATGAAGTAATCAGACCACATAACATGGGATATATTTCTTTCTTGGGTTCTCTCACATGTTCATTTCTTCATAATAAAGTTTCATGCCAATGAAGTATCGGTGGTACATCGAAACCTAATTTCTACAGATACATCTGAATATTACGACGGTTTCCTGCCAAACACCTTTCCTGAACTGCAATCTTAACAACAACTATTTTCATGATTCATCTTGTATTCCTTTTAGCTTATCACTAGACACAGCTTACTTGCCAAGATGTACCGGGTCTTTGTTTAGGTGGTTAAAGGACTTGTGTGGACTTGTGTGGGAGCATTGCTCTCCCCACAAATACACATTTACTTTCCATGATCAGTAGACTACTGGCTACCATGATTTTTTTTTTATTTTTTTGAAGACAGGACTCGAACTTATGCACCCACTCACACTGCACGTCTCTAACACCATGATTCATGACTCTACAAAGAGAGATGATATGACTTAGTAGAGACTGTAGTGGATTTCATAAGTACTTCAGATAAGGTTAGTGCTGGGGGTGTGATATTCATAGATGTGTCTAATGTGATTGAGGTGTTTCAGATTGGAGAACATAAATTTGTGTGATTCATTGCTTTCTGGGATCCTCCTTTTGTGGAGAATTAACTTGAATAAAAATAGGCATATGTGCATAAAACCATGTATCACATACCATAGGATTTCTATATGTAGTTAGGGATTCCGAAGAAGTGCGTGATGTATTTTAACAGTGTTAAATATTTTGAACAGTGGGTCAAATTCACTAATATTTGGTAAACATGGTTCTTATGGTTGTCGTCTGCATCTTTATGGTTGAAATCAACTTTGCGCCAATCTGGTTGTTCAGCATAACATGACTTGGATCTACGCTTTACCACACTCCAATCTCTTATCAATCTAGCAGTCCTGCTCATACTCCAGCTGTCCAGCATGGAGTGTAAACTGTATAGTTCTTATTCTTGGTTTATATGACTTAATGTTTCATCTATGCCTTCTTCAGCAAAATAAACCACTGAATTCTCAAAATGTTGCTGATGCATTGCAAAAGTACAACCTCAAAAAGACTGCTGTTCAAAAAGCATTGGATACTTTATCGGATAGTGGACAAATCTCATTCAAAGAGTATGGTAAACAGAAGATATACCTTGCTCGGCAAGATCAATTCAATATTCCAAACAGTGAAGAGCTTGATCGGATGAAGAAAGAAAATAGCAAGCTACAGGAAGAGCTTGTAGACCAAAAGAGAGCAATAGCTGAGGTACAGGCAGGTATGGTCTTTTCTTTCTATGATGTGATTCCATTATGGTTGAAATCAGGCAGATCTATCACTATCAGCAATGGGTCACTTGGTAGTAATGAGCAAATCTCTCAACTGTTCTTAACTCTGAAAAATTAGAGCATTTGTAAACGTTTGGCTGGCAATGATTTTTGTTGCAGAAATTCGAGCCTTGCAGACAAACTTAACACTGGAGCAAATACGGGAAAAAGAAGCTAAACTGAAAACAGAGGTAGGCCATATGGGCATATTTGGTACTATAATGCTTAGGTAAGGTTAAAAAAAACCAAACTGGAGGTCTAACAACCGCAATTTGACAACTCAACTGCTAGTGTAATTGTGGTCAAGCATCCTGCCATTTAATAAAATGAGAAAAAAAGATAGCTACCATAAATCAGTCAAAATCGTAGGTTCATATTGATTTTTCCAACTGGTTTTACTGACTTTGACTTTTTTGACTGGCTCAATGGCTTGGTTTGGAGTTTGGACTGACCAGCAAATTCACTGATCACAAGCAGTCCAACTGGATGGTCTGATCTGGTTAAAACTGATGATGAACTTAAAGGGCTCATTTGTTTCCACAGAATTTAAATCCTCGGAATTCATATGTAAAATGTGTTCCAACAAAAGTTTTGTTAAAGAGGTTTGGAATGAAAGCTATAAGGTACAGATGTAGATTGTACCCTAACTTTCCTAGAATTTGATTTACTAGGGTGATATCTGAATACCCATTTCCCATCTCCCCTTAATTCATTTTGCATTAAAGGGGGATTATTTTTATGGCCATTTATGGATCTTCTCTTTTGTTTGTTTAATTATAACTACTTGTAGGAATGCATTTCTTAGATTAATTTCCAAGAATTCAATTCCATGAAACAAATGGCCCTTTAATGTGTGAAGATGAGAGAATATTCAAACCATTTATCCTTGACCAGGTTAGAGAGCTGGAGGAAAAGCTGAGCAAATTGCGTCAGGGAACAACTTTGGTGAATCCAGAAGATCGGAAAGCAGTTGAAGACGCATGCTCTGAGAAAATCAGTCAGTGGAGAAAGCGCAAAAGGATTTTCAAAGATCTATGGGATATGATAACTGAGAACATGCCCAGGGACCTAAAGGATTTCAAGGTCCTCTCTCTCTCTCCATATGTCTTAACTTGGTATCAAATTATTTCTCTCCATATGTCTTAACTGGGTATCAAATTATGTAGGAGGAGCTCGGAATTGAATATGATGAAGAAGTTGGTGTGAATTTGCAATCCTGCAGTGAATTGATGCCAGCCGGGAGGAAGCGAAAGAGGGGTCCATGATTTCTTCAGGGTATCCTGGCCATTCATCTAATGGCCCATATAGATTCTAAAATACTATAAAGAAATGTAGTGTGATGACTGATAACCCAACTTCTTCCTGTTGGATTATTTACCAGACCACAGGTGCAACCTTTCTCAGGAAGGATTGTCATAAAGATGAATGGGCATTGTCATGTTAGGTAGATTGAAGGTGGTTCTAAACTAAGCATAGAATGCGTCAATGGGTCCAATTCAACTGGAAATAGCCTTGTAAATTTTTTTTTTTAAAATTGTTCATCGTAATCAAAACCTTATCCCAACTATATTGGATCAGCTGCTTTAATTTCTTCTCACTATTTTTTCTATTGGTCTATGTTGAGCCAAATCTTCTGATAGGTTGTACTTCTTACAAATTCCTGTAAACTTATTAAATTTGTAAACTGATAATTTTGCAACATCATTAAAACCAAATTTTCATTACAATTGCTGTAGCCAGCTTATTCAATTACTCGCAGCAGTACCTTGTAATTGTTTCATACCCATGTAGTAACTAGCTTTACATGATCACAAACTCAATAAAAACAATAAAGAATACCAGCTACATGCAGAGTCCAAGAGATGAATAAACATTTCAACAACAATCACGTTCAAGAAACAACTCCTTCCATATACTCTCTTAAGTTTTCACTACTTAGAACCTCGCCGGGTCCTCACAGAAACCGGCTTCTTCCCCATCTCAGACCTATGCACTTGTTTCTCAGTCAAGTATGCCACTGTATTTCCATCCTTTTCAATCCCTGATCCCATTCTCCTAGACTCTTCATGCTGCATATTAATGGAATCAGCTTGGGATATTATCTTTTGGTCTTGGTTTGAGTAATGAAAATCACTGGGCTTGGATGGAATCCTTGCCCAATCCTCAGTCTCTTCATCACTCTCATCAAAATGTATTACCATCTCTGAGGTTGTCATCCCGCCTGCTTCATTCATTGTTCCAGTTGAGTCCAAGCTTGTAGCCGATGCGGATCTCTCTAGTTTTTCTTTGGGTTTGCCTTCAGATTTCTCCGGGACAATGTTTCTACTCTCAAGTGTAGGTTCTTCGTCTTCTGATTCAGAACTGGAGTGCTGAATGGGGTGGATCTTCTCAAACTCTGACCCACCACTAAAGTGTTCGACCTTCTCTGTGATCACAATTCCATTCCCAGCTCTATTCCTCAAAGGCACATCCTCTCGATTCTTGTATCTGTTTCTCCCTCTGGTACCACGGCTGCTTTGATCGTCTGAACCGCTGTCATGGGTTTCTGATTTCGAAAGCTCAATGGCAGCTCTTGCTGCTAATGCTGCTTCAGCAGCTGATTCAAAAGCTGCTTGAGCTGCACTAGCAACATCTGCATACGTCTTCCTTGCTTTCGTTGATCCAGAGAGTTCATCAACTGGTTCTGTTCTAGTAATGCTTTGAACATCATCTTCCATACGACCACTAACAAGATTCTCTGCACCTGCATTGGATCTATTAGGCTTGGCCTTGTCCCGTGTCTTCTGGCTCATATTCAAGTCCTGCAGTCATACAGAATAATGTAAACAAAATGTTAGTTCTGTCTTACAGATTAAGTTAAACGAAGTGTTAGTTCTATCTTCCAAATCCCTTCTAGTGATTACTATGGACCCATTTGTTTGCCTGAAATTGAATTCCTAGAAATTCTAAGAAACTTTTTCCTGCCAAAGTGGCTAATTGAAGAAATAAAGGTGAGAATCTCATGCCCAACAAATAACCTTCCGTTTTGGTGAAAATCTCGTGCTCAACAAATAACCTTCCGTTTTGGTGGAAAATGATCACCTTAGTAAAAAAAAATTGTGACGCCCTGGAGTCCCACGTCGACTATAGAGAGGAAAGTGAATGGGGTTATATGTAAAGGTTATACACTTATTTTGCATGAGGCCTTTTGATGGGTTGAAGCCCATCAGAAGCAAAACCGTAAGACCCGTGGGCCAAAGCGGACAATATCATGCATGGGTATGGGTGGGGCGTTACAAAAATCCTAGAAAAGTTGAGTCTCATTTGCATTTCCCCCTAATATACTTCGCCCTGACCTCTTTAATATTTCTCCTCAAACCCATTTTACCATGATTTCCTAGGAATTAATTTCACGCCCTTAATGCTTTCCTCAAGTCTCATCTACCACAAGCTCCAGCTATGTTCAACTTCCAAAATCCAAACCCAATTATTCTCTCTCTCCCTCTCCCTCTCTCTCTCTCTCTCGCTCTATATATATATATATATCCAAACAGAAAAAAAAAAACCTGTAAATTAGTGTGGTTAGAGATGTTTACCTCAGTGATCCCAGAAGAAGGTTCCTCAATATCCAGTGTAAGCCCTTTCTCAGAAGCAATTTCCTTGACGACATTCAATCTGCTCTCCAAACTCGGCTGTCTGGTCGACATTTTCTGTATGATCTACATACACCATATTGAATTCAAAAAATATGTACAATACAGACAACTGAACAAACAACAATCAAAATAAACAAAACACCTCAAAAACCATACCTTTGGATTAACACTGCAATGGTTGCGCAATTCAACTGCAGAAGCAGTGAAGTCCTTTCCATACCTGCTAGCAAACATCTCGCGAATCTGCTGCAGCTCAGGAAAGTCCCCACATCTAGAACACGCAAATATAAGACCTGCTATTGCTTCTCTTAGCTCCTTGGGACAGTCTCTATAAAACCAAATTAACCAGCAATCACGGAAAGATTAAGAAACACTATATAGAAAAAAAGGTGGGTATTGACTAAATCACACAAAAAAACAAAGAATCAATGAAAAAAAAACCAACTAACTTTTGATTTTCGATAAGGGAGACCCGTTCGATGAGAAGGTTGCAGTAACCTTCCATGATGACAAAGGCGTCGAACATGTTCTGCTCCTTGATGACATGCTCCACCTGAGGGGGCCAAAAAATCAAAAGGAAAGCAGAAAGAGAGAAAAAGGTGAGATGGGTGTCTTTCATTTTGTGCTTTCTCATCTGGGACCTTCATGAAAAAGGATGAAGAATCGTATATACCCTTAGAAGAGCTCGTTCTTGGTGACCCATTTCAAGGAGTTGGGTGACGTCGCTTCGTGCATGGTTGCAGCGAACTTGACGTTGGTTCTTGAGAACGGCCAAACGGGAGGTGGCGAGGTTGAGAAGGGTCTTGAGTTTCGCTGCTTTGAAGGTTCTTCCAAGCAGAGCGTCGAGCTTTCTTCCCATGCCTGCTAAAACAATACAAGGCAATGGAAGAAGAAGCAGCAACAGCAGCAGAGAAATGGTCAGATGGAAGAGGTGGGTGGGTGGTTATATTTATCAGTATGAGGCTATTGGACTTTGAATATGATATAAGAGAGTGGGGGATGGGCTCTTGTGCTAGTCTGGAATAAAGCTTAACTTTGTGGTAGCTCATTTGGATGTTCCGATTGAGGTCCCGAGTTTGTTGGAAGTGAATTGCCAGGCTGTTTCCAGCATTGGGTTTTTTTTTTTTTTTTGTTCTTCTATTTTTTAGCCTCATTGTACTGACTTGCCGATAGGGTTGCAAATGGATATCTCATTCTCTGATTACTCAGAAGTTCCGACCCACAAAAAATCGGATCTAAAACCTATTTTAGTTTCCGATTAAAAAACGGGTTCGGGCCTGGAATCAGATTTGGATTCCGATTGATAAACGGGATAAGTTCTAGGTTCATAAGTTTCGACCTGTGAATTCAGGACCTGGCATATGATCCTTTAATATTGTAAATTGTACCTCAAAATCATTTTTTTTTCACATTTTTTTATGTATAATACTGGATGTAGTAGACTTGATGCACTGTTATAAGTTGAATGATATGCTTATTTAAAAAAAAAAAAAAAAAAAAGAAGAATAAAGAGAAATTAGAATAAATTTTGAAACTAGATTCAAGTCCTCTAGGTGGACCCGATTCCGGAACAGAATCAGGGTCTAGAACCAACAAAACAAGTTCGGAGTTAAAATCGGATCTGGAATCAAAATCGTTATTTGGAAAATGGGTTTGGGTCCAGTTCCATTATAGTTCTAATCCAAAACCGTTTCATTTACATCCCTACTTGCCAATCACTTTCTTCTTATTTGTTCCATGGACCACCACCATTCGGAAAATGAGAATTGGTCCAATTACTTTGACTTCTGAGATGCCACATCATCAAGTGTGCCCCATGTTCTGGATGGATTTCATATAGAACTGATTATATTAACCACCTGTAGTCACAGGTGTGACGTCCATCTTTGATTGATCTAACACATTCAAAATATATGCCCAATCCTAGATATGTATTGACCCAAATCTTAATTCAAGAGTGGTTTGTACCTTTGAGTTTATTATAAGACCAGCTTAAATCACTATTATTATTGAAGAATGTGGTATGCATTAGATGGAACGAAATCTAATTATTTAGAGTGGTTAACAGTCAACTTCATTCGAGTGGACCACAGGGACCCATGATTTGGACTCTTTTTTTCAAAAGTATAGATTGGCTGGGTTCCTACAAAGTTGCAGTCTTGTGAAAGACTAACAAGATAAGGAAACCAGCTCCAGTGCACGAGATTACTTCATGACTAAGGATCCTAACCGCACACGGTTGCTCCGACCTGGTCTAGGTTCGTGTGTGGGGCCACGTGCTTTGTTCTCTTAACGCGGTCCTCAATCAGCTGTGGACTCGGTGGCGTTTTAAAGAAATATAAGAAACTTCGGCTTGAAAACACCATCGCAACGCATGCATCGAAATCTACCTTCCCTGAACCTGTGTTCCTATCTGACATCTCTTTGATGGGGTCCACTAATACATATTCAATGTGAAGAAAGCCACGTGGCATCTAGTAGTGGCCCACCATATTGGTATTTTAATATTGCACGGAAGTTTAGTCTTAACTGTCTAATTTTCTATCGTTTTGTCTTTTAGTGTCTGAACACTGAAAATGGTGTCGTGTGGTTTTGAACTTTTCTTGGGTGGGTTTTGTTATTTTGTTTTGGAAAGATTTCAAATAAGGTTTTAAATTTTTAAATATTTTAGAAAAAAAAAAAAAAGACACAAGTTTTAAAATTTTTAAATTAGTTTATAAGTTTTTCAGGATTTTTAATTCAGGACTCTTCCGTCTATTTAAAGTTATTTTTCTTTTTCATCAATTTTTTAAACTACCCATATAACTCTTCATTAAAACAAAACAGTTCTTCAGTTCCTCTACATTCTTTTATTTTTTATTGGCATCCTCATGATGATCGAAGACAATTAGTATTTCCACAATGATCAGTTGCATGTAGTGGTTGTGGGACCATATCATGGCTTAAAATAAAGGATAATCTGGGTATTTCAAAGAATCGAGAAAGAAATTGACCAGAAAATATCGTTAAATGGCTAGATGTTCGTAAATGAAAATTTACTGAAAAACTTAGGGGTTAACTTGAAAAGTTTTAAAATTTATATTCTTTTGCGAAATAATGCAAAAACTTAAAGTCTTATTTGAAAATTTCCCGATTAGATGGCATGCTTATTGGATGGTCCTGATTAATCATTATTTTGATGGGAGGATTTGGGCGGTGGTGGTGGACCTCACCAATGGAAAATTGTGGATGAAATAAATTGATGGAGATGTCTTAAAAAATATTTCTCATGTTTTGGTTCCATTTCCTGGCCGTGGAAACCAAAGGTCTCAAAAATCAAGATTGTGTACATCAACATGGGTCTATCAAGGAAGGGAAGCCCACTGGGGTTGTAGCTTCGAAACTGCACTACTACACTGGGCCACAAGAGAGTTTTACCCAGCTTTCTTTCTTGAGCTCGTAGGAATTATTCTGACCCAAACAACTGAACCTGCGTTATAAAAAAAAAAAAAAAAAAAAGAGAGAAAAAAGGAAGGGAAGCCCTGCTTCTGTTTCTAGACACATGGGAGGAAAATAATTGGGAAAAAGAGGAGGGCAGAGAGGTGAGAAACAGAGACCAGATTTTCCCAAATAATTGAAATGTTGTTGTACTTGCAATTTACAAGAACATTCCTACAAGGTGGGTGGAAAGCTCTTGGACAACTTGACATGACTTAATCATCTGACATGTGACATTGTCAATAATCCTTGCAAGTTGCAAGTACCACGAGATATATACTAGGGTATGTGTATTAATCATCAGAATCATTTGACAAGTCTTTATTTTGTGTTTATTTTATTCTAAACTAGTTTAAATAAGCATTTGAGTGTATTATATGACTTGATAAAGTTTTTGTGGATATCAAGCAAGCAGAGGGTGGTAACCTTTTCAAATGCATGCGTACTTTTAAAGTAATCGGGCATCTTTTTTTTTTTTTCTTTTAACAAGTTTACCCACGTAACTTTTATAACATAATAAATTTGATTGTAATATTTTATTTTATGATAAATTCGCTTATACTACTTATATTACGTAACTACTTTGCCCATATAATTTTTTTGGTACGGGGAGTTTGGTTTTTCTAATTTAATCAGACGTACAAAAACATCAATTTGTAAAAAGGATTAAGACTTGCTAAACAGGCCCATAACCCTAATAGGGTATTAGTGCTTTTCATTTAAATAGAGAATTAAGATTTAAGAGCCATTAACTAACAGATGACTCTTTTTTTTTAAGTTAAATTCTCTACATTGTATTTTGTCAGTCCATTGTTGTATAAAAGGTGTTATGTGATTAAGACAGGAATTAGTATTTTGCCAGCCTACACTAGTAGATTAAAGTGATAAACTGTTTCAAATCGTCATCAATGAAAGCTTGACTTTCAATCAAATTTAGTTGTCCATCATATATTTTTCTTTTTCGGCATATGTTGATGATGATCAATTCACATCAAGGATGTCTTTCATACTAATTAGCTCATCTGAACATAGCCCATCAGCCTAAGAAACAATGTAATCACAGATTAGATGATTGTTTAAACTTAGCTGCAAAGTAATGTCCTAAGAAACAATGTAATCACAGATTAGATGATTGTTTTAACTTGGCTGCAAAGTAATGTTGTGGTCAGTAGAGATGATAAGTACAGTTAGGAAAAATATCACATAAGCAATTGACTAGGAGTTGCAGTGAAGAAGACACCATGTTTCTCTGACGGGCAAAGGAAAATGAAAGAGCAGAATATACTATTTTGTGATGCTGATCTTTGGGCCATATACATGGTAAAATCACTTGAAATAAGTGCCTTCATATGAAAAGGTGATATGCTAATGTCATCGTCTTTATCATTATCATTGAAACAGAATCTCAATGAGTTTGGGTTTCCCTTAACACATCAGCAGAGAGTTCCATCTGGATGCACTGGTGCTCTGCTTATCAGTCTTTCCATCTCCTGATGATGGGCTAAATTTCACTTTGATTGGAATGGATAATGATATTTTTTTCACACGTTTAACTTGGAAGATGGATGGCCCCATTTTGATTGAAGTGAAATTTGGCCGACACCAGCGCATAGGGAGACCATGGATTTATTTTGGTGGTTTGAATATAAATGTGGGCTGCTCTTGGATGGACATCACAAATTCTTGCAAGGGCACGGCAAAGACTCCTTACTTAATCTCACAGATATCTTGGATATACTTTGTGATCTGCCAAGAATCCTTACTCTGTCCATTCATCCATGTTTAAGGATGAGTTCAATTACTAAATGTTAAAAAGTAAAATTTTTTTTATCATCTTATATCGACAATGATACGAGAGACTTAAAGATCAATTCCAAATATTAACTTTGCAAGAAACAAAATTGAAATAATTTTTATTTGATCCCCTTGTATTCGGAAAGAGCATAAATTATTCGGTCAATACATTAAGTTTGAATTTACATGGTACTGTGAAGGCAGGGAAAAGGGTAGCCTTCTATATATATGCTGTGCATTTTTCACTGGACCTGATATAACTTAGGCGTCAATAGAGGCAATGGAGATACTTTTCAACTATGATGCCCAGACACGGCATGAATACGATAAGGACACACTGTGGACACGGCAGGGACAGGGATTTTACAAGTAAAAAGTGAAGTATCAGATACAATACGACACGATACGTTGCCCATTTTGAAGTATTCGTGCATCATAGCTTTTCAATACTTCCCCTTGGGTGGAACCCGGTTTTTTCTTCAACAATCCCTCTTGGGTGGGACTCGTGATCAGCTGCTTTTCATACCACGTTAAGTTTCTTTAGCCAACCATTCCTACCAAAATCATGTGTTAATCACCAAGTATCAATTGCAACTGTTTAACATGAACCTTTGCAAGCAGTCAACTCAAAAGATGTCTGAAACTTCTAGTCTAGGATGAAGTCAAAACTAGTTGGCCACTTCTTGCCTTCCTCCAATCCAGCAACAAATTCCACTCTGCCACCACCAGCAACCACTTTTGATATGAGATATGAGGGATGGATTTGATGTTTCTCTCATGGATTGATGCATACAAATTAATGAATGTGTTCGTGCATGCCACACGTCATCAAAGGTTATGCATGAGCAATGCGCAGCCATGGTCTCTGTGTTCCCTCATGTCACCAAGCACCTTTTGCTTGATGCCCACACTTACAATATGCCAACGTTCATGCATATCAGTTACATTTGCGGGTTGGGATTTGCCTGAATGTATTGTGTGGGCTTTACACCTGGATTGGTTGCAAACCAGGTTTATAACACCAACAAAGAAAATGCTCTTCACCCCACACGAACATCAAGTAGACTACAACCTGGTGGCTTCTTCAATCCCCTATCTTGAAGCATTCTCCTAACCTCAACTGCATCACTCCACCTGGCAGCTGCCGCATACATGTTTGAGAGTGAAACGTAGTAGCCAACATTCTCGGGTTCCAAGAAAAAAAGATGTTCTGCTATGGATTCTCCCATCTGAAGATTGTTGTGATCTTTGCAAGCACTTAATAAAGCCCCCCAAACACCTGGTGCAGGTTTTGTGGGTATCTGTTTGATAAACTCATAAGCCTCAGCAAGCCTACCTGCTCGACCAAGCATATCAACCATACAAACATGATGCTCAGGAGTTGGTGTCAAACCGTATTCCTCTGACATCTGATTGTAGAGCCATAGGCCCTCATCAATCAGCCCAGAGTAGCTGCACGCAGCTAACAAACTGATGAAAGTGCTCTTAGTTGCCCTGGTGTCTGACTCACACATCTCATGAAATAGTTCAATTGCCTTTTTACCATACCCATGAATTCCATATGCTGATATCATTGAGTTCCAAGATGCAATTGATTTCTCTGTTGAGGTTTTGAATACTTGGGTCGCAGTTTCCAACCTTCCACATTTACTGTACATATCAACAAGGGCTGCAGATATAAAAGCATTTGGGTGAAGGCCAGCGCGGAATGCATAACCATTGATTTCCCTACCATGTCTTAGAGCTCCTAATTGTGTACAAGCAGTTAGAATGCCAACAATGGTGATCTCATTTGGTTCAAATTGCATATGGCAAAAAAGTTCTAAAGCTCTTATACCATCCTTATTCTGCGCAAAGCCAGAGATCATACAATTCCATGAGCATAAGTTCTTGCAAGGACTGGTATGAAATATTAATTCTGCACTTTCAGTATCTCCGAACCTGCAGTACATGGTTAGCAATGAATTTCTCACTTGAAGATCAGACCCTATCGACATTTTGGTTATGAAACCATGGACAGACATCCCATGGAACATGAAATCAAGGCTTCCAGATGCTGACAGAACACTTACCAGCGTTATGGAGTCTGCATTTACATTTGAAGAACTCCGCATTAGGTTGAATGCTTCTAGAGATTCCAGTTGATAACCATTTTTCGTACAGCCTACTATAAGAGTGTTCCAAGAATCCACATCTGCTACTTCTGAAATACTCCAAAACAATGAGAAAGAAGCTACCATGTCTCTGCAGTTTATGTACACGAGTAAAAGGGCATTTACAGCTGAAGCATTTGAAAATCCAGATTTTAGCATCCAACAATGAATTGAATTACCAAATTGGAGTCCATGGCAACTGCAAGATGGGAGAACGGCTAAAATGGTGGATGAGCTGCATCTCAGGCCTAAGCGTAGCAGTTCTCTGAATAAAGACTGTGCTTCTTTTAAGCAACCATTGCTTGAGTACCCTGCAATCATTGTGTTCCATGAAACCAGGTCTCTACTGGGCATGACCTTAAACAGATGCTCTGCATATCTCAAGCCATCACATTTCATGTACATATCCATCAGGCTGTTTGTTACGGACAATGCGAACTCCAATTCTCTCCGTAGTGCAAACCCATGAAGGGATTTTCCCTCCCGCAGTAAAGAGAGTTCGGCACATACCGGAAGAATGACAACTACTGTAACTGAATCAGGTTGAACCTCCCTATGTAACTGCATTTTGCGTAGAAGAACTACAGCTTCCAAAACTCTTCCACTCTCCACAAGACAGTCAATCATTGCATTCCATGAAACCACATCTTTATCAATCAGGCCACCAAACACTTTCTCTGCGGCACTGACACTATCACATTTCGAGTAGAACGAAATAAGTGCATTGGCAACAGAAACATGAGACGTGTCATCATAACCCAATTTCATCGCCCAGCCATGAACACATTCACCAAACCTAAGCTCCCCTAAACAAGAACACGCTGATATTACACATGATAGACTCATTGAATCAGGATGAACGCCTGAAAAGACCATTTTTCTGAAGTAACTCAGCGACTTTTCTGGATAACCATTGTAGAGATATCCACTCATCATGGAGTTCCAAGATGCAGCATCTCTAAATTCCATATTCCCAAACAAGGATTCTGCTGAACTCAAATCGCCAAACTTTGCATACATGTCCACGAGAGCATTACCCAGGAAAGAATTTGAATCCATCTTCAGCTTCAAGCCGATACCATGCAGAACTCGACCTTGTTCAAAGTAATGCGATCTTGACAAAGCTGATAGAACAACAAGCAAAGTCGTGGAATCAAATTCCTTTACATCTTTCATCATTTCTCCAAATAGCCTTAGTGCAGCATGGAAACGCCCATATTGAACATTCACGCTGATCATTGCATTCCAACAAATCACATCTTTGGTAACAATCCCACCAAAAACACTCCAAGAAGAACTCAAATCACCAGCTCTTGCATAGCCAGTGAGAAGAGAGGTGGAACTGGAGATGTCGGCAAGAGATCCAGTTTTCATGGCTAGGCAATGGAGTGCATTGATGGTGATGAGGTCTGGTTTGTGCAAGGAACATCTTAGGAGATAGAGCACACGACTGTGGGTGGTGTTTGGGACAAACATGTCTCTTTGGGGCATTTCGTCGAGCAATTGGTGTGCAGAGGGAGACACAGCCGTTTGAAATCTCATGTGGGGGTCTTCTGGGGTACGATGGGATCCCCCTCCAACGAGGAGGGAGAAGGCTGCATGAAGATTTTGTATGGAATTGTTGAAAGGAAGAAGGAGGGAGAAGGCTGCATGAAGATTTTGTATGGAATTGTTGAAAGGAAGAAGGTGAAGAGCTGTTTGGATTTTAATGGCTTTTAATCCTCTCAGCATTCGTTTTGTTTCGGTACGTTTTGTAGCACAGAGATTCAAATATTTGAATTCTATCGATTTAGGGTGATAACGGCACCTAGTCGTTGGTGGGACCGACCTAAATAGGAATACATAAAAAGTACTCACTGGTGAATGATCGATCCTGACCGTTGGGGACCAACGAATTGTTGTGAAGTTGAATCCGGACCATTGCTACCTTTTTATTGGCTATCCGACCGTCCATCTTCAGAGCAATTGGGTAATTGGGTTTCATGGATAGTAAGTTGTTGTTTTTGTTTTTTTTTTCTTCTTGCTATCGGAGGTTTCCCAATCCTTTGGGCTGGACTAATTCCTCGAGGGGAAGCGGGGTAAACATTCCTGTGGCCCCCCAGGTGGTAGCACTAGTGGGCTCAACATTTGATTCTTAAAGAAGGGGGAACAGGGGGTCGATACCAAGACCTCTAGTTCGGAAAGAGGGAGAAACTGTGGTCCTGACCATTCAGCCAACTCCTTAAGGTTATGGCTAGTAAGTTAGTAGCTATAGGTAGTCCATCCAAATTGTGGCCCATTGGAATTGGGACAATGATTATTGATCAGCAGCCTATTTTGCGATATATTGAAATCTGATGGTATCTTATGTGAAAAAAGGGTTTAGACTGGAGACACACCTAACCTTTGATAATTTTATACAAAGTGTTATTTGTATGTCTGTAACGTGTGTTATTAGGCATAATATATGAGACTTTTACCATTGCACCAAATTAATGACCCTTTTCGTATCTTTACAATTGCATAAAAAGGATGTAAAGTGAATATCTCGTAGAGTATCCATAAAGTATTATACTAAAAGTTTTATGTATTGTGATTTTAATTTATAGATTTTTATTATATTTAAAAAGTCCCAAATTTTTGGTAATTTCTCAAGTTCAAATAATGAGGTCCATTTATAAGAGTCATCATAACCAGATGGATGGTTGCTACTATTTTATCAGATCCTCTGAGTGTCTCACATTGGCTTTCCACGATTCAAAAGGAGTGGGACCCACCTATTAAAACCCAACAAATTTGCCTTTCCTAGGCTCGAGTGTGTGGAGCCCACCCATTAAAAATTCAAACAGCTCAAAATTAGCCTCCCACCTTATTAAAATCCACACCACTCAAAATCAGCATCATTTTCCTGCGACTAGAGTTGGTCATACCATAAGATTGGGTATATGATTAATAACATTATTAATGGATATGATTAATAATGCATAGGATTGTGTTGATAACGTTATTATTTATATGTCAATCATGCAGGGGGTGCAACTACATTGGAGTAAAATTTGAGAATATACTAAGCATTCATTAAGGTAATTTGGATTTTCAATAAGTGGGCTAAACTGTAAAAATCCACTTATATCAAGACAGAAAGAAAAACAAATGGAGGCGTTCAACATTTTCCCACGGTTTCCCTTCAAATCACTAGTAATCTGGTATGGCTGTCGAAAATATCAACAAAAACATACAGGTTTTATATCCAAGTGGTAGTGCCAGTGCACTCACCATAAGGAATTTGAAATCTGGTCACACAAATAACAAATTGCGCCCACAGATTCCAAATAACACCCCTTTTTTTTTTTTAATATTTAGAGGTACAAAAGGCGTTCTAGTCATCATTGTCAATTCCGTTTCGGTCTAGCATCCAAAATGGAATAGTTCAGCATTTTGGAAATTCGGCAATTCCATTTCAGTCTACCATCCAAAATGGAATAGTTCAGCATTTTGAAAATTCGGCAAAAATTTTCCAAGTAACTTTTCAGAATAACAAAAAATAAAAAATATATATATAATAATAATAATAGAAATATATAAATTATACATGTTTCTTGATATAAATATTAAGAAAAAATTAATAAAATAAATGTAAAATTTGTGATAAAACCAAAATGGATAAAAATGAACAACCGAAATGGACCGGAATTCAAACCGATTTTTTTTTGTCCCATTCCGTTTCGGCCGGAGTATCGGAACGAAAAATTCCGGCCATTCCGGCCAAAACGAAATAGAATTGACAACTTTGCTTCTAGTATAGCCTGCCGAAGGTCATTCAGGAATTCAAAATTCTCAATGGGATTACTTTCCATCAGAAATCCTCCCTATCAAATGGATCCTCTTAAGGTCCCCGAAGTAGTAGGTCAGCCAGCTAGTTGGGACATGAGTATGTGGGCGAGAGTTCATGTGTTCGAGTCTCCAATGTAGCCCAAAAGAGAGAAGGATCCTTTTAAGCATTTGTGCAGTACTAATTGATTACCCAAAATCTCAAATAAATAAGGTGCTAGACAGTAAACTGCCTCAAGTTGGCATCTGAGAAGATGCGACTGCTTTAACTGTTCAAGTTAATGGCAATTGGAATAATTCCCATACAAAAAGCACACAAATTTTAAGAGCTTTCGGTTTCTATTCTATTCAAGAACTTATAATTTTCAAAGAAGTAGCTGTTCAGCATGGTTATAAGTTATAACAGCAAGAAATACACTACAACAAGTAGCAATGCTACCACTGGACATCAGGACGAACCGAAGGCCTAAGCATTTAGTCAGCAATATATGTGCCTTCCTGAATAAACCATCAGCTAGTATACATAATTCTCACCCATGGGTGATTATAACAGATAGTAGGAATCTACAAAAGTTCTAAGCATTGGTGAGAAACAAATCTGCCTTTCTGAATACATCATCAGCTAATGTACATACCTGTGCACCTTCAATGATTACACAGGAAGAAATAGGAACTCATACAAGCGCTTAAGTCGGTCATTGCCACCTCACAAAGCCTAGTCCAACCCATTACTTCCTGACTTTGCTTATAAATTTGGTTAGCATTACTTGCTAGTCACAGGCAGAAGGAGATTTCATTCCCTTGGACGTGCCAGCCACAACGAACTGAGCGCCCTTAGCCTCGAGAAGTACTCACTGATAGCTAAGAACGCACGGGCTGCTTGACGGGTAGTCAATATCCGATACATTTGCTGCAATGTTTGCTGCCGTAGAAGATCAGCCTATAATGGCAAATACATCAATAAAACCTTTCTATACTTTTATATCAAGCTGCTATTATTGAAGACCTGGATGTGATACCTGGCGAAGAAAGTTCTCAAGGGTTCCAAGCTTGTCCATCGCGAGCGCCATCTGACCCATGTAAGCTGCAACATCTCCAGAACCGGAAGGGCCGAGAGAGCCAGAACCAAGAGTCTCTGAAAGAGATTGTTGCAAAGCTTCCATCCCTTGGGATAAGGCATCTTCGCCCTGTTGAGAGGACTGCTGCAGGTTACATATGCCCATCAACTGTTGATCCGCTAAAGGTTCAAGTTGGCTCACAAGTAGCTGCAGTGTCACAGTTTCATCACTGGAGTGGATAATATACAAGCTTCAAAGTCATCCATTAAGTGTAAACAAAAACCAAGAAATCATTACCCTTAGGAGTTCTGAGGAACGGAACCCACCCATCCACATGAAACATCTCTCAGCAGGAGTATTCCACATGCCTGAAAGAATGTGGAATACGTCAGACTTTGCACCAACACTTTTGAGCCTAAACAACTCATCATAATGTGACATCACGGCATCAACAAGAAAGCGCAGTTCACTATCGCCCATGTGAGAATTTACAGCTGCCTTCAGGTCATTAATGTGACGTTGATGTTCATCAAGCCACCGTGCATACTCCATATCAAATACCAAGGCCCCTGAAATTTTTTTATCACATAAAAGCAATATATATTTATAAGCATCTCTCGCTTCATGCGCTCAATTCTAATTCATTAGTGGAGTAATAAAATAAAATAAAATAAATAAAAACATATACATCAAGCTATTCTGCAAAAGGCATATGCCAAAAGTGCATATTATACCATGTAGTACCCTTGGTTAAACACATGGATACATTGAAGATACAATCTAAATAGTATTCTATTGCATTAAATTCTAAACTCAGCAATTTTCTCATGGCATGTTTCACTAATAAAATGATCACATACAAGTAGAGTGGGTATAATGTACATCCACTAAAAATTTAAATGTCATCAGCCCATCGAACCAATAAGTGACAAAATGTTACTTAACCATAATCTATAGAAGTCGCAAGATTCAACTATATTCCTATGCTTATAGATAATAGTAAACAAATTCTGATGTTGATTTTAAAATCAAATACATATTTGATTCATTAACCTGATATAAGTCAATTAGACACCCAAGCTTTTGAACTTAATATTTGAATCATTGTCCCAACCCTGACCCAGCGGAATATCAACCATGCTCACCTTTTCAAATTTTAGATTGAATCCTTTGACTACGCATCCAACAACAACTTCATCTTCACTGTTTAGAATCTTTTATTAGAGCAACTATTAAAAAAAATTTAAGTAACAAAAACCAGGTTGGGGTAGGACAATGTGGGGCCTTGACTCCCTCCAGAACCAAGAAGTTGGCACCTTATTTGAGAGATTAGTATAGAATTAAGTTCAGAAGACCTTATTTAAGAGGTAATAACAAGAACAAAAATAATGCATACAGGATTGTCTTCCATGATAGTAACCGCAAGACAAGATACAAAGACAACTTAGAGGGTCAAAAGTTTAATAATACCCAAACCGATTGACAAGTCTGTGCTGCTACTCAAGGACTTTCAGAGCATAAAAGGAAAGATCAATTACAACTTAAGCAGCCTTCCTGGCTATGATCCACACTCTCTCAGTTCCTTAAAAGAGCGACTCATGATTCAACTTTGGTTGTAAACATATACAAATTTTCGACTATAGTATTCTTCCTAAACTGACAAAACTGCCGTTGTCACTGTGCCCACTAGTATGCCATGGTACATTGAGTAAAGTTATCTGCCAAACACTATAAAAAATGGCAGGCACAAATCAAATACAATACATACCATTTCCACCCACTGAATAGCTTTGATCTCCCAAACATCCACTAGCAATAAAAATACCCTGTTCACATAAAGAAAAATGATGTGTTGAAATTTGAAGCAAATAAGATTGAAGAGGCTAAATTGCCAGGAAGAAAATAACCAATAAGAATGCATTGAGAGAGAGAGAGAGAGAGAGAGAGAGAGAGAGGAGTCCTGTTGTACCTGTTGTCGTGCTTGCTGAAGCTCCTGCTCAAGTTGTGTCAACTTTACCCGACTACTTTCCAACTGCTGAACGTAAGCCTAATGAGTACAAATGCCTATCAGTAGTCCAATCACAAGGACTGAGTGTATTCAATTCAGGCAAGTATAAGATAAGGAGTTACAGAACTAAGTGTCTATCACACCATGAATGTTTTCAGATCCACAAGATCCTGCTTGCAATGGTAAAAAGAAAACAATGAATAATCGACCTAAATTAAATAAGGTACTAACTGCTCTCCTCTAGACTGATTAAGGGGGAAAAACTCCTCTCCTCTAGAAAATCACGCAATTCATAAAACCCCATGCATGCTGTCCTCTGGTATACTAATCAAATGGTAGATTCAGACTAATTTGCTTTGACTGGCTACATTTGGGACATATATTATGGCTAAGATATGCCTGAGCATGCCTATGAAGTTCCTGGTGGAATATGCAACAAGGGTAGAGAAAACCCAAAATGCACACAGGAGGCCAAACAATACCAGTAGCCAGTCTCACCAAAATACATATAAATGATATCAATTGATTCATTATAATTAGGACAATATAATGAGAAAGAGGGGTTTCCCATTTCTGTCCCGTGTCTTTTGGTAGTTGAAGGTAAAGCGTAGGTACTAAAAAATGAATTATGTAGGAATTATTCTATGCTTGCCTTGATTATTCTAGGAAGAGTGAATACAAACAGATGACCATTTAGATTTCCTACAGATTTTAAACAACTAATTTTAGGACTTGAATGACAGAATGTGTTTGATATCAATCATGCAATAGCTAGGAAAGAATATAAGCATAGTAGCAGAAGAATCCAACCTTCTTCCTTAAGCGACTCTTTCGTGCTGCTTCACGATTTTGAGCAAGCCTACGATCTATCTGCATTAAAATGTATTCAAACAACTCAAAAAAACAAAATTTTAGTTGAAATTTCAGATAAAATATAACCAAGTGATGAGGTTATAATGAAGAGGAGGTAAAGGCTAGAACCTTTTGATCCCCTGTTTTTAACTTTGATCTATCTATGGAATCCAAAGATGAAAGTGTTCCGTGTTGACCTGCTCCAAACTATAATAAGAGAACATCATCAAGAAGTCCAATTTACTAAGCTTCAATGTATTTGATCCCAGATACAACAAGTATATCTATGAGTGAAACAAAGGTATTTTCCAGAGAAAATATTTTTCTTTTTAAGCAAAAAAATAATTGGCATACGCTCATACAAGATTCCAGTCAACTACACTATCCTTGGATTGATAAATTAACTAATCAACAAGCTTGCTTTGTACTTACACAAGAATTAATCACATTGCCAGAGTATCTGCAAGCATGAAATCTCGCAGAACTGGGAAGTATGCAAGCTATATACAAAATCCATGCCCACAATCAAAGACAGTCCCTAGTCAAGGTGTAATCAACCAGTGACAACGAAAGCAATAGGCAGTTTGACGGAAAAGGACGTCCAGCTAGTGAGTTCCACTTAGATATCCCCTAGTTATAAAAAAATAAAAAATAAAAAAAGAAGTGGGGCAGTGGCCATGGATTTCTAAATTGTAGACATTAATAACAAGAAAGGGAGAACCGATGAATTCTGATGAAAGATAATAGAATTTTCAATGGGAAGAACATGTCTGGCAGTCAACGTATAGATGAATATGACAGGAAAGGAAATCAACAACTACAAGTAGAGGAAATCCAAGTTAGGCAGGTGGTAGATGAGTTCTCACAATGCAATTTTATTCTAGTCATCTTTCTTAGTCCAATATAAGGATTAATTTTTGAGATTCTAGTCATCTTTCTTAGTCCAATATAAGGATTCTAATGAAACTGAGATCGACCATCAACTTTGTATCTGGGGCAACGCATTGTATTGAGCTACTCTTTCAACACTAATCAACCAAGAAAGGGGAGAGTCCATGGAAATTGCACCTTATAGTTACCAAGACAAAGGACCCATGCTTACCTTGGACATTGAGACCTGTCATAACTAGAGGGAATCTAATGAAGTTGCCAGCATATTAGCTAAGCAAGAAGTTCAGAGAAATACTACATATCAGGTCCACATGCGAGTGTGTATAACCTACTTTCATACTTATTCCTCTGTATTTGTGCTTTATTTCCATTTATGAACTAATCACACCAATACCAACAAAAAAGAAAAAAAAAAGATCCCAAAAGTGGGATGAAAGCAGGGCAACTGGTCAAATATATAATTGGATTTTTAACAGTCTGAAAGCACCTAGTGAGAAACTAGAGTGGGAGGTGGAAGGTCTTGATGCCTTCTTGTAAAATGCAAATCAATTTTCTAATAACAAGATACATTTCTTAATGAACTCAATGAAAATTATTGAACGGAACGCATACAATCATACTCAATTTGATGGAATTGTTTGATCTTAACGGGGTTCTTCTATAATTTCACATGTGAGGAGTCATTTCTTGGCTTCATCCAGTCATTACTAACTTTGATTGTTTTTAGATAATATTAGATAGAAACAACTTTTGTAAGGAGTCCTATTAAAACCAAGAAATATAGGCAGATCAAAATCTCAGTACAAAGAGTCAAAGACAGAACAAATACAGAACAGAAAATGGTTGAAACAAATTCACAACAAAGAAGTAAACCACATCAACACCGTTTGATTCTTCTCATCCATGTCAGCATCTGTGGAAGTGTCCTGTACAGGGACTGGAATGCAGCATGCCAGAATCACCCCAGTTCTCAAAATGTGCGTTGGGCATAGAAATCGCAATAGACACTGTTCTGTTCTGTAAAGGATAGTGGCTGGCATCAACTCTGGTTGTTGAAGAAACTACCTCAGTAGAAATTAGGTCCTGCAAAAGATTACACCGAACATATATAACATCCTTATCTTTGAATTTGAACTTGACAAATAAAGCCAAATTCTAACAAAAGAATTACAACACGTCACCACCAAGTTCTAATATACCAAAGAACTATAGAGTCACCATGCTGGTCAAAATACATTATGTGGCCCACTATTCAGGACCTACTCAATAAAATCCGCCACCCATAACTTGATAGGTGATAAGTCTCACACTGATCAGAATGATTTTGGCCAATCGCATGGACTCTTTAAAACCACTGCTAGTGTGTTTGATGGAACATATTTGATTCATGAAGGTTTGGCCAGTTCCATTGTTGTTGTCGGTTTTCAGTTGCAGGTGCTGCATGGAAACAACAAGAAAAAGCATAGAGTGGTATATCGTCCAATTAGTGGTAGGTGGGTTGGTAAGAACAGAGAAGGCTTGGGTTCATCATTTGGGTCCATTGTATGAAGTAGGAAAGAGTATGCGTCATCCGTTTCACTGTGGATTTGATCTTCTGCTTCAGTGGATGTTAAAAAAATGGCCCCACTTATGATGGTCTACCGACACTCATATATCAATGGCCTTGATTTCCTCGGGTACCATGCCATGCACGCAGCAGGGAAACCCATCAAAGAATCAGAAATGGGCCCCACTTAATGAAGACCACACTTTCTACGGCTCACACTACAATCACGGTGTCACGTCAATTAGATTGCCCCCGTCGCAGCCGTCCATTTTTACAGGCACCGAGATGCTATAATCATCCATTTTGAGATCACTCCAGAGAGAGAGAGAGAGAGAGAGAGAGATTAGTACGGTGTTTGAGCACCCAAACTGCAGAGAAGAAGTATCACCAAGCAGATTTCCCGACCTCGATCTGAAAATATCATCTGCAATCCAAAATGAGAGCAATGAAAAAGGATTCCAATTTTGCATGCCAGGTTATTTCATGCTGTTGGGTTATTCCATGATCATGAAATAGAGGTCATATGCGTCATTAACAAGCATTTGGGCCCTCCATCGACCATCGTCAAGGCTCGTATATCATGAAATGAAATGAAATGAAGAAGAAGAAGAAGAAGAAGCAGCTGCAGCATACTCTGGTTCAAAGCATCCTCGAGTTGAAACCCCGCGGACAGATCAGATATCCGAGAATGACCTCCGCTACCCTCACCACTTCTATTAGAAAAAAACACACACCAACACACACAAAATGAAACAAGATCAACGACAAAAAACACTTGAAAAAGAAAGAATCTTCCAGATCAACTCATGCAAAAAGATACCCCCTCTCCATCTAAACCATTACAACATCATAACGAAAGACGAAATAATCACCAAGAAGGCCAAAACAAGAAAGCAAACAATATACATTGCTAATGAAACGGATGTAGAAGAAGAAAAGCTCTGCATTCTCTGCAACTACTGCGCTCGCTACCTCATAATCAAATCTAAAAAAGAAACATCTCTCGCACTCTCTCTCTCTCTTTAAGTCTCCTGTGCGTCACCTGCGCCACTTGGTCTGCGCATGGAAAGAAAATCGCATCGAAAGGCGCGCTTTTTACTCTGTTTCTTCTGCTGTGTGCTTTTTCTCTGCTAGATGCTTCTGCCCTGTGACATTTCCAGGACTAAAAAATCAATCAGAAAGCTGATGTCTTTATTAGTATCTCTATATCTGCTGCAGATGGGATTTCATTTCAGTTTCTGGGTCTTTCACTGGGGTCTCGAAGAAAGAGAGGAGAAGAGGATCCGTGATGAGATCATGGAGATGATAGATAGCAACGCTTTGCTTGGAAGGCACCTCTTCCAGTCTTCCCAGGTACCAGTTCCCAGGCTCTCCGGGCCCACATCCATAAATCTGCCTTATTTGATTGAGACCGTACGAGGGGACAGCTGATGACGTGTCAGTTACGCAAGTGTGGGTGGAAGGTGAGATTGAGACATCGAGTTTCACCCGCCAAAGACTTATCAAATGGGATCAAAATATGGGCAAAGCTACCATCCAGCATCTTAGGCTATTAGTATGGGAAATGAAAAATGGATGTTCGATTTGATCTAAATAAGAAAATCATGTTCGGATCAACGAAGAGGTGTCATATGAGCAGACATGTCACATTTCATCTCCTTAAAAATAATCATATCTCCTGAAAAAAAAATTCTCCTCTAATGTGGCACCCCCTAAACGGTTCAAATAGGATTTCTCGATTTAGATCAAGATCCTTTAGTATAATGCAGCGCCTGACATATGCAAGTAAATGGATGGAGCCTACCCTTAAGAAATTCAATACATTCAATGGTTTTAACACCCACTTTAGAATGTACATATTAAATATTATTTAAATCAACAATGTGTACACCGTTGGATTAACTAAATCCTGAACACATGATTCAACTTTATTAACTTTCTCTCTCTTTTCTTATGGAAATAGAAGTTGGGCACATATTTAAAATCAATAAGTCAATCTAACGGTAGGCCTCCATGAAATACACTTTGAAGTTATGTATGTAAAGAATAGGATGTGTGTAAAAGACGATGGACGGATTGGATTTCTTAAGAGTGGGCCCCACCCACTTTCATATGATGCAGCGCTGCCGTGTGGTAGCTTTGGGAAATAGGCCCCACTAATGATGCTGGAGCAAAGCAAACAGATGGTGATAGTTAACTGCACTGATCTCGTGGGGCCCACTTTTTTTCTCTGTTTTTGCAATGGTTTGATATTTCTTTTGTGGTTTGTCGCTCATTTGATTTTTGAATCACGAAGCAATTGATTTATTGATGAAGGCTAGCTTAAGGACATTGAGCATGTTTGCTAAATTCATAGTTTTAATGATTCTTTACTGCTATTGAAATAAGGATTTTTTGCTGAAAATTTGTGTCGTTGAGGATTTCACATGGTGTTTATTGATATATATGGCTATGAGAAATAGAGTTGGATGTGCAAATCCTAATATATGAAGATATATATATTCATCCAAGTCCTCGTAAATGTATAATTACCAAACATGGATTTACCACAATATTAGAAAAATTTAAAATCCTTTTTTCTAAATATTTGCTTGCCAAACGTAACCTAAAACAGTGATAATAAACAGTGCAACTTGCGTAAGCGGCTACACTTACAAAGGTTAACAAGGGTTGATTTGATCCGCTCAGTCATTGGATGGTTATAATCAATTTGATAAGGACGATATCATGTCGAGTGTCGAACCTTGATCTACCACGATTGCTGCTTGGGTGCTACCTCTTTTACTTGGGACGTCGTCATGAGGAGAGGAAATGGGCGCGTTATGGAGATTCTGCATAGGAGAGTTCTATTTCTATATGGTGGGATAATGAAACCAAAAGAAGCATTAACTTTTCCAAGAAAAAGGAGAAGAGTCAAAGCCAACCGAGGCTTAAAAACTCTCGGACTTAACTCTTCACTCCCTGCCGATATCTCATTCCGACAAAAGGATCAATGATGTGGGGTTAAGTTCTTCACTCTCTTGAGCCGATTCATTTTAACAAAATGTGTATAAAAAGGGTAATTTACTCACACGAGTTGGGTGCCCTAAAATAAAAGGGTCTGCTTATAAAAATAACAAGGACGGTTCTCATTTGAATATTTATATATTATCTTTGCATCAAATTTCACACAATTGGAATTACCATGGTTGTAGATTGATTTAAAGAAAAAAAAAAGAGTAATATTTTTTACTTTATGATGTCTTTTACAATGTGATCAATAAATGTGATCAATCAAGCTGTAGGAAAAAAAAAAACCAAAGACATAGTGAAAGAAACGAATATTTGTGTGGTTAGGTGACCTCTCTGAAAGGACGTCCCTGACTAAGAAGGAAATGAAATTGTACCAGCCTTCCACATTCAACAGCAAGAGAAGGCCCTGCGGGCACTTGAACACATTGTGTAGAGTACAAAAACCAGAAAATCAAATTCATGACTCGGAAGTTCACCGAGTTGGATGAGTTCAGCACAGTTGTATTCGCTTGACTCGCTGACTTGGTACTAGTTCACTAGCGGGCAAGCCAAATACATACATACATTGTACAATGGAGCTTCTACATATACCACTTTCTTCACTCAGAAACATATAAAAAACATAAAACAAAAAGGATATCCAAAGACCATGACTGAAACTGGAGAAACTGGAAGTAGCAAATGCACACTTGCAAAACGTAAGAAAGCAGCAGGGTAAGCTTTTCTCAACCCATCATGCTTTGATGCATGGGAGGCGCCATGGCAACTTGAGGCTGCTGGTTCTTCGCCATGTTTCCATGCCACCCTACACAACATGAGCCCAAATAAAATAAGATGAACATCGTCTCCAAGTGGCCGAATAGAGCATCACTGCACCTTAGTCAAAGATGTGATTCTTTGCACAATATTTTGATGATTATATAATAGTTCTTGATTGAAGGTCTACTGTCCCTTTAAAAGATTTTATAGTATGGTTATCCCAATAAGTTTAATTAGTTGACTAGCACATACAATAATCTGTGCTTAGAACGGACATGTTTACCAATTAAAATTACAGCAACATTCATAAAAATCAATTAAAAGGAAATCCAAATCACATATAATCATCCCCAAACACTTGATGACGGAGAATATAGAGAATAGGATTATGACAGTACTCTTTTTTTAATCTAAAAGTTTGTGGCTTATAAGCGTAGTAAGAAAAGTAGGAAAGAGGAGCATATGAGCAAGTGAGATTTGAGATGGAAATGAAGTCGATGAAAGGAGTAAAAAATGGGAAGTTGAAATGGTTGCATGTGGAAGTGGAGGATAATGTGGGTGAGTTATAGAGAAGGATTAATGTGAACAATGCTGGTCAAAATCAGTAGTTATGGTCAAAATTGGCTTTAAAACCATTGACTTTAATATAATATAATTCCTAAAGGTGTTGGTAGTAAGATTGTTGGAGTTGTGGCTCAATTGCCATTGTTATCTCTATATGGGGTTAAGTCGTCTAGGTCAATGCTAATTGTCCAAGATCTAGAAATCCAACCTGGTTCAGTTAAATGGTAGAGCTGGGAAGATTTCATATTGTCATGTGATCAATGTGAGGAATGAAAAGGCCTAAAAGATGGATTGTCATAGCTAACTGGACCTACCCAAAAAGTATCAGGTTTTTGGCTCTATGTTTGTTCCCAATTGGTTGAGCCAAGGTTCATGGTGTAGGAGTACTCAATGAACACGATTGCTGTCAAGATGAAAATGATTGAGACCTGAATCCAGTAATATGTATAATTATAGCATTGGTTTTTATGTCATTTAAATTGTTATGCGCCTTCTGCTCATTAGAATCTGTTGATACTGGTTCTTATGAAAATTTGTGTCCATCGAAAAAATTACTGCAGATCGGCCATCAGGGATCCGGTTTCATCTAGTACATATATTCATTTGGGGGCCGTTTGTTTTATGGAATTCAATTCCCATAAGTTGTTAGCGATGTATTCCTTATAATGGCAAAACTTAAAAAGAAATAATAATAGTGAATATAAAAAAAATATGGCAATCAAATAATCTCACGTTTAATGAAAAAAATTTTCATAACATGATATGAAAGATGAATACTCAACCATCACCCTAATAAATTGAATAATATAAGACTTTTGCATCTTGATCCAAGCACCCGGGTCGAAGGAGACATTGAGTTGATTAATTTAGGAGAGCAAGATGGAGAGAGATGGACTTCCAAACCTTTCAAGTCCACCGAGTCATGGTGGGTCAAAATTTTGAATAATGATTCTATAATTGATATTGATAGGAGGAAGAGCTAGGAAGGGAAGAGAAGTTTTTACCTAAGTCAGGGTCAAGGCCTCTAGCTTTGAGTTCTCTGTACTCCTGACACAGGGCGCACCATTCACAAAAGAAGTGGGTGATCCAATCTGGAGCAGGGGACTCCATCAGGGTATACTTGTTCCTCAGCTTCGTCCTATAAGTGCATGATAACAGGCATGGTATGCCAATGAAGAATGCTATCGCACCATATATGATTGCACTCGTGCCGCATGCTGTATATACACACGCACCAAAAATAGTTTTAAAAAAAAAATCCATCATTAGTACAACTAAAACACTTTGTGGATTATTCATGCATGATACAATCTAATCCTCTAAATCCAACTTCAATAGTTGAATTTTAAAAAGTCTGTCCGAGTAAACTCAGAAATTAGAAGCATTAACTAACCCGAACCCTTCATTAATATGGTGGGATAAACAGCAAGAATGAACTCAACCAAATCTAAACTCTTTAAGAAATGGCAAACCCAATCCTTACTAATTAAAGGGTTTTTTTTTGGCACAACAAGAGGATTTATTCTCTATGAATTTCTATTTCACAGAAGAAAGAAATCCTCTATTCCTTTTTATCCCATAAGAAATCAGTTCTCTCTATCGAGGAATCAATCTTTTTTCTCCCAATTTTGCTCCAAAAAGGTATTACACTAAACATTGAATTAGTAGGGCTATATAAAAAGTCACAACTACTTTCCTTTCTGTCTTGAAATCCTCTCATTGCACAAAGGATGGATGAGCTTGAAACAATATTTACAGCCTAAATCGGGTTTAACTCAAATATAGGCTCGTGTTTCGAAGTTCAAGCCTGTCCAATATATGTCTCAACCCGAGCCATGATTAAACAACCCTACTTGTAAAGATGACTAGACACGAAGCGAGTCCGGATCTATTGAGGTAAAATTTTATGGTGATCATTCACGATCTGCCATGTTATTACGACAGCCTGCCATATATTGATCTGTCTGGGCCATTCGTGGTGACATAGCAGACTCTGAATGGTCCACTCATGAGCCGGAGATCCTGATTCAGACACAACACTACTTACACGTGTTGCCACCATCGACAATCTCCGCAATCTGACCGAAAGTCACGCAAGGGACGCAAGCCGTTACAAGAGCTGCAACGAAACAACAACAAAGAATTAGAAACCAACCACAACCATTCATCTGCGCCACAAACAATCCGTACCGTTCATGGGATCGTCCATGCAATCAAAGATCCCAGTCGACCAAGGCGTTGTGCCGGCATTCTGACGATACGGCTGTGGCACCTGCGCCGGCTGAAACTGCTGCTGCACCGGGAATCCTTGCGCCGCCCCATCGTGCTGTAAAGGCTTGTAGGGAGACGGTGGTGGCGGAGGATACTGCTGCGGGGCGGCGGTGGAAGAATTGGGCGGTGGATAGCTCACCGGCTGAGGACCATAACCTGCCGCTGTAGAGAATTCGGGTTTCGGACTGTTAGGCGGGTATGGGGCGGGTTGGGGAGGGTAAGCTGCATTGTTTGGCGGGTTTTGTGCGGGGTATGGGGCGGGTTGGGGAGGATAAGCTGCACTGTTTGGAGGGTTTTGTGTCGGGTATGGGGCGGGTTGGGGAGGGTAAGCTGCATTGGTTGGCTGGTTTTGTGGCGGGTATGGAGACGGGTTCGGGGCTTGTGGTTGTGGAGGTGGTGGTGGCTGGAACGGTGGTTGTGGAGTGTTGTCGTTACCCGGCGGGTACGAAGCCGGAGGAGAGATCTCTTGTGGGTCGTAAGTCCGGCCATCTTCCGGCGTGAATGGGGTGTTTTGTGGTTGTGGGTGAGCAGGAGAAGGTGCCTCTTCTTGAGGACGACCCATATTCTCTCTCCTCTGTATATTGAGATTTGAGAGAGAGAGAGGGAAGGTTGGAATGTAAGGACTTACAAACGTGCTATATATAGTAAAGGAGTAGTGTCTCTTATAGAGAGGGAGAAAGAGAGAGGATGGAGAGAGAGAGAGAGAGAGTTGACTCGAGAGGTATTGACCGGAAGGGTTGACTTGACTTGTTAAAATAGTAGATGAAATGATGTAGATGAAATCATTGATGGGTGCTGGAGTGTGTCCGTACGACTTTACAGAATCATGTGCGAAGTTTAGTGGCATTGGATAAATTTTTTTTTTTTGAGGGAGTTGTGTCCGTACGACTTTACATGGAAAATCAGTAGAGAATTTGTTTTGGTTTTATAAAATTCCATCGTAGTCCCTACATCTGCATTTGATTATTATCCTAGGGACGGCAATTGGTGGGATAGGGGTTCAAGTTAGGCCGAGATTATCGTAGTTATTAAGTATAGCCCAACCCTAACCCAAACTTTTTGTTTGTTTGTTTGTTTTCTTTTTTCTTTTTGTTCCAATCAAGGTGAACCCTAACACTCCTTGTGAAGCATAACACCTGCACAAACAAAGAAGAGGATCTCCTGCACGCTCAAGAGAGAAGACTCAGAAATCAAATATTGAACATTGGGAGGGAATCCAACCTTTTAATTGAGTGGGTTCGAAGCCTTAGCTTAACTCAACCTGAAAATTTAAAAGGTCAATAAAAGGAGCAATTGTATTATTAGATTGTGTTGGGTTGATCTATTGAACATCAAGTATGGATAGAAGTAGAATTTGGTCCGTTTATTAATCTCATTAGGAATTCCCAACCCAAATATAATTAAAAAAAGAGATAATTAACGAAAAGTCCCTCATATAGGATTTGTAAAGCCCCATCCTTAGACACGTCACCTCATGGAGAGAGGTCCCTAGACACGCTACCTCATACATTTTCATGACTGATTTGCCCTATCAACTGATTAGGCATAAAATTTTAAAATCTTAAATTTTAAATCTTCCATTCTCCCTCTTATTCTTCTTCGATCCGGACGTGGGCATTGGCGGATTGGATCTGGATCTCAACACTTGAGATCAAGTCGTCTTGGTTTTGGCGCATTTTCACACTTTGAAGTCGACATGGTACAGTGGGTTCCATGCACTGGAATTGAAAAGGACCTTTGTTTTTTAATTGAAAAGTACTACTCCTCTCCTCGGTTTGGGTTCGTGCAGCGTGCAACAATTCCATTCGTTTTCTTTTCCTTTGTTTCTCTCGGTTTGGGTTCGTGCAGCGTCCAACTTGTCACTATTACATCCACTCCTCGTTGCACGTGTAAGAGAAGGCAAGGAAATCACTATTTGCAGGTTGGGCAAATCCAACCGAATCCGACCCGGTTTCTTTTCTTTTTTTTTTTTTTTTTTTTTTTTTTTTCAGAGAACGAGATTAGGGTTTTTCAAAGAAATAGCATCGCCAAATGCTACTGCTTCTTTAGCCCACACGCCGTTACCGAAGAGGAAGAAGAAGACCCCTGCAACCTTGCCCATGTTTTGTTGCAGACTTACAGAACACGAAACGAAGAAGAAGACGATCTTATGCTCCATCGCCGGATTTTTTGAGCCAGAATCGAGAAAGAAGGCGAACAGAAGATGGCTTTTATGTTTCTGATTCCAGAACGAAAAAGAAGAAAAAAGTGGGCCTGGGCTTTGCAGTAGTTCCGGGTCAGGTTCGACCTGGCCCGTTCTAGAAGTCCATCCCCATTCCAGTCAAAGTCAAATTTATCTTAGTTTTGTATTTTTTATCAAATTTATTTGAGTTTTGGACAAATTTATCTGAGTTCTTACTATTTATTTGACTTCTATAACAAATTTATCTGAGTTTTGGACAAATCTATTTGAGTTTTTGGCTATTTATCTGAGTTCTGGACAAATCTATCTGAGTTTTTGGCTATTTATCTGAGTTCTTGAACAAATCTATCTAAGTTATAACAAATCTATATAAATTTTTGGCAAATTTATTTGAGTTTTTGAAAAATATAGGTGAGTCTCTGACAAATTTATTTCCATTTTAAAAATTCTTAACTGAGTTTTTGAACGAATCTTTCTGTGTTTTTGAAAATTTTATTTGTATTTTCTTATATCTATTTCTGTTTTTGAATTTTATTTGTATCTTTTGAAATTTATTTGTATTTTTTGAAATAAATTAAACTGAGTTTTTGATAAAAAAAGATTTGAGTTTTTTGCCACATTGTTCACTAATTTGGAAAATTGGATTAGCTTAGTTTTGACAAATGTATTTGCCATTTTTTTAATTTTATTTGTGTTTTTTAACTTTATTTACGTCTTTTGCAATTTTTTTGAGTCTTTTGAAATTTATTTATATTTTTTTGAAATTTATTTGGATATTTTGAAATTGATTTTTGATCTTTTGAAATTTATTTGTGTCTTTTTAAATTTATTTGCGTTTTTTGAAATTTATTTGCTTTATTTTGAAATTTATTTGTGTGTTTTTAGAATTTATTTGAAAATCTCATTAATGAGATTCCATTAATCGTGGTCCATTAAATGGTAATTGATATTATTAATGGGATATCCCACTAATCATGGGATATGATTTAAAGAAATGATAAATTAGACATATCAGGCATGTGAATGTGCTAAAGGACCTTTGGCTGCATGACTTTTTTTTATGGACTGTTTGCAACAAATTCACACTTCGAGGGACCTCTCACCGAATCCCCCTTAAAAAAAAGTATCAACCATCATTTACATCGTCAAAGCCTTAGCCAACCATATTGGGCTAGGCTACATTATTTTTATTTTTCCATTCTTATATATCATTAGTGGTATTCCCTTTTTAAACGTGCTTTACTTGTGTTCACTGCATTCTTCATGGTTTTCTTTGCCGATGGATTTATAAGCATTCATGAAACCTATAATTAAGTGCCAAGGTCTCATAATCTATAATATTTATTCTACTGTTGCTGTTATCTATCCATATTATAAAAGCAGCAGTTTGGGCAGCAGTTTGGTCGACTCTCTATACCCCATGCATGTGTCATACCCCATACACGTGCCATCCTTATCTCATTTTCATCAATTTTATTTCCCTTCTTTATCTTTTCTCATTCTGTTTTTGCCAACGGGCAACGAGGGTTTCTGGTCTGCCCTTCCTCCTCTCATCGATCCACCGCCGGAGCTCATTAGAAAAGCCAGACATTTACTCATGAGGCAGTACAGGGGCAAACACGTTCTTGGGGTTGTGTGAACTTCTTTAACATGCTTGACTTGACTTGTGTTCACTGCATTCTTCATGGTTTTCATTGCCCACGGATTTTTAAGCATTCATGAAACCTATAATTAAGTTCCAAAGTCTCATAATCTATAATATTTATTTTACTGTTGCTAGCTTGGCTTGTGGATTGAAGCCGACATTTGAAAGAACTTGTTGGTCTCAGATGGGTGTTGGAACCGAACTCGCCTAGAATATTGTGCATTTCGGTATAAAATAGACCAACGAACTCGCTGCGAATGCTCTCAGATCTACTGGATAATCAAGCAAGGGTTCTCATCTCCCTTATATAGAGGAATCCCTAAGAGTTACAACTCTATCCGGATTCCACCCCTCCTAGAATCCCATATCTCCTGACCAGCATGAGAATTCTGTCAACCGGGAGTTTGAACCTGATCCAAACTCTACCATCAAGAGTTTTATCCTTATCTGACTCAACCAGATCAAGACTTATTAGGAGTTCATCCGCGGCACACTGCCGGGCTCGATTTGGCGTGGGCCCAATGGCAGTCGGGCCACACAATTTTCCTAACAATATTTACTCATGAGGCAACGCAGGGACAAACATTTTTTTGAGGTTGTGTGAACTTGTTTAGCATGCTTGACTTGACTTCTGTTCACTGCATTTTTCAAGGTTTTCATAGCCGATGGATTTATAAGCATTCGTGAAACCTATAATTACCTGCATCAGAGGTGTCCAAAGTCTCATAAGTCATAATTAAGAATATTTATTTTACTGTTTTTCTTCGACGCATGAGAGACAGTTTGCGCATACGTTGAAGGACAGCCTGCACAAACACGAAGAAGGCTCTTGTGAAATACCATACAAATGGAAAAATATGATGTAGAGAGTTCAAACCTCGGACAATAAGGTGAGAACCACGGTCACTGACTAGCAGGTGTCCATTCTCATATTTATTTTACTGTTGATGTTATAACTGTCGCTTGTGGATTTAGTCTCTCTCATGGAAGAAGCCAACATTTACTGATGAGGTTTTACTAACTTGTTCATAAGAAGCAAGTCGTCTGAGCCGGCCCACAAGGATGTTATATATCATTTAACCATCTCAGCCGTTGCTTGGATTTTGTGGAGGATAAGGACGTACAGGTTAAAAATGTCTGACTGACAATCCAGATACTACAATTCCGATGGAGTGGCCCACCAAACTCTGTGACAAGTTAATAAATTGATATTGGTGGCTCTGATGTCCCTAGGTATGCCTTGCTATTTGTGTTTTTCCAAGATGATGTATTGATGTTATTTGAAGGAAAAGGACAGAAGAGATGGGATGGTAAAATAGAGATTAGAACTTATAACAAGCGATTCACATTTCATAAGAGGGGATTTGACAATTCAATGCCTTTTAGACACTCAATCTCCAAATTCATGACTAAAAGTCACTAAATATCACCATAGTCATTTGACCTTGGATCTCATAATATCATAAGTTTTTAAAAACCCAAAAACCCATGATATCATGGGATCCAAGTAGCTTTTCAACTTTTAACATGTAGATCCCATGATATCATGGGCTTTTAAAAAACCCATGATATCATGGGATCCAAGGCAAAAAAAAGTATAAAAAAAAAAAAAAAAAAAAGGGGAGAGCAGAGTCAAAGGACTCTAATGATATTAGCTTACTTTCAGTCATGAACTTGAAACAACAGTGTTTAAGGATCATTCATGTGTCAAATCCCCTTCGTAAAATGATACGGTAAAAAGAAGAGTCAAATCGTATGACATTGAGGTTGTATTGATGCTTTGTTTTCGTCATTTAACATCGAGAAAACTACAATCTTCTGTTAAAAGTTATGCAATCCCATGACTTTACCATCAAAACCAAAGGTTTTATGAACACAACTAAAATGAATTTTATTAGATAGTTTACGATCATCACCTTACATCAGAGGACTGGAAAGTGCAAATGTAATAGGAAGTTGACTTTCATTTGTGACTGAAATGTTTAATTCTCTTTATGATCAATAGAACATTGTGGTTTTATTTAGAATCATCTTCTTAAGATATCCATCTTAAATCTTTAACCAAAAAAAAAAAAAAAATCCATCTTAAAAGTGTCATAAGTCATAGCCGAAAGTCAAAAGTTAGGCCAATTACCCAACTTAGCAAACAATTGCGGCCAGAATTAGATTAACCCTGTCAAAACTCTGTTGAATCGGCTAAAGCTTGGTAACAAGTGATTTGACTTAGACTACTAGACTAGCTAGTCTCTGTCACGATGCAAAAGGCTTGATAAAAACCGCATCTATTCCCACTTATTATGCATATATACTGTTTGAGTTGAACGAGATCATCCGAGTCTGTGAATTGACTTACTGCAGATGGGCCAGAAAAATTGGCCCTGGAGCCTCAAACATGTGAACACACTGAGAAATGCTTGTAAGATGTGTCCAGATCGTCTGAGGATTTCTCATTTCCCCCACTACAGATAGCTCATTCGGGGGGCCCACTACAGAATAGCCGTGGCAGAAAATATTGACTGATTTGTGGCTTTGAATGACAGATAACAGCTCAGTTTCAATGGCAACATTGCATGGAAGAGGATTCAATATTTCAATGGCAAAAGATGCTTGTCAGCTTGTGGTTGGTACACACGTTTCCACCACAACCCAAAAGGCCCGGCCACTAAAGACACAGTCGACTTGAGATGGCACATACACACGGCAAGGCAAGATGAATAGAGCCATGGTATATGCAAGGGCATATCAGCTTTTTATAGTTTTTAACATTATTTTAAAGTGAATGACTTGAAAACATGTTATGAATTTATTGGAAAATGTTCTCATGCAAACTACTACAAATGCAGTGGTGCACTGTGGGACTCATTATTATAAGAGCTACAAAATAGGGGCTTCTGTCAAATAGAAATTAAATGAAACAGTAGTACTGGATTGAAGATTGCAATTGTGATTTGTTGGCAAAAGTCGAAGAACAATAATGACAGTAGATTTGTGGTTGAGGCACGTCTGATGACGGTCTCTTTAGAACGAGTTTTCGCCTCTTAAGATGAAACCCAGGTGCAAAGATAAGAGTCCGTTGGGCCATTAATCCTCAACGTTAAAACCATTAAGCTCATTAATCTCACAGTGTTAAAGCAATTAAATCACAAAAAGTTGGCATTACGTTTTCTGGACCTAGCGCCCCGAGTCAAGCCTAACTTGCGTGCACACATAGGGCTTATAGCAAAATTCTTCAAAAGTTCTTGCATTGTAAGGGACAATCTTACATGCGAATCTACCAATGCAGAGCTGAGATAAAAGGACTTAAAAGGTTATATGAATAAGTTAGGCAGTGAAGATTCAAAACAAAAAAATTAAGGTTTGAAAGAGGTATTACATTTTCAAGGCAGGGAAATTGGGAAACTCTAATCTAATTAATCTAATTAATAAGAGTTAATAAGATTGATGTCTAAAATAGAAGCTCTAATTCTTAAGTTCTAATTTACAATTAGTGTGTTTGGTAAATTATAAGAAAAAAAAAACCATATTATTTCATGAGGTGACTGGGGCCCACCTTTTCTAAATTACAATGGAAAACATACCCGCTATTTGTGTCATTTTAAAAAGTTTAAGATGTTACATTCATCAGAAGCACTGGTAAATATTACATTGTCCGCGTCCATCCGTAAAAAGTAGCCCCACCTCTCCCCCATATTTATTTTTAGAGGCAAGAACTCTAAATTCAATTTAGAAAATACTTTTTTTTTTATAAGCCGGGACATTGGTACAATACATAGTGTAATAACGGATAATCTATCCTTCTAAGGATCGATCCCTAAGTACTTGAGTGAAACTACAATGTAAATTTACGGCTGAACCATGGCAAATAATCCTGTATGAAGAAGTTGTTTTTATTTTTCTCTCTCCCATTTGGTTCGGACCCGGCCAGAATTGCAATTCCAAAGTTGTGTTTCTAAACGATGACACCTCCATCCGTAAAGCAGGCCCCCACAGGGCGGATAGGGAGATTACAAGTGGACTACATACACATGCGCTCTTGCCCATTTTAAATTTTTAGTCGCAATGGACAGCTTCTGTTAGATATGCATCAAATTAGTTTTGAGCTTTACTGCATTTAACAAGTTTGACTACAAAATAATAGACAGTCATAGACATGGATGGATGGAATGATCAAATAGTTGCTGTAGGGACCAACCCGGACCAGACCCAGATCAGGAAAAAAATTACTGCATTTTGCAGAATTACTGCTGTATGATTCAGCGGTAAACCTGCAATTGGAGGATTACCACTGCTTATTTTCAGCAGTAAACCTGAAGTTGCAGTTCTGCCACTGTTTGTTTGAGCAGTAAACTTGTAATTGCAAGTTTTCTCGCTGTTTGTTTCTGTGATAAAGCTTCAATTACAGGTTTTCCACTTAACTATATCATGGGAATCCTGCATAATGCAGGTTTTATTTTTTCTTTCATATTTTTTTTTTTGGGTCTGGGTGCAGACTCAATCAGAATTGCAAGTCTAAGATTGTGTTTCTAAAACATAATCCAAACCGCCTAAGATGTAAATAAGAACAGAAAAAAGCAAGTATCTTGAAAAATATAGTATATTGATTTAAGGTTGGCTAATAAAAGTATAAAACCCTAATGGGTAGGTAGTTGGCTAGGACAATGCCTTCGAACCCGGGGCTACGGTTTTGAACCAGCATGCTTTTTCTGAGACCACTTGTCCAAACTAAAGCCTTATTTAATTGGCACATGGAGGAAGCTGTGCAGTGATCAAGTTCCTGGTTACTAGTGGGTTCTCGAAGAAGCCCGACACCATCCTTAGGAAAAAAAAAGAGAGTATGAAACACATGCCATGAATGATATAGTTGTGATTATATGTATGCCACATGTACTATAACAACTATGTGCATGCATTTGGATAATCATGCACCACCACTAGATCGTTCACATCCATGGGTGAGACTAAGGGTAGGAGGACGTTGGGTACTGTGTTGACTCCTGATCTATCGACTTGTTCGCAACAAGAACAAACCAGAAAGAGAGCTGTTTTTTTCTTCGTAGCTATCATCTTTGCAGTCACTAATGCTCGATGGTGATTTGACTTTGACCATTTCGTTGCTATTTTCCTTTGAGGCCTCATTATTTGCGTAGAATTCATGGTCATAACCATAATATATATATATATATATATATTAAAAAATTTCAAAGGGAGAGGAGGTGCCCAAGAGGAGAGGGGCGAAGGATATGAGTTAAATGATAAAAGATATAAGCCTGCGAAAGACGTAATCCTTATTTTTTTAGGATTTGAATTACTAAAATGATAATTGAGTATATATTTGCCATCTCTCCTTGATTCATTTTCTATTAGACATGAGATAATTCGATGGTCATTTTTTAATATTCACATTTGTTGTTCAATTTTAACCATTTAGAAAAAAAATGAAAGGCTAACGATTCCTCTGTATTCATTTGCATGAAAACAATTAAGGCCTCATTGTATTGTAATCTGGGAGTAAAATTTTAACTAATTTTCATCAATTCAGCAGAAAAGCATCTTTTATGGAAATGAAATTGTTTTTCCCTGCCAGTGTGCATTTAGACTCTCCATTGGATGTGATTTGTGGTGGGACTATTTGTTTTCTCTTGGTTCCTTCATTCTCTCATCAGCAGTGACATTTAGATTTGTTGTTTATCTCTAGTTCATATCAACACAGACTCATCACAATGCATGTCGGCACTCCTGCTCAATTACTTCCACCAATTGGGCCGCACAGACTCTTCCAATCCCTGTGGTGGCATTCCCTGGTCAAATTCTCCCAACTGGGCCGCACCAAACTCCTGTCAATGGTGGCCTTCCTTGTCAAGTATCTCCAACTGGGCCGCTAAATGTGACTTCAAAGAAGTTTTTATCAATGATTGTAGAGAGTTGTATAGTTCAATAAAGTGCCATTGAGTCGAGTAACTTGTATTCAACCCTCTATGAACTCGCTTAATTTCATGACCTATGGAATTAGGTTGACTAGCATGAACTATAAGTTCTAGCAAATTTATTTTGACTTTTGAGAGAGGAATATTAAGTCTGGCAAGTTGGTACCTCTCCCTCATACTTATTATGATCGTCCCATGTCTCCTCCTCATGCAGATCACGTTCCTTACAAGCAAACGTTGAATATTCATGAGAAATACAAAGCTTGCTTAGAATCTGTTCAAAAAATCAAGACAGTTGGCTCAAGACAGAATGTATTCTTAAGATTACCCAACTACATACATTCTATCATTTGACTAACCAGACTTGTGAAAGTCAATGATTCTGAGCCTTCCATCATCCTAATTTGATGGTGATCCAAAACCTAAGATTGAATCATCATAAAGAATGCTTTAAAATACCATTAAATTATTTTATTGCTTTTAAAATCAGAATACCAAAATAATATTGTTGGACTACTAATCCAAATTATACTCATCTCCTAACCTTGTGATCTGCATGCACTCGATGGGCCGCCCACAAATTCTGGTATATAATTTTCGAAGGCAATTTATTTTCTATTATAATCCCTAATTAAAGGCGAAGTTCATGTTAAGAGCATGTTCCTTTTGTCTTCTATCTTTTGCTTAATCATTTGTAATTATGGGAGATGAGTGATGTGCAAGGTCAAAGTCTAATTTAAAATTCAATTCCTTGCACATGATTTGAGAACAAAGTATATTGTCAATTGCTATCAATGAAAAGGGAACAGGATTTTTTAGGTGTGATTCTCAGCTGATGATCCATGCTGTTGATATGGTGGTGAGCCCCGCCTTCGATGCAGGTTCTTCTAAAAATCATAGGTTAGAAAAATCTAATTACCCTTCCATTATATGGGTTGAGTCAACGTCCATGGATGGGGCTCTGTGTTATATAAGGCCTTTACTCCATTTCATTTCCGTCACTCTTCCAGTCATTCTCTCATCTCCAGAGAGCTATCTAGCCTTTGTGTTCTTCCTGTAGTAATGTATCCAAACAATCCCCAAACGTATGAGAAACACCAGACTCCAACTGGGCCACACCAGACTCCTCCCATTGGTGCCATTCCTGGGCAATGGTCCAGTGGTCTGTGTGATTGTTGCAATGATCCCTCAAACTGTACGTGCCATTTTCCATGCATATGACCCTCGTTCTTCTCCTTTTCATCAGTCTTTATGTGGTGCAAGATGCAAATTGTAAAAACTTAGCTGTGATCAATGCCATCAATTGTCAGACTAATGATCAAAGACTGCGTTGAAAATGTTGCAGTCCATGTCTGAAACTGAATTCTCTCTTCTCTTGATTTGGAAACTTAGTTCTCAATGCCTAACCTTCAAATACTGTGATGATAATCCTAATGTCTTATAGGTCTATTGACATGTTGCTGCCCTTGCGTCACCTTCGGACAAATCGCGGAGATTATCGATAAAGGAACTACATGTAAGTAGAGACAATATATTACTACTTATTAAACAACCTCTATACAGGATAATCTCACTTTGTAGTCAATTTGTTCTTTCACTATGCATGATTTGCATGCACCCAAGTGACGATCTAATTAAATTTCATAAAAATTGTGATTCAAGTAAACCGTTAAATTAACTTTATAGTCCATAAATCAATGGCTGTGATGATGGTTAAGATTCCAAAATTATCTTCATAGCGAGACCTTTTCTTTAGATTATCCTCTCATAATTTGCATGCATCCAAGTGGATTATAAGGGACTTTGAGAGGTACCTTTGACCCTAAATGTATATATATGCATTCAAATCTATATAGTTCCTTGATAAATCTGTAAGATTTTGTGTTATTTCTAATGTTTGTTGCATTCTCTTGTGCTGCAGCTTGTGCATTGGCCGGAGTCCTGTTTTATGCTCTGGCATCAGTGGGTTGTGCATGTGTGTACACCTTTAATTATCGAACTAGATTGAGGGGGCTCTATTCGCTTGAGGAAAGCCCATGTGCTGATTTCTTTGTTCATTGGTGCTGTATGAGCTGTGCTCTTTGCCAGGAGTACAGGGAGCTCAAGAACCACGGCACGGATCCCTCCATAGGTTCACTTCCTACTCCATTTCCCTTCAAATTTGATGCACAGAGCTACCCAAGACTGTAAGATGGATCGGTTGTAAGATGGATCGGTTACCACATGGACCTGACTCATAACATTTGGGTTTGGTCCCTTTTAAGCAGTTTCTAATGAAAAAACTTGAATATTTCTCAGCCTTTGACTATTAGGGGTGCACATGGGCGGATCGGATCGGTTTAGAGGAAAAAACCATCAACCGAACCGAACCAAACCGGTTCAGTTCTGTTACGGTTTTTTTATTTTTTATTTATTTTTCACAAAAATGGCAGTTCAATTGGTGAGAGACGTTTGACTTCAAGTAACTGGAGTGAGGGTTCGAGTCTTCTTTAAGTAATTTTTCACGTTCCTTTAGATATTTTATAAATATATATATATATATATATATTTATATAATTGGTTCAGTTTGAGCGGTTTAACAGTACCTTTAAATCGAAAATTGAACCGAATCAAACGATTTGAAGGAAATCCAAACTGTGACAAAACCGATATATCACAAAACCGATCCAAACCGTCTGGTTCGGATCGATTTAGCGGGTTTTTTGTGCACCCCGAGTGATGTTGGTCAAGGCAGATGAGCAATACTGTCAGGTCTATAGATGGCTTTAATTTCTGAAAAATTGAACATACAGGTGTTTTTTAATAAATACTACAGAATGAAGGTAGATATCCAGTCATATTCAAATTAACAAGTACCCGAAATCTACTTGTTGAAATGGGCACTTTCCTGAATTTCAAAACAATTCAAATTTGCATTCGTGTGACACTCTAGCCTAAAAATTCTGCATCCTAGCCTGATTTTGTCCCAAAAGATATAGAAGTTGATGCCCACCTTATGGATGGTTAGGATCTTCCACAAGGATGCCACCTTGGATTGGCAGCTCCCTTGCGGACCCTGGTACAAGGGTTTGGGGCTTGGAGCCTCAAGCCCCATCCTACTTGAAAATTTTCAAAGATCCTCCAGTAAATTCTGATAATTAGTATGCGTTTTTTTTTTACATTTTCCCCTTTCCACAATATCTCTTTTACATTAAGTCCCCAAGTTAAAGTTTCTGGGTCCGCCCTTGCCTCGACTCCCTGTGGATTTGACTGTAATTTGACTGTAGGCAGCAGCACTCTTACAGCATATATGATCTTAAACGATGGAGCATTTCTTTTCTAATTGTATATTCCTTATACATTTCACTTTGTAATGGTCGTAGGTTGGCAAGCCAATGTGGAGAGGGGCAGCTTTGGATCAACCATCCCCCCAGGCGCACAAGGCATGAACCGATAGATGCTTTTCAAGTGTCTGTTCTCTCTCTCTCTCTCTCTCTCTCTCTCTCTCTGTCTCTCTCTGCATTTCTTTTTCTTGTTCTCTCTGTATGATGGCTGTGGTGGTGGAGATTTCATCTGTTCTGTACTTTCTTTATGAATAAATGAATTTTGCCTTTCTGTGTGTGGTATTTCACAATTTAAAGAGTGATGAGAAATCTATCCGGCCTTCATCAATAAATGAAAGAGGGTTGAATTTGGACAGGGCCACAGCAGCCCAGGCCTACTTGAGCTTGGTTCATTTTAAGCTAACTATGAGCTACTTGGCAGGCCAATAGTAGGGTTGTAAACGGGTCGGTTCCGGTCCAGGTCCATGGTGGATCCGGAACAAGAACCGTTAAGGAGATGGTGAAACCGGATCCAGATCCGGAACTGGTTTCTTAGCTCCGGAACTGGAACCAGAACCATATATGGGAAGGGTCTGGATCCGGATCCGGGTTTAGGTAGATAATGATATTAAAAAAACATGGTTTTTATGAGAGATTTTTAAAAATTGAGGTAATACGTCAGGTCTCGGGTCCTCGGGTCCGAACCAAGGTTGAACCAGAACCGAACCCATTTACTTATCGAGACATAAATAAGGACCCAGAACCGGTTTTTTACAGTCGGAACCTCTGGATAATCGGAGAATCGGGTACTCATTTACATCCACAGTCAATAGGCTGGCTTGCACCTCTCATTTTGACAGCTAAATGCACCCTTGGCCAGAGTTTATGCAAATATTAAACTCGATAACCAAATTCTCGGGGCTTACACTAGTTAAGACTGCCCAACCCATTTGAAACCTTTAAATTAAGGAGGATTTAAAAAAAAGATTAGATGTTATTTTCACTCAGTTGATTGCCTTTTGACGCGAAAAGGGCAAAACACTTGGGCCTGTTTGGTTTTCGCTCCATAGAAATCCTAGACAATTTCTTCCCATTGAAATGAACAGGCTTAAATTTAAGTGGAATGTTCCAACAGTGTGAAATGCCACTTATACCTCACATCAATGTGGAGTTTTAGGATCTGTTTTGTTCACTTTGGGAGTGTATCCAAACTATTCAATTGGCAGATCATTTCTCGGAAGAGCCATGACCCATTATCCCACATGGAGAACTGGCCTTGAGTTTGCTCTTCTTTTATACTAAAAATGATTAACCCAATTTACATAGGTTAGTAAATGGTTTAGTGGTTAACCACATGAAGTGGTTTGTGTTTGAGAGCAAGAAGATTTATTTACTTTGCAGTCTCAAAAGTTTGAATGACAAGATTTGAATTGAAGCTTCAATAATTGCGCCCTTCTACATGTGATCCTGCGAGATCCTCAGCGTTCACCCGTATGCACATCCATATGAGATTTGCTAGATGATGATCAATGTGACCAATAAAAACATCCACCTCAATGTCCTAGTGGGATCTCCTAATGAAAAACATGACATCCACTCATCTCTTTGGGGTGTGCTCAAGTAAATATTTGACCATCTACCTATCATTCTTATTTTTTTTGCTATCGGAGGTTTCCAACCCTTTGAGTATGACTAATACCTCCAGGTCCAGGGGGAAGTTGGGTAAACTTCTCTGTAGCCCAGTGTAGTAGTGCAGTTTCAAACCCTACAACCTCTGGATACAAACCATGGTCCTGGGCCAACTGAACTACCCCTTGGGGTTGACCATTTACCCATCCTATTATATCACTAGATGAAAGACCGTACCATCGATCATGGTCATTTATGTATGTTGGACCCACTATTTTGGCCCACCAATATTATCCATCACATCCAGCCCATCCATCCATTTTCCTCATCTTGCCTGCCTGCCTATGTGGGACCCATTACACATCCATCACATCTCTCCTTCATATGGGTCTCAGAAGATGAGTGAATAGCCAGATCTTTCACACCCCAATCCCATTGTGGTGAATTGGGATGCAAATGGGTTCGGTCTGGGGGCGGTGCCATGGTTGCTTTGAACTCAAATATGGTTTTATAATTTGGACCATATGGTTGTCATGGTGCCATAGATCCTTTCAACACGCCCTATATCATTTTGTAGAGGGTTTTTTTTATTTTTATTTTTTATATACCACCCTAAAGTTTTTAGGATTTGCAAATAGGGCCATACCCTTTATCAATAGCCTTCCAACCATCATAAGTTTTTAGAGTGAAATGACACATTTGCCTCTCTTTCGATTATCCTTATATGCATAATTTCAAGAGCTTGTACTTATTTTTCTCTAAAGCTTGTAACATTAATAGTTACTATATATATATATAATATATTTAGTTTGAGAGAATAGCTTGCATAGATTTCATTTTTATTAATGCAAATCTCATTTAATTAAATCCAAATCGGCCATAATGACAATCAATACCTATATTTGTATTTGGTTATAATTGACCTAATCCATCCACGACCACTATTGAATTGATGAAAGTTTTAAAATAATGATTAGGCTTTATGTGCATGAGAGAGTTATTGAGAGAGATAAAATAATTTTATTTTTGTAAAACAATGTACTCGTGATTGGTTATAATTGATCTAATCCACCCGTGACCCACTGTTGGATTGATGAGAGTTTTAAAATAATTATTAGGCTTCTTGTGTAAGAGAGAGTTGCTGAGAGAGAGACCGTTAAGAATTGAGACAAAATAATATTATTTTTGTAAAATAATATACTCAAGCAACACATGCACTTATAATTAGTTATAATTGATATGATCCATCCATGACCCACTGCTGGGTTGATGAAAGTTTTAAAATCGTAATTGGGCTTCATGTGCATGAGAAAGTTATTGAGAGAGAGATCGTTGAAAATTAAGATAAAATAATATTATTTTTTGTAAAATTATATACTTATAATTAGTTATAATTATATAATTGATCTAATCCACCCACAATCCACCGTTTGATTGATGAAAGTTTTAAAATAATGATTGGACTTCTAGTGCATGAGAGAGTTATTGAGAGATAGACCATTGAGAATCAAGATAAAATAGTGTTATTTTCTTAAAATAATATATTAATTTTTATTTAATGGATGTAAGGGCAAACTTGTCTTTTTATAAAAATCCAACACAAATTTCATGGGGGAGCTGCTATTAGCATACAAGTTTTCTCCCTTCCCACACACACATTTAAAAAAGAAAAAAATTGTAAAATTACCTTTTTACCACCCTCTCTCTTTCTCTCTGCCCACCTCCCCCTTCACCTCCGACCACCGATAGATCAGACAGCCGAGCGGTCGCAATGCTGCCCGGTCTGCCGCCGGCTAGGGAAAGGAAGGCAGAGGGAGAAACAGGGAGAAGGGAGAGAAAGAAGGAGAGGGAGAGACAAGGAGGAGAGACAGAGAGAGAAACACAGAAATAGAGTGGGAGAGGGAGAGAGAAAACAATGGGGAAGGGGAGGGCGAGGTGGATCTAGAGGTGAAGGGGAAGGTCGGGGGAGAGAAAGGGAGGAGAGAGAGAAACATGGGGGAGGAGGGAGGGGAGGGGAGTGGTGGGGCCATCGCCGTCGATCAAGGGGGAGGTGGGGGGAGAGAAAGGGAGGATGAGAGAGAAAAACAGTTGGGAGGGAGGAAGAGAGGGAGAGAAAACAGTGGGGAAGAGGGAGGAAGAGAGGGTGGGAGAGGGAGAGGAAACAGTGGGGAGGAGGGAGGAAGAGAGGGTGGGAAAGGGAGAGAAAACAGTGGGGAGGGGTCGGCCATCGCCGTCGTCGTCGGTGAAAAGGGAGGTGGGGGGGAGAGAAAGGGAGTAGGAGAGATAGAAACAGAGGGGAGGGAGGAAGAGGGATGAAGACAGTGGGGAGGGAGGGAGGAGAGGGGACAGCGGCGGATCTGCCGCCAGCTGAAGGTGAAGGGGAAGGTGGGGAGAGAGAAAGGGAGAGGGTGGGCAAAAAGTAATTTCATAGTTTATTTTTTTTATTTTTTAATGTGTGTGTGGGAAGGGGGAAAATTTTTGTGCCAATAGCAACTCCCATTTCATGGTGGTTGGTCATTCTCATTAGGACGACTGATTTTGGGGGACATGAAAGGCATTACAATGAAAAGTCAAGGGCCTATATTACAAATACTGAAATTTCACGGACTTATTTACAAATCGTATAAACCTAAGAGAGGTATGTACAAAATATTCTATTTTGTATTCAGTTATACTTCAACTTAAAAAAGCAATTTAATTCCAAATTCGGATTGTAAATAAGATGTATACTTCATTAATATAAGTGGATAAAAAATCTTGAAAAATAAATGTAAAACTAATAAATAGTATTAAATTAAAGTCATGTAGACTTTCGAAATATAAATATAACTTAAGCTACGTAGGCCCTTAACACTTATATAATTTGTATATGTTAATGTCATTGTCATATATTCAGATCCTCAAGTCGGAACATTCTAGGCTCTAATCTTGGATCCAAATATTCCGGTTTCACACATGCATGGATCCGAGTTAAGATCACGATATGAAAATTTTAAGTATCCAAAATAGATTCCGAACACGCTTTATTTGGAATGGGACTATGGGAGCCTTCGGATACTCGGATAATCGTTTGCAACCCTAGAAAATAGTGAATATGCTATTTGGAGTATTTTTCTAAATATAAGAGGAAAAAAAAAACTTCATTTGTAAATACATTGTTATAGAATGGTTATTTCTGATTGTTATAAACCAAAGGGGCTTCTTTGTAAATTTCCTTTCTGGTGCCATCATTATTTTCTCAAAACAAGAGGGGTTATCTTGTAAAACTCCCTCTCTCTAAACCCTACTGCATTCCCAAAGCCTTCTCTTGCTCCGAACTAAAACCTCCCCCGCCATTTGTTTCTGCAGAGTCGTTATTCGCCCAAAGACTCTCCTTTTCACATTTCTTCACTGCCCACAAAGGTATCTCTGCTTCTTCTTCTTCTCCTTCTCCTTCATCTTCTATCATTTGGTCTTCTTCATTTGTTTCCTGTTACTTCTTTCAGAAAGAGAAGCTTTTGAAAACTCCCTCTGCTGAGTTGCTCTGTAATTTTGAAAAGTTACCAGGCAAATCGCAGCAGAAGATCATCCCCCCAAAGCACTCAGTGTCAAATAGACAAGTCTTACCATGAGGAAGAAGGTTGATGACCGCATCCGAACTCTGATTGAAAATGGGGTCAAAACAAGGCATCGGTCCATGTTCTTCATCATCGGCGACAAGTCTCGCGATCAGGTCTGTCCTCTTTCCTCTTCTTTTTGTTCTTACAATGCATACTCTTCACCCCCATCTTACCCTTTTTTTAGTTTGGGGGTGGGGGGGTGTCGGTTTGGGGGTTGGTTAATTTTGCCTTGTTTATTTGATATGGTTTGAATCTCTAATTGCAGATTGTCAATCTTCATTACATGATGAGTAAGGCGGTTGTTAAATCTCGCCCGACTGTTTTGTGGTGCTACAGGGATAAGCTTGAGCTGAGCAGGTTTTGTATTCTATACAGTGTTTCCATTTCTTTTCTTATATGCTTGCTTGTTCAATTTTCTGTAGTTTTCTTATACAGGGCCTTTAAAACACAGTTACTGGGGACGATTCACCTGGAACCCAATACCCATTTCAGTAGAAATGTGTTTTCACGTGCTGATCATACACACTCATGCATTCTATTTAATGCATGATGATTTTGGAGGGCTAGATTGGAATTCATATGAGTAATGGAAGCAACTGCAGAGAAAGACTTATAAGCACCATAGGAAATGTGATATTCGAATTCGACCCAAGCACACGAATGAATCAAACTTGTGAAACCTCACACTTACCCTTCAAATTCACATACACAAATTAAAGAAAGGGCAACATGATTGTTTTCATTAATCTACCCCTAATAAAATTACAGCGTAGTACTAGCTATCTAGAAATAACTAACTACAAGTGGTTAACAGAACTTACTAACTGGAGAGTTGTAGAGAAAATGGTGTGACAGTTTCTACACAACTAACAGATAAACATGAAACCTACAAATATACCATGTAGCTTTCATGTGGCAAGTTGTACAGTTATGTGCACTTGCAAGATGCAATAATTTTTTACAATTTGTGAATTCTTTGGAATCTTAATCAATTTGTGAGTTCTTTGGAATCTTAATCAATTGAAAGTGAATTATGGCTTGGCTTTCTCTTATAATACGGTAACCTTTACTGATGTGGCACTTCCTTTTTCCCATTTGCACCCATCCTTTCTTCTATATACTGGTAAAAAATACTTTTGAGTTTTGATGACACATGTAAGCTTTCTCTTCCACTTTTCTCTTCTCTTCCGGCTCAATGGATCATACCTCTCTCTCTCTCTCTCTCTCTCTGTGTCCCTCCCTCTCTCTCCCTCTTAATAGAATCTTTTGCTTTGTTCAATGCGACTTATTTTTTTCTTATCTGGTAATTATCATTTTAACTCAACTTCCAAGAGGGGATTATTCTTTTCTATGTTCCAATAAGAGTGGTTTTCTTGTTCCAGTCACAAGAAAAAACGTGCAAAGCAGATAAAAAAGGCTATGCAGAGGGGTCTATTGGATCCTGAGAAGGTGGATCCTTTTCAACTTTTTGTTGAAAGCGGAGGGTTGACATATTGCTTGTACAGAGATTCAGAAAGGATCCTTGGGAATACCTTTGGCATGTGCATTCTACAGGTTCACTCTTGCCTGAAGTGTTTTCTGTAAACTTTGGCAGACCTTTCCTTTAATCTGTAATCTGTTGTTTTTGTGACGTGCTTGTCTCATGGTAACCTGCAATCTACACTGTTTCATTAGGACTTTGAGGCATTGACGCCAAATCTTCTGGCGAGAACCATTGAGACAGTGGAAGGTGGTGGGTTGGTGGTGTTGCTGCTTCGTTCTCTATCCTCGCTTACAAGTCTATACACCATGGTTATGGTTGGTTTCCGTATCCCTGATGTTACTTTTTATTTGTTGATCAGAGGAAAGTTCTCTTTCTAAGGAGGTTTCCTATGTTTAGTTTTAGACAACTCACAACTTATGACCATGCATTCTTTCTTGCCTGATGTTCTAGAAATAGCAGACATTTCGTTTAGACTTAGGAATAGTTTCTTTTGGACTACTGTTCATTTAATACCTTAGGGTACTGGTAGATATTGTTGCCTTCCTTGTTATATAGGCGTTGCATTCTGTTAAGTAGTACATATTTCTCTCAAAAGTACATAAAGCTGGTCAGAATAATACGTTGATATTTGCTAATTACTTGTTTTTTTGCTTGTTACGAGAGTATCTAGAGATAAGTAAGACTCACATAGTATTGATTAAAAAAAAGAAAAAAGAGTACCTTTAGCAACACATGTTTCTTATTCTGTATCAGTTCAATCACTTTTGTCAATACAATTGTTGCTTATTTCAGGACGTTCATGAGAGGTTTCGCACAGAATCCCATTCTGAGTCGGCTGCACGTTTTAATGAACGTTTCCTGTTGTCTATTGCTTCCTGTAAGGCATGTGTGGTCATGGACGATGAGCTGAATGTCTTACCGATTTCATCACATATAAGGTCCATTACACCAGTGTCAGTGGCTGAGGCAAGTTTTGTTTTTCATAGATTCTCAGTTTTTGTTTGTCTTATTTTTGCTGTTGTGCCATACACTTAACTATAGGGCAAAAGTATTGCAACTTCGGTATATTTAATAATTGACAAAGAGTTGTAAAGTTGATAGCCAAGTATTCTTGTTTTATGATGAATTGGCTGCTAGATTGTTGGTTATTGTAGAAGAAGGTGTTAATTTTGTATTCCAATCTTAAGAGGAATTGACCGCTAAACTATTAGTTGGCGGATGCAAGTGTTCCAATAATTACTTTTGCACTTGAAGGACTCTGAAGGGCTAACAGAACCAGAACGAGACTTGAAGAATCTGAAGGAGCAACTTCATGATGATTTTCCTGTTGGTCCTTTGATTGGGAAGTGCTGTACATTGGACCAGGTATACGCCTCATATTCGTGGTTATATGATCTTTCTGTTTCGATACACTGTTCAGTACTCCTTGCAAACGTATGTCACTGACCATGGCCTCGCACGGGCTGGTGAACAATGAGTTGCTCAGGACTGAGGGACCATCACCTCCACGGTAGGGGCCCTTTTCCTTGACAATGGCATGTGCCGGTTGCAGGTCATTGTCCTTAAGGACTACTATCTGTGAGGACTACTGATAATTTTCTTCTCCTTCTACGTTCATCATCACTTCTTGCCTTGCTGCCTAGATGTCAGAGTTGGAGGATCTATTTGGAGACTAAGCCAATAATTATTATGTGAATTGTTGAATAGGGAAAAGCTGTCATAACATTCCTTGATGCGATTCTGGATAAGACGCTTCGAAGTACTGTTGCTTTGATTGCTGGTCGTGGACGTGGAAAATCGGCTGCTCTTGGCCTGGCAATTGCAGGGGCTATTGCTGCAGGGTCTCTTCTTATCTGAATGCAGTTATTGCGTTTCTTGTTTTACCTTTCTGTTATTTTTATAAAAATTCTAACAATCGTTCTTATTCATTTAGGTATTCAAATATTTTTGTAACTGCACCTAGTCCAGAGAACTTGAAGACTTTGTTTGAGTTTGTTTGCAAGGGATTCAATGTGCTGGAGTACAAGGTCTTTCTATTAATCCTCTCCAAGTCGGCACTGATAGTTACATACTTTTGGCGTTGTTTTCTATGCTCCCTTAATTTCTGCAAGTGGCCAAGCACTTTTTTGCTTTTTTGTTTCATTGCTTATTAGTTTTTGTGAGAGGATTAGTTGATATTCTCTTTAGCCTTCTCTTGGTGGAACACGAGTCAAATTCCTTTACAAAGCAATTGTACTCCATCTTTTTCATGTCAGTCATGTTGAAATATATGTTGATGATTAAAGTATATGTGTAATTAAGTTGGAGACGCAGTAAATAAAGGCGGTTTAGATGTGGCGTGTCATGTTAGGAATCAGCAGAGATAATACATGCATTGATTTACCAATTAATTTTAATGTTAAAGAAGTGGCGGGGGACATGTTAATCATTAAGCAGTGAGTGATGCAATTTCCAGCATCTGTGACATGCTTCTTGTACTGACAAATTTTCTATAGTTTGGTTTTCATCGTGTGGGTTTGTGGTTCCAGTTTGACGAAAACTGCTATTAGTATCTGATACCATTACAACGCATTGATTTAATCTCTGTTATTCACTGGGTTTTCTTTAATATCAGAGAATGTTTATCTATCAATTATAATAGCACATGACCGGACAATGGTGACACAGACCTCCTCCTTTTTCTTCATCTTCAATTACTGGCATGCAGATAACTCCGTTTACTGAATCATCTCCTTCAGTATTATTCAGTGATCCTTTTATTCCTTTGACTTCCTCGTATTTGTGTCTTCCGTGCCTTTAATGGCCTCAGACTGTCAAAGCTGGTTCGCCATTAATTTTCCCCTTATTTTCTTAAAATTACATATTAGGATTGTGTTTTTTGCAGGAGCATTTACATTATGATGTGGTGAAGAGTACTAATCCTGACTTCAAGAAGGCTACTGTGCGTATAAATGTCTACAAGCAGCACAGGCAGACAATTCAGGTAATAGATTTGCTTCCATTTTTTGGAAGGTGACGAAAAATATCGAACATAAAAAAAGAGTCTGAAACATCCCTGCATTGCTAGACGATCAGCTTCATAGTTTCCCTCCCGTAAAATAGGATTGAATCCACCATTCAATGTCCTGTCGGAGATCTACCGTGGGAGGACTGATATCCTAGTTGCCTACTATATATTCAAAAGATGTTGTCTTTAGAACTGCATCATTAACTCCAATCTTCATGTACTCCCCTGCACAGTCATAAATGCATCATTTCCTTGCTCCCAGTTAATTTCTTCTTGTGAGTCTGACAACTCGTTGAATATGTTGCCTTGTTTATCCATCTATTGCTTAATGAGTCCCATTATTTGGCTAAAAATCTGGCATGGGGAATGGAAGACAAGGAAACCGTATTATAAGTGAGGCCTAGATAATCTCTACAGAACCAAGAGAAGTAGAACTTTTTGTGTTCCAGTATTTTGTTTTCTTTTATTTTTATAACTATTGAAATCCTGGATATCACATACAATTGGTGATTTTTTCCTTTTTAAAACCTTCTTGCAGTATATACAGCCACAAGACCATGAAAAGCTTTCTCAAGTCGAGCTTTTGGTTGTTGATGAAGCAGCTGCTATTCCATTGCCAGTTGTCAAGTCTTTGCTGGGTCCATATCTAGTTTTCCTCTCATCTACTGTAAATGGGTATGAATTCTTTTTCTATTTTCTTCTACTAGTTTATTTACTTAAGTTTTACATCAGAATGAAGTTGTTTTTTCTTAATGTTAAAATGCCTTTGTTCATATCAAAGCTTGGAATTCTTATACCAAACAAACACAGCAACTATTTTCTGTTATGGGTTGTTCATTGGCTGTTATGATCAGGCTTGTTGATTGGGATGGATTTTAACATAGAATGAATTTCTTGTTCAAAGCTATGAAGGAACTGGTCGCTCTTTATCTTTGAAGCTTTTGCAGCAGTTGGAGGAGCAGAGTCAAATCACACCGAAGAATGCAGATGGTGCTGCCTCTGGTATGTGTTATTTTTAGTCTTTAGCCAGACTTGTAATTGATGCAGGACAGACCCGTGGTCCCCATGGGTCGACCGGCTTTTGGGCCCACCCCACCTATCCTTATCTTACTTAGAACTTTTTTAATGTTTTATGTCTTTTATTTAACTAAGTTGAGATGATTTAATCTCAACCGTAGAATTGTTAGATGGTTGAGATTTGTTTTAGGGTTAGTCTTTATTCTATTTAAGCATTGTGATGCCTCATTTGGCTTGAGTTAATGATTAATGAAATTTTTATTGAGTGATTTTGGGGTGTCCCAATTTCTCTCTTCTTCCTCGCCCGTGATGGGGAGTTAGGCGTGAGGCCAATTTTCAGGCGGAAGCTTGACCTATCCCTTCCACCCGCCATCTTTAGTTTTTCCATCTCTACCCGCCTCACACCTGGTACCCCGCTCCGCATCAGTGATGTTTGCCTAATTTCGTCTCCTAAGCTGCGTAACCCCTGTTGTATGATATTTCTCAGTAAAAGTGCTCCAATTGCCAATTTTAGTGCTCAGTTGTCATTAAGTGTCTCAAAATGAGACCACTCCACAGTTGGACATTGCCCATTGCCATCAGCCTAGAACCAAAATAAATAAGTAAATAAATAAAGAGGATGAGCCATCTCCTTAATTTCTGTTCTTGGATATAGTCTAATGGTCTGGTAATCATATGCTTCAGGTTAGAAAATTTAGCTTTCTCGAGGGAAACAACGATTAAGAAGGATAATCCTTGGCTTTTTTGTGTGGAGCTATGCACATAATGGTATTGCCTGCTACATTGTGGTTGTGAAGGCAATGCTCCCCATTTTATCTTATTATGCCTTGATCCCAGTTTAGTAAATCTGAATTAACCTTTGCATACTTATGAAGGTCGTGTTGGTGGTTGATACACTATGAGTTGTTAAACCCATATCTGTCTGGCACATGTTAAATGTCATCACAAAATGGTTGATAGTTGAGATGTAACTAAGAACAGCTATTTATTTGGAAATAGCCATGCCAACAAAACCTGTTGATTCTATGAAAATTTTGACTTCGAACAAAGTGCTTGGAAGTTGGAAGTACCACACTGATTTGGCTTGATGAAGATTCAACCCTGACAACTTTCATATATTTGGCCTTTACATATCTAAAAAAATCAATCGAGGCGTAGTTTGAAAACAAGGACTTGGATCAGGCTCAGTTAGTGATTTGAGTCCTGTAGACTCAACTTGATGATTCTAGCAGATGGGTTAATTAGTGTTTCTTAGTTATGTTTTAAATATAGAATACATCATTGCTGTCATAGTAGTCATCATCTCTTCTTCCTGTAACTAGGGTTGACTCGGAGTGAACCATGTCAAACTTGGAAAAACATGGATGTTTTATTGTAAATCAGGCATTGCCTGGAAAATCAGGTCTTGTTGCACTATAAACCAGGATATACCTGGTTTTTCCATGATAGAAGTCACCTAATGTAACTGGTTCGGGCTAACTTGGCCGAGTAACTGGTTGAACAATTAGGTTTTCAAGCTATATGTGGTAGTAACTAAAGATTTTTTTGTATTAGGAATGTAGTCTTATGATGTTGGCATGTGACAACAATTTCAAGCCTTATAGATCCATTCTTGTTTATTTCATCTGAATTGCTTTTGAATCTTCTGATTGCCCCACACCACTTGCTTCTACCATTCTACTACCAGCCAACATTTGATTTTTCGTGTTTCTTCACTTGTGTAGTGGGAAGATCACTTTACAGTTTAATCTTTTGGTTATAGGTAGGCTTTTCAAGAAGGTGGAATTGAATGAATCCATCAGATATGCTTCTGGCGATCCTATTGAGTCTTGGCTTCATGGTTTACTTTGCTTGGATGCTACAAGTTCCATCCCTAATATTAGTAGGTTAGCATCATAGTGTTGGGTTACTTCTCTGTATATCATTATCTCCATCATATTTCATCTTTATTGATGTTTCCGCTGTAATCCCAGGTTACCTCATCCAAGTGAGTGTGATCTCTATTATGTTAACCGTGATACACTTTTCTCTTATCACAAAGATAGTGAGATATTTTTACAGGTACCATGTCATTTTAGCAGAAATAAGGTGGATTCTTTGTTATTTCTCTTATATATTTTCTTAATAATTGAGATATAACTAATGCTTGTTGCCTTTTTTTTTTTTTTTGCTGCTGTTGTTGTAATCCTCTGCAGCGGATGATGGCCCTTTATGTAGCTTCTCACTACAAAAATTCTCCAAACGACTTGCAGTTAATGGCCGATGCTCCAGCACATCACTTGTTTGTGTTGCTTGGTATGGTATTTCCCTTACGTTGGACCTGATTTGTTATCAGTCACGTTCATCTAAAATGAACATCCACATATATGTTGTTTCAGGTCCTGTTGATGAGTCTAAGAATCGTCTGCCTGATATTTTATGTGTCATTCAGGTTTTTATCAATCTTCTCCACTTTCCTGCTGATATTTTCTTGAGTATTGTTCTTTTCAATTTTCATTCATATCATTTCTTTCTTTCGTTCCTTTTTTTTTTTTGCTGAGAATTCGTTTAATGTTATACTTCTGCTGACAGAGAAATTAACTGTTCCATTCCTTATCCATCCTATGATGCCCAGACAAGGAATGGATAAGGCAGGGTCACGCCATGTATATGGCAGGACATGGATTTGACGAATAAAGGATGAAGTATCAGCTACGATACGACTACGATACGACACGATACTTAACGATTTTGAAGTATCTGGGCATCATAGGCGCCGTCAGAAAGTTGCACATAAAATGCATTCCCACTATTGATTTAGATCTTCCTGAAAGTTCGAACTTAGATTCTGAGTAGGCGAAGAACATCCTTGTTGAGAATGCATGATTGCATTCCCACTAGTGATTTAGATCTTCCTGAAAGTTCAAACTTAGATTCTGATTAGGAAAAGAACATCCTTGTTAGAGAGTCCTCGTTTTCATAAAAGCATTAGTATAGTGTGGCTACCCTCATAAAATACTGTAATGAAGAGTGCAGGGTATTAGTTGCTGTTTTAAGATAAAGTGATACAACTAAAAAAACACGTGGAACTATCAAGCGTCAAAGAGTTCAAATGTGTTGTTTACCAAAAAAGAAAAATTCAAGTCTATGAATTACAATAATACATCAGGTGCAACATGTGTCATGACTCATGATTGTAAGAAAAATTCATAAAAAAATTATTAATATCTGGAAGATTAGTTTCAAGTTTCAACGAATCCGTACATTGCAATGCTCATGAGCTAAAGTAAACAGTTGTAACAATCTTGCAACTAATTATTTTGGATTGGTTTGGAAGGGAATAGGGATGCTGATGAAGAATTATTTTCAGGCCCACAAAGCCTGGATTTAAACTTGAACGGCTCAGATCGATGAATAGGCCCAAACAGTCCCATGTATTTCATAAATATTGCTTCTAGGAGCTATTTTAAATTTTCTGAAACTGCAGGGTGGTTTCTGCAATTTACAGAATTTCATTTTTCTACAGAAATCCCAGCAGCAGTGCTGTAATTTGGGCCTGAAATAATTGGGCCCAAGCCCATGGAAACCCAATTCCATTGGGTCCATTGAAATGTCCCCTAAAAAGAATACAGTTTCTTCCCTAAGGAGGTAGACTTCACAGCCCAACTTGTACAGGATGTTATGGACGTTCCAAACCGCCAGACCTCCTGTTCTTTGGGTTTTTTTTCTTCTTTAAGTTTCTTATAATTGGCATATATGTATTAGGAAAGTAGGTCTTTGACTAGTAGAGAAAAGGAAAGAGTTGTATCCCAAGATTTCTAAAAAGTTCAGTAACCTTTATAAAAGGGACTGGTCGAATGTATCTAGGCAGTTCAGAATTTCAGTTTTCTTCATAAGCAGTGAATAGAAGAGTGTTTTCTCTCCTTTGGATGGACTGAAGTTCTCCTTTGGATTGAGATTTCCACATCTAAGGTCAGTTTTGTCTTTTTTTTTTCCATTGTGGATTACTTAAAATTTCTGAATTTCTTCTGCAATTATCCTATAAATTCTGCTTTATCAGTTTTGGGCCCTTGACAGTCCTATTGAATTAATCGGGACTGCATCAGATGTAGTGGGGATGTCGGGAGTAATTGCTATTTGGTACCCTGACATGTTCATGAAGGATGATTCCTGGTTAACTTGCCACTCTGCATTGGTTTGAAGGACAGGGTTGGGTTTCTAGAGGATTCCATCAACTTAATTCAATGTCAAATTAGAGATGTTTTAGGAGCATACTCCTTACTGCCAGACACGTGCTCAAATCCACCAACGGTTCACTGCTGCTTTTCCTAGGGAGGGAGTGGCAACTGGCAAGGCTCCATCTGATTGTGGACAACTTGATTCCTCTTATCTATTTGTTGATTTTATTTATTTATTTTGTTTTCTGCTATGTTGGGCTACTGGTCTAGGAGTGATACTTTCACTTGAGGACCCGAATCATTCACTGTGCATGTTTGTGTATGTGTGAGACTAAGGTGCCACCCCACTCAATCATGCGTTTTTACATTCTATTAGTAAAAACAATAGTTATTATTTTGATAAAGAAAATTATTACATAAGAAATCCTAAATGGGAATTTAACTCCTAATTCATAATTTCTTAAGATGTAATAAATGGCTTATTTAAAGCAATTCAATAACAGCGGGTTTACCATTTAAAAGACTCTTTTATGTAAGAGCACTTCATAGGCCAAGGTCAAATTCTTCTCTTTATTAAGAAAATATGATTTGGTAGGCTGTTTTTTTTTTTTTTTTTATCTTTTGCCTTCTTCTTTACATGGGGCAATTTGTTTTTACCGTCTCAATTTCCTAAAGATCCCTAGCCAGACTGATTTTTGGTGTAGTCTTTTACACGGTACGCCATGTTCAGATGGTATATAATATCTTCTTATTTGCAGGTCTGCCTTGAAGGACAGATTTCTCGTGAGTCTGCCATGAAAAGTTTAGGTGAGGGACATCAACCCTATGGGGATCAGATACCATGGAAATTTTGTGAGCAGTTTCAAGACACAGTTTTTCCAAGCCTATCAGGTGCACGAATTGTACGCATTGCTGTCCACCCAAGCGCTATGAGGGTAACTCTCTATCTTAGGTACTCTATAGCATTTCTTCATGTTGGTTCTGTTACAATTGTTCTGATTCCAATTCGATGTAGCTTGGATATGGCTCAACTGCAGTGGAGCTTCTTACAAGGTCTGCTTCTCTTTCTTATGGCATCTCTTTTAAATTATTTGGTACAATTTTTACCTGCTTATGGGAATCTGTCTTATCAACCCACACATCCCTTCATTTGTCCTTTCAGATCATTATCATCAGTCAACTTTTTGGGACTAAATAGCACAAAACAGCCCTTGTATTTTTCCTTCTTTCTTTCCTAAACCATTAAAGAGATTTGTTGCACAATCATCTTTAGGTATTATGAAGGACAGTTTACTCATATCACTGAGATGGATACTGAAAAAGTTGAGAAGCCTCAATTGAAAGTTACGGAAGCTGCGGAGAAGGTTTATTTCTTGCCTCATTTTAGAAAGTATTTATCAAGTTTTTAGTGCTCTTCATTGTCTGCAGCCATTTTACTCCTTAGACTTTTGTTTGTCTTTCTCATTTTATATTGCATTGCACCCAGGTTTCTTTGCTAGAAGAAAATATAGTGCCGAGAATGAACCTGCCTCCTTTGCTTGTTCATCTTCGTGAGCGGCAGCCTGAAAAGCTTCATTACATTGGTGTCTCTTTTGGACTTACTCAGGATCTTTTTCGGTTCTGGAGAAAACACAAATTTGCTCCTTTCTATATTGGACAGATTCCAGTAATGATATCATGACCTTTTTTTATATTAAGTTGTGATGATGTTTCTTAAAACATTTTGAGGATTAATTTGTATGCCTTTTTCTTCTGATGCATCAGAGTGCTGTGACTGGCGAGCATACTTGCATGATTCTGAAGCCATTGAATAATGACGAGATAGAAGCCAATGGGACAGATCAATGGGGCTTTCTTGGTCCATTTTTTCAAGGTGAGCGTGGTGTTGGTGGCAATAATGTTCTATATATGGTGTTCTTGAGATTTGAGAAGGCCAATAGCTTATTCAACACAACTTTCTGAGGTTCTTTCTATTGTCAATTTCCAGATTTCAAAGGAAGGTTCACTCGACTTTTAGGTTCAAGCTTCCGAGCAATGGATTATAAGCTCTCTATGAGGTAGTCTTTATAGTTCACCCATCTTCACATACAACTATTTTATTTCGTATGCTTATTCTAGTATCTCTTTATTCTAGCGTTTTGGACCCACGGATCAACTTCACTGAGCATGAATCTGCAGAATCCACCGCGAATGGAATCCAAGAGTCACCCAGGGAAGTTTTAACACCGTATGATATGAAACGACTGGAATCATATACCAACAATCTTGCAGATTATCATCTGGTAAGATAATTTGGATGCCATCAGCCTGAGATTTTCTCAGTGGTCAATCTTACAGATGGCTAGTTTTAAATTCATGGTTTCAAGCTACCTTATATACTTGACAAGAACATTTTTTAACTGCTAGGGAAAATACTACATTTGCTTCTAGATGTTAAGGTTTTGGGTTAATGGGTACTCAGCTATGAAAAAGGGGCAAGTGGAGAGGTAAGAACTCGTGATGCCAGCCCCAAGTAGAGGGGATAAGGCTTCCGAGATGGTTAGCAGAAAAAAAATATATTGAAAAGGAAAAACCCTGGCTGCTGGACTGCCTTACTAACTGCACACCCAGACCTATGCTCTATGGGATAGTGCCGACCAGCTTCTGTGGTGACTGGTGATCTTGAAGCTGGGACTGATGGGGAAGTCTTCCATGCCATACAATTTGATGATCCAATCCAAAGGTTGCGAAGGAAGCTGCCACCTTGTTTACTGAACAGGTGCAAAGTCTTCAAGGCATGATCTTTGGCTGGCATTCGTTAATGACCTTTGCAACACCATGGACTCCTTGTGCTTTGGCAGGCTGGCATAGTTCCAGTCCACAAGTGTTTTGACAGCAGCCATAATTAATTTATAGAAGTGAACTTGGGCATTATGTTTCCCAAACTTAATATGACTACTGATAAAACCTACAGATTGTTGTCTAATATGCTGTCATGCTTAAAATAAAAGAAAAAAAAAACAGTTTCTTAATATTTATATGAATTTGACAAAAATAAGTACATCTGTATACATATTAATTTGCTTCTACTGGAGATCCTGTTACAAAGGAATACTGATCTTTTGGGATATCTTTGCTCGCTTCACTATATATTTGAATTAATTTTTGCTCTATAAAAACATTCGAATATTGTTTTTTGATTACTTTATTTTGCACGGTACATCCTCGTACACAGATGTAATTAAGTTTTCTGCCTGTTGTAGATCCTAGACCTTGTACCAGTCCTTGCTCAACTTTATTTCCAGGAGAAGCTTCCGGTTACATTGTCCTCTGTCCAGGCTTCAGTATTACTATGCATGGGCTTGCAAAACCAAGATGTCACTTATGTTGAGGTTAGATCATTAAATTCATTCAGTTAATGGTGGCTAAAACAAAACATGTCATAAATGTCAGTGATTTACGTTAGATCTTTGTTGTAAAGTAAAATGCAAGTATTATATGCAGAATGGTGGATGGCTTGATAATGTGTCCTTCAATTGAAATACTGCTGGGGCTCAAAGATTCTTTGGTTATGCATTTTACAGGGACAGATGAAGCTGGAAGGGCAGCAGATACTATCGCTGTTCATAAAAGTTATGAGAAAGTTCTACAAGTACCTATACAGTGTTGCATCCAAGGAGATTGAATCAACTCTGCCCCGTCTTAGAGAAGTAAACAGATGGCACCAAAGAAATCCCTTTTTTTTTTTTAATGAATAATACACAGGATATTTCGGATAATTTAAAAATAATTATATCGATTTAAAACTCTTTTGCAATATAACTTTGGACGTTCCCTACTGCACACAAGTTTGAAAAAGTGGGACCCATAGTTGGGAATCCAAATGGACGACCTGATGGATCTCAATGTGGTTCACTGGAGGGGGTGCCCAAAATCGTACTGATCAGAGTTCTTACTGTTACAACATTTGGCCTCCCTGATGTGGATCATTACTGTATTTTAATATGAATGGCAAATGGTTTGTAATTTTTCTTCCAGAGAGATATTTTGGCCATTTTCTGTCCTTGGTGGACATGTCGGATCAATGGCATGGATCATCAAACCAATTGTACATACTCATTGCTATGGAAATTCCACGCTGGTGGGCAAGTAGGGACTTCCGTCATTTTTTTACATTGTAATTAACTGTGCCTTTTCAACTTTTATTGTTGGTTAATGTTCATCTTCAAAATCTCTTGCTTAAAAGATCTCTATCATGTTAATAGGTTGTAATGGAACCTCACAGTGTATCTGTGGATGATGATCTTAATGAGGCGGCGAAGAAAGTCACTGTGAGTGTCATAGTTCCTAGTCTTTTGGTTTTTTCAATGTCATTCAATGCTATACTTACTCCGAGGCTGCATGTATAGGAGAAAATGAAAGCGCAAACCGAAGGCATGTTGAGTCCAGAGTTACTTCAACAGTATGCCATTGTGGATAGAGATGCAGATTTTGAGAGCGCTCTTCAAAATGGGTTGGGGAAGATTTCTTCTAGTGGCCTTGTCAGTGTCAAGTCTAACAAGAACAAAGGTGACAAGAAACATGAAAAGCACAAAGACATGCAAAAGAGTTACAAGAAAAGAGGGAGTGATGGCGGTTTCTCAAAGTCAAAGAAAAAGAAATATTAGGCACATTGCACACAGAAGTCATCCATCTATGGGGAATTTCGCGTAGAACGATGATTGGTTAAACCTCATGCAGCATGCTTGCCTTTATTTCGGATCTGCCATTCCAAATTTCCAATGTTTCTCTCTTATGGAGAGAGGGAGAGAGGAGGTAGGTGTAAAGTGGGCAGAGTCTGTAGCTTACCAAAAATGGGAATCACCAGTTTACTAATTATACCACTCCGATTTTGATTCAAGTTGTGGAGGGTATTGGTCGCTCCATCTATATTATTCTGAATCATAACTTGTTTTAAAGAAACGAATATTGTGATTTTTTGTTTCTTTTTCGCTAATAGAATGTTATGACATTGTCCCTTGCAATGATAATTGTTTTTCATTGTGTTCCAGTGGTGGTTGTAAGCAAATTGCCGATGAAACAAGGGCAGTTTTTGTTTTCTGAGTTGTAATTTTTTAGGTCAGTTTTTCATTTCAAAGAATTGGAGTGTGGGCTGAAGATCCAAACATCATACTGTATCAATTAATTATATGTAGTTTGAAGTTCAGGTGTATGTTAAACTTTAATAAACTGCCAATATCCATTCCATTAATCTCATTGCTCTGTAACTGGGAAACTCACTCGTGAGTCGTGAAGTTACCTGGCAGAGTCAACTCAGAGATTGCCCAATTTTGGTAGGCTCTTGGTGAGCAGATTAAGTACATTTGGGAACTGTAGTCTGTCCAAAACTAGGCCAAGGACTGAGCTGATCTCACTTATCTTATTCTTATTGTGTTTAAGAACAGTTCATGGCTCAACCTTTGATAAAGTATCACACCTAGGAAAAAAAAATGTGGGTGAAACATGGATCATTTAGATGATGATTATAACGTGCACCAAAGTAGACCCAAGATCGACCTGAACCCAAGATCGACCTGAACCCGAACGAGTCCAACATGAGCTTTACCTTTTCTGATTTGGTCAGGTCATGGGGGTTCAGGTTTGGCCAGGCCCAAAAGTTGCACCTTGGTCATTTAACTTTTTCTTTTTGCTAGAAGGCCATAATCCATATGACCTGTCTGACAGCTTCATATTCCCTCTTCTCTTTACATGTTTGTAAAATTAAAAAAAATGTATAAATGTCTATTCTACACTTTGTTTAAGCATACCATGATTAGGATATGATCCATAGCTATAGCCTCTGTTTTTGCCTCTTAAATGATTACCGACACAATATTTGCTTTTGAGGGTTCAAACTATCTACATTTTTCGCGTTTGATGTCTTTGAAATCCAACATCTATTTAAAAAAAAGAAAGGGAATTTAGATTCATTGCATTGCATACGTTCCTTATTGTTTAATCTAAGATCATAAAATGAATGAAAAATAAATAACTAAAGTTTTTTATTTAAACGTTTCATTTGTAGTCTTAAATGGAAATGGTATCAATGTCTAAGTTGATTTTAATGTAGTAAATAATTAATCCTAGAAATGCCCCTTCTATTTGGTGGGCTTAACTCTGATCAGTTAGTTCCAATGAACACCTACCTTAAAATCACATGTAACCTCTACTTTCAACTGAATAAATCTCCTTTTACTAGCAAAAAAAAAATCACATGTAACCAAGTTGCAAGCATATAAAACACATCCTCTTCCTCTTTCCTTTCCTACCCATCTAAGTCGAAAATCAAGCCCTAACTTGGGCTCCTATATGCCAAAATCGAGCATGTCTAATAGTAACAAAAACGTACACTAGGATCATGGCTCGTTGCTCACTTGAGCTAACATTTGATTAATACAAACCCTTTCACACCATCATTTCTTCGTGATTCGGCACCGAATTCAACAACAAGTGCCCTAACAAAAACGTCCACTAGGGTTGTGCCCGTTGGTCACGTATGTTAATTTTTGATTAGTGCAATCCTTTTCACACCGTCATTCTTTTATAATCCCGCACCGGACTCAACAACAAGGGGTTTTTCAATTAGTTGACAACCCGAGGGGTGGGACCCCTTGGATCCACTTGAGGAATTACTGTTTCCACCTGTGTGGGCCCTCTTGTTATTTATTTCCAACAAAGGGCACTGCTGTTTTTTCCAAAAATCTCTGCAAGGGTTTACTGTCTCTCTCTCTCTCTCTCTGTACGTTCTCGTCGTACGGAATCTTCGCGCTAGTTCTTCCATTTCTCTCTTGTTCTTCAATTCCTTCCCTTCCTTGTTCGTCTTCTTCTTCTTCTTCGTCACTGGATATTTTTGGACTGGAATGGCTCAGAAGAAAGGATCTAGGGTTTCAGAAGATGCCGAGGTGCTTCGTGAGGTTCCATTACAGGCCGTTCTGTTGGCCGATAGCTTCGCCCAGAAGTTTCGTCCCATCACTCTCGAACGCCCCAAAGTAAGAAAATCTCATTTAATCTTTCTTCCCCTTTCAATTCCTTCTCAAGTTGCTACAATTCCTAAAATGGGGAAGAATCTCTTGCTGCCATAATCTCTGTTTGGTCGGCACCCTTTGATCTTGTCTAGAGAAGAGAAATTCAGTTTGTTTAGTTTGATAACTATGTTGGAGTTAGTTTCTAAGTTGCATTCTAGGTTTTGGGGTTTCCGTACTTTTGGTGGTTTCGACGTTATATGTTATTTGATTCAAGCAGACTTAGAGTTTATTGGAAATGGGGGGTCTGTTTTTATGCCATTTGCTAACATAATATCTGTCTCAATTTGTTATCGTTCAAGGTACTTTTGCCACTAGTTAATGTTCCCATGATCGATTACACGTTAGCATGGCTTGAATCTGTTGGGGTTGAAGAGGTTTTTATCTTTTGTTGTGCTCATTCAAAGCTTGTAGTGGATTATTTGGATAGTTCTCAATGGGCGCGCCAGCCGTCGTTTTTGGTGCAGAAGATTGAGTCACATGACTCTACCAGTGCGGGAGATGCTCTGCGTAGAATTTATGACCTAAATGTGGTATGTGGCTCTTGTCTCGCAATGTGTTTCTTTCTTTCTTTCTTTTGCTTTTCATGAAGTCTGTAGTGGATGTGCGGGATCACAACAACGAGAGATAGAATTAGGAACGTTGAGATTAGGGGAAAAGTAGGAATAGCACCGATTGAATGAGAGAAAATCGATTGAGATGGTTCAGCCATGTTAGAAGGCGTCCAACAGAGGCACCAGTTAAAATGTGTGAAAGCATAGAGATTCCCAGGAGTAGGAGAGGGAGAGGGAGACCCAAGAGAAGTTGGAAAGAAACTATTAAACATGACCTTACCTACATGGATCTAACGGAGGATATGACCCTAAACAGATTTGATTGGCGTCATCAAATCCATATAGCCGACCCCACTTAGTGGGAAAAGGCTTGGTTTGGTTGGTTGGTTGGAAGTCTGTAGTGGAGCTTTGTAGTGGAGCTTTATATTGTAAGGTTGATATTTCCTCTGCATCTTTTAGGTTTAGATGGTACAGGATGCATCTCTGTAACTGTATATTTAGTTCTCTGTACAATTCATTCTAAGATCATTTGTAGGTGGGTCTTCCATTTGATCTTCTATGTACACTTCATTACTGTTTGTCTACTATGAGAAAATTTACGCTCCACAAAAAGAAGAGGAAGGATAGATCTTTAAACAGAAGAACAAACCTCAAAAAATTTGCGGGGATGAGCCGTCAAGGGCTGAGGCATGGGGTAGTTGGCCCACACATGGTCTTAAGTTCCTAATATTTTCTTTTGTCTCATCAGCTTGGGTGAGGCAATGGATACGAATCCAAAAGGCATTCAACTTAATTAAGGACATCTGCCATTATTCGATCATATTTGAACACTCCTTGATATTCTTTTATGTTTCTGATTTTGTAGTTACTAGTTTTTTAAATTTATATCTTTTGTTAGCATTATATATTTATATATTTGTTCTTTAGAAGATATCTGAGTTTTCTTATTTTGCCTTTGAAGATACGGGGAGATTTTATCCTTGTAAGTGGCGATACTGTGAGCAACATGTGCTTAACACAGGCACTTAAAGAGCACAAGGAGAGAAGGAAAAAGGATATGCTTGCTGTAATGACCATGGTCATCAAACAGTCTAAGCCTTCTTCCTTGACACATCAAACACGCCTTGGAAATGATGAACTGCTAATGGCAATTGATCCTGAGACTAAGCAACTTCTGTATTATGAGGATAAGGCAGATCATTCAAAAGGGTTAATTTCTCTCGATAAGATGTTATTAGCTGCAAACCCAGCTGTGTATCTGCACAATGATATGCAGGTAACTTTTTCAATTTAAATTTCCCTTGTTTTTCCCTTTCTACCATTCATGTTGCTAGTTTTTTAGTGAACACGTTGGCATTTGATGGAAGTAGTCTTTATTAAGTTCTTTTCACCATGCAACTATTAGAAACTCTCATCGTATGCCATTAGATTCATCCATGTTATGTCTAGTTTTTGTTTGTTATGTTACATGGATATTCTTTTTTTATTATTAAAACTTATTGCTTGTTGGATAGGTTATTGGTCCTTTTTTTTATCTTACTGATTAAGTGTAATCCTTTATGCAGGATTGCTACATTGATATTTGTTCTCCAGAAGTTCTTAGTCTTTTCACAGATAACTTTGACTATCAACATCTCCGTCGTCATTTCGTCAAGGGTTTGCTTGTTGATGATGTAGGGTTTGTTCTTTCATGCCCATGCTTATTTGAATTTATTTTACAGATTAAAACTGGAAATGGTGCTTGATACCCTAATTTTGAGGTCGTGATCTTTATCCCAGCTATGAGGCAAAGGTCCATGCTTTCTTTATTAAGTTTTAGTTTTAGTGGTAAAGCAATAAGTGTGTGACCACCATGTAGAGACACTAGATATTAATGCATTTGTTTATTCTTTTAACTAAATCCCATCTTATTTTGTATTACAAAAAAGATGGCTTAATATATAGTTTTTTAAGTTGCAAATTGCTCCCATAATTGGTCCAAGGCTGTATAATTGATACCAATCTAATCAATCAGTGCCATCCCTTTTTTCCCTAAAATGTTTACAATCTACTATAGGGGAAAGCTTAACATGGCATTCATCCTTTGATTGGGCTCTTCTTGTTGCTTTATTGTTTGTTTCCGGTTTCATTTGGTGCAATAAAATCCATTCACCTTAAAGAACTGTGAAGAACCTTCCTACTCTTTTCTAGCTGTTTATACTTCCTCTGCAATCAGCTTGAGTTTAATTCTTATCATCTTCATGATACTGGTTAGCTATTGTATTTCTTGTTCAGGTTATGGGATACAAAATTTTCACTCATGAAATCCACTCAAGCTATGCTGCTAGAATAGATAATTTCAGGAGTTACGACACCGTAAGTAAGGATATATTACATAGGTGGACTTACCCTTTCGTGCCAGATGTTCAATTTTCTGGAAATTGCCCGATAATTAAGCTTGATAGACGGGGAATGTACAGAGCACCAGGTATTAACCTGAATCAATTTTATGTTTGTGCTTTCTACAAATGCACTTTCATATGATATTGTTCAGTAGCTGATGTTGGAATCATAGCTGCTCTTTTAAGTATAATATTGTATATTGGTTCCTTTGGTCTCTGCTCTAATATTTCACTGTGTATTGTCAATGATATACGCCCTTCTTGATTTGATGTTATTTTCATATACCATAATCTAGTAATTCGCTACCTGCAATGTACATGAATGGAAGGGTAGGATGCGGCATGGTCAAAGTTATTTCACGATTCTGGGGTGTTTTTGTTTTGCGAATTCAGTGCGTGGTCATTTTGAGAATGAATGACCAAATATTGTGCACGGCTGATGCAGGAGTAAATGGCCCAATCAACAAAGATTATGTATCAGATCAGGCCTTAAAATATTTTGATCAATTACTAGGGGTCTTGATCCATCTCCATAACGTCCCAACCAATTGGAAACTCCTGAATCATAAATTGGATGGTCGATATGGGCCCAAAATAAATCCCAAAAAATATTTGGAAGGTGCTGAAATTAAAGGGGATTTAAATCTGAATATTGGTGGTCCATGTAGATCAGCCCAATTAGCTCAAACAGTCCACAAATGTGTATAATATGTATATATATATATATATATGTATGTATATCTTTTAGGGACTGGACTGATAAAACAGCCAATCGTAGGGGGTTTTATGCAATTACAGGAAGCTGCAGGTCATAGAAAAGGTCCTGGCCTGACCGGAACTCAATCTGGCCCTACCCAGAATTTCCAGCAATATAACAGTTTATAAGACCAATTAAAACTGGCCAAATCTGCCTCAGTCCAGCTGGACAGCACACAAAAGGGTTGCCCATAACAGGGATGGCAAAACTTAACCTTATCTGTCAACCTGACCCACACAAAATATGGGTCGGTCGCGGGTTAGTTTTTCTTGACTTGCCAAAAAAGGGTCTTTGGCATGACCCAAACCTGATTCACATCAAATAAGTTAATGTTGACAATCCAAACTCTATAAGAAAATAGACAATGGATCATTGTTAATGGTTCTAGAGTAGATTATGACTTAGTGAGATAAGGATCATAGGACTCGGATCTTATTTCTATCTTTTTTTTTTTTTGGTTGTGTGTGCATGCGCATGCACTCTCTGGTAGACACTCACACACGCTCACACTGCCCCAGTCTCTACCCAATAGACCCACGTCTGTAACCAAGCCACTTGGGCTACAAGTTGATTAATCAGAAAAGAAATATTGCAACTTGTTCTAATTTTTTTGTTGCAGCATTGATATCTTGAGCATATTTTACTTATTCACACATTTGCATTTATGATCATTTATGTTTAGGATAAGAATAGATCATAGTTTTATTCAGCAATGTACTGGTGCTGCCATAGATGAAAAATATATGAATTACTGCTTTTCTCTCTTTCTTTCTTTTTCTGAACTTTTATTATTATTTTTTAATATTTTGCAAGAAAACTACGCTTCATGATGCAGTTCTATTCAACAACCCCTTGAATGATTTGCATTATGATTTCAATTTTTATAACAATGATTCAAGGGTTTGTTTTTGCCTTAAAATATTATTTTTTAGTTGATAAAACTTGTTACCTTTGAAAAAAAAGGGTTAATAATTGAAGTATAGAAAAAAATATGCAAGGGATAATATAATTGCAGGGAATGATTGGATTTATATTTTTGTTTGGCTAACGTGTGTATAATTGATTGTAGTCGGGCATGAATCTGTGCGTGCTGCGCGTGTGCATGCACCACATGTGTGCATTTGATGAAATTTTGGGTTGGATGTATTGTAAATAGTGAAATGATTAGGAAGGCTTTGAATGCTTGTAAGTGGTGAAGAATTTAAATTTGCATATGTATGTAATATTATCTTTTTATTAGTAATCTTTCCTATATATATGTAGACTTTCTAGATTTTAGTTAATTATCATTCTTTGACCGACTGTTGGGCATGTTCTCTTTAAAGTTTGATTGCTGCTTTTGTTTTTCTGAATGAGAAAATTATTCCATTTATCTTCAGATGTAACACAATCACGATCTGCACTAGTTGGTCCTTTTACGCTGGTTGGTAAAGGCACCACTATTGGTGATAACACTACCATCACGAATTCAGTTATCCGTGAGGGATGCACGATTGGCTGCAATGTTTCAATCGAGGGTTCCTATATATGGAAGAATGTCACCATTCAAGATGACTGTAAACTTAGTCATGCAATAGTTTGTGATGGCGTAGTAATAAAGACAGGATCGGTTCTGGAGCCTGGTGTTATTCTATCATTTAAGGTATGTGATATTGTGCTTGATTAATTCCATGTCCTCGTTTAATTACATGGTACGCTCTTGGTATCTTCTCTTGAAGTTCTATTTGGGGTGGAAATGAATTTGGTTTATTGCATGTCAATAAACATGCTCATGAAACAATTAACATGTGAGGAAGAATATTCACACTGTCGTTTTATAACTTTATTAACAAAGGGAAAATGTCTAAAATATTATTGAAGGTAAAGAGAAGGAAAGGTATGTATCTTCTTAAGGAGCTTCTACCTGTTCCTTTGCAGTATACTGTCTTTTCTATTCTTATAAGAAGGATATCATGCTAACAATGATTGAATATAAAACACCATTATTTTTATTATTATTGTTGTTGTTGTTGTTTTTGTTATTGTGATTGTTATTATTGATAGTAAGAATGAGATGATTGTTTTTGGTAAATTTTGGGTTAGTTTTGGTAGGAACTAGGGTGAGTTGAAATGATTCTAACGTTATCGGTTGTGGATACCATATATGACAGTCAATTCCAATGTCCTACTTATGTCTCTGAAAGGATATTTTATTGCATTCTGAAATTGCTATACATTAGGCTTCCAAGTTCCAACAATCTTTTATGTACCTGCAAAGTTTGTGCTGCTTGTTCTGGAAATTGTTGGATAGCATACAATTGAAATTGCAGTGCTGTTTCTTTTTTTTTTTTTTTAATGGAAAAATAGAATTAAAGGGGAAACAAATCCGTACAAGAGGGATATACTGATAAGAACACCAAAAGAGGAAGACAAAAACAGTAGACACCCAACACAGCAGTTACGAGGGAAAGACAAATAAACTTTGATGGTTCCTTGGCTAAAGTGTCTGCCAGACTGGCACTCCATTGGCTGACCGCCTAATATGAGAAAGATTAGCATTTAGGTTCCTCACAAGATCCTTCACTTCATCTACACATCTAGCAATCTCCAAGGGGGAGCACACCTCTCAGACACCCACCGCAAGACACATTTCGAATCACCATCCACCAAAAGGGGCTGAAGTTTCATGCAAGAGACTTCCCGCAGGCCCTGCCTTGACGCCAACAACTCTGCCATATTTATAGAGCAATGGCCCACAGGGCCTGAGAATGAGACCACACTCAAAGAGCTGCTATCATGAATTACTCCCCCAATGCTAGCCAAACCAGGATTACTATCAACACTACCATCAAAATTCAATTTAAAACGAGCAACAGGAGGAGGTGACCAAAGGCTGTTTCTTAATTTTTGAAATTTATACTAGATCTGCTAAGATTTATTTATATATTCTTGATGGCTGTTGTAGCCCAGTGACAGTGTGGCTATATATGGTACATTTGAGATTCACTGGATTTGCCTGTTTGTTTGTTGGTGGAGTAAAGTAAAATAAAATAGAGTGTCAAATCAAGAATAAAAAAAAAAAAGTGGAGGGAGTTGGGAGTAAAAGCATCCTTTTTTGTCATTTTCTGCTTTTTTAGAGTATATTTTTTGTCATTTTGTGCCTTTTTAGAGCACCTTTTTTGTCATTTTGTGCAACTAAAAGTAGCTTTTTTGTCTTTTTTTGCTTTTATAACCAACTCCCTCCACTATCTTTTTTTCTTGATTTGATACTCTATTTCATTTTACTTTAAGCTTGGCTAGTCCTAACTTTTTTTGGAAGCTAACTGGATTGTATCAAAGAAGAGGGGAAATATGATACAACTGTTGTAACCCAACCCTCAAGCAGGCCCTTTAAAGGGATTCCCAAATTAATTCCAACAATCAACCTTGGAAAGGGGTTTCAAGAAAAGACTGCAGTGATATTGATTGATGTAGGAGAACAAATCCAATAAACCCTGACCTCCTAACAAATAATAATACTGCTGCAACAAAATTTTGTTGATTACAAAAATAAGGGAAAAAGAAAGGATAAAGATATTTCTCACTCAAAAGCATAGTTATCAGAATCCTACGATTCGAATCCTGATTCGTATCCCGAATCTTAAGGAAAACGATTCGTATCTATGCAATGAATCTCATTTACAGATGAATCTTAGGATTCAGTTGTGAATCCTACGATTCAATATACTCATTTCATTGAATCTTATGATTCAAGCGATTCGCCTAGACGAGCATAGCTATAACAATAAGCTAATATTAATAATATTTTTTCTTTTTTCTTTCTTTCTTTTAGCGCATTTATTTTGAAAAGGTTATTTAGTAGTTAATGAAGCCTTCTAAGAATTTTTTGCGGCTTTGATGAGGTTTTAAAGATAAATAAAGAACATCGATTGTGCATATGGTTCTTGTCTATATATCTTCTTTTTTAATCTATCTGGGATTTTTCTTCATGAACATTTTCTTAACTTCAAGAAATATCCTACCGTGTGAGATTAATGGTTTGGATTTTATTTTTATTTTTATATTTTGATTTAAAGATAATAATATATATTAATACCTTAAACTTATTTAACTATGTACACATAATTTATTTCATATATAAATATATATATATATATGTATATGTATATATATCATGATGTTCTTGATATGATTGTATGATATACTTGTTATTGTATTTATACTGCTATAAATGGGAAAAATGGATGGTTATGAATAATTACTTTTTCCTTTTTCTTTTAATTTTTAATATTTCTCAATTTTATTAAAAAAAGAAAAAAAATCCTATGATTCGCAATTCTATTCGATTCATGGGTATAAACGATTTGCGATACGATTCTAATTTTGAAAACTATGCTCAAAAGCATCATCATTGTGTAAAGTGTGACATGAATTTATAGAACCACTTTATTAATCCATTGCTGCTTGAAAATTCTAGACGGTTCCCAAATTTACCCCAAAATGATCTGTGTTCTGATAACACTTTGATCCATTACCTGAAGATATTATTGTATCCTTAAACCAAGGAAAAGATATGGAGCTATGCAATAAGCTATACTTCACTAATGCTCTTCTTTCTTATCAAATGATAAAACTCATGTTCCTTCCTTGAAGCAATAGTATATTTAATATATTTTTTTGTTCTATTCTAGTCTTTGTACTGCCCTCGACTACTTTTGGGACTTCACAATTTTGTACTGTCCTTTCGAGACTGCTTTTCCCCCCTATAAATGTGTTATGCTTTGCAGGTTGTTGTTGGGCAGCAGTTTGCTGTTCCTGCTTATTCAAAAGTCTCTTTACTTCCACAACCAGTCAAGCAAGATAGTGATGAGGAACTTGAGTATGCTGATAGTGGAAGTGGTTTTGTAGAAAGTTCTGGTAAATACTTTTCTTAAAAAATCTCAAATTTGCGTTGCTTAGCCATAATCTAGTTGTATGAGATGCAGTTGTTAAAAGATGAGTACATCTGTGCATAGAATACCTTTGTTCTTTGGATCATGGTTTTGAGCTGACGTCAGTCACTCGACCATTATTGGCTGCTTGCTTTTCTAATAAATTGATGGAAAAGATTCTCCTACAAGCAGACTGCATGTGCATTCCCACGTCTTTGGAGCCCACTTGGGCCAACCCTTGATCGGTGCATCCCCTTTGATACTCTGGTCATCCCATGGTTTGCATCAGGCCCATTTTTACGGTCATTGAAACTTCACTCACTCTTGGATTGAATCTCAAAGAGATCTATGGTTAACACAGCATTAAAGTTTTAAGGCCGTTAAATCAAGGGCTAGGATAATCTGGTGGGGTTGGTTTTTGGCTCTCCCGTGTCATCCTTGTGTAGGGGCTTGCCCTTGTCCATAAGGAGAGCTTTCGCCATTGATAGACATGCAATTAAGTGAGCCCCATTAAATGGACGGCATATAATTTATAGGCGGTCAGCTTGTAGGCAAACATTCTCCTAGATTGATGGACAATACTGTTGGAATGACTGCCTATAGGAGGAAGGGTTTAACTGACAAATTCACTAGATGAACCCATCAAAATTCTTCCAAGTGTTAGTTTGTAGGGAAGACTTATTGGACAACCAGTTTATTGTGATGGTGATCTAGTTTGCACTACAATCAAGGATTTGGGAACAAGAGAGAGGTGAGATCTAGAAAGGATGTGATTGTTGAGATAAATGTCTATATGTCAATGTGAGATAGCACCTTATATAAATAGATTCTTAAGAGTGCAGCAATTACATTTTTTCAAGGTCTCTCAATAAGGGAATTTTTATGGCACTTCATAAGCGGGTATAGGAGGTTTCATTTGGGATGCCTACGGCTAGTTGGTGATAGCGTACACTGGAAAAGTAATGTCCCTCATTGCTTGAAGCGAAGCTGCTAGCACTTAAGAAAGGAATAGCCCTATGCCAGAGAACTGGGCATTTCACCCATTCAAGTTGAGGGTAACTGTCTGTTATTGATATCATTCATTTAGGACTCAGTCCACCTCTCTTGGGATATCATGGTGTAAAGGAAAAAGACCTTGGAAATGTTGCCAGAGTTGACTTATGGACCATCAACTATGTGATTATGGACCATCAACTATGTGAAAAGAACGACAAGCAGAGTGGCAGATAACCTTCCTAAGATTGATTTCCCTGTGGTCACAACATTCCAGTCATACCTTCCTCCACATATCATGGAGGTCCTGCATGCAGCAGCAGAGGAGCTGAAGGTTACACTCGCACCTTCTATTTTCAGGAATTTTATACCAATTACCAAGAGGTCAGGGATTCCCCAGGCTGGAAATCAAGGAGACCCTCATAGGGAAGATGATGCAGGGAACCAGTTTAACTAGGGCCCTTGAAGATGTTTTTGGTTCAGTGGTGTTTTATGTTTCTTTTTTTAGTGTTGTTATTGATCTGTTCTGTTTGGTCTTTTGGGGCTTCCAGATTATGGTAGGTAGCAAGGAATATATTTGTTTGGGTATATGTTTGGTTGGGCCCTCTTTTGTAATATTACTTTCCTTTTTTCTTTTCTAATAGATATATGTGTATCTTCCTCTGTGGCATATATATATATATATATATATATGTATGGGAGGTGCTCCTATGAGAGAGACTCTCACCAAGTTTATGAGAGATGGGTGGGGGCCCTCACTTCCATATCCACCCTCACCAATTTAAATGCAAAGACCCCCAACTTAAATGTGAGGGCCCCCACCCATCTCTCACCAACTTGGTGAGAGTGTCTCTCACTAGAGCATCTCCTTTTATATATATATATATATATATATATATATATAGGGAGGTGTTTCTATGAGAGCATCTCTCACCTTACTATGAGAGATGAGGTGGGGGCTTTCACATCCATATCCAATGCTAACAACTTAAATGTGAGGGCCCCCACCTTATCTCTCATAGTAAGGTCAAAGGTGAGAGATGCTTTCATAGAAGCACCTCCCATATATATATATAATGAAAAAAGGGAATTTTTAGGTGTACGAGAAGGGGAGAAAATGATATCTATAAGATTGTAGAATATTTTGGTGGTCTGCAGGAATAGTATTACTATTGTACTTGTAACATTTTCCCTTGAACCGGAGCATGGATTATTATGATCTAGCTTGTTGATAATGTATTCCAGTTGATTTGTTGGGGAAGCTTCCAATGTGTTTGATGTGTTTAACCATTTGATAAAGACAGAATCCATTGAAATGTCTGGCTACTTGATTATCACAGCCCATGTCCATGGGTTCACAAACCATTTCTATTTCTATCATCATTTTTTTTTCCTTCTTCTGCCTCACTGATTCAGTATGAACCATGGCTTAATATTCAATTTTTTGCTGCAAACATTTTCGTGCACCAAATTTTGGATAGATTGGATCATCTGGGTATTCAAACCACTCTGCATCAGGACATGTAGTCCCTTGTGACAAAGGGACATGTAAGAAACACAGCTGGGTGGGCGTTTCTTTTATACATCATCTAACTGCATCAAGATGATGTGTCCATGGTGCATGCATAAATTAGCTAACTAGCCTACAGCCTTCACAATGTTTTTTTTTTCATGGTCAAGTAGATGAACTTCCTGCCAATCTTCTGATGGGATTTAGAATCTTCAGTAGATCTCTATCTTTTGAATGAAGCTTATAAATTGGTTTTTGAATAATCTATTGGTTTACAACCAATGTTCCTTGTTTTGTGGAGTGAATCCATTGTATACTTTTGTTGAGGAGGACTACACCATTTTGATCAAGAAACATCAATATGCAAAATATATTTCAAGGGCGATTGATTCTTGATATCAGAATGCTTAACTCCATAATATCTTGGTATTTTAACTCCTTAATAGTGTCATCATGATCTGCAGAAAGAAAATATCTATGCAGTAGATTTAAATGCCATCCCTTGCCCTTTTTGATCAGTGCCATTAATAAGGAGACCTATGTAATGAATATATTTGCATTTGTTCAATTTGACTTGATGTCATCTAATCTGCCCTTCCCGAAAATGTTATATTTATGTTTAATTTTCTGTTAGATAGTTCCACTAGTCAGAAATTTTAGTTTCAGTCATGAATTGTGGTATGGAATGGGTGATAGATCTTCACTATCCTTAATTGCTTTCATGTCTGAGTCTATCTTTTATTTGTAGCAATTACTAGCGCGTCGGATGTAGCAAATGGAGAGTTCAATTCAAAATCATCCACCAATTCAGAACGTTGGGGTACATCTGAGGTATGCTTGTGAGCTATGTTTCTGATATGCAGTAGTCTTTGTCCAGTAGTACTTTCAAAAATGTCCCATGGTCATTTGTTAAATTAGTCCTTTTCTTCTTTAAATATTCAAAATATTTTACTGTATTTTTCTCCTGAAATATGAGTTCTAACAAGAAAGGTAAAGAAGGATTTTAAGTGCACCTTCACAGCCAGGAAGCCTATTAAAAAATTCTCATTTAAAAAAAACTTCTCTTTATGGGTGGTCCTCTAGCTCACTGGTGTATCTGTTATTAGTAGGCTATATCTTCGCTTCTGTTCCCATACCATTATTATGTTGATCCTCAACATCTTATTGATGAATACATCTTTCATTTCTTAATAGTGATTGGTAGAGTTCTGTAGCTTTCATTTTCTGGATGTCGATTATATTCTTTTTCTCTCTTGTAATGGATGGTACACTTGCCAGTTAACTACAAATCTCATAATGAAAAGAACAGAACATTTTAATGAATACATTGTGATGTCAAGACTAAATACAACACGGTTGACACTTGACAGAACTACATCATAGTTATTTAATGTTACCAATCTTCATCTTTAAGGTAACTTTCTTTAAACTCCCTGAATCCTTGATCTTATCCATTCATATAAAGAACCATGGGTCTTATAGAAAAAGATATTAACAACCTTCTTGTTCTTCATATGGATACACCCAAATTTGGTCACCTGAGTGACAATGCTAATTCACCCACCCTAATTTGGCACGAATTTGATAATAGTCACCGTCGGATTATATTCCAACGGTTTCTTAAGTCACATTTTTCATTAAGTTTATTTCAACGGTGATTATTATTCAAATTAGTGCCAAATTATGGTGAGTGAATTAGCATTGGGGGTTAGTGAGTGAGGGGGTTGAATAATTCATGGGGTGTCCCATGTGGTGGTAATAAGGTTGCATCGCTCGCAAATCCGTAAGAGGCACCTCTTCGCAGAACATAGCCCATTTAGGTATAGATTTACTGGTATTGGAACTTAAAAAATATCATCTAAACCGCCGAGGTGTGTTACCACTGGTAGTACTTGACTCGGTGTCTTCCTAATTACATTTTCAATTTTCATGCTAAAGTCCATCTCAAACCATCTCCAGTGAAGTAGATATAAAAGTGGAGTAACTACTCTTGGAAAGAGGTGTACTCCCTTCCAACTTGGTATCCTGTTCTTCCTTGGGCATTGGATCACCTTCTGTAGCTCTCTATATAGGAAATGCATTTAGCAGCTTTGATGAAACATGAATTTCACCATTTTTGCTTATCCTGATGCTCAGCACTTTATTTGCAATTTTGTTCATGTTGTTCCCTGCAATAACTGCTGGTTCTACCCTGTTTAGCCAGTGATAATCCCAACCTAAACTGGGTTTTCAGTTCAGCTGTTTGATCTGATCTGATTATTTTCTACAACCCAAATGTTAAATTTAAACTGATCAAGAAAGTGCATTGGTTCCAATCCAGTCAATCCTGCTTGGATTAATCCATCTGGTATAATTTTTACTTCTGGTCAGGTTTAATGCAATATCACTTTTATTCTTGGAGAAGTGTAGCCCGCCATATGAGTGGGCTGTGCTTTCCTACTGATTTAATTTAGGTGTATTTCATCAATTATTGGGGAGTTCCACTCCAACGAACAGCACATTACCTCATCTTTTGAGCTTAGCTCTTCACCGTGCTGATCATGTGCCAAACAGGCTTTTTATTAACGTTTTCTTTTCATTTCCTTTTCTTTCTATTTGTTTACAATCTGGACTAGATGTGGTCGAGTTTGTATTATTCACTTCTTTTTTTTTGGAGACTCAAACTCAGCACCCTTATGGCCTCACCCACTGCATGATGTCCCTAACAAGGATGAAAATATCGGCCGCTACGTAGCGTAGCGGCCGATATATCGGGCGTGGCGGCCGAGTCCGCCACGCCACATTGAAAAAAGCGACGATACAAATGTATCGCACAGCCACGTCAATGTAGCGGCCGCTACGCATATGTAGTGGCGGCTTCGTGGCGGCCGCTACGTTACCTACCCTTTATAAAAGCACCCCCCCCCCCCCCCCCCCCCCCCCCCCCCCCCTCTTCATTCCAGCCGGCCCTAATATTTTTAAGACACAAGATAACTGTTGTGGTTGCCTCCAAACTCCAAAATTTCAAATTTCAACCCATTTTCAACTACAAGAGTAACAAGACATTACAAGTAACTAAGTAAGATACATGACTAAGAAACAAGAATACATGACTAAGAAACAAGAATACATGTGAAAAAACAAATCATTACTATTATTTTCTATTTATACGGCGATACAGGACCTCATGTATTGAAGGCACCGCTACGCCCCCTTTTCTTACTTATTTTTGCAAAAGAACCACATTTTCTTTCATTTTACAATTTTCTGGATTTTCTGAAATTTTTTCAGATTTTTTTGGCGATCTTTTCAAATCGCACCGCTACGCCGCTACGTATCCCCGCTACGCTACGTATCACCCGCTTCGTATCGTTTTGGCGGCAGGCCGCTACGCCCGCCGCTACCGCTATTTTCATCCTTGGTCCCTAATCAGCAGAGCTACAGCTAGGGACTTTTATTGTTCACTTATCTACATGTTTCTGATTATGATTTTTTTTAATACCTTGTGAATCAAATGCTCCAAGTACATTCTAGGCTTTGAAAGTTTGGAGGTAGATATAGCTGTTACAGATGAAATTTTGTTAACATTGGATATTATCCTACTGTCAATATTAAACTCCCCCCAGGTTGGTGTTTCAGGAGCTGGTTACATTTGGTCAGTTTGTGAAGGAGGCCTTGAAGAAGAGTGGAGGCATTCAGTTGCACCCATCCCTGCTGATAAACTTGCAGAGTTTTCTCCTAAATGTTCATGCTGAACTTGATTTAACAAACCAGGATGGCAGCATTCTTCCAGCTTCCGGAGAATTGATGCCAGACTCTGGCAGTGTTGTTTCAGATTATGATGTCGATGAAGTTTTTAAGGGTGATTATGCTTATTTTGAGAAAGAGGTAAATTGTAAAGGATGAGCGTATTGGTTTTCTCTCTATCTGTTTTCAAATGCTTTTAATAACAATTTTTTTCTTTTAAATTTTATCAGGTGGAAGCAACTTTTCTAAGGGCTGTTCATGAAGTTCCTGGTGTGGATCAAAACAACGTGATCCTAGAAGTGAATTCACTTAGGTATATCTTGCTTATTCTATATATTTATCTAGCTATTGAGGTATATTTGTTTTTAGTATTATACACTTAAAACTTTTTTCTGATTTAGGCTACCATGACTAGGAATCTCTGCAAAAGACTGACCCCAACAATATCGCTTCAGTCAGCAACAAATTGTGCATGCATGTTTAAAACTTATATATGCTAATTCAAGAAGCAATCACTGGAGAGATGGAAAGTTCCCAATCATGGAAGGGAATGGCATGTCTTCTATTTTTTTCGAAATGTTCTTGAAATAAATACCTTTTTAACCACATCAATCCAAACAGGGAAATCTTTCCATGCCTACTCCTAGATATTCCAGAAGTTCAATTTTGATGTCGTCATTTCTTCCTCTATCCTCCCTCTCTTTTCCTTGTTCCATTCAACTTGGCTTACCATGCAGTGCTTTCAAGTAGAAAAGGATTATCATCATTCTCTGTGATTAGTTGTCATCATTTTGGATCGTAGTTTCAGTCCTCTCTAGTTACTCAGCAAGTTGTTGAGCAATTGTGTGCATTTGTCTTTCCATTGCCTTGCAATTGGTCTTCGATTGGATCAACACAATCTTGTTCTCATCAACCTCCTTGGCCTTTGCCTCAACCATTTCGCGTGATGTGAAAGGGAGCATTCAAGCGCTCTAGCTGGTGGAAACCTTGTCTCTAATACCAATTGATACAGCCCAATCAACCTAGATTGGAACCACAAAATAGTGGCCGTACTAACCTAATGCTCTTCAGGGATTGGGCTGTGATATGGTGTTTTACATATTGGGATTTTTTAGACTTCCATAACCTTACTTTTCCATGAGCTGAAATTTTTTCTTGGAGCTACCTGAGAGAGTGCTGATATTTGTACTTAGTCCTGCTTTTATCTACTTCAGTTTCTCAATGCAACATTGGTTTCTATCACTACTAACTTTTATAAATTCAGGTTGTCATACAATCTGCAGTTCTCTGATTGTGCTTCAGCAATATTTTATTCAGTGATGAAATTGGCTTTAGAATCTCCATATAGTACAAATGGTAAGTCTTCCTTTCAGGATTGCAATTCCCTTCTGCCCAGCTTGACATGCATATGCTTAGTCATGTGGAGTGTGTTTTCTTTGTTATGGGTTCTGTATTCCATTTGACACATCACCATGTTATTAGATGGATGTGTGTACACACACAGACAATGGAACATGATGTCTAATTCCATATCTGTGAATTCATGTACATATGCATGTGGATCTGAATGATATTTTACTTGTGGATCTTATATGTATTGTTATTTACTGAAACTTGCTACTTCTGACTTTGACAATAGAAACTGAAGCAAATATATACCCCATATTTTATGGTTTTTTTAATGAAGGTTTTATCAAGTCAATTATCAGATTTCTTGATGGGCTTATTTTTAATCTAATGAATGGATTATTTTGCTTGAATATGTGACAAGACTATTTGGGAGCCGGCCTCATTGCGATAGCATATGACTGCATATGGTCACCAAAATATAGATCTGGAAGTACCATAAAAAAGGACCCTGGAAGCTTGTGAATTAAATGCAATTCATTTCTTCTTGTTTCACCATTAATAAATGGGTTTTTTTAATTAAAATTGCAGAAGAACTTGGGAGCATTTTTAAAGAATTGATTTATTTGTAACCCTGTTCTGTAGATTTGCTTAAACCATTGTGATTTTCGTTCTTCCTTTATGTAAGTGAATATTGAAGGTTGAGAACCCTCTAGTTATTTCATGACAGCATGGGACTGTTTTGGTGTACCATTTTGCAAACATCACTCTTCAACAAACCCTCTATCCCTACTGCATCATTTGCAAGTTCACGACTAATGGAGGCATGAAGCTCTGATGTCAATTGATGCAGGACTGGGCAGCTATTGCTATGCCACTCCCTAGAGCACAAAATTTTAATGCCAACTATAACACAAAGGGTAGTATATTTGAACCCCAAGGTCAACTTCCAAGCCATAGCTTGAAAGAGATACGGATTCAAATCCGAAGGTTGATTCATGAGCCTAAGCTTGACACAGATCTGGGATTCTGCACCCAAGATTAAGCATAGGCACACATCCCACAATTTGGAGAAATATCTCTGAAATCTTATTTATATGAGTACATGTTAGAAGGAGAGGAGATACATGTAACTATAGACTCGACTTTGGAGATGCATGAGTTGCACTCCATCTCTGTGACAACTTCTACTACATCTGTAATTGGGCTTCACCTTGTCAATAACTATGTTCTAGCTTCTCTTAACCATGTTAGGATTGCACAATCTTGGGTTTGTTGAATAGGTAATCGAACAACCCAGCAAGCAGACATAATTTGATGTTTATCGGGGTTTGTTTCTCATCTTTGAAAAAGATGGGTTTGGATTTGGACTTTCTATTTTGTAGCCAATACAACTGATGCTCTTATTTTTGACCTGTAACGACATAGAAACTCCTAACAAGTTGACTCCTTAACAAGACTTCTACAGGAACATATAAATGGGCCTGGTGGGCAGGGGGATAGTATATGAGCCTTGTTTTGGATCCGGCCTGATTCAAACCCAATTCGTAATGTCCTCCTTCGGGTTGCATTTCATAATCTCTCTCTGTCCCTCCCTCCCTCCCTCTCTCTCTCTCTCTCTCTCTCTCTCTCTCTCATGCAGGCAGCTGTTAACATTGAAATCTAAACCACGTCACCCTCAAATAACCTAGTTGAAATATGCATTATGGCATTATGCAACTGCCTTCTGCAAACCCAACCTGCCCATCCCCCTCGGATTGCTATGCACCCAAATATTACTTTTCAAAATGGTATTTGGTCACATGCAAATTCACTAGGATGGCTTTGATTGTGTGAGTTTGATTCGTAAAAGGTCGCTGACCTCTTAAACAAGAGTTAGGATGATCTAATGGCAATGATTTCTTGACCAAGCCTAATCCACTATGAGGCCTTTCAATCATCTTATTGATGATGAAGGTCATGCACCTAGGTGGGCCAACGGGAAGGTGCTTGGATAACTTGCTAAGGTGTGCCTCATTTTGTTTCATGAATTCTACCCCAGTTTTGGGGCCCACCTGGATTGATGCTGATCATAGTTTGAGGGAAAGGGACAAATATGGTGTGGATGTGGCTTAGAGGTTGTTCAAATATCATGGAAATCAGACAATCCCAATCCTTGATTTAAGGTCATAGAAGCTCAATAGTTTTGTGTGCACAATTTTATGATAATTCATTCTTCAGCAGAAAATGTTCAAATCAGTGTCAAAAGGTGAGTGCCAATTCACCAGAAGTTAGTTTAGGGTTTGGGTGTGGATTGGTCATTAGGTAGGCCCATTATATAGAATAAATGTGAGGCTTGCTTTCTACAAAGTAGATCCATATATATTTTTTAAAATGTATTGGCCATTTGTATCGTGCCTTGAGTGAAAAAATCATTTTTCCAATCCCAAATTCACAAGCTGAGGCTCTGTTGATGATGATGATGGTGACTCTTTATTTATTAGCTAAAGAGTATGTGCTCATGCCTGTAATGTTGTATTCTTTTTCTTGTCAGATGTAGATCGGGACTCATGATTTTCTTAATCTACTTTTGAACTTATGTTTCAGGAGAACTATTTACCAATGTAGAGAAAGTCGTTGCTGAATGGAAAGATTTATTGAAGCATTACCTTCATTCTGTAGATGAGGAGGTCTGTGGTATAAATATTCTGTTTAACAGCTGTATGATTCATTTATTATGTCAGCTCTGCACTAAAAATATTTGATTGAACCCTTATTTTATTTCTGAATTATCCAATTTTATTTTTAAATGCCAATTTCAATTTGATTCCTTCGAACTGATAAGCGCTTCGACAATACACTTGTTATGCCTTCTTTTTTTTTTTTTAATTAATGTTTTTGTTCAAGTACTCTTTTTTCTTAGTCTGCTGTCTCAATTTATGTTTCTTTGTTAAACTTGTCTCATGATTGCTTTATTTTCTCTTGTATCTTTTTGCTACTACTACATGTTCTATAATTATACTAGAATGATGATTTTCTATTTTTTATTTTGCAGAGTGATCTATTGATAAAAATTTTTAGCATAGGGGCAGTAGTGGTTTGTGCTTGGTATCGTTGGGGTGAATCTATATCTCCTTTTTACATGCAGAATGATCTACTGATCAAATTCTTGAGCCTAGGGATAGCAGTTGGTTGATTTGGTATGGATCTGGGTGTATCTATACCAAACCTAACCCTACCAGACTGCTTTTAGGATATGTGATACCAAACCTACCCCATTACAAGTATGCGTGGGGTTTGAGTTTGGTTTGATCCAGTTGTCCCATGATGTGAGGGAGATTAAACATATCAAGATACAGGTTAATTTTTAATCCTCTATATAGTATTCTAATAAAACATAGTGGGTTTTAAAGTAGATGGGATGATCAAAACGCAGACTCAAGCCAATTCCACTGAACCACTGCCAAACCCATCCAAAATAGGGTCGGCTTGGGTTGTATGACCCAGTAAGTTGATCCATTGATCTCTACTTGAGAGAGATTAAAAAGGTTCGTCATGATGCAGTTGGTTAGAAATGATCCGTTCAAAAGAAAAATGCTGTTACTTATTTAAATCATGCTCTCTCTCTCTCAGTAACTTGTATTAATACAAATCACTAATCATCACAAGAGATACATACTCTCTCTCCCTCTCCTCTCTCTCTCTCTCTCTCTCTCTCTCTCTCTCTCTCTCTCTCTCTCTCTCTCTCTCTCAGTAACTTGTATTAATACAAAGCACTAATCATCACAAGAGATACATACTCTCTCTCTCCCTCTCTCTCTCTCTCTTTATCAGTAACTTGTATTAATACAAATCACTAATCATCACAAGAGATACATACTGACAGGTGAAAAACTTGTATTAATACAAATCACTAATCAGCACAAGAGATACATACTGACAGGTGAAAAAAAAAATAATCATAGTTTCTCAACCCATTGGCTTGACTACAATCCTGCTCAAGTCGACTCAAATCAGTTGGATTGTGTGTGACTAGGTCACATAGTTTATCTTCCAGCTACAGAAGGCTGGCTTTTATATCTATTTTTTCTTTCTTTTTCTAGCAGAAATGAAGTTACCTTAAAAATTTATATAACAAGAGCTTCATCTTGAGATCTTAGGAAAATTAAATGAAGAGAAGCAATACAACGAGAGTCGTGGTAAGGAAAAACAGAGGTATGTATAATCTTTTTTAGTTTATTAGACTGCCATCTTTAATTATTCCTATAATTTTGACCTCAGAAAAGTTGCCCATTTGATTTTAGTATTTTTCATTTTTGGCTCTCTTATTGGTAGCATGAAAGAAAAGAATTCATTTATAAGCATAACACCCAAGTGATGCAGCCAGAAACATAGGTCCAGCTAGATTAGGCGTGTGTTGAAACACCCCAATTGGAGCATTTAGGGATTTGGTATGTTCCATGAAACTTTAGATCAGCTATAACCTATGGAGCATAATGTTGGCCAATCAAGAAGCAACACATGCACAGACTGAGTGTAATAGAGATGAGAACGTTGAGGTAAATGTATGGTAAAATTAATAGGATAGAATTAGAAATGAACACTTTTGGGAGCACTTAGGAGCATTTAGGGGTAGCATCAATAGTTGATAGTACAAGAGAAATCCATTTGAGATGGTTTGGACATGTCCATTGCAGGTGAGGAAGAGTTTTTCCATTTAGGTTGATGGCCTGCCAAGGGGAAAGGGTAGGGCAAAGAGGATGTGGATTGAAGTAGTAACAATAGATATAAAGAAATGTAACCTACCCAAGATTTGGCTTAAGATAGCTCGGAATAGAGAAACAAAATTCATGTAGCCAACCCTAACATAGTTGGAACAAGGCTTTGTCGACGATGATGATAATCTCTTTTGTACTACAAGAAAATTTCACACGTCTTTAGTTGAAATAGCAGTTTTATTTGTTATGATTTTATAAGTCAATTTTAATTCATATCGTTTACTAAATTGTTTGGACTGGTTTTTGGTAAATTATATTGAAAGCCTTAAGGTTGGTGGCATTTCAGTTTGAAGTGATCCAGAAGTTTGAAGAGATGTGCTTGGAATCTACCAAAGTATTTTCTCCATTATTTGCAAAGGTATGTGTGAACATATTCTTGGAAAACTGTATTAATGTACCAGCAATTGACATGTTTACGGTTTTTTTTTTTTTTTTATTTTGACCGAAGAGCTGAACCTAGTGTGAGTTCAGGAGTTGTTAATTTAAGGAGTTGCATTCCAATGTTATATAGGCAATATCTTTAATAGATTACACTGGTGGCTTCTCCATAAATAACTCATTATCAATAGAAATAGGAGTAACTTTTAACCGACTGAGGTAACAACACGACCGAGTAACACAAGTGGGATTATACGTATTTGATTGAATGATTACTTTCATTAAAAGAAGAGCAAGCAGTACCTGAGAGCTATACTGACAAAGGTAGCAACCCAAAGGACAACAAGAAACCAAGCAAACCAAAACACCCCCATAATAAGTACTGCAATAGAAAGAGCAAAAGAGAGAAACAGACGCTACAGCCCCACACTTAACCCAACAATTTCTTTCCAGTTTCGCATGATTTGATCAACTGAGAAATGTTGGAATAATCGACATCCAACTTGCAACTGAGAATTTAATCTTTTCACAGAAACTCTCACCTCTTCCCCACCCCTTCAAAGCATCTAGCATTCCTTTCCTTCCAAAGAGTCCAAATAACCGTGAGGAAAGCTATATTCCACATTTCCTTGGGATGACTAATAGAGGACTTCCAAGACTTAAAAGAGATCTTGGATCAACCTTGGAAAGCCCGGCTACATGAAAACAACCCAAGAACTGAATTCCAAATCATATTGGCAACCCTGCAGTTTGGCGTAAGATTATCTACCGTCTCCTCCTCCTCCAAGCACATGGGACATGCATTCACCAAGATATTCCCTGTGTGTCTCGGGTTATCCATGGTAGGATTTTCTTTTGAAGTGGGATTATACTTGTGAAAGTTATGATAGAATGACTTTCTTGTGTCACCCAACTGTTTTTGTCAATTAAGAAAAAGAAGTGGTTTTAATATCAAGTCTTCATATATGGTGTATAACTTTGTCAAGGAAAAAAGGGGAATGTTTCTGAACAATTACAATTTTCTAATTGAACTGATACAAAATGATTTCATTAATTGGAAAATTCCTTTTTGCCTTTCATTTTTCTATAACAAATGGTAATAGAGATTGTATTAAAAAAAAAAAAACAGAGAAATAAGAAAAAGGACAGAGTTAAAATAACAAAAAGAAGAGAGATGATTCCCACAATGAGATGACCTAAGTAACAAAAAATAGAATCACCATGACACCATAATAATCAAACAATTACACATCAAACTTCATCCCCACACGTAAGAGTTTGCTGGAGTTTGCTGCTTACCACATGTGAAATGGACACCTTTTCTCCCACCTGAGCATGTTCAATTTGTCTAACCAAAGCTTATTCTTCCAGGGCCCAATGCACCCACACCCACCTCACAATACATGCAGAATTACTACAGTTCAAATTGATGGAGAGGAGAGTGATATCATATTTAAGACAGACCGTTCCTTTCACTTTTCTTTTGTTCTGCTCACAGATCCTTAAAAGCACTAGGAATGTAGGGCGAGAGTCTGGCTCGTAAAATTTTTCATTGACCTGATGGGAAATTATTTTACTGATTGAAACATTCATTTTCTTGCCCTTGAGGATATGAAACATAAGTTAACTTTGAATGAGTTGCTTTTACGCATTCGTTTCAATTTTACTTTAATATCCTCCAGCTGACATTATGAAGATATGCCAACATATGTTTTTAATTATTTTCCAAAAAAGCACTCTGTTAATCTTATTGTTTCGTCCACAAGGTTGCAAGTTTAGTTGCCTATAAGAAGAGGCTAAATCTTTTGAGCAAATTCTGGAGCACATTAAATCCTGATGTCATTATATATTCATCTTATTCGGCTTGCTCTTTTTGAACTTTGAAGAAAGCCTTTTTATACTGAGTGAGCTTTGGAATTTTGCTGTATGATAGATCTTGCATGAACTTTATGACAAAGAATTAGTGACAGAAGATGCTATTCTCCAATGGGCATCAGAGAAAGAAAGTGCTGATGAATCTGACAGAGTATTTGTTAGGCAGTGCGAAACTTTCATCAAGGTACACACTTGGGGTGTTTTTATGCTCTCTAATAACTTACTAAAGATTGTGACAGTCATTCCCTTCTGTTTCTTTAGCTTATGCACAATTTGCAGTTCTAGACAATTTTAATTTCACACTCATTAAGAATTTTTGGCACTCCATCTTTTTGTGATGTTGGAGAATTCACTAGGCAGCAAAGCAGAATTAAATTCAATGCACTGCATGTCTACCATTCAGGTTACCCAACTTAGAAATGATTCCATATTTGGTAGGAAGTATGCATATTCTTCTATCCAATGGGCTAGTAGCTCATAATCTTTTCTTGGGCTACAAACCGTGTGGGTCTATGATTCCATCTCCCTTCCTAACATCCACCCACTACTGTTGCGAATTGGCACCAAACCAGAATTTGACACTCGTCCAGATTATATCCATCGTTTGATTTTATATTGTTTAAAATTATTTATCCACTTTCAATCTTTAGGCCTTAATATCTACATCATATCATGGCTAATCAGGCTGATTTTTGGTCCACCCCTTATCCAAGTTTGGAGCTTTCCATCCCTCAATCCCAATAATTGCCATGCTCCTTATCAGACCCAAAGGAATCTCGCTCACAATATGGATGAGCTACTTGGCTTCACAGATACTAGTGTTACTTTTACATGTAATGTAATCTTTCAAGTCATAATACAGAAGAATGAAGCATTAATATCCAACCTCAGTCAGTTGTTATGATTACCTCTAAATATCAAGAAATGCATTTTATGAGATGAAAGCGGAAAACTGAAGCACACAGTCCATTGTACTGTTCAATAATCTTTCCTTCCTCAAATGGTTCATGATTGCATGTCCTTACTGTTAAAGTTGTATGTTCGCAACATGTTATCCCTTAACCCCAGAATGGCATGTGTTTTTTTTTTGGATGTATGAATACCCCCATTGGAACCATGCATTCCAGCTCATGATAAGGTTTTTCAGATTCATGGTTCCTATTGGCATGGCAAACATTGTTATTGTCTGTGACCGTAATTAGTTAAAACATTAACACTTTCTACTGAAATTGAGTGCAGTGGCTGAAAGAAGCCGAGGAAGAAGAATGACGCCAAATAAGTGTCACCCAGCTGAATTCCATATTGCAAACTTCTTTCCTGCACAGTTGTAAGTTGCAACTGCCTATATGTGGGAAGCCATTTGAGATCAACTCTCTGGTGAAGATTCATGTGGTAACGCGAGCGGGCGGGCGCTGCTTCAGAGATTCTAGTGCAAATCCAGTTAGTGCTGTTGGTGATGATAGAAGAGAGTTTGTTGACCAAAAAATGGTGGTTGTTATGTGTGTTTCGGGAGTATATATTAGTTTCATGAACAGTCAAATTTTGACTAGGAATTTATTCAAATATGATACCATGATTACTTAATCGAGCCCTGCTGATCTAGGCTTACCATTTGTCATGTCATGGGCTCCCCATTAATCTTCCTAGAGCTCATGAAATCTGAAAACATTTCTAAATAACGAGTGGGTTAAAAAAAAAAAATAAAAGCCCTTTCATGGTCTTGATGTTGTACACATGGGGAGTGTGGTTCAAACGAATTCCATCACACGATGAAATGCCGTAGAAATCTCCGATTGGAAAAATAAAATGAAATTATGTGGGAGATTGTTGGGATAACCTCGATGATTTTGGTTGGGAGGGATGGGATCAGATTCATTTAACCCTGGACCCGCTAAAAATTCATTGAAGCTCCGTAATATAATCCAGATCGTATTAAATTTTAGAATACATTTCGACCTTCCGACTGTCATTAACCTGGGTCGGGCTGAGCAATACCCAGGACCGAGCCCAGAATTTAAACAACAAACAACAGGTTCAATCCTGGGCCAAGCCCACTAGGGCCATAAGTACCTGGCCCGATCCTAGCCTACCAAGAATAGGTTAAGCCCGAGTCCAGTGGGTAATAAGTGTTCAACTACATTGTTTCTTACTGGCTGTCTACCACTTAATCTGAGCCCGGCCCATATCTTAAATTGGCACAAAGTTCACCAGGCCCAGCCCGAGTAATTGGGCTCGAGCTGATCCGATCCATGAACACCCCTAAACCTGCAATATAGGCATCCCGTCGATTGGTCACCATTTGATAATTAGCACATCTTTTGATGACGTTGGTTCATATTGAATTGAGGCCCATCAATTATGGGTTTACTACTCATTACTCAAAAACCTAAATTTTATCCCCAGTAGATCACCATCACGGTGAGTCCTTGGGTGGATATAGGCATAACTGAATCTCGTCCAAGTGATGATGAGTCATCAAAAACTTCGGAAAATATCACGTGTTTCAATCACGCGATCCATCAGCTTAAATAGCAGATCTCTAGGGTAGACAGGCAGCTTGTGGTGAATCTGAATGAACACAATCACCCCAGATTGTAAACGACCCTGCTATCAACGTCAAGACCATCACATTTTAGATTTCAAGCTTCTGAGCAAACCAAAAAAGACAGATGAAGTTTAGATTTCAAGCTTCTGAGCAAACCAAAAGACAGATGAAGCTTCCAACATTTACATACTGCAAATTACAAAATAGAAAGGGGACACAAAACTTCTTTGACATAAAGACACTGGTTTTAGAACACAAACATAGCCAGCCACATACTACTAAACTACAAAACACTTAAAATTGGTCAGAAACTTGGCCTGACATTACTAAACTACGACACACTAAGACGTGAGAAACTTGACCTTATTTATTTCTTCGCCTTCTTTGCTCCACCCCTGCAATAACATCACAACAAGTTGCACTGATTAAAGACTTGACTCCATAATTATAAGCTAAGAAAACTCAAACCATTAATAAAGAAAATAATATGGAGCCACAATAGAGGTCTTTTGATTACTCTGAAGGCTGAGGTGGGGTAACCGCTGCCACTCGCTCTCCGGGTCCCTGCAGCCATCCAACGATATATGTTAAAACTTTGCCAAATCAAATCTCACCAGGCAACAAAATGTATATACATGCATTAAATTGTAGACTAACCTGGGCTAATCGCTCTTCCCTCCGTGCAATCTTCCTTTCCCTGCTGGCCTTGCTCTTGGCTCTCTTGGCTTCAAATTGATCAGAAAGAGTCTTCTCTCTAGCCTTCTCAGCCTTTGATTTGTGGATGCTCTCCATCAACACACGCTTGTTCTTAAATACATTACCCTTAACCTTCATGTACATATCATGATACATGTGCTTGTCAATCTTTTTAGATTCCCTGTACTTGCGCAACAAACGCCTTAGCACCCTCATCCTCCTCATCCACAGCACCTTGGTTGGCAGCCTCGCCTCCCTCGTACCTTTGCGCTTACCATAACCCGAGTGTCGACCCTTCCTCTTTGCTTCCATAGCCCGACGCGCCCGTGAACGCGAATGGATCTTCGTTGGCTTCTTGATAACAAATCCATCTTTCACAAGCTTTCTTATGTTTTGTCCTGCATACCATAATAAAGGATATTAAAGAGATGTAAAAGAGTAAACCACCATGCTAGCACATGACAGGATTCCCACTTGACAAATGAAGCATGCCAAGAAACTGAGCAAAATTAAAGCCAGTGTAGCAGGTGTAAAATTCTTTCCACTTCATGAAGTGTGAAGAATCCACAGAACAAAGATTTGTATCTATAACAGATGCCAACCTTGGAAACTGTCACAGATATCAAATCTTCTACTTTGTAAAGGACACATTTATTCCTTTCATTGAGTTTGTTTTGTATTGACAAGCTGGATTCATGTTAACAATATAGTTTCTTGGCTCTCGAGTCTGGTATTGACCAGCTGGTTTCATATCAACAATATTTTGTCTCGGAATAGAAAAAAAAAAAAAAAAAAAACACAAGTACTCAATGAAAAATTTTCAAAATCAAGCAGTGTCGCAATAGCATTTTGCTTATAACATAGCAGAATCTGCTACAATATGAAACCAGCTATTGGTGAATATATTGTAGAGCCAAAGAACAGTTCATCAAGATCTTTACCATATAATAACCAAGCTCAAACATCTGCTAAGAGTTACAGAAACGGGAAACGGAAAACGTAAATGACAACAGAAATTAATAAAGAGATCATATTAAACACACTGTACAATAAAACCAGTGTGTTTAATACAGAATCTGCTACAGTATGAAACCAGCTATTGGTGAATATATTGTAGAACCAAATAACAGCTCATCAAGATCTTTACCATATGATAACCAAGCTCAAACATCTGCTAAGAGTTGTGGAAACTGAGAACGTAAATGACAACAGAAATTCACAAAGAGATCATATTAAACACACTGTACAACAAAAAAAATAATGAAAAAACCAAAGAGGAAAAAGAACATGATTTCACCCAATTGGTATCCCAATATCAAGAATTGGGCTCAGACAATGATGGAAAGAATATCAGAAAGAAGATGATGCACTCACAAAATCGCTATCCAATATCAATAATCAGGACTTGGAAGAGAAAAAAAATAGTGATAAAGACTCTCACTAGAATTTGCCATTGAAATCTCGCTTGTTTCATTTGGATCAAGCCAAACTTTTCCCTTTCCACACTTCAAAACACTAGCGGCTAGCCGCTTTTGCAGCTTCAGTGACACCATGATGGTGGCAACAAGCAACTCCTACAAAATCAAAGAGCTGAGAATGAGCATTTCTGCACAAACACAGTAGCAAAGTTATCCAAAATGCACCACTTATAAAGGATTTCCTTAGTTCTCCACCGATATCATATCCGAGACAAATATTTTCACTTTGAAGATGCCTTTCAATCTTTACAGATTCTGTGCAAATTTTGAACCCATCTTAACAAATCTTGCCCTTGATTGACCACATAAAATTTGAACCCATCTAGCTAGAATCTGATTTTGGAAGACCCTCAAAGACAGCAGCACTAGTAAACAGCAGGTTGGTCTTGAGGAGTCCTTTTAAAAAAAAACCCTAAACCCTCCATTGATTAGAATGTAAGATAATATTCAAGGCTCACACATATGACATGAATAAGTAGAAAGAAAGATAATTTGCTACAAGAACTACAGGGAATGTAACAGTGCAAAAGTAGCCACATCAAAAAATGGTACTATAGATGAATCTTCCCATCCATATCTATAACAGGACGAGATGGTCATGGGATATTCAAAAAAAAAAAAAAAAAAAAACGAAAGCACGAACGAGTCCTGATGCATTAAATTCGAGATTCCCAATCAGTGATTACTGAAGATAGTCACAAATAGATCATGCCAAATAGGCTACGATGCAAAGGAATCCATGAAAATCTTGACAAGAAAGAGAATCAAAGGAATCCATGAAAATCTTGACAAGAAAGAGAATCAAAGGAATATTGCAGAAGAAACAGAAGATTAGGGCTTCCTCTTTTTTTTTGGGTACTTACAAGTTGCAACCCTCCGAAGAACAACAGCTGCGGATAGAGAGAGAGAGAGATTAGGGTTTGGAGAAGCCAAGGACAGGAGCCACCTGTATTTAGCGGACAGCTGGGTCGAGCGAAATCTCTTGATATTACTAAATTACCCCTGGCTCGGTTTGCTGCAGTTAAGTATGGTAGTTTGCACTGATACCCAAGTTATCTACTCCTTACTTGCAGGTCCACCTATATTTATAAGGTGCCCAGCCAGCCATTGGTTTTAAAAATAGGTCGCCCTGTAATGGCGCATTGGGAATTTTTTTTTTTTTTTTATTCACCTACACAAGCGTGTCGGATCTCAAGAGAGAATCCACACACGTACGTGAAGATAGTCTGCATAAGCGGAAAAAAAGCCTATATAAGTTAAAAAAGGAGCCCACACAAATGGAAAGATGTATAGCGTACCTAAAGTTCGAATCCTGGACAGTCAGGTGAGAACTGCCGCCGCTTATGAGTGAGGTAAGTGGCCATTCTTGCATTGGTTTTGTTTTAGAGTAATTTAAATGGGTCAAAGGTGAACCCTAAGTTCGACCAAATCCACAGGTTTAGAATACCATTTCGCGATGTTAGCTAAAGCTAGCGTGTTGGCTCTAATAAAAGAGTTGTACTAAATTAATTGCTAATGAAAATTAGTTTTATATGACATTTGTAGCCATATAATCCAAGCAATAATTAGAAGTTGCCCTCTGAAATTTTATTTATATATATTTTTAGATGATGTCTTTGCTAATATGACAGGCTAGGCTTTTGACCATAAACTAGGCCCAGGTTCAGACAAAAACCCAAGGGCCTAAAAAGTAAAAACAGAGAGTCAATCCAATCCAATCAATGTTTGCTTAAACTCTATATTCGGCCCTTGCTAACCGGAACCTCCCCACCCCGTCCCCAATCCCGCTCTCATTTCGAAAATATAGATCCGTCTTTGGAGCGCGGTTCAAAGATGCTCGGGGTGCTGATCAATTAAATATGAAGCGAACCGTACTGAATCTTTAGTTTGTGGTTTTTTTTTTTTAAGCTTAACATTTATCTTTTAAATGAAGAAACTTCTTCTAACTTATTAATTATTTTCTATTTTATGTGATCAAATTGCAAAGTAATTATTTTTTCCTCCATTTTTGACACTTGAATATATGGATAAGATATATTTACGCCATAGTTAATTATTTCCAAACCCACAAGCACTATGTTATATAGGCGTAATAAGGGCACTTATGTCAGCCAATGAGCATCCCAACTAGTGATTCAGCCGTTGAATTTTCCAATTGATATAAGTGATTTAATGTGCTGCAACATGATGAGTACCGAACATCATCGAGTGATTGTTTTTATATAAAACAAAACTTGCATTACTTCCGGGACTAAGTTGGAGAATATGATAATATCACAAACACTTGAATTTTTCACATTTCAGTTTCTTGGGAGGCAAGTTTTTTTTTGGTAGGTATAGGTACATTATTTCAATCGGCAACCTTGGTCTAAATTGATTAAATAATAAACACACAGAGTTACATAAATGCTGCACCATCTAAAGGATTGAAAATTGTATCCACTTAAATTGTGATCCAAGTTATCATCATAGTTCATTAAACAGATTGCATTGCCCATGAAAATGTGCAGCTTTCAAATTTTCAAATATATCACCGTTAGAAATCTAGTCCATCGACTACTGAAACCCCTCTAGAGGGTCTTAAGTTTGACCGGTGTATTCCCTTTTCTTGGTGCCCAAGCTGTTCCTGGTTTATCATCACATCAGGGTATTGGATGCGTCTGGGCCTTTGTAAGCCTAGGCTTACACTTCAAGCCCAAAGGCCAAACAGGTTGTATCTAAGCCATCCATACTTAAACGGGTCTAGCAATTGCCCGTGCCGGCCAAAAATATTTCAATATATTAAACAGGCTCAATCCATTCGAATGTGTGTCAATCTTCGGGATTAGTGACTATCAGGAGGTTCCATATTAGTTGTAAAATTTGGATGGGTTGCTAGTTGGGCCCCATAAAAAAGCTCTCACATAATAGGTGAGAACTAGTTCTCACTTGAATATTTCCCAACATATATTTTCTTCTTTTGGAGCAACCCATAAATTGTATTAATGTTAAGAATATAGATGTATGCTTATACCGCATATGCCAGTAAAAAAAATCCACATTGCTACAAGATATTTCTTGAATATGAATATAAATATGAAAAAGAATATGTGAAGACATACATGGATCCACAACATTGACTTTAGGCTCAGAATTTCTGGCACCAACTGGTAATTGGAGCTGTAGATATTGAGAAGAGAGAGAGTTAAAAGGGTTAATTGGACAAAAAATCATTACAAGGAACAGTTGGAATGTTAACAAAATTCTTGGAGTCAGTCAACAGCATCATTGGCGTTTCCTTTGGTAGAGCGAATAACCAACAAGAGCAGACATAAAAAATGTCCATAGTACCTGAAAAGACACCGGGGAAAAAAAAAATTACCGACCCAATTCTTGGTGGATTGAGAATCCATTGCCAAAAAATTATCAAGCTGAATATTAGAAGCCTTCTGCCCAGTTTTGGTCTATTTTGCCAATGTAACAAAATAAGAAAATGACATGGCTGGTGAATTGGAAGAGATGCTTTTCTAACTTCAAAGAAAAAGAATTCTTGTGAATATCTTTTCAATTGCCAATTTCTAGAAAGTAGCACTGTCATGGTGTGTTTCACTCAAATAAAGTTCTTGTCTCTTTTTAACCCCCTTAATCGCTTCTATCTTATCCTATTCAATTTCTCAGTGGGTTAACAGATAAACGAGTCTTAAGCAAGAAAGGCAAACCCATACTGTATTGATTGCATGCCACCGTTCTAGCCTTTTGATGCGCGATTGTATATCTTCAATAATGCCCTCCATTGGTACAGCTTCCCTGCTTGGTGAAGATTCAGAACCTGAGCTTCCACCCTGTTTCACACCCAAATGTTCACAAATAGACCACATGATCCAATATGCAAATATTCTGAAGCATCTAAAATAAAAATATAATGTACCAAGTCAATTGTGCATACAAATGAGTAGATACATTGGATGCATTTTTAACACCGCTACCTCTAATTGGTATCTTTCTATTAAGGTACCAAATTAAATTACCAGATCCCATTCTAATGTCGCAATTTGGAGACATCATTTCTGTGGTAGCTATAATGCATCCAGGAAACTAGAACTCATTTAGGACCATTTGCAGTCGCTCTTCATATGAACAGATACTGAAGGGTACTGTTTCAAGGTACTACTAATTTTCCTACAGCTCCAACGCCTACGAGGATTGGATAGGTGATTTATAGATCAGAGATTTGCTAGACTATTAATTTCAAGGTATTGTTAATTTTCCTACAGCTCCAATGCCTATGAGGACTGGATAGGCGATGTTATAGAGCAGATACTAGCTAGACTATTAATTTATTGAGACACAACTAATTTTAAGGTGTTATTTTCCATGGTCTGTATTCTTTCAGCTTTCCTTAGATATATGAGAGGCGAACTATATTACTAGAAGTTATTACAACACAAAGGTCAAGTAGCCAAGAAGTTGCAGCCAAGCAACCCCTTGTGTGGCCAGAGCACTTGCTTCCATTCCAGCAGATTGAATATATTGAAATAAAGAAAAGAAATACAAGCGCTTGCACAACTAATAGCATCCCTTATCTGCTCATACACAGGGAAAGCCTCCATAGATGAGGGACCACTTCTGTCAGCCCATTTCAAAGTGCCCAAGTCCCCATCAAATGAAAACACATGAACAATTTGATTCAAGGATGAGTGAATGACAGAAGCGATCTCCTCTAAAAGAAGAGAGTGGCTGACATAAAAAGAGATGCCACTGAGAGGCTTCACCAGATTATAAAATTGAATGACCACTGAGTCCTAACACAGCATTACTTAGTGGCATGCACCTGTATCTTAGCTAATCCACACAAACTACATAATTCAATAAGGTAGCAACAATTCAGAGCTACTCACTCAGGCACATTATCAGTATGCCGCATTCTTGTGCCCAAATGAACAACCATTCTATGGTTTGCTATTACTTGTGCATGGAAATGTTTACCTATACTTCAAAAATCCCCTACTTGTTAATGACAATTTCAGCAGTCCTTCACTTTGGCAACCCCCCCACCCCCGTGCAATAAAAAAAAAAAAGTTAAATTCCTGGTTCCACCCCTGCTTACAAGCAAAAATATTTTGCACGGAATATAACGATAAATAAGTTACTCAAGATTTCCCTGCTAAGATTATACTGTTGTTAGGTTTATACCATATATTCTGTTGCATTTATTTAGCATGCATGTATATTCAATTCTCAATTCTTAACATATTTTATCTAGTGAAAGGAACATACTTGAGATTGAATAAATTCTACAAGTTCTTGCAATCTTGTAGCTTGTTGACCATGAATTCCTGTGGATCTTCTTTCAAATGCTGGCAGGCTTTCCAGAATAATCTGAAGATATGTCTGTAGCATTAAACACAGAAGTCAGAAATTGATTCTCATGGGGGATGCAATGCAACAAATGCCAAAAGGGGAAAAAGAAATCATGACTTGTAGTTCAGAGATATATCCAAGTAACATAAACATGTAAATATTTATAGGGAAACCTTTGTGGTATATGAACCATCTAGGTTGAGAGTGGAACCAGCAGCTGCCACTATTTCTTTATTTGTTCCTTTAATTTGGAGGTAAGGGCTAGGAACATCTTGGAGATGATCGACCTCAATAAGAATCTAAAGCAGAAGAGAGCAAAGTATTGTTAGTGTACAGTATATTTAAGTAGATATACAGGCATAGATTCTCATAGCCCATTAAATTGATAAGCATCATATCCAAAGATAGCAGTGATATGTTCAGTTTGTAGCATAGATATAAAGTGTTCCAGAATTCATCAATTCACAGAAGTTGATTTAAATACTTGATATTTTCTGCATTTCTTTTTAAATTCCCAGGCATTTGACAAGTCTTTCTCAATGCATTTATATGCAATTTCATTAGGTGGGAAATCAAAACTCAGGACTTGGTCACTCATAGTTGATTTCGATTCCTTTTTGCCAAAATAACCAATTAATTTCTGGGCCCAAAGATAACTACACATGTAAAAATTTTCATCCTGGATTTTGTTCCATTCCAGTCGATTTCAGTCAGTTTTGGCATTTCAGCCTAGATTTTTATGTTTTATTCTAAAAAAAACAAACTGAAGAGCAGGGATCTTTTGTAATTTTTTTTTTAATAAAATACATGCAAAGCCCCAAACTTTATGTAAACTAAAAAAGAATTGCATGCCATATTACGAGTTGAGATTAGAGAATACATTTCTAATTTCACGTTGTCATGTATATATAGATTTCAAATTATTCACTTGGTCTGTAGAATAACATATTGCACAATTGATCGAGTAGAATAAATTAAATGTATATAATTTATATGATATTTTTATAAAATTTAATATATTCTATAATATTACATATAAATTATATGATATTTTAAATTTAAATTTTATACTTTTTACACACACATTTATTATATACATTATTATTTATTTATTTCTCCAAAACAAAACTTCAAAATGTATCATCAAAATTCCATATTGGCAGAAATATTTCAGTTTGGGGCCAAAACTGAACTAGGGTCCGAAACAGAATTGACAACTATGAGTCACAATTCAACTAGTACAACTTGTTTGAGACATTCTGCGAATCGACCTTTTCATCATGCAATTCAAACAAGTCTCAGAGCAACTTGGTTGGGTCATTGGACTTGGTGGAGTGGTGACTCAGTCAGCAAAACTAAGATTTGATTCCTCAAATTCCTTCTGATCAAAACATGTGTTGAGCTAACTTAAGATGTATTATGCAATACACCAATTTCATTTAACTAAGAACATTAACTTTACAATATTTAAGGATAAAGTGTAGAAAATAATCTTTCATAATAAATCTAAAACTACAAGAGTTAATTCTGTAGCATAATTTCTCCCAAAATAATTTAATGCCAACCATGCATCATAGTGATCGCACTACCAATTCCAACATCGGATGATTTCCATGGTGCTTACCAACAAATAAATGGTCCCCATTATGACTCCCAACATATAAGTTTTAAGTGGGTCCTATCATGATTACAAACATTTGATGAGCCCCATCATGATTACCAACATTAGAAGGTCCAGCAATTGCAACATCAGGCAGGTTAGATTGTATTTAACAAGAAGAGGTGTGTTTAGTGAGAATCAACATTTGATGGATTCCACCATGTACCAATATTAGATGGATCCCACAGTTATTACCATAACTACATGGGTCTCATCACAATTGCCAACATCAAATGGATCCTACACTGATTTTAATATTAGATCGATCCCTTAATGATGTGTAACAATAGATAGGACCCATCTGATATTACCATTAGATGTATAACACCATTGCTTGCTTAGGAATGCTTTGTGGACCCATCATGACTAGTAACATCAAATGGATCTCAGTGTGATTTTTAGTATTAGATGGTCATACTGAATTCTAATATTAGAAAGGTCCCACCATGATTGACATCATCAAATGGATCATATCATTATTGCAAACAGTAGCTGGGTTTCATCATGATAAGCACTATTTGCCTATTTGGTGTGCCTATTACCATGGGTCTCCATTATTTGTCAATGTTAAGTGAGCTCAATTTAACTACCGTAGTCCGTGATTGCTAATTGGTGGGTTCCACAATGTCAATCATTTCTAGTTCTCTATCCAATTGTTGGTTTAGGTATAACATCGATGAAATCTTCATAATTTGTCAAACGCTTTAGGTCTGGGTCTGTTGAAATTTGTAGAAATTGTCAAACATCACAGTTGGCACAAAATTACAATATGGAAATATTTTCTACACCGATGAAAATCTAATAATATTTAAATTTGTTTTTCATGTATCCAAGATTCCAAACATCCCCTTAGAAAGACATAGCTACCAATTAAAAAAAATTAAACAAAAGAAGTAAAAGAGAACTTTGGAAACAGAGTCACAAATGTTCACAAAGAGATCAAATATAATGGATTTCTACAGGATGCATGCAAAAGTCTTGGCATGCTGCAAACTAGACACCCAGTTAAAAAGGTGCTTATATGCACCCAACAACCATGTGAATATCTTCTGATCGCAACAGCCAAGAAGGCTTATTTAAAATAATGTGCAGTTTTTAGCACATCAGAAGACACACTTCCCATCTATGGCATCTTAAACAAAAGAAAATTTAACAAAAATAAAACTAAAAACCTTGCAATCTTGATAAATTAATGCACTTGCTTCAATGTATGCTACAGCTTGATACCTGAAATAAAACATTTAAGAAAATAAATATCACCTAACATTAGTGCCAAGTTCATCCAGTATTGTGATATATAATGTTTTTCAGTTAATTAAAGAAGGCATTCTAATCAGGAGGTTTTCAAAATTTTCAGGTTTTCCTTGGGATATTAATAGAAAAGTACAAAGAAAATAAGATGATTAAGAAATAATTAAAAATCTATTTTAAAAATGCAAAGTATAGACATATATTAAGTAAATTCATGAAAATATCACATACTAACACAACAATAATGCAGTAATTCTAAAAATATCATGGTAAACTTCATTTTTATCATGCTTTTATTTATCAAATAATTTTTTGCATTATAATTATCCTGGAAAAAGTGCTCTTCCCCACAAAAACTTAGTCACACATGCATGCTTGCAAACGCATAGAAAGGTATATACACGCACACACATGGTGGTAGGTTTTTACAGTAGAATGCATTAAGCCGACCTGAGATCTATGGGATGAGGCTAAGATGATGTTTACACATTTTCAATATGACAGTGATATTTGTATCAGTGGATCCAAGTAGTCAAAAGCAACTAACCCCACACGCTTGCTTACCCGAGGTTCAGAAGGCCAGCTACAGTGCTAACACTGATATCAAAATCCACTTTCGGCTGTACAATAAAGTTTCCTTCCCTTATAGGCTAGACAAAGAAAGTTCAAAGTGAGAGTGGCATACAGCATAAACCATCCCGACACTCTCCAAGCCCAAAAGAAAAGATCGAACAAAAAAACACTTTTTGAATGACAATACCAACCTCCCGTATTAGCAATGCAAACCTGCCATCACAAATTCTAACACGTATGCACTCACTATCAGCCAACTGTCCATTAGAAGTTGTTCCAGGAAGCCGTAAGTATATATCAGTAAAGTTCTGGACAGAACTATAGACTTTCCCAGGGTCAAGCACTTTCATTATGTCTTGATATGCCACCTGATATAATGCTCAAAGTAAAAAAACAGTGGGGTATGAATGACCAGTGCAATAAGAGTTGGGGACAAATGCACTACTAGATACTGTTACCTGTTTATTACTTTTCAAAACAAATAGTGAACTTTCAGGAGAAAGCACAGGATCAAAGTCATTTCGAATTTTAAGCTGCATCAAGAAAATAGTATCAAGGAAAAGTTACCCTTCTATCAAGGAGAAACAAGATAATCATTCATGTCATCAATGAAGAACAAACTCCAAAGATAAATAACATATACACACTCTGGAAACAAGCATAGCAATCACAAACAAGACCAAATAGCCTCCTGTTTACTGACATGTGCATGAACAAGATGGGGTTCAATATGCTGCTGGAACATTGGAAATACTGTTGTCATGATTTCATTCTGAGAAATAGAACATCCAATACGGTTCTTGTCCCTCTGAACTCTTGCAATCAAATGTGAATGCAGACCCCCAACCTGTTTTTTGCAAAAACAGTTAGCCCAGATAGCTTTGAAGAAAACCATAAAAGCTGAAACAAGGAGCAATTGTGCAGGAGTTTTTAAGGCTTACAACAGCTATCCATAAATCAAGTGATTTTCGAATTTCAGGATGTAAAGCATATACCCCTTCAAAAATTACCTGGCCACAAATAGTAGAGAAAAGATTAATAGGTCAAAGCAGCTTAAACAAAACAAGGGAACCTTAACACACCAAAGTGGATATAGAAAGTTTATCTCACAAATTGGAATAGGTCCTAAACACTTTAATTACCAACTATTTCACACATACCACATGCCTCCTCGCCCCTCCTCCTTAAAAACTGAACTCATTCAAATTTTGCTCCAATGAAGTGCACTTCACAGTTGGATTAATCACATGTAAATTCACAATGATCTGTGTTTAACATGCGATCAACCTGATGGTGGTTCCCACTTCCCACTCATAATGAAGTGAAGATTTTTTATGGCGTCTATCATTCATGGGCGTGTGGTATGAGCGGCTTAGATTCATGAATGGTGGACCCAATGCATGGTTTCAAAAAAATGGTGTATCACAACACAGGATTATGATGATTTCATATCATCATCATCAAAAACAACATCAAAGCCTTGTCCCATCAATTCGAGGCCAGCTAAAAGAGTTCTACTCCCCAAGTCAACATAAAATTCTCCACAACAGCTAAAATCACAAAACCCACTAAAATAGAGGAAACTAGAAAGCTCTCTCTCTCAATATATATGTTAGAATGGCATGTGAGACGTGGACCCTCCAATTGTAGTGGCATTGACTGTATCAATAGATAGATTCGTGTTGAGCAGATAATTGCGCATTGATTTTGTAATTGCCCATTTATGGGATGGAATCACCCAATTAAGGGGATCACCTTACTGTACATACTATATTGAGATGAAAGGAATTTCTATATTCAGAGGATCGATCCTAAGGACGATCACTCAAGTTAATTAGAAAAATCAAGCTCTTAAATTTCTCTCTGTTACACTGATAATATACGTGTTTTTTTTTTTTGAATGGTCAGATAATATATGTGTGTGTGAGTGCACACACACGCATGAAAGTTTATAGTAATTGTACCAATTATAGAGCCACTAAACTCATGAGCCACACAGTGAAGACCTGAGAGAGAATAATAGAACATTGCCAATGACAAAAAACTATAATTTTTAGAAAACCATTTTGGATTTATGCCAGGTAGGTTGATGCAGCCCGACAGCAGAATAGGGCCCGCAGGCCCCTCTGATGGACCATCTAATGGGGTCCACTTGATCCCTGATTCAATCAGAGATCCATATCTATCTAAATTAGTTAGTTGCTTAATAAGAACAGCTTTCTAAAATTCTATTTTGAGTAGGATTAAGTATGTTACTATTTTTAATGTTCTGGTTAGTTTAGAAGTAGTGTATTCTTTATAAATAGAAGAACCTTCATCTTGTGAAGGCATGCATTATTCAAGTAAATTATTCAACGTGAGTTTTTCCTCTTTGAGTGTTATGGCTGGTTTTGTGCCCTAGGGCTGGAATCCTTTGGATTCGATCAATCTCATCACTGAGATTGGTCTACACTTCTCGATCGAGGTTGTCTGGCTGCGCCAAATTGGTATCAGAGACCAGATCCGGTCGCCGGAGAAACAACTGTCTTCTCTGGTTCATCATCATCCACCCATCGACATCATCCCACGACCATCCAACCCAACTCCCCTCCCTGCCGATCCAACTCTCTAAAACCTAGCCACTGCCGAAAACCCATCCAGCCAACCACCCGTTCCCCCACCACCCTTCTCCCATCTCAGACCCTAAAACCAAACAGCCCCCTGCCTTCGCTCCTCAACTTCGTCGATTCCCATCTCACAGTAACCTCTCATCTGCCAAAACCCACATCCCATCTCACAACAACTTATCATCTGCCAAACCCCAATTCCCTAATTCACCTATCGAACCAAACACCACTGCCTGACGCCCTAATCCCCGACCACCCCTACCGAAAACCAAACCCCACCCAGCAGTCCCCCAAACCGAAGCCCAACCCACCCAGCCAAAACCAGAACCCTTCACCAGCGCCACCCAGCAGTCCCCTTTCACTCCCAGAAAGCCGCAGCCACCCCTTCGTCGAAAACCCCATCCCAGCGAACCAAAAAAAAAAAAGAGAAGCAGAAATCGAGAGAGGGAAGTTGCTATGTCTGATTACACCAGAGTTGATGAGGTATTTTGTAAAGCCAGGAAAGCTCAGCATGAACTCCAGTTGCGGAGACGCAACACTTTTCAAGTCGAGGAGTCTTCCACTAGAAGAGGACCTGAACCTACTTTTAAACCGTACTCAGACGCAAGGTTTTCGTCGTCCTCCTCCTCCTCCTAGACCATTCCAGCAAGCATCACCGAGGCCACAGCAAGCCATCCAGCAGAGGCAAGCTTTGCCACAGCCAAATCAGCGGGTGCAGCAGAATCAGAATGATAATCGTGGCTGCGAAAGGTTAGATAAAAGAGAAATCGTTTGTTATGCTTGTAAACAAAAGGGACATTATGCAGCTGAGTGTCCTCATAGAAATTTATATGCTACTAATGAGCCAGAAGATGATGAACAATATGATGAGGAAATGGAAGCAGAACTGTTCAATGCAGAGCCTCAAAATGAAACTGCAATAGATCAATTCCAAGATACAGAAGCTGATGATGGTACCCCACTGCTTTTCCTTGATCGTCGTCTCCTAGTAGCTGATTCAATAGAAGAAAATGACGACTGAATCATGCATCTATTTTCGGTCACGAGTCAATGCAAGGGCAAGTCTTGTAACATGATCATTGATGGTGGCAGCGCGATAAATGTTATTTCTCAAGAGGCAGTCGAGAAACTCAAGCTACCAACTGAGAAGCATCCAAGACCTTATAAAGTTGCATGGGTCAATAATTATTCCATTCCTGTCCGGAAGCAATGTGTCGTTCCTGTCAGAGTCGGCAATTATGAAGATACAATTCGTTGTGACGTCATTCCAATGAACGTTACACATATCCTCTTTGGACGACCATGGTTAAAGAAACTGAAGGTCATCACAGATCATGAGCACGATACTTATTCTTTCAACTGGAAAGGAGGCAAGATTAGGTTACTTCCATTGCCCGCTAAATCTTCCTCCACATCTGATACAGTTCCAGCACTTCCTATATTGACCATGAGGAAGTTTGAAGATGAAAGCAAAGAACAGGGTGTCATGTATGCATTGATTGCTAGACAAGTTCCAGAAGAATCTCCTGCTACATCTGTCCCACAAGAAGTAAAACCACTTTTGAAGAAATTCGCTGATCTAGTTCCAGATGAACTGCCTAATGAGCTACCTCCATTACGTGACATCCAACATGCCATTGTCCTTGTCCCAGGCGCTTCCTTGCCAAATTTACCTGCATACCGGATGAGTCCTATGGAGCACACAGAATTAAGAAGGCAAGTTGATGATCTTTTACAAAAGGGATATATCAGGGAAAGCCTCAGCCCCTGTGGAGTACCTGCACTTCTCACTCCAAAGAAAGACGGAAGTTGGCGTATGTGCGTGGATAGTCGTGCCATCAATAAAATCACGCAGAAGATCAGTGCCAACCGTGCCAAGTGGAGCGCATATATACAGGAATTCAGTTTCAGCATTCGTCATACGGCAGGAAAAGATAATTTGATAGCTGATGCACTTAGTCGACGAAAGCATTTGTTGACAACCATGACTGTTAGTGTACCAGGTTTTGATCAACTCAAGCTAGCTTATGCGGATGATCCAGATTTTGGTTCTATCTATGCAGACATCAACAATGGTGATCTTGGTAAGCATCCCCATTATAGCATTCATGATGATTTTTTGTTCAAAGGTACACAACTTTGCCTCCCTGCCACATCCATTCGTGAATATGTTGTCCAAGAGTTGCATTCGGGAGGATGTAGTGGTCATTTGGGACGTGATAAAACTCTTGCTCTTGTCAGCGATAGATATTATTGGCCCCGAATGAAGACTACCATTATTCGCATTTGCGAACGTTGTCGGACATGTCAGAGTATGTCGGACATGTCGCATTTGCCTATGGCTGAATTTGCATACAATAATTCGGTCAATCGGTCTACTGGTACTTCTCCATTTGAAGCTGTTACAGGAGTTCGACCACGACTACCTGTTGATCTTGTCTCTTTACCGGTAGATGCCAGAGTAAGTGCTGACGCTGAAAACTTCTTTCACCATATGCAACAAGTACATGATGAGTCCGCCGCCATATATCTGCTAGTAAATGCCACTTATAAACAGCAAGCCGACAAAGCATCGTCGATTTATTGAATTTACTGAAGGAGATATGGTCATGGTCCGGATCCGTCAAAAATACACAGAAATCCATTTGTACTAGTTCAAAATATTTTAAGTACCAAAAGGGTCTAAAACAAATATAAAAAATCAAACTTCATAGCAGGATAATAAAAACAATTTTTTTGCTCCAAGCATATCTTATCATCATAGAAGCACCATAAATAATGCTGCAAGAAGCAAATAATGTAACATGCATTAAAGAGGCATACCACCCCACAATCTTCAGAGATTTGAAGTTCCTTGAAGCCACTCCGAGTACAATTCTCAAAATCAAAAAGTGGAACTTTTGTTCTCCGATGATTCCTTATATCATCAATATTCTGCAAAAACATACATATAAAAATGAAACCATTACTGGATATTAATATACATGAGTGAACATTACCAGATACAGGAAACAGTTATATGAAAAGGTTAAAACGATGACGGTTCCTCAGAGATGCATGTGCCTGTTTTATAGATTCGAAGCTATCCTCACTTGGCAGCCATGGTGAACAAAGCAAAAGAAACATTTTCAGAGTTCTAAGAGTGTAGGAACCACGCATTTAAGTTTTAACATGCTTATTTTAACAGATTTCTTGGGTTCTCTTATGGAGGGTAGTTCCAACAAGGCAGAGGCTGTGGCTATGTTGCTTAGATGTAGAGAACTTTTGAAGGTTGGTGCATATGGTTTCTCTTGTGGAGGACAGTTCCATGGGCTTCCTCAGCTAGCGATTATCCATGGAGTAGTATGACTGGATTAAGAAATGCATGTCATTGTTCGGTGTGTTCTCCTTCAGCTATGTTCTATGTTCGGTGTGTTCTCCTTCAGCTATGATTAGAACTTTCCAAGCTTGACTCATATGCTTCTATTCTAGAGTGGTTCTTTCTCTACTCAGTGAGCCTCCCCACACCATGCAATCTATGAATGCCTAGATACTTTGGAAAACGGCAATGTATTCATATCTATTATATCAGATACTTCGTTTTAAAGTGCAAAATCCGGGTCACAGCATGCCCCCGCCATATCTAAGCTTCATGGCTTGCATCATCCATGATGCAGGGTGGTGGAACTAAGGAAATACATGTTGCCAAGGCTAACAGTTCTTCAATCGCATTTCCCTACTAAGCAAGTACATAATGGTTAGTAAAAGTAAGCTGATTGTGCTATTTTATTGTTTGATATTTGATTTATAGTTTTTCACGGACCTTCTTTCATTTTTGTCCTCAACGTTGATTTCAATTTTTAAGAAACAAATTTTCAGTTGCCATTTTGAAAAATATATACAATAACATATCATATACACCAAACAGTAGGGATGGCGACAGGGCAGGTTTGATATAGGTCGGTACTCTAAACCCAAACCTGACCCGACAGACACATGCCCTGCCCCATACCCAACCCAACCAGGTACAGAAGTAGGGTTGGCAGAGGGGTGGTCATGGCCTCCCCTGAAATTTCGAAAAACCCCTCAATTTTATTAAACTTTTTTTCACATGCACATACAAGACCAAAATCAGCCTAAGTAAGACATAAAGAAAAAGAGGATTGGTAAAGACTTAAGTGAAGTAGTGAGGAAAGACACGGTGAATTGTGGAGTTAGTGAAAACATCATCATAAATAAGATTAAGTACATAAGTAGAATACATAAAGCTCACACAAATAGATGGGATAAGGTAGTTGTCATAGGTCTGTGATAACATGACAACTACTAACATTATCAAAGAATCAAATGCCTCAAAATCAGTATGGATAACAACATATCAAGATAGAGAATAAAAAAGGGTAAGCATCCAACGCCATACCTTTGAAAGCAAAGATAAATCCAAAGAGTTGAAGTCATCATACTTGAAGTCCTTCACTTGTTCAGATTTGTAATAACTTTCTAGAGAAATGACTTCACAACCAACAATATTAGCCATTTTGTGAGCCAAACTTGTTTTCCCAGATCCACTTGGTCCACCTGCAACAATTTTAAAAGAGACAGTCTGATGCTCCCTGGTCAATAAAACAACGTAAAAATGTGGGTGTGCTTTGGTGATTTTAGTCAAAGTATATTTGAGCTCTAAGATGAAACAAACTGTATTGAGAAAAGGGAAATTTACCAAAATAAAATATATTGACTATACGAAATATTAACATTAACCTGTATTGCTAGTTTACTATCACAATATTGCTAAGCTGGAAAATATTAGCCTAAACCTGCATGACCACGACGAACTTGCTTAACTAAATGAATAACTAGAAAAAGAATGAAATAGTAAGATCATCCACTCCTTCACAGATCCAAAGTTTGTAAGGGGCAATTTAAAAGTGGAGAAAATTGTCACAGGTATGGATTTGAACTATGGAGAGTTCTCTCCACATTTTCTCCTCATCCAGAAGTTGCTCTATCACTTAACAATGAGATTTATTGACGTGAATGTGTGTATATGTATATACATGAAAACTCAAAGAATGAACTAAAACCAATGGTCAACAGACAAGCCAATTACCAATTCCCACAATAACTGGGGGGCCTTTATTCTCCAACAATGCCTGAAAAGGGAGAAAAAGAAAGAGTCATAATGTGGCATATAATCAAACGAATTGACATATTTTATAATTAGAACATGTTTTTCCATGATTAATAAAGTAAAACCTACCGCGGATCCTTTCTATTAGTTTACCCAATATTGTTTACCTGAATTGCTTGAACAGAAAGAAGCAAGCCTCTATCTAGGTCATATGAGTCGGGCATTGGAACCAGCTGGATGTCATCCCTGAAAGCAGAAGAATCTGCAGTTGCTTCATGAGAGAGGCCTAAAATCACCAATCACCGTAATGTACCATGCAAAATAATCTCTTTTTTTTCAAAATTTTGCGCTAGAAAAGGACATAAAAAAGGAGGCATCTTAAAAATAAGAACATAATTCTACCTGTGACAGGATTGTCAGTAAGTGATGGACCACAGGAGATGAAACGCCATTTTGCTACAACAGGATCCATTTCAGATTTTGTTGGGGACCGAGTCCAGGGCTGAGCTAGATCCTCAAGCCTATGAACAAGGATTGGGGTTACACGAATTGGTTTTGGGGCAGCGATCACCCTTTCTTGACTACCAGTGGGAGATGTACTGGACACAGGTGGCGGCGTATTAAGACGTGGTACACCTGCAGCCATAAGTATTTTTTAGAGCAGATCATTTAAAAGCAACACATAAAATACACAATGTGCAATAAATAGGAGTGAAGAGGAAATTTATCATAGGAAAAATGTTTATTGATATACCTTTGTTTTCTAGTATCATTTCAAGATATGACTTTGTAATCCAAAGTCCCTTTATACCCAACCTTGAAGCTTCAACTCCAATTACCTACATTGTGAACAAGATGAAGATCCAATTGTTTACATCTTGATTCTTTATAAATATAAGGAATGAAACATAAGTAAAACATGTATACGTGATTAACTTAGTAAATATACAGCTCATAAGACAGCACAATACGGAGATCACTAGAAAGTTGCATCATAAAAGGTTTGAAAAGTTAGGAGAACAATAAATTGTAAACGTACAAATCCTATAATTGTTGTCATATTATGGTAGGAAGAAGCCCATTGTTGTCAGCATACTATGATTATTATCCCGAAATCTACGATCCATATCCATGCCATGAATCCCACTTCTTGGTGAATCTTATGAATTCTGATTCGATACATGTTTCATCAAATCTTACGATTCAAGTGATTCGGCTGAGTGAGAATAGCTACAGCCTAGAGGTTAATACTAGTAATTTTTTATCTTTTCTTTCTTTCTTTCCTCTTCTTTTTTTTTTTTTTTTTTGTCAGAGTTTCTATTTTTAAAAGGCTTCCTTTTTAATTTTTTTCTAGTAAAAAAAAAAAAACCCAATGATTCAATACTCGATTCATCCCTCTGAATAATTTGCGATACAAATTCAATTTTAAGAACAAACATCACTAAAAAGAGATTATTATCATAGACTCTATTATGTATCATCGGCTACATGAATTATGTTTCTCCACTTAGGATTCATGTTTGGGTTGTGACAAAGTTTTACACTGGCTGTCTACCTACCCAATGCAACCCTCCTGTATCCGGGCTTGGGACTATCAGTAAAAACTAGCAAAGTTTCCTAGACTCTACTATGTTTAACGTTTAATTTTGTTTTTCTTATCAAGTCTTATTACTTTTTTTTTCTATATGCTGTAAATTGAAAAAACTACTTTACCTTTTAAAAAAGTTTCCTCATAGAACATACAATTAAAAGAAGCAGAATAGATTATTTCTTTTACATATATAGAAAGTGAATTAGCAAATTTCAAGATTCAATTCATTGCTCAGATGATCTAGTATAACATGCAAAACACGTATACCAGAGCATGGCCCACCTTCAGAGAACTTAACAGTAAGCCAAACTATTAAGTCAAGCAAAAGAAACAGCTTCATTTAGATGGACAAGGAAAGAGCAATTACTTTATGAGCCAGTGTTTATTCACCCAAAAAATGGACTTCAAACTATAGCATGACCAACCAAAAGAAATCTACAGCATATAACTGCATAACTCAACATTAATTTTCATGCATACTTTCCTATCTGTGCCCTTCAGCACCATGAAAGTCTCGTCAAGAGTATCAATGTATTCGAATGACATTGACAGTTGGCCATTACTAACTGATGTAGATGCGCGTTTATAACTGACTACGACGATGTAGCCCAAAGCAAGCAATCCACCAAGAGTCATCCGCCCAACCTGTAGCAATGAATAATAAGGTAAGAACAACCTTCAAGATAATAAATAGGAAAGTAGGGAAGTAAGTTATAACAATATCCATCTGCAAATTGGAAAAAAAGGCCAAGGTAATAACATGTCAGCATGATCTCTAAGGTAAGAAAACAGCACCATGCAAATGGCATCGGATGATCTAAGTATCTAACGTATGCCACATCTCATGCCTGTAAGAAGTTGACATGGTACATGTTTAAATCTTTAAAAAAGATAATTAGCAAATGGAATCCATTTTGCAATAGAAATTTAAAGCAATCAGCCTTTACAGCAGTTGGTGAACAAATAGAAGCAGAGAAGTCTGATAAAGATTCCAAGATGTGACTAACCTCGAACTCGGCTTTTGGTCTGATGATGTAGTTCTTATCAACAATCCTCTGATCACCTAGTGATAAATAGTACCTGATACCAGACTGCCGCACCTTTATCCAATCATTAATCCTTGCTTCTTCACGTGCAGATGGTGGCCGAAGGTACATCTCAATAAAACTGGAAAATTAAGTAAAGTCAACAATTTCTAGAAGTTCTTGATAGCATAGGCATGTTTAAGTGCAACTCAGATATCACATTTAATACTCATGAAAATGACATGCCAATCAATATACATACATACATATGTATAAACAAAAACAAAAGATTAAAATTAAAATAATGACATTACACATAGAGAAAATACAACAAAAATTCATTCTGTTGCACTCACTTCTCTGTTTGTGACTCTCCATGAAATGAGTAAGCTGCATGTCCATTAGGTGACTGTTCAAAAGCCAAACACCCTAATTACAAGAGGAAATTGATGATGAAACATAAACCCAAATGAACATGAGTGTCATCTGCAAGAAAAATTTGGCATCTATAAAATTTAGGAGCAAGACTGGGAGATTGTTTTTAATCTTAGACATAAAATATGAGCTCAAAGTCAAGAAGAAGAATCATTATCTAAAGAAAGAGCATCAGAACATAAATTTAATAAACAAGCGCCCTAACATTATCAAGGCTATTATTGCTTTTTAGATGAGGGGAAGTTTCTCAATGTTAAGTGCAACCCAATGCAACTTTTTATTTATGTATTTATTTATTTGTGAATGGTAACATAACTCAAACCAGCAACCATGTGGTTGCGACATTTTGAACCATCCAACTGTGCTACAGTGCTACAGGCTCTTGTCCGCATGCTATATTGCTTTAAGTTTTGATTTCAAGTTGATGTTGTGCATTTCAGATGTGTTATATTTTATTAGTCGTCCCAGACAGACCCCCAAAAACTGTGCATAAAAATAAAAACAAAATTTTGATGCTGGAAAAATAAAGCAAGTTCTTGTGCAGGTTTCTATTTAATTCCGAGATCAAGGTCCATTTGCCTTTAGAAGAATCAGGAGTTTCTTCAAATCCTGATGAAATGAGTAGTTGTACGTCAATTTTTTTGAAGATAAGTTAAACATTATGCAAACCAATTATCATACCTTCGGCAGATTTTGACAGCTTCCTCCAAGTTTTTCAGGAACAAGCTAATTCTTAAGAAGCCAAAATTGCCAAATATAGGCCTTAATCCCAAAATAAATGGTTGGAAATAAAAGATTATTAACACTAGAGTTCTGATTAAAATAAAGTAAATAGTTTTAACAAACCTCACTTCTACATTTTAGCTTGTAGTAAGGCTCCCTAAAAGATGAAACAAAGCTGTTGTTGATTCTGATCTGCCAAAAACCCCAGACACAAGTAAATCACCACTGGAACAAAGGAAAGACCCAAAGGAAGCAAAGCACCAACAAGAGGAAACAAACTTGAGCATGGTGGAGGTCTGGCTCAATGTGCTTTCTGAACAATGGAAATATACTGTCAATAAGGTAATCCAATGAACAAGACTCTCCAATATCATGTCGCACTTTGGAAAGAAGACTGAAATGGACACCGCCAACCTATGCCAACAAATATTTAGTTCTTCTCATGCAATCTGATCAAATATTTTCCCAACAAGGTATGGAATCATGGAACTAAAGAGTTACCACAGCCACCCGAATATCAAGCAAGGAGCGCAATTTTGAGTGCAGAGCGTAAGTACCATCAACAATTACCTGCAGAAGACATAAGAAATAGCAACTCCCACACTCAAACAGTGCATTATTGATGCCTGATACCAACTGATACAATTATGATCACCACTCGAAAAAAAAACTTGAAATAGGAATACTTACCACCCCAGATGAAGAACTCTTTACCATCTTTGACACAACACGTCTTTTCTCTCTAAAATCAAATGTTGGCATCAATGTATCCTTACCCTTCATCAAATCCTGATAAAAAAATTCAGTCACATCAAAAGAAATAATGACTGCTTAACATATCTGAATTGAAGAAACTCTTTCAATGATTTGGGAACTCAACACGACTGCCCATGATTTAGATCAACGCAGCCAAGACTCAAACCAAATTTTCTATGAAATTCAGTTTGGGATGACTCAAGAATAGTAAGCCAAACTCACTTGAATAAACCAAATAGACTCCAACAGATGCACAAAGACTGAATAGTTCTTGGCACCAAACTTCCTAAAAACCCACAAAATCTAGAAACTAGAACTGCAACTATGTCAGGCTAGCCCGATGGATTTTAGGCACTAGGGCCAGCCTTCAGACAGGACCATTTAGAACTCAAGGATCGTGTTTACGTTCTGTTTCCAAGGCCCACTTAAAAAGAGGATCAGTCTCATTCTGCTCCAAGAAAAACCTGACCTGACCCTATTATATGTGTGGTAGAGTAAATATTTATATCAACAACTACTATAGTTATACTGATTCACAATAAAATCTAAATTACAGTTTTGTAGCTTCGTTGAAGTTTTCTCTTTTTTACTTTAACATAGATTAGAAGGTGGAAACAATAGAAAACCATTTTGCTCTTTTTCTTTATTTTTCTTCGGAAACAGGAGGTTCAATAAGTGATGGAGAACATGAGCACCAAGAATTTGGAGTGTTTTTTTCTTGCACATCAGTTGCAACCTATGATGCCCAGATACGGCAAGGAAATGTGATGGACAAGGCAAGGACACAGATTTTACACACGAAAAGTAAAGTATCGGATACGATACGACGCGAAACGTTGCCCATTTTGAAGTATCCGTGCATCATAGGGTGCAACAAAGGCGTTTAGAAGCCAAAATCCCAACCCTATACAAAATCATGAAACAGATGCAGGTAGGATTCAAGGTAGGAAAAATCCAACCTATTTGCACCCCTGCTAGATGCCAAGTGGAATCCTAACTTGCAGAGCTAAATTCAACTTGAGATAGTTTCAAGTCAGGGTTAATTCATAAGTTCACAACGCGTGCATTTTAAAAGCAAAGATTAGAAGTAAACCTCAAGGTTGTGGACTAAAGTATCAAAGTCTAGTGACCCCAAGTCATTCCCATCATCAACACCGTCGCGATAGTTCTCCATCGATATAACAACACAACCAAGGACAGATGCTACCTTCTCTGCTAAGCTTCAAAGACAAATAAACACATAAGTATCACATTGATGGAAATGAAATCTACCAACACTAAACAGCAACATAATTTTAGATATAACCTACCTTGTTTTGCCAGAACCACAAGGACCACCTATGCCAACCATCACAAGGCCCTCTTTCTTTTCTCTAAGCTCTTGAATAGCTTTCACCAACAGATAATATCCATGATCAAAGCTCTGCAGCATATTGAACCAACTCAATACAACATACAAAAATTATAACAACTAACTGAAAATTCACAGCAAACCCAGTTGTGCATGTGAGAATTAAAAGCCTTAAAAGCTATAATGCACCCTAATCACATTCCTATCAACTTAAAGATTCTTATTTAGTTAGTTTTAGCACTTCTAGGAGTACAGCATCCAAGAAGAAGAAGAAGAAGAAAAAGAGGAACTTTTAAAACTGCAATTGAGGGGACACTATTATCTCATCTTCTCTCCAATCCACAAACATCTTTTTCAATAGATTCTGATAATGCAATGCCCAATTTCATGCAGCCTTGCGCATCGAATTGCTATTCGAAAAAATTCAAGATTGAGGAGATTTGAGAAGGGTAATCTGATTGGGAATTGGAGGATTTAGAGGGGAATCGAAGAGGGGAGGAGGTACTCACGACGTGGAGAGGGAGGGATTGGAGGATGGAGGAGGAGGAGGAGGTGGGTGGCTGCTGGAGGGCGGTCTGGTTGAAGTAATCGAGGCGGCCTCCCTCTTGGAAGACGCGCTGGAGGACGTCGTCGTCCATCGTCCAAAAGGGAGAGATTTTGGAGAAAGAGGAGAAGAGAAGAGAAGAGAAATCAGTGAGAGAGAAGGAGAAGAAGTTCGATTTTAGAATCCTGTTGTCATTTCAGGAGGTGGTGGGTGGGGTCAGTTATGTCATTTCGGTTGTTGAGGTTATCCGATATCTGCGGGAGGAAGTAACGGACCGCGTTACAGGCCTGATGCGTGTGGGTGTGGATCTGATCTCACCCTGACTGCCCTTCTCTAGCGGATGGATCATGGATGGGATAGATGTGGGCCCACAAATAGAATCCATTGATAATGTTGATGGCTAAAGATTGGTATTGACGTGTAAATATGTAAAAATGAGGATTTTCAAACGCGGTAGATGGGGATGAACCTGGACCTTTTCCCTTTTAGAATATAAAGAATATCTCGGGGTGTTCTGAATTCCCTAACATAGTTGATTATTCAAGAATTCTGCCAAAACGCAAAAGAAGTGAGATTAGTAAATTTTCGAAGGTTGAGACTGTTCACGTGGCTGAAATTCTTCGATATTAAGTGAGAAACATGGGATTTACAAATGACCTAACATATAGAATTTCCGTCGGAAATTCTTAGTAAAGAAATGGACTCTTAAATTTCTCTAAAATAAGGATTTCCAATAGCCCAAATTTATGACGATTTATAAATTTTAAAAATATAGATTATTTATGATTTAGTGTAGAATCAGCTCAAATCTTTCGAAGATTTGATTGCCAAACATCAGAAGAGAAGATCATTGCAATGTCAATCATTTACTTGTAACACCAGCCAAGAGTGAATGATAAAGGTGGTTACAATAAATAATTGTAGTTTAGTATTGTACTTTTCCTTTTGTATATTGTAAGATTTTACTCCTTTTGTCTTAATATATAATTCTTCCCTTTTTGAAGTGTGTGAGAGAGGCTACTTAGACGGTACCATGAAAATGTGAGATATAGGTGAGGGCATATTGGTCCAAGATATTAAAGAAGTTCCAAGGAGAGCATGTGTAGCGCTGCGGAAGAGAAATCTGCATTTTCCTTTTATGCAGTACTACCGTTCCGACAAGGGAAGGTGGCAAATCCGAATCCTTGTTGGAAGGGGAAAACACAGACTCAACACTGGTCGAAAATCTTCAGTTCACCAAACAGGTCGGGCTCGTCTCCCTATTCCGCGGAAACTACATCTGCACAAACGGATCCCTAGCAGAGAACACAATCCCTTATTGAGCAGATTTGGGCTTCATGTTATAGGGTTGTGGCTGCAGCCAGGCCTAATTTTATCTAATTTGCTTATTTTATGGGTAGGGCATTCCCCTATTTATATGGTAAAGGACTAGGCTGGCCTCAATTTCTTTTATACATTAGGTTAGTGGTCCAGTAAATGTGAGATTGATCTCTAGGCATAATACTAAACATGCGTGCATAGATAAGCTTTTGATTGGCATATGAACACTCCCTATGGATTAATTATACATGAGATCGTTCTCTTTGAAACATTTTTAGCTATTTTATCAATCACACTGATTTTGAACTATTTGCTGTTTTTGTGTTTATCATTTCCTGTCACTTTCTTTGATTGATAAAACGAACAACATAACTTTATTAGATTGACTACTTTAAGTGAATAGATGATCAAACAAGACCTTGTTCTTGTGCCCCCATGCCATTTGTTCTATACTTCTACTGGCACACCAACATATATCTCCTGAAAGTTTTTCAAGCAAATATGAGCTTCAACATGAAAGAAGAGTGAAGCTTTTGGTATGGGGTCCCTCACAGATTGTGTGTGGATGTAAATTCGTTTTTCCATCACAATTCCTATGACATATCCAATCCTCTCATGCTAAACGACCTCCCATAAATTAGCACTCACTTTGTCTTTTTGTTTATTATTATTATTATTATTATTATTATTATTTTGCTAACAGAGGATTCCTAACCCTTTGGGCTGGACTATTCCCTCTGAACCCAGAGTAAAGTCGGGTAAAACCTCTTGTGGCCCCCAGGTAAAAGCACAAGTGGACTCAACTTTCGGTTCCTGAAAAGGGGGAACCGGGAGTTGATACCAAAACCTCTAACTCCGAAAGATGAAGGAACCGTGGTTTTTGACCACTCGGCTAACCCCTTGGGGGTTAAATACTCACTTTGTTTTGACATTAGCATGAATTGTACTTACTTTTGGGTTAAAAACCCGTTAAGCAATATTGAGGCTCATAAATTAATGTTTGTGTTGATCTAATTGAGATTCTTTTTGACCAAAATCATGATGGGCTATGACCAGATTTTACTCTAATAAATATTAGCCCAACGGTTAAGATTGAAATGGAGAAGCTAGAATAAAATTTTCATTAAACCATAGCGACCATACTCCAAGTTTTTAGCATTGATTAACCACAAATATCACCAACAATCAAGTGGTGAGCCAATTATTTACTTATTTTGCAACATTGGAAACTCAAAGCTCAAGTCACACACTCATGTTCCACACCAGCTTATGTTTGTTACTACCCTCACTTTGCTGACGCCATCATATCTAGTATTCCTTACAAAGGCCTTGGCGGGGTCCTTCGGTTCGCCATCAAAGTTCCGAGCAAGAAAAAAGTAGCATGAGTGTGTGCCTAGAGTGCAAGCTGAGCTAGACTACCACTATTATCTCATCTTTTATAAACAAAACAAAGGGGGATCTAGTTGGTCAATTTTTAAAAAGAAATTAGAGAATTTTATAAAAGAAAAAAAAAAGATTAGGTGACCAGTAGACTGAAAAGATGATTTTAATTGACCTTACACCAGATCAGTCATTTTGCCCAAAAACGTATTTTTTTTAAACACTTTCTATTAGCGTTCCTATTGCCCTTAGTTTTATAACGTTAAGGGTCTATAAGGACTCTCCGCTTATAGATGAACGGAACTCATCCTCATCTTTATTTCCTGATCTGGTCCAAGGTCAGTTAAAATCATCTTTTCGATCCACTGGTCACCTAACCTGTTTTTTCAACCTCAACAACAACCGCTTGTTAAAATTCCCTTCAATTGTCCTCTTGTTCTGAGGAAGATACACAAGCGTATATCAATGAAAGCATCCACATTCTACAAACACACTGCATCCAAATACGAACTCCACCAAGGAATAGGGTGATTGACTTTACTGCAATTGTAGTGTTCCCCTTGGCAACATCCATAGATCTGGCCCCCAGTTCAAATCCTAGCAATAGAGAGTTCTGATTGGTGAATCAAAAGAGCCTTTTTAATAGCAATGTAGTCATCAGTCATCACATAGTATTCCTCGGTCATCAGTCTGACTCGATCAGGTTACTGAACCAAAAGTTCACTTGGTTAAGCCCGAGAGTCAACAAAGGGAGTTGGCAAGCCACGGTAAGGATCCAAGCCTTACTAAATATTACTATCCCATATCCAAATTATAATATATTAAGTTAGGAGGTTTTGACTTGAATTTTGACCGTCGGTTATAATATTGACTAACGGTCTACCTATTCATTTTTCCATCAAACCACTTGTTTTTCGGTTGTTCCCGTATAGCTATAACTTTTTTCCTCCAATTTCTTTATTTCTATTTTATCTAACTTATCCTATAAAAAGATGTAATTTTTTAATATATAATTATTTATTTTACAGTGCAGGGGGATACCGAGCATATCAAGAGTTACTGTGCTTGTATTAAGTACTTGGGATGAACTCAAATGCTCAATTCAATTCAACCATCTATCCATCCATCAGAGCAATACGTTCACGCTGTTGGATAAAAAATCATTGGATGCCCCTAAATCTCGGATGTGGATGGCTCATGGGCCTATAAGGTAACCCCACGTGTCTCGTGTCTTGTGTGTACAGTAAAGTATAGCAACCGTATATACACACATGTAGATTCGGACAACAAATAAGGATAAAAATCATTTGTCAAATTTTGGAAAAAGAGAAATGAGCTCGGGCTAATTTAACTTCCCATGCCGTCATCAGTCCCGCTAAAATAAGGAATGGACCAAGGTTGGAAAACTCAGGACACTGGAGAGATTTGACTTCACAATTCGGGAGAGTCATACTTAAAAAAAAAAGAGAAAAAAAACATTTAAAAAAAATCACATACTTAATTACTAATTAAACTAGATATACATATATTTGCATGTAATAATAATAATAATAATAATAATAATTTCATTAATAAATCTATTACACTACAATCATTCATTTTTAAATTGCTAATTCTAAACCTCAACTATTAATTAGTTATATCTGAATCTGTTGAGTTTTTCATATATTTAACTCATTCTTTCGTTCATATGAGATGACTTAGTAGAGTGGAGAATCAACTTGTCAAGTTTTCCATTCCAAATTTGTTAATCTATATGTTAAAAAATAAGACTTCAACCTAATAATTAATCTCCTTTTAGCCTTTTGGATCACCAAATATGTACTCTATAATCGTAATAGATTAAAAAGACGTGGGCCCCAAGGAATCGCCAAAGTTGAAATATGAAAGCCCCCTCACCCATGTGCTCCTGAGTAAAAGGGCTCCACGCCGGGGCTCGTCTATTTAAAATCAACGCCATTCAAAACCAACGAAAGGGATATCCCGAATTCTACTGCAATAGATGTTCATCCCTCCATCAAATTGATTCTCTAAAAAAAAAAAAAAAAGATAATCAATGAAGCAATTATAAGCTTTATTAATCACATCTTTTATCAATAGTCTTTCTTATAAGAGACCAGCCATACTTAGGGATATTCAATAAATTAGTGGCATTTAATTTCAACGGCTCGGAGTTTAAGTCGGTGGGCCCCGCTATCCAATTTAACTAAAGTGAGCGGAAGCTTTATCTGAGTCAAAGCCGAGTCCGGAGGACTCCATCACGCATGCGGCGAGGTAACTTTTTCACGGAAGAGATAACAATCACGCTCCAGATTCCACGTCATCAATCCGTGCAGGCACTTGTGAACTTTTCTCGTCACTTCGATGAATACCTAATACTCCATTCGCAGCCGTTGGATCAAACCAAAAAAAAACTCTTTTCATTATTATTATTTTTCTTTTTTACGCAAAAAAGAAGAAAAACCCATCCCTATTTCCCCTCTCACACACATGCTTCGTTTCTGATCTGATCTGATCTGACCTGACATGACTTCTGCAACTCCAATGGCTGAGAACGAGATTACCGAAGCTACCATGGCCCGCGCTCCTGCTCCTTCCAAACCCATCTCCAACTACGACCACCCTACGTACGCCGAGGTAAGAACAAGTATTTGAATCTTGAAACCCTAACAAGAAAAAGAGTAGGAATCCTTTTTTTTTTTTTTTATCTTTTCCATGGAATTCTTCTTACGCTCGTTGTTTGGATTCAGATGATTTTGACAGCAATCGCGGGCCTCAACGAGAAGAAAGGGTCGAGCGGCAAGGCGATCAAGAAGTTCATCGAGTCGAAGTATGAGAAGCTGCCGCCGTCGCATTCGGCTCTGCTAAGGCTTCACCTCCGCCGTCTGAAGAAGAAAGGCCTCATTCTCATGGTCAAGCACTCCTACAAGCTCCCGAAGCAGCAGCAGCCCAGTAACCCTAATTCCGGACATGGTCCTGCGAAATTAGGGCGAGGGAGACCGCCTAAGATGAAGACGAAGGCCGCGCTGGCTGATGGGCTTCCACGGACAGGGCGAGGGCGGCCCCCGAAGCCGTTAGCCGCGCTGGGTGATGGGCTTTTACGAAGAGGGCGAGGACGGCCCCCGAAGCCGAAGCCGGTGGGGGTGGGTCCCGCTGCTTCTGAAGCTGTCGGGTTGTTGAAGAGGCCACGTGGACGGCCGAGGAAGATCGAGGGTTTGGTGGTGGTCGGTGCGGATTTGTTTTCAGTGGGGCCCAAGAAGCGAAGCAGGCCATCTGGGATGCCGCGTGGCATGCCGAAGAAGGCGAAGGTGGTGGGTCCGGATGGGGCCATGACGAGCGGGAGGCCACGTGGAAGGCCGAAGAAGGCGAGAGTGGAGGGCGCGGATGGGCCTCCGTCCAGTGGTAGGCCACGTGGCAGGCCGAAGAAGGCCAAGGTGGTGGGTCCGGATGGGGCCATGTTGAGTGGTAGGCCACGCGGCAGGCCCAAGAAGGCGAGAGTGGAGGGCGCGGATGGGCCTCCGTCGAGTGGGAGGCCACGTGGCAGGCCGAAGAAGGAGAAGGTGGCGGGTCCGGACGGGGTCACGTCGAGTGGGAAGCCACGCGGCAGGCCCAAGAAAGTGAAGGTCGATGGTGCGGATGTGGCGAAGTCCCCTGGCAGGCCACGTGGCAGGCCCAAGAAGGTTCCTGCGCCATGAACGTTTGGGATTTAGTGGTTCTTTCTGATGAGGTTAGTCGGTTTAGTGTTTCCTCTTCCGTGTGGTGTTTACTCTACTCAGTCTTAATGTTGTTTTTGTTGACTTGTCTTGTAACCTGTAACTGGGATCATCAATTGTAACACTTGAATTTCATGTCTGTAACATGAATGACTCGGATTTATTGTGCTGTATTGGTTACCTTTTAACTCCTGTTCATTAAAGTGGGGCCCTTATGAACCCAATGGCAGTTTCTTGCTTATAATGTGGAACCCATGTGGGCCACGTGGCTTCTTGGATGAGTCATCCAAGTGTTATGGTCCCATTTGGATGTATGATAAATTTACAATGCCGAGCAAAAGTGAGAGAGATATGGATGGATGGATTTGTTGCGGGTTTAGATTTTGCCTCAGTATTGCTTTGATAACATGATCCAATCCCCTGAATCACCTTTGGCAATCAGATTCTGGCAGATTCCTATCATCTTTTCGTAATTTTGCGAAAAATACAGGTTTGGCAGGTGTAAATTTCCAAGGATTTGTGTTAACGAAAATCCTTATTTTTAGGCCTACATGGGATTTGAGAATTTTATTTTGACAATTTGACATATGGATACTAATTGTTCTCAGCTATATGCATCACTGTCCAACATTATTGTTGTGAAATCCTCACCTATAGAAATCCATCCTTAGATGAGATATTTCTTTTCCATGGGCAAAGATGAAATTTAGATTTGTGGATTAGTCATGAATTCATCATCTTTTATCAAATATGCCCTTTGCAAGGGTTGAATGAATGGTAGTCAAGATCGGTATCAAATTGGAACCAATACATTTGAGAAGGTTGTGTGCTTGGAGGGATCGGATTGAACGGATGAGGGCTTTTATGCCATAAAGTCCTGATCTCTATCATCATCATCATCAAAGCTTTGTCTCAATTATATCAGGGAAAAGCCATGACCTCTGTCCCAAGCATAAATTAGGGACAAAATTAAAATCCTATACAAGGTATCTATTGAAAAATATGGTTGCTGGCATGGGAATGATGCGTTTCAGAATACCAAAGTACGATCAAATTACCATGCTGCAACAGGGTACAAAATGAAGATAATGCATGAGGAAAGGTATCTACATGGTCACCTCAATTCTTTCATAGAAAAGCAAACTTGCTTCTGCAGCAAGAACAGCTTCTTCTGAGGCACTCGAAACTTCAGCATCTGAAACATAAAACCAATGCGTATCTGCAGTATCAGGTAGTCCATCAGAGTCATCGGCATCTGTTAAGGCCTTTGCTCTCCTGTAAACAGCATAGTGGCCACTACCAACTTTTCCATAGTGTTCCACAACAGAAACAAGGTGGTAAGTGTAGTTTGTTGAAGGTCTTGATTGAGGGCTCTTAATCAACTGCATCTGAAGGGAGGAAAAGGGAAATATATTAGATAAGGTTCTGTCCACAACATTCAAAAACCCATTCATAACCATAAATCATAGCACAAGGAAATACTGCTTGGCTAAATGTAAATATTATCCATGGTACTTTACATGGAACCAAAGTGATGCCTCATATTGCATAACATCACAAGCCGACCATAACGATGAAGTAATATGAGACAATCTCTAACATACCAGAAAACCAAGAAAAGTAATAGAATGGGAGCAAGAATTTTTTTTGGGTGCACCAGTTCTTCTAAAATGTAGTTAGTTTTAGTAGATTTCAGGGTAGCTAAAGGGGCCCTTGATCAATAAAAAAAACGTGTAAATTTTTATAATTTTTCAAAAAAAAGAAAAAACTTCTTCACAAGTTGATTCAATAGGGAAGTGATATCTGATATGGATCTAACTCACATATACCCAACAAATTTACAGAATAGCAGACTTGTTATAGGCATTACTATATAATTCTCCCCCAATGTTTCTTCACATGATTGCTAAGTACGCCAAGACTTTTAAATCATGACCACATATGAACAGGATGGAAACAGTCAAATAGATAATAAGGGGTACAAGTAGCACTCCGAAAAAAAAAAAAAAAAGAGGTGGCAAAGTTTTGATCCATGTCTGAGAAGCTAGTTACAAGTTTATGGCACACGGGTAAAGCATCACAAGCAACCTACAGAACAATAGTGAAGAGTTAAAATCAAGCATTCTTCACTTTGGAAGATGGACTTTCACTTTAGCAGCCCGCTCAAAAATAACTACTTTGGATAATCTAAAGAGGAGAAAGCACAAACCTCCTAACATATCTGATGTGCATAAGCAGAGAGGAACCTGGCTACCAGTAATTCCTTTTTGTAGCCTGGGCCCTGGCTTATTAGTTAGACAATGTTTTCTATGGTTGTTCCATTTATCTTGGGTCCTACATGGATCTACCCAATCAACAAGTTGGGTGACAGCCCAATCATTAACAATAGTTGGACAAAAGGATCTTTCTTTCTCCATGGCAAAATCACATGGTGCTAATATTCTCCCTATTGGTATTCTGGTTGCATTCTAAGGAGAGAAATCTAGGACCTTAGATCATACCTATAGTTCTCCTGCTTCTCTAATTGAATCAGTAAAAAGAGGAGATGACAAATTGCACATCATTTTCAGTGGAATTCTGGGGTATTTGTGTAGGTGATGTTTTAAGAAATTGGATTTCTTTCTTGCAGCTAAGACTGCAGAGAGCTGACATCTCATCATTCCACGCCTTCCTTCGATAGGTAACAGGACTAAAATCCAACCTAACAATTGTTGCAATAATCACCTCCCAACTGTGCTACACTCTCAGCATTCCCACGCCTTTTGTTATCTCCTTTTTTCCTTTTAATAAGGTCTGCAGTCAACTTACCATTCACAAAGAAAAGTTGTACAGCTGCTTTACCAATAAAAAATGAGAGAAATAATAATAGTAATAACAATAATAATAATAAATGATTTACAGTTATCTTTCAAGGGGAAAAAAGGATAAAGCAAGCATTAACCAACCTCATCATGATATTGTAGAGGCGTGTCTGTGTATGTAGACTTGAAGCATGGTTGATTGTGGACCAAATCATGTATCTGTGCCTTGTAAATCAACTCTCCATTTTCTTCTTTAGGAGTTTGAACAACCGAGTCATGTGATGATATGTCAACAGCTGACCCCATCTTATCTTCAGAAGGTACTTGCTTTCCCACCAGTCCGTAAACATGTGGTAGCATTTTCATTTGAAAATTACTCAGATGGGAGGACAATAGTTGTCGCTGCTTTACTTGCATGTGCTTGTTCTCTGGAATTTCCGCTCCCACTCCGATTGAAGCCGCTGTGAATGGGAAGAAATCCAGGACCAGTGGAAAAGAAATATGTCCCTACAACCAATAGTGGTGTTTACAAATGTGGATGCTTAAAGCATTCTGAGAATTCATGCTGTAAATGCAGTTACATAGTTCACATACCTGAAGTTTGATCAACTCTCCACTGTCACTCACCGAAGCGCGTTGTAGATGAATGCAAAATATCTGTAAGTAGACTGTCAAACTGGTGGATATGAATTGAGTTTATATCACAGAATTTTATGTCAAGCAGAGGCAGAAACTAAAACACTTCCAAGTTAAAGAAACTAAGAGAAAGGTGGAAAAGAGAAGCCATACCTTTGGGCAACGACCGATACTTAACTGCTTAAAAGCACAAGAATAACCAGTTGGCCATGGCATTCCTTCTGAAAGTAAGAGATTTTTGCAATCACAAGAATCATGCTTAATACAGTTCTGAAGTTTTTTAATCTTTATCTGGAAAACAATGACAGAATAAACGAGTCAGGTACAAAATATATCCTGAGATTTAACAATTGATTCCATTTTGAAGAAGGAGAAGGAACACCACATTTTTTTCTATATTAAGAGAGAAATATTTCATTCACTGGACAAAACAATACCTCATTTTATCATACAAAATTAAAAAGAAAAAGAATACCTCATTTTCTTCTACATTAAGAGAGAGATATTTTGCTGCAGCCACATGCAAACACTGACTGCAACGGTAGTTTTCAATATGCTCTGAAGCTGTGAACTGTTTCAGGCAATCCTCCACAGTACATCCATCAATCTACAGTAATTTGCACAAAGGAAGGGAAGCAAAAAGAAAAATGAATAACTAGGGGGGGAAATGTTGTCACAAATACAATAGAAAGCTGAGATGAAGACTTAAACATACAGAACAAATTAAAGGATGAACCCCTCAATTGACCTACAATGGAGCCACTCCCATCCATAACAGGTGACAGAGGCAAGCAGTGGAATAACTCAAAGTCCATCGAAAGCTGCAAATATTCACAGTAAACATCCCCATCATTTATCCAATGATACAACATATAAACAATTACCATTTCAAAGGGAAAGATAAACCAGCCAAAAAAAAAAAGAGGATATGCTACGGACAACCTTCCTGGGGATATTAAGGTGTGTTAAGATGTATCTTGGGTCAAAAGCCATATGAGCATCGTTGCCATTATAGATGATTATCCATGTGTTTGGAGCAGTGCTTCAATCAGAGAACACAAAAGGTGGGCACCATTTCTCATTTTTTAGACGTAGAATTCAATCAGTCAATCAGTCCAATCTCTTATATACTAATTGGGTAGAAAACCCAGAAGAGGGAGGGAAACAGTTCCCATCTATTATGATTACCACTATCAAGGCAGCCCCAAATTTGAATCAGAATATATAACCATCCACTCTGCCACATTCATGCATCCCAATGTGCCCAAAGTCATCTGCTTGTTTATTTATTAACTTCCTTACAACTTACAAGCAGGATATGTCGATAAGTAACTCCCTTCAGGATTTCCCAGCAACAATATTGTGGGTTTTTTTTTTATTATTTATAACGGTGGGCGTCCCCACCTTTTGGGCCGAACTAATCCCTACGGGGAGCTAGGTAAATTCCCTGTGGCCCTAGTGTGATAGCGCAATTTCGAACCCAGCAACAATATTGTTAAGAAGGCCATCTAACCTGAAATGAACAACTTTTACAACTTAAAATGCTGCCAAGGGTTCCATCAAATGGCCCAAAAAGGTGTTGTCGCCATCGTCCCCACTCAGTCTCACTTTCTCTCTTTGGACGGGGAAACCTTCCACCAGGAGATGAGATATCTGCTAGTGAACCATAACGAGGAATGCAATGTTCTGAAATTTCCTCTTTTAAAGAAGACAAAAGGTGAGCGAGTGCTTCTGCAGCATCCTACGAGTGAAATAAAATGGCATTCAGGCTACTGCAGCAAAAATAATCAACTATGTTTTGGAAAAAGAATCCTTTCAAACTCAACCTGCTGCCTCGTCAAATTGAAGCTAGAAACATAAATGCCCAGGGCCGACATTACTCCTCGTGGACTTGCTACAAGTCGTTCATCTTGAAGAGTGCATAATTCTGTAGAAGCAATAAACTTTTTAGCTCTTAGAATGAGGTTGCTAAAATGAGTGAATTTGGAAGCACCTAAAGTGGAACGATATTATACATGGGCAAAACTGATGATATCTATAATCTTGGGAAAATGCAAGATTGTAAAACAAGATAAGATATCATACACATTAGAGACCAAGTTGTACAACTCTCAGTGCACATACCCCAAGTGAATGGCTGCCAGTCTGATTAAAATTTCACAACTAATATTCCCAAAATGCAGAAAAATAAGATGAACTATGCATTCCATGCAACTACCACATGCAAAATTTCCCCTGCACATTTCCTCTCGTGCAGGGATGTAGCAAATGTGCTACATCCAACCTGGGCACTGGGTTGGGTTCACATTGGAGACCACCTGATCCAATAAAATAATTTTCACAAATTTCAAAATAATGTTACCTCTCAATAAAGCAGCCAAAGCAACTGTGAGGGGCAAGTCTTCACCTTCTCCCATAGTCAGTGAATCATTTGCCTCAATTAAAGATTGGAGAAAATGATGAAAACAGCAACAACTAGACAGTGCCTGCTTAAAGTCAGAAAATTAGAATCGATTATTATCATCATTATTGTCATTGTTGCTGTTGTCAATGATAGGTATATCACATAAATCATGTAGATTATAATTTCAAAATGCAGCAAAGCAAAACTACTATGTAAGGATCAGAATGTATAAAAAGACAGCCGTAAAACTCATGCAAGAAGCAGCTTGCAACACATCACAAGAAAATATTTCTTAAAAAACTGACGGTCCAAAGCTTAATCTAGGGCCTTTTAGTCATCATAGCTATAAAGTTATTCCTATGAGAGCATAATATCACAGCCTTAGGAAGACAAGTCTTTATGATTTTGGTGTTGATGGTGATTTACAGCACATACAAATTAAAAGCAGAAAAGAAGTTTGATAAGACTATCCCAAAAATTATATATTTCATGGATCACAAATATATGTGCATCTACATTCAGTAAGTAATTACAAATTCAAATGAGATCGAGGCAGTACTGGTTTGGGAAGCGTTGAAGATACTCAAATAAAGAAAGGGTTCTTTAGTTATTTAATAACAGAGGGAGACTTAAGAAATAAAATAAGGTGGGCTAAGAAAGGGGAGGCACACCATGGAGATCGGCTTTAATTTTAAAAAGATAAGGAAATAAGTTTCGATGGTGACAGTTTCTTCTATACACATTAAGATAGTGCAAATGAAGCAGCCAATGTTTTGGAAAACAAAACATGGAGTAAGAAGTGATGTTGGTCATAATATTAATTTTCTCTTGTTCGTATGAGTGAGAATAGATACTTTTCAGGTGCAGATTGTTGGCCAACAGGGGGATGAGCTTTTTGTGAGTACATATAGTATGCATCTCTTTTAGTTTTCCCTTTTCCATTGCCCACAGATGAGTGAAGTTGACACCTTGTTGCTGATTAATAGATGACAGTTTCAAAGGGGGAGTTCATTTTTTAGGCTCATAGTTGTCAAAATAGACGTGGCCCTTTTTGGAAAGGAGGCCATTGTAGTTTCAACATGAATAAAACTAAAACATTTTAATCAATAATCAGAAATACCATCCAACTATTCAATGGATCATACCTGTAAAATTACATTTAGGAAGCAATTATTGCCTAGATTTTTCAGCCCAGCTACCCAGCATAAGTGTTCTGATGAATCCCTTCTTTTGGATGTCCATAGTAATGACTGAGGATATCCAGTAATCCCATCATTCCATGCCAAAATCAAACCAGCAACTCCCATTCCCACACCAAAAATTCCAGCCGCAAGAACATGGGACTGACAAAGCAAAACCTCCTTAAAAGGAAACCATGTCTGACTACCACGCTTAAGTGTTTGGATGAGATTGAGCATACTCGCTTCTTTCAAATTTATATTCAATAAACATCCACTTCTTTTCTGAAATAGATGTTGAACTTAACAAGACTTAATTCAGAGAATTACCTGCACCATAATAAATGAGAACAAGAATTCATCAATAACTTCTCAGTATAAGCAACATATTCAACAGAGCAAATGCACAATGGTTATTGACTTAGTGAATGAAAAGGTACTAGAATCTTCCAAATTCTCTAATCTAACAATATGAAGCGGCTCGAGTCATTCACAACAAGTGACATATATATTATACAAGCCATAGTTTACCAACCTCATGGTTGACCAGATTAGGCCTTTTACCAGGTTAATTTAACCCGGAAACTAGGTGCGTCAAGTAGGCAGTTCATTAAATTAATGTTATAATAAACGACATATACATTTATAATAACTAAAATTTACCTTTTAAATAAAAATTATGTTTTTCTCAGAAAATAAAACTAAATTTCATATTATGGTTTCAGTAGTCAACATTCATTAAGCAACATTTAACTGCTACCATCTACTAATATACTGTATACATGCAGTTCCATTTGCTGTCTTCCTTATTTTTTTTCAAGCAAAAAAAAAGCCTACAATGAAAAATGGTTAAGTAGCCACATGTTGAGTTTGTTCCAACCAAAAATCTCTAGTCTTTAACCAAGCCCAGGGTCACCCATTACATTATCGCAAGGATTCGATTCTAACCAACCCATCAGGTTGGAAAATTAGAATACATCCCTATGTTCAAGAACACAACAAGTTGATCATGAAGACGCAAATGCCGACAACTGGGTTTTTGCTCAAATATACTCCTTGCAATTCTTCTGCAATATAGATAGATATTAAAGAACAACCCATTAATCTCTCTCCTAAAAGTTTCATACTTTATAATAGTTAGACCCTTCTCTTCTCTCTATACTACATAATACTTGGCCACTTCAGAACTGGCTGGAATATACTTTACTTGGTAACTCTGTTACAGCTATAGAGAATCCCCTTTCTCTGGGACTTGTTTGGCAAACATGATTACTGGAATGAATAGCCAAGGTTTCAAGCACTGAAACCCGCACAAATCGATATATAGGCCGATATATTGATCAAGATGTTCGTTTTTTACAGTATGAATTAGGGTTTTTCATGCGATTGATGTTGTGAAATTGGGAAAACTAAAATTTGACGAAAAATGTGAAGCAAACGCACGCGAAACGTGATGTAGCATGATGAAATGACTGATTTCTATAGGAAAGTGTGTTGGATTTGGAGATGGATGATTGAAGAAGAAGAAGAAAGGATGCGAGAATCTACAGCTTACCAGATGAGATGCTGCGAATTCCGTTTGAAACCCTAGAAGATCTTTTCGACGAGACTGGAGGTTTTTACGGTTGGGCTTATATGACCTACAGTTACAAGTGGGCCATGCCTGGGCCTGCAGTTCTGGGCTAGGTTTGGGTTGATTATTTAAAACTCTTGTAGGGGGTCCCACCTGGGCCCAATAAGGATTGATGGACCTAGTCCAAATATAAGAGGCCTGAGCCGGTGATTTTAACGGCTCGCTGCCATTTGAAGAGCTTTCTTTCGTGATGGGATCCTGTGTGTTAGCGTTGGTAGGGGTGTACAAAAAATCTGTCGATATGTAAAACCGATTCGATTCAATCCGCGGATTTTTAACCAAGCTGACGGATAGGTTATGGATTGAAAATCTTATAATCCGTTAGTAATGGATCGGTGACGAATTTCCCCCTCAATCCACGGATTCAATCCGATCCGATTTGTTGCATTAAATATAAATAATAAAAAAACTTAAGGGGTCTAAATATAAGTTAAGAGGTCTAAATATAAAATAAGAAAAAACTTCAGGGGTCAAAATGTAATTCACTTTTATATATAAGTATAACAAATGAAACCTTAGACCAAATTTCATCCTAGCCTTGAGAGCATGCTCTTCAAATTTTCTTTAATATTAGATTCAACAGAATGAACGGTTTAAACCGATCTGATCTGATACTCCACGGATCGAATCGGGTCGGATCGATTTTTAATAGCTATAGATTGGTGATGGATTTCAAATCCATCGATCTGTAGGTAATGGATTGGTAACGAATTTGGCTTAATCCGCATCAATCCGATCCGTGTACACTGCGTTGGTATGATTATACCGTAGAGTGTTGTTTTTACTTCTCAAATAACAAGCGAAATGAAAAACATAAAAATTATAGTCTACAGTTTTTGAACATTCAGATGGCATAAGTTCACATACTATAAATCAAGGTAGCCTAAGCAAAAATTTAAGCTTGATCAACTAGTGATGTTGGACAATCTAAAATTTTCCAAGGCTCATGCGGATTTAGGCTGAACCTGCGTTTTCTGATAACTATTTTGGCAAATTTGGCAATTGGCAAGAAATCTATGAGAAATCTGCCGATTCATGTATAATTGAAAAAATTGAAATTGGTGCGTAAATCTAAAAAAATTAGGATTTTAAATCCTATAACACTTGAGAGGGCTTCAGAAGTGATTATTTAAAAAAAAAAAAGGATTTTCACCCGCCTAACATTTTGAAAATTTATAATCATCAAACGTGAATTTTCCACGGTAACGGTCGTCGGAATGCATGAACCCTCATCTGCAAGTTATTTTTCTTTTATGCTGGAAAACTACAAGTTGTAATCTACACTATGATTATTTTCCTTTTACATAGGCAGCCCACCTGACACAAGTTCGAATCTTTAGTCATGGCACATGCTCAAGTGGGGCCCACGTGAGAACCTACTACCTCACTAACGTCCATGATGGTAAGATGCACACGGCACCTTCACATTTCTCATGCACAATTCATCAAAAATTACTGTTGTCTTTCCACTTTTCTCTTTTCATCCAACACAAGCAATTCCTAATAATAATCATGATCGTCCGTATTGTGGGCCCCTCCATTGATGGAACATCATATGAAACTTAGTGATAGGACAGTAGTCCAAGTTTGCTGCATCATGATGAGTTTGGACTTTGAAAAAAGTGTGAGTCTTAGGACTGTGAATGGGACGGCCGGGCTGTGCGATCTCGTTCAAAAAATTAAACGGGGCTACCGTGGGCTGTCCAGTCTTGGTCTTAAATTGAACTGGCCTATATCAAATTTCGTCCCTTACGGGTTCGGGCTGAGATAGGGCCGGACTTGGGCTTAGCCCAATTCTTGACATAAAAAAAATATTTTCTAATTACTTTTACTGTCACCAGACACCCGGTGTGAACCAGACTTTAAACCCTCGTCCTTTTACCGGGCTTAAGACCGGCAATGCAATGCAACAAGCAACATGGTGGAGTTAATAACTTTTTCGTAGGAGCCTGAGACTTGAGAGTATGCGTTTTATAAGAGGGGAGGGCGAAGTTACAAAACTGCCCATCATAATTAACTGTTTTTTGTTGTTAGTTAGGGGCATTTTCAGTAATCTATAAAATAATTAGTATAATGATCCTATAGCGGTTCGGGCCGGGCTGTTTCTGCCAAATCCCAGTCCCATTTTGGCTGGGCTTTAAAAATATTGTCCAAGTCCATTCTGCAGGGCTCAAAATTTTTTTAAAACCCTGTATTTTCAGGCTTGTGATGCGCTAGACCGGGTACCCGTTTCAACGCGTCTCATTGATAGGCCTAAGTGTGACAAATATTAGTAGTATTTTGAGATCATCATGTGAAAAAATACGAGAACATTGTGATATTAGCAGAATAAATTTGTAAAAGGCTCTCCTGCCAATTAGTCTCCTTCTTCCTCAATTAAAACGAGCGATGAAAAACAAATGACCTAAAGGCCTTTCCTATTACAAAGAAACTATGAGGGTCTTTTTGGTGTATACATCTATGGTGATTTCTCAGTAACTATTTTTTCTAAAAGTAAATATATCCGACGCTAATTTATATTTATATATTTTTGTACTTAATCTAGTTAACTGTGAACTTTATCTATAATCAGAGAAGATTATTTCCAGATAATGATATATGACCCTTTTGGTTTGGACCAATGCTTTCTTTCCTTACACAACCACTGATTTGATAGCCACTTGTTGTAGTGGGGGCCACCCACTATGAAAGCAATCTACAGGAGCACGATTTGTACCTTTTGTGTCCCTATTTTTAAAGAATGCAAAACGTGGGGCATGGGGAATTCCATATTTGGAATGCCCTGTATTTCTTCTGATTGAGCCTGCCCTTTTGTGTGAATAAAGGCCCCTTGGTGTGAGTGTCAAAAGGGTATGGAGAGGAGGGGTGAATGAGTGCAATCACTTCATTTTAGATAAAAAGTTTGCATAAAAAAGCAACTTGGGGAAGATGCATGAATGACCATAGTCTACCTAGTTAAGGAAGGTTTGCCTACTATCTCTGTAGCTAGTCTTCATAGATGCCTTGTATGGTTTGTACCAAAATTTTGACCATATAAATGATTCCCATCAAATCAGGTCACACACCATTTTTCACACCTAGGTGTGAAAGTGGCACGAAGTCTTCAGACCCCCACAATCAAGATGGTCCTGATACAATAGGATACATGGTATTTTTCTTGTTGCACCATCAATAGCCTTGACTTTTTTTTTATTCACATAGGCACTATATGTATAGTTCAGAATGTTTAATTTATTTGTTTAACTAATTATAAATCCGAAGACCCTGAAGCTTATTATCTTAAATCTTCATAAGTTTGAAGTAGTTTATGATAAAGTCTAAAGAAATATATCTAATTTTCTACACTTTTGTAGCTACTAATTCATGATTCAAACTATTGAATATTCTTGTATGATAATCATGAAGGCATGTAACTTTATATCATAATTTTTCATAGGTTTTGAGAAATTTATGAAAAACATTTAAAGAATTCAAATACATTTAAAATTGTTGGATGCAATTATTTACTCTTGTAAGAATGGAGATTTTCTTTTTTGACAATGTAATAATCAAAACTATATGTGTAATATTTATGTGTCACTCATAAAAAAATATTTATATGTGTCATTTATATATGAGCGATTTACATGTGTAAAACCTTTTTTTTTCTATCCATGCATAAAAAAGGCAATGTAACCCTTTTGACGGGGCTTTCAAAAATTGTATTACATGTATAGAAGCTATATAATTTGTTACTTGCTTGGTGGTGGTAGTGGTGGTGGTGGGAGACCTAGGATTTTAATTTGAGGGGTGCGGACCTAAACAGACAGTTAGATTTTGGACAAATCCCGGATTTTCAAATTGGTTTTAAAAGTGGAATAAGTCCAACGGTTGCAACCGCCTCTGGGTGCTCATCATAACTCTTTTAATCGTCAGTTGACAAATAGCGCTTTTCCATCCTGAGACGGCTCACATCCTGCTCCAGGTAGCACTTTTTAGGGTGGTTCTCATTTTGATGATAGGTAATCATTTTCTCTATTTTTTAAAATAGTTCTTATTCTATTTTAAATAGTGTTATCTGTGATTTGAATTTTAGACGTGGAGATAAACTTTTGATAATCGATACCGAAAATCCTCATTTAGGACTGGTCTGCCACTGCTCAGGTGTTCGAGAGACCGCATTGATTCATTTACTGTACATCTTTCAAGTGCAAAAGTGAAGATCAATCTCACAGACCATCTTTGAGCATCATGAGAAAACCTCGATGCAATCATGAGTTTTGGGCTGCTGACTACCTGCAATTGGTCTCAGAATTAGTGCTGACACTTGCAGCCTTTATGGTTGTGGGAATTTAGAATGTTGTACAACAAGAAGAAATTTGTATTTTCTTAGAAGTCCGTGGCACAATTAGAAGCTGTCAATTCAACTACGAGGTTTCAGGTTCCTGTCGCGTTACCAATTTAAAAGGGTGAAAAAAGCTTTTTCAGTAGAGTATAGGGCTGTAGACTAATAAACCATAGATGGTATGCTTCAAGCCAATGCAAATTTTTTCTCTTCCATGCAAAAATAATTTGAAACACACACACCCACAAAAACAAAAAAAAAAAAAAAAAAAAAAAAACAAAAAAAAAAAAACAAAACAAAACCAATAGGAAAGGCTTTTTTCGAGAAATTATTGAAAATTTAATTATTATTTTTCTTTTTCCCTCACAGAGAAGGAGTCGACTGAATATGAGGTTTTCTATAGTGGGGAAAACTTTTTCATCTTTTGTACATTTTCATGAAAATTTATGTACAAGAACGTGCCTTAGACCCATCAAATATATTTAGGGAAAATAGTACAGGATGAAACAGAACGTAGGACTCCATATAAATGGTCATTTGTTATAGAGAGGAATACAACGTTGGTGCAAATATGTCTAATATATAGATATCTCTATTCGTTCAATCCACGTACAATCTTTTGAGCACCCCTCATCTATGGTGGTGTGATAATTTTAACCTTCCAATCCTGGTAATCAATATAACCACGTTACACAGTCACATCATAGGCCCATATGTTTGGTATTGACAGCTCTGTAGTGCTTGAACACAGTTTTAAAACTTACCTGGGTTGAGATTAATTGATTCCATTCGAGAGATCACCGAATTAGGTGACTCAAATGGGTCTAATCGAATCTAAATGAGTGATAGACTCACCCGAGTTATTCGATGAATCTCGAAATTAATAGAGTTACTCGATGATAACTTTATTCCTGTAGAACCAATTTAGGGAGATGATGTGGAAGGAAACAAGCACAGCCCATTGCCTCTCAGTTGTGTTCCTTCCTGCTAATAAGATTGACCAAAAACGAGAATGAGAAGGAAGAGAAAGGGAGAGGGAGAACGGATAGAGGAAGAAGAGATGAAGTTCTAATTATTCATTGTCACAACATAAAGCGTATCTAAAAGGGATGATAACACCAACCGATGTGACCCAATTTTGAATTGGAGTTCGTATGTGGAACAACCTCCAAATTAGACAAGAAAGACTGTGATATATTACAAGCTTGTTCCGTACCATGTCCTTGGTCCCTTGCCTAATATGGTTTGGTCTCTTCTACAAGGGGAAACAAATTATCAAATTGATTGAAATGTGAGAACAATAGCATGGTGACAGACATTTTCTGCCACCAGAAAATTAGGACAATTATGACCGTCCACCTAGTGGGCCTTAGCCAGGATTAACCATTATTAAAAGAAAAAAACATACTAATTAGATGATTATTTCCTTTTTCTCTACTTAATCAAGTACTTGGAGGGCATGAAGCAGTAGAATAGTTTGGTAAGTTTCTTAAACATTATGATAATATTTCCTGTGAATGTTTGAGAGGTAGGAAGAACACCATGTACATATGAATGACAGGAGGTTGATGGTTGGACCCAAGTGCAGGAGACACACTTAAGACAATGAAAGGATATAATATATAAATAGATATAATGTGGCTGACCCATGTTCTTATTCCTAGTCCACAATTATCTATACTATTCTAAGGTTTCTTTTTTTTTTTTTTTTTTTTTTTTTTTCTATTTTCATTTTTGGTTTACAGAAGTTTTAAAATAGTCTCTAACTGTTGATATCAAAAAAGTGGTCAATGAATTGCTTACATGTGACACAAATAGGTCTTTGATGTTAATTTACACAGGTGTGTGGTCAGGAATTTAAATGCCCTTGATTTTTCCAAAATGAAGTCCAAATAATTGAAATATATGGTGCCCAATCCATTGTGATGTTTGGCGCCCAATCCATGACATACGATCATCCAGCCTATCACAGTCTAGATCCTGGTACCCATGGGATGACTTCTTTTATTCCTATGTAACCCACATTTTCCCATGTTTTTTTCATTTATTTTCGTAAACTATTTATTTCATGGCTTTAGATTAAATGTTCATTAGCAATTTATGCTCTCATGTTATATCTCCTGTTGCTACAAGCCGAGTTTTCTTAGCTAGAAGAAAACTAACATTTAGAGGCATGGTTTATATGCTTGTATCTGCAACTGGCTAGTAAGTTGTTTGATTATTCAGTTTAGTTTTCCATTTCTTTTGAATGGGTCGTTACATGAAAAAATGTATGGTGTCCTCCAAATCCTTATTGGCAAGTGGGCTTCAAATTGGCCAGGAAAGATCATTAAAGCAGTCATCTTCTAGTTTTATAGGCTTTTAAATTGGTAATCTATCCATTCTTATTCACTCTAGACTAGATGTGCTCCAACCCAATCTGAGCTGCTGCAGTTTTAAATATTTGAGGCTCTTATTTATAACCTGAACATGGATATGGGTTGCTGGAAGTGGATAGAAATTCTTGGCAATGAGCTGCATCTCCAAGAACTTGATATCTTTATTTCCTGTACTAGGTTGGCAGTTGGGACTCATTTCAATGTGATAAAGGCCTGTTTGGTTTCCTTCTTGGCCTGGCATTGGCTGGAATAACTGGAAGTTGGTTTCATTTCTTCCTTTTCTTGGACTTTTCAATGGTAATCACAGAAATTTAGCATTTCCCTCCCTTCCCATTTCTCTCCTTTCAATGAACACAAAGAGGCCTCAAGAAAATCTTGTTTGACCTTTTGCCCTCAACTTTCCATTCCAATATTCTTTTGAACTCTCACTGCACCAACAGACCCCACATTCCAAGTCACAGTTTATCATCAAGGAGGGCCGCAGCCTGTTACACACAAAGCTAGTGGTGGTACCACTTCTAAAATGCTTTTGTTTATTTATTTAATTTAGAGATTAAAGTTTGTTAGCAGAACAATAAGGGCCTAAGAATATAAGAAAGTGGCTAAAAGTAAAGAAACAAAGGTGAAGATTCAGTGATGGACATCAAATGATCTCCACTTCAATGGAAAATCGATTGAGTTAGGGGAGATGAGAATTCAATAAAAGTCACTATCCTAGTAATTCAAATCTTAGGGAAGTCAAGATTATATTTTCATCTTCATCTCATATCCATCAACTTGTCACCTCTTTACTAATCCTTTATTGGAGCCTATTTGACCATGACTTCCCATATATTCAATTTCATGCTATCAAATTGATGTTAGATAGAACAAAAGAGAGAGGTATAAAGAAAAATAAAAGATAAATGACAATATTGTACATCATAAGGAGTCCATAGATGACAAACAATAGCCAACCAGGAGATTTTTGGGTGTATAAAGGTTTTCAATTTTTATGAGAAACGAAGAAAGAGACATTTCGTTCATTTCACCTGTTCACTTTACATCATTCTCAACAGAGTTGGTATGAGTTTTGAACTGGCTATTCCCCAGGTATGGGAAGTCCCTGCCTCCCCCACGCACCTGGTAAGTTGGTCATAGTTAATGATAAGAACCTAGCCAAAAATAGCCTCTAATACTTTTTTTTTTGGTAAACAAAGTAGCCTCAAATACTTGAAAGACCTTGTTGATACTAGCAATTTATTTTCTGGTTCTTTATAATAAGCTGAAACTTGAATACTGTTTTCAAAATTTCCTTGTTGTTTATCTATTCTCATTTCAGCATTTTATCCTAAATTTGTAAATGGCGGTACACTTACTAATATGCATTTGTCTCATTGATGTTGGTCCTAAAATAATAAGGGAGGAGCCCAACACTTCCTCACTAGTTATTAACATGCAATTTCCTTTTGCCTTTCTAGCAAATGCAGATAAGGTTTTAGTGAATTTTTTTAGTCACAAAGTAGAAAGATGACATTGACAATTTAGTAAAGGAATAAACACAAATGACCACATGCATTCATGTGGATGGTATAAATCATTTTCAACCACATTAAAGAGGTTGTTCTGGTCTACAAGGAAGATATATATTTTTTTTCTCCTTTCCCTGATTCCCAATTTGTTTTCGTTTTTTCTTTTTTCTTTTTGCTTTTTTTCTTTCCTTGATTCCCACCTTTTGTAGTTTGTTTTTCATTGATAGTATCAGTTTGATGCATATAAATGAGTGTGCAAATTTCAAAATCAGTAGAAACCTTGAAAATGTGTTTTTGTTCCCTGTGGATGGATTTGATTTTCTCATTAAATCATAGGGTGTCACTTTCTTTAAATTGTTAGAATTAAGGATAAACGATTTTAGACTTTTGAGTTGAGAAATCTTATATAATTTACTTTATTTCCAAGCAAACAACCCTAGAAAAGATTTGAATAAAAAGTTATCTGGTAACCTAGCATCTAGGGCTCCTATGTTAAATGAGGTATTAAATTCTTACCCTCCGTTTGGGAAAATGAAGGGGAGGGGAGGGAAAATTTGAGGGGGTAGGAAAATGAAGGGGAGGGGAGGGGAGGAGAGGGAAAATTAATTTTACCTCCTCTTGTTTGGGAAGTAAAAAAGTAGGGGAAGGAAAGTGGAAAAGTAGGGTTTTGTTTGTAAGTGAGATAAAGAGAAAAAATACCCTTTTGCCCTTACTTTTATAAAAAATATTAAAATCCTCTTTTATATATAAGGGCATAATATTGTAATTTTATCACTTTATTCCCTCCTCTCCCCATTTTCCGCCCCATTTTTGGTGGGGAACAATTTTTTGTACAACTTCCGGCCCCCACCCCATCCTATTTTCCTCCCTCCTTTCCCAACACTTCCAAAACCACTTTCCCCCCTTGTCCCCCTTTTTTTCCCCTCCCCCCCATCTCCCCCCCCCCCCCCCTTCCCAAACAGAGGGTTAGAGTTTTAAGCAATGCCTTTCCTTGAGATTGTAAATAATGATCTTAAGAACATGCCTTCTATCAAATTGCCATAACATTAGCCATGTGGTGAAAAATTAATGATGATCAAAGTACATCATCATCAATCTATTCCCATATATCTTGAGCTGTCTTTTGTGAGTTTCGCTTTCCCACTTATCTTTTATTTTGAGATCATGTTCCCTGTCAAATAGTAGTCAATTATGTTGCACTTCGACCGGAATGGTCGGAATTCTTTGTTCTGGTCCTTCAATCGAAGCGAAATGGGGGTAAAAATATTTTGGTCTAAATTTCGGTCCATTCCGATCCATTCTAGTCAATTCCGATTTGTAGCACAATTTTCATTAGTTTTTAAAATTTATTTCTGAATATCCATATCAAAGAACGGGCATAATTTATATATATATATATATATATTTTACATATATTTGTATATATATTTAATTTTTATTATTTCAAAAAGTTACTTTGAAAAGTTTTTCGAAAATTCCGAAATATTCCATCTCAAAGACTAGACCAAAATGACGACTAAAATGGAATTGACAACTATGTCACTGCCACTTCAATTTAACATGTCACTTCTAAATACTTCATTCCATCATTAAATAAATTCCGACTATAACTATCGTAAGTTTTTTTCTTTCTCTTTTGGGCATAATGGTATGAATGAGTCATTCTTGTCAAATGTTTGTACGATGTCACGAGTATTTCATCGATTAAAGGCGTTGCTTATAAAACTTCCCAAATATGTCTATGCCATAAACCTGAAGCTACAATATGATATTGAGAAGATTTTATAAATTAGTAATATTCAGGTGAAAATTAGTTCTCACATATTATATGAAAACTTTTTTGTGAGGCCCAATTGTGGGCCCCATTTGGGGATGAGAACGGGGGATGGAAAGAACCATGTGAGACCACGCCAAGTATCAAGTTCGACCCCAAACCCATGCCCCTAATCCTTTTATTCGTGGCCCAGAAGTTTAATGGCTTCGTATTCAAAAAAATATTCAACCCTCAGTCCAATTGTTCAATCCATTTGGATGTGTGTCAATTCTTGGATTGTTAGGCTTGGATGGGTTGCCAGTGGGCCCCGCAAAAAAAGTTCTTATATAATAAGTGAGAACTAGTTCTTATTTAAATACTTTAAACCTCGAATCTTACCATGAACTCTTTCCTAAAAATCCATAAATATATCAGTAACAATCCACTAATGACCGCTCCTCAGTTTTTAAAGTTTCACTTTTATTATCTCCGTACACTCCATTTCTTTTCAAAACTCCGTCATTTCCTTCCCTGTCAAATTCTCCTCTTTTATTTAATGCACCAGTAGCTTTCAGATTCATGAACTTTTTTTTCTTTTCATTTTCTTTTTGAAAATCTATAAAACCTTTAATGTATAAATATTTAAATTACAATGTTTGCCGTATCCCGTAATGAACATGGGTTTGTATGCGAGTAGAAATTTAAAAGGAAGATTACTTGTTGGTGATGATTTTTTTGAAATTCATAGCAAGTAAATTCCACCAAAACAAACGGATCCAAGATCCCGGTCGTTCTAAAAAACATTTCTGGTACAGAGAGGCATATAAATGCTGAATTGGGAGATAAGATGTGCCAGCTACTACTAGCAACTTGGTGGTGGGCAATCCAATAAGATTGAAACAAAATTCAAACAGTTGAAGGGCTGATAGAGTGAGAAAGAAACTGTCTAGAAACTGAAAACACAGAATTCCATGAAATCTATTTTTCTTGGAGAATGTTATCCTTCTCTTCTTCCAACAACAATTTATTATTACAGAGCACATGCATGTATTTACAGGAAGGACCCTTTCCTGGATTTGACGTTTCTTGCTCCCACTTTTCTCTTGTCCGTGAATTGAAATCGTTTTTGGGTTACAAGTGGACGTCTTTTGGACCCACTTCAACTTGTGTATGTCTTTTGTTGCCTTCTCCCTCTGCAACTAGTCCGGTCTCTTTCCACGCTCGAGAGTGGAGAGCAAGAAACAACAAAAAAGCAGGGGAAAAAATCCTCCAAAAAACAGAGAGAAGAAGGCCTCCATCGATCTGTTTCTCTCAATTCAGTCCAACCCATTTCGCGAAATCTCAAAAGGGTATGTATTTCTATTGGTAAAAACACAGAAGCTGATTTCATACTTGTGCTTGACTTATCCTTGTGCTTGTCTTTCATATCCTAGATCTTTTAAATGATTTTTTGAGAGCTTGGGTTTTCATCTACTGATGAAAAGATTCTTTCTTTCTGGGTTTCTGGGCTTTATTGGGTTTTAAACCAACTGGGTTCTTAGTAATTATCTTTATCTGTTCTTTTTGGGTTTGATTTTTTGTTTTGTTTTGTTTTGTTTGGGTTGGATTTTGATGGTTGGATTTCATACTTGTTGTGAGAAAGAATGAGTGTGTGTATGTCTTTGACTGTAAGAATATATAGACAAAGACAGCATGAAAAACCTTCTCAAGAAGCTACATATCATGCCCAACCAATCGGAGTGCCCCGAGGGGCCGCCGTCGTCGTCAAGGAGCAGTCGATCAAATGAATGCCGCAGCCCAGAATTATCCCCCTCTCGATTATCCCCAATTCGCCAAACTGAGCAGAAACCCATGTCTAGTCTCTCTGGATGGTTTAATTCTGTGACTACCAAGCATAGTAATAGCCCTCCTTCAACATCAAATGTGGGGAGAGAGGGAATGGACTCAAGGGATGATTTGGGTCCTTTGGATATGGGGTCGAGTATCTTGGGGACGGACTCAGAATCGAGAAGTTTGCAGAGCACAGAGATGGATGAGGAGTGCCAAATACAACTGGCATTGGAGTTGAGTGCAAAGGAAGATCCTGAGGCTGTTCAGATTGAGGCAGTAAAGGAAATCAGCTTGGGCTCTTGCCCTCCACAGAATACGCCGGCCGAGCTTGTGGCTTATCGATATTGGGTTAGTCTCTCTCTTTCTTGTTTGAATTGTTTCTTATGATGCATCTTATTGCTTTGAGATTTGAGGAATGGCTTCTAATTTGTTTTTTGTGCTCCTTAATTCACCTACTGACTAGGTGAACTTTAATTTCAGAATGTATATGTTCTTGTTACTGAGTTTTTTTTTTTTGTTTTTGTTTTTTGGTAAGGCTCTTGTTACTGAGTTAGTGGAAGCATAACTTACATTCTTGTTAGCTGTTCTTTCCATAAATGCTAAGCTGTAGTTTGTGGCATTTCATTTGAGTGAATTTTATGAGGTCATTGGATACATGTAGTACTTTTAAGGTTTAGTGAGGACAGCATCCTGTATTTTCTATAATTTATTTATTTTGTTTTGAAGTGTGGCTACATCCCATCGCTTTAATCTTCTACCTAGTGCATTTGGCAGTCTTGTTGTGGTTACTTGGAGGATCTGTTTACATAAAGTTCTTAGAAGCCATTATGGTTGACTCAGCTTGACATTCCTTCTGATCCAGTAGTGACTAGTCATCAAAGCCGCTTCACCTAGGAAATGTTGTACTGAGGAAGATCATTGAGACATAAGAGGTACTGATAATGTGCTCTGTAATCTAAAGCCATAGAAACCATCTACTCTCTCACCTCCTGATAAATGAAGTCCCTCCCAATCAATATTATCATATATTCCTTTTCTTTTTTGTCTATTTGAGGGATGCAAATTGCGATTTTTTCTCTTTCAATTTGACACATGGATGGGATAGAGGTAGAAATCAAAGTAGGAACTCTGGAGGTATATCAGGATTGTGATTGTTACATTGACTAGAACAGTTTTGGAAGAATTTCTTGACTGGTTTGAAAATGTTGCATGATTTCTAGAATTGGAAGGAACTCTCTAATCCCAAAAGCATCAAGCTTGTCATGGTGAAATGATGGACCTTCCGTCTCTTGGTGGATACACTTGCAAACAATGTGTGAATGGAAGGGGAGTGTTACCTGCATAGAGTTTTCTTGCACTTTTATTTGTCTGTATAAGTTATGGTAAAGCCTTGTTTCTTAAAGAAAGACTATCTGATGGACTCAAGTAAGGGAAAACTCTAGGAACTTCAACTTCTTGAATTTTTTTTTTTTATTGATAACTAAAAATTAAGTTAAAAAGAAGGGAAACGCAAGGTGCAAAGAAATAAAATTCCAACATGTGCATGTTCCGGTATAAGAGGACTATACCGGGACCAAACCTACATCACAGGAGCACTAAAATTACATGAGCAATCAACCCCCTTCTTAGCAAGACAATCCGCTGTATTATTTGCGCCTACTAATACGATGAAAAGACACCTGTGACCAAGACGCTAGATAACTGCTTGAAATTTTATTATGGGAGATGGATGCTAAAAACTCCAAAGGCCTTACTGTATAACCGAAGAATCTTATTTTTCATGGGGTTTTGAGAAACACCCTAAAAACTCCGCATGCTCTATATGCTCTTAGCTTTCCTCTACTAGTATTTTGGATTTATTTAGATGAATATCTCCCTTATTCAATTCACTACCAGATGAATAATATAGCATCTGATGTGGATCCTGTTCTACCTATCCTTGCTAACACCATCATTTGTCTTTCGCTGCCTAGCAGCTCATGGTTTATCAAACACCAGAGTAAGAGTTAAAACTTGAAGGATGTATTGGCCCGGCTAGATATCCATTTCGGATATTGGAAGATCTTTATTGGCTGAGGGGGTGCTGGGGAAGCTAGATTGAGTCCAGGGCCAGATTAGGTGACCCTATTTGTTTAGATTATAGGCTCTAAAAATGGTTTTTCTGATTCATAAGTTGGGTTTTCCTAGAGAGTCTGTATAGGTTCTTCAGATGGGGAGCACTAATTTTTAAAAAGAGCAGCAGGAATGGGATGTGTAATGACGTACTAAGAGATTGGTAGAGAAAACGTTGGACTTGTTGCATGAACCATGTTGTTTTGAACAGGATTTAAAATCTCTCGCTGTCACCAAACCTCAGGTTCGGATGGCTTCTTACAGTTGCATATAAATTTATAGACTTGAAGGATTTAGAGAAGACCGATTAATATTACTACAAAATTGCTGATGTTAAACCAAAGTTGGGATTTTCTCTCTTCTTGTTGAAGCAAAATAATTGAAGATAATATAACAAAGCTGATGGTTTGGGTCCTCATAAACGCTTGTTGCTGTGATGCCGTCATAAAGAACCAGCTCTCTCTCTCTCTCTCTCACTTGTAAATTAATCATAATCATTTTGGCCGTTGGTTTGGCTCTTGAACCAAGTTGTCGTCATCATCATTTATGCTTTATACGATGTATTTGGGGCATGTGAGAACATGACAGTATGACACTTTATATTTAGCATATGGTGATGAACTCAACCTTCATATGGTCAGTTTGAAGTGGGATTCTAAATGATTGTGTGCCATTTTATACAACACAGGAAATCAGTGTCTGAGTTTCTTTTTTTTTTTTTTTAATTGTTACTTTAAATGTTATTAAAAATCAAAGAACAAACACAAGCTTTAAAATGGGAAAGAGCAACAACATCATTGATGATACCACAGTACTCAAATAGCTTCTCTAAAAATCAGACACAGAACAGCCAGTGAACTCCTTGAAAGATAGAGCCCAAGATAAAACCTTACACGGGCCTTCCTCGCTAATTCTTCTTCAGAAAATACTCTGCAATTTCTCTCCAGCCATAAAGAGCATAAAACTTTGCAATTCTGGTAAACTGATTGCTGTTTATACATTTTCTTTGGTTTTATTGATCTTGTAAATCTGTTTTCATATTTTCTGATTATTGCTTTATATCTTATTTGTCCACTTCTAAGCATCTTTTACAATGTCATGATAAGCAATTTGTATCTTCATTTGATTTTACCTTTTTCAAGATTTATGTAAGTATGTATGTATGTATTTATGTATGTATATATATGTTCTTTTCCTTTCTATCTTGTATCATAGGTTTGTCCATACTTTACAGAACTACAATGCTCTTGGCTATGATGACAAGATCTTGGATGGTTTCTATGACTTGTACGGTGTTTTGGCTGAGTCAAAGTCAAAAAAGATGCCTTCTCTTGTTGATTTGCAAAGTATACCAGTCTCTGACAGTATCAGCTGGGAGGCTGTACTGGTCAACAGGGTAGCTGATACTGACCTGTCAAAACTTGAACAAAGGGCCCTGATGATGGCTGTGGAATCAAAATCAGGATCAATAGGTTTTGACGATAGCGATTTGGTGCAAAAACTTGCTGTTTTGGTGGCTTGCTACATGGGTGGCCCAGTTATGGATCCCGACAACATGTTGCTAACATGGAGGGATCTAAGTAACTGCTTACGTGAATCACTTGGAAACATGGTCTTGCCTCTTGGCCAATTGAAGATTGGTTTGGCTCGCCATCGTGCATTATTATTCAAGGTTAGTAACTCCTCTTGTCAATGTTTCTGAAACCACTGACTATTGGTGGAACATTTCTTACTGCATGAACAAGTTCAGTTGAATGTGACTTGCTATGGCACTCTTGATCGGCTAACACAATTATCATATCATTTGAGCAGGGTTAACTCTGAGAAAATTGCATTGTCAGCAGTCTTTCACTGCTATTCTTTATATGTTCTACATCCATTGATGATTGCTCCTCATTAGTTGTCTTTTTTTAATGTTTTGGAGAGAGGCTGCTATGCAGATCACAACCCTCAAAGGAATCATGTGCATGGCTTTGTTTAGTTTGAGTGCCAATCACCGTCTAGATCGTTTTTTTAAATTATAAATTCTTTTTAAGGGGTCATTCATTTAGAGGAAACCCTATTTATGATGATATTTTAATCAGTTTTAAATGGTTATACAGGTCTTGGCTGATAGTGTGGGTGTTCCATGCCAGTTGGTGAAAGGGAAGCAATATACAGGTTCTGATGATGTGGCGATGAACATTGTGAAGATTAGTGATGGAAGGTAAGCTCGCTCTCTCTCTCTCTATATATCTATCTATCTATCTATCTATCTATATATATATATATAGGGAGATGCTCCTATGAGAGATATCTCTCACCTTATAGGGGGGATAGGGGTGGGGGCCCTCACATTTAAGTTGTTGTCATTGGATATGGATGTGAGGGCCCTCACCCTATCTCTCATTTAAGGTGAGAGATATTTCTCATAGGAGCATCTCTCACCTTACTATGAAGGTAGGGGCCCTTATGTTTAAGTTGTTGGCATTGGATATGGATGTGAGGGCCCCCACCATATCTCTTATAGTAAGTTGAGAGATGCTTTCATAGGAGCATCTCCCATATATATATATATATGTGAGTCGGCAAGACTGAATGCTTTTCCTTCCAAATTTATATCTGAAATGTCACAGCTTTCACCTTAAGCTTTCATGACGCTGTGCACATCCAGAAATATAGTAATCCTATATAATGCACTTCTTGTTCTCCATGGCTCCTACTAAAGAATACATAGTGATCCATTCCATCAAAATATCTGTTCTACAGATCTAAAGAAAATCTTAAAATCTCTGTTCTACTAACATCTTTTATTACAAGCATCAATCACAATTAATCACCAAGCATGACTTGTTGCAATCTTTCTAAACTTGTCTTTGAGCAGTCTATGATTTGGGAAAGAGGAGTAACTATTTTATAACCTATAAACTGGAAGACACTCATGTTTATAGAAAATTAAAAAATACTAATGAGTAGCATGAATTACAGGGAGTACATCGTAGATTTAATGGCAGACCCTGGAACTCTTATTCCATCTGATACAGCAGGGCCGCAGATTGAAGAATATTCCTTTCCAGTTAGTTCTGTTCTCAGAGATGTTGATAACTCCCATGGAAGCTCCTCTAGCAGCTTCTGCCTTCTGAGTTCAACTGGTGGGCACTCAGAGTATGGGCAACAGGATAAGAGGTCCAGGTCAGTGAATCTGGCTAATGCAGAAAGTGGATTGGGTGATAGAAGTAATCTGAGTGATTTCACCGGTCATGAGAATCCAAGATCAAGGTTATCATCAAATGAATCTTCATCCAAAGTGTGTAAAGCTGAAGAATCTAACCTGTCTGATGATCTTGAACATCCAGCGAAGGTTGAGAAGGCACCAACTCGTGAAATTTCTGGCAGGTCTAGTTATCCTTATGCCCATGCAAGATCGCCTTCTTGGACTGAAGGAGTCAGTTCCCCTGCTGCGCATAGAATGAAAGTAAAAGATGTTTCTCAGTACATGATTGATGCTGCAAAAGAAAACCCACAATTAGCTCAGAAGCTTCATGATGTGTTGCTGGAAAGTGGTGTTGTTGCACCCCCTAACTTGTTTACTGAGATTTATACTAAACATATAGGAGATCCAGATGAAAAGAATGTGTGGAAGGATGGGCCCCAACATAGAGGTAGACCAGACATAGGTGCTGGTCACCTTTTGCCTCCATTGAACCATGGTGTGCGACTGAAAACAAATCCTTCCAGTACACGTGCAGAAAACTTGAAGCCTCCAGAGGGCCTTGGTATGCATCAGCCACTGTATCCAGAAGAGATGATTGTTCTTCCCTGTGCATCTCAAAATGAAGTATCCACAACACAGGTGCAGGGCCCTTCTGCAGGTAAGCGTGTAAAACAGGTGCCTGCTGCTGCCGCCGCCGCTGCAACAGCAGCAGTTGTTGCATCTTCAATGGTAGTTGCTGCAGCTAAATCTGCTACCGATTCAAATCTTGAGGTTCCAGTAGCGGCCGCAGCTACTGTAACTGCTGCAGCAGTAGTGGCAACCACTGCAGCTGTAGCCAGGCAATATGAACAATTGGAAGCAGAAGGCATGGGGAATGAGCCAGGGGTAGGTGCTCGGAGGCAAGATGGTGGAGTTGAGTGCAGACAGGATGCTTGTGTGGCAAATCCAGCAGGAGAGAAAATCTTGGGGAGGTCAACAGGAAATGATAATACAAAATCTGATGCACTTGATGATGCTTCAGAATTGGAAATACCATGGGAAGAAATCACCTTGGGTGAGCGAATCGGATTAGGTATGGTCCTTTTACTTCTTTGTTGTTTCAGTGGATGTTATTCAGAACCATTTGAAGCCATGTCATATATTTCTCAAATTGAAATAATTGATGTTCATGTGATTATACATGCTACCCTTTTCACCCATTTAAAATGCACCTTCAGTGTCTTGATACCGTCTGTCGATCTGATGGGTCATTGTTTATGGATAGTGCTCCCAAAAATCTCTCTTGGGACAATTCCAACTTTTCAATCAATAGTTTTCACATTAGAAAGTTAAGAAAGGAATGCAGAGATGGTCCACATACAATGGGTAAGGGCTAAGTTTTGAGACATGGTCAATCCATAGTAGGGTCCATCAGATTTTTGGTCTGGATTGCAAATCGTGGACCCTGCACGTGAAGATTGATGCATGTCCTTGAGTGCAGGGCTTCGTAACTCCCTCAGAAGTTTCCCAAGAGTTGCCTATTATCATTTGCATTTATTTCTTTTAATCTCACTCTATTCTTTTTGGTTTCGGTTGCAGGTTCTTATGGGGAGGTATACCGTGGAGAGTGGCATGGAACGGTGAATCCTCAAAAACTATCTTTGAACTCTACTGAGTTTCTGTCTTCTTTGCCTTTATATTTTTTAATCGTACTTCTTTTTATTAGGAACATAACTCAAACCAGCAACCTCGTGGTTGTAACAATGAGAACCTTCCAACTGTGCTACAAGCTCATGTTAAATATGAGAATTACATGTATGATTCTTTCAAATATTGGTATTGACTGACGAGACGCGTGAGATGCCTCAGTGGTAAGAGGCATCGCTTCTCACCCGGCATGTCGGGGACCGACCCCCCGGCACTGCCAGAGCACCCCGAGTTATGTACTCGGGCAAAGGACAGGTGGAGGTGTGAACTCAGGCGGTGTGAAGGTCGACGGAAGCAGCATACTCAGGTGGAGTATACGCAGGCAGTGAATGGAAGATCCTAGGGATGACCCCTGGGTTGATAGATTAGGCTAGTTTAGGACTAGGATAATTTACCATTCTCTCCCATGTAAGGCCAAACAAACAGGTAAGAGACTGAATACTTGAACTATGGTTTTACATTGAGAATGTGTCAAGTGGGCATGCTATATATTTGTTCACTGCAACTTTTGGATATTTTCTACATTTCAACAGGCTTCTAAGTGGTAACATGGTTTGGGCTATTAGTTTTGCTTACATTAATCATGTTAATAAATGTTTTCTCTTAATTATCCAATATGATTTTATTGTAACATTTATCCCCTTGTTTGTAACTTGGAATTTCAATCTGCTTCTAACCTGATTGATTGTTCATCCAATTCAATACTAGAAATAATTCCATTTGTTAATGCTTTTGCAACTTTCTTCCATAGATAGTTGAGTTATTTAACCTGGTTGTTTCTTTAATTTTTCCAGGAAGTGGCTGTTAAGAAATTTTTGGACCAAGATATTTCTGGTGATGCACTAGCTGAGTTTAAAAGTGAGGTATTTGACCTCTCTCTCTCTCTCTCTCTCAAAAAGAAAAAAAAAAAAAAAAACTCACTGTTTAATGGAAAAGAAAATGAGTTGTGTGTGCACAAGTTTATTCTAGCTCTGGTGAAATTCATTTGCATTATTGGTTTGGGATCATTGACGGGTGACTATCCACCTGCCTCATGCTAATTATGTTATTTACCGAACTCCTTTATTTTTCTTTGCTTTTAGGTATCTCTGCTATAATAGTAATTACAACTTGAGTTCTTCAAGTGTGGATAGTTTATGGCATGCACAATCATTAGTAGAAATGGGTTGACTTGCCGGCACATAATATTATGTGCCCTTTTGGTCTGCAATTAATTTTTTATTTATAGTCTAATTGATTTTTCTGTTCTCAAGGTTCGGATCATGAAACGAGTACGCCATCCCAATGTTGTTCTCTTCATGGGAGCAATAACTCGTCCCCCAAATCTTTCGATTGTTACAGAATTTCTTCCTAGGTATGCTGGCACTTGTCTTATGATTAATACAAATATAGATTGTCTTATCAGTCTGTTATGTGGTAAAGTAGAAGTTGGTGCATGCTTATTGTTCTATCCCAAATGTTGGTAGCCCGGAATAGGTGAACTGGAATGATTTTATCCGCCTAAAATAGGAAACAGAATTTATTTATTTTTCTCTATAAACACTTGTTTAAATGTAATTCTAAATGTTTGCATGTGTTGGGCTTCATTGATGTTCTCTTGGACGAATAAGTTATTAGTGGAAGTTGGTGCATACTTATTGTTCTATCTCAGATTTTGATAGTCAGAGTTAGGTGAAATGGAGCTACTTTACCCATTGGCAAAAGGACATGGGTTTTTTTTGCTGTGTCTGTTGTAAACATGGATTTTTTTCAAACAAATGTTTGAGTGGCATTCCAGATGTTTGTATGTGATGGGTTTTATTAACATTCTTTTGGCTGAATAAATTACTAAATTGCAATTCCTTTGTTCTTCATGACCAATTGATTGGCTCACGTCCTCGGGGTTCTATATTATGATCCATGTATGGAGTTTGAAGAAGGAAAACCTCATTGCAAATTACTATAATCCCTATAAAGAACAAAGTAACGAAATGCATGTTTATCAAGGAAAATCACTCTAATGTAATTATAAAATGGGCATACATGTCACATTAATGGATTGCTTTCTGAAGATACATAAACTAATGCTGCAGACAATACGGCACTGGATGGATGAGTGCTCAATATCACATGGAAAAAAAAAAAGCATAAGTACCATTTTTCCATATATATAGAGATGGAAGGTCTGAAACTTGTCTATAATTATTTTATTCATGTCCTTTTAGCTGGTACACTGTTGAAATTTCATGTTGTGTCAGATAGTAACCTTTTGGTTGCGTGAGCGTGTTCATGTTTTGGTGTCCCTGTGTTCATACAAGGTGTTGCCTGTGGCTTCTGGTTATTTGGATCAAGACTGTCTTTATTGGTGTAACTATAAAGTTGAAATGTTGTTTTTATCTTGCAGAGGTAGTTTGTATAGGTTAATTCATCGGCCTAACAACCAATTAGATGCAAGGAGGCGTTTAAGGATGTCACTAGATGTTGTATGATTCTAGTTGCTTTCCTTTTATCTTTTGTTGGTTTTTTTGGTCTACCAGGTTGAAATTGCAAGCAGGACTAATTTTCCCCTTTTAAACCTTTCCAGGCTCGTGGAATGAACTATTTGCACAATTGTACTCCTGTTATAGTCCACCGTGATTTGAAATCTCCAAATCTACTTGTTGATAAGAACTGGGTTGTGAAGGTAGGATTCTTTTTAATGCTGTTGGGATCTATGTTTACTGTTCTGTGCTAGTCAGCTAGTTTGAGTTAAAATATTCACCTTTCATGTAGGTCTGTGATTTTGGGCTGTCTCGGATGAAGCACAATACATTTCTCTCTTCCAGGTCAACTGCAGGGACGGTGAGCCAATTTTTATCAATTCAAGTCCATTATTTCATATGATTTAGTTTGATTTATGATGTTATACATTTTAGTGGATTTCCTTATGTTTTAGTGATTTTCCCTTTCCCTATGTTTTAACTTTTCCGCTTCATTAGAAGATTCTACTCTTGTTGTAGTTTCAGACTTATGCAGTTTTCTTCTGATTTTGTCCATGTTTTTCCATAATTCACTCTTGAAAGAAAGGCCCAGAGAAATTGATTAGCCTTCACTGGTCCTTTTGTTTTGAGAAACATGCAATGCAATTGTTGGCATTCACAATCCTATAAAAATAAAATATGGAGCAAGCACGTCAAAAAAAAGGGAGAGCCTCATAGTTGTCATATAGATGAGATTTTGAAATGGGGCAAGGCAAGGGAGAGGAGGGACAGATAAAAAGTGCTATAGAATGTGTGAATGATTCATACAACACCTTACCCGAGGCAATTAATAAACATTCTGTCTGGTGCATTATAAGGTTACCAAAATCTATATGGCAGTCTAATTTCCTCTTTGTAATTATAATGAAGGTAATGAAAGATTTATGTATCTTGTTCAAAATCTCATTTTTAGTAAGGAAGTCAATAAAAAAATCTTTAAAGGAAAAATAAGGAAGTAAATTATGGGCTTCTGTTGGTGGATTGGTGGATATGCAAGCTAACAATGGCTGATGCCACTCTGTAATCCCTCTCTGCATTTCAGTTAGCTTGTAATTGATTTTGTTTCAGGACCTTGTTTGTAATATAATAAGTTAAAAAATTGTAACTTTCTTTCGGAATTTGTATTGTATGTTATTAGTGTATTTATTCCTTTTAATTGATTTTTTTTTTTGCTGATTTTCGGAAGATCTTGAATTCACTCGAAATGAAATATCTGGACGAGGCTGTAAAAATTCTCATGATTTCTTCTGTTCTTCAGGCTGAGTGGATGGCTCCTGAAGTGCTACGAAATGAACTTTCGGATGAGAAGTATGCTGTTTGCCCTATATGGACAGAAAAAAATCGTTTTTCTTTTTCCCCATTAGATTACGTGTAAAGTTTCAAACTGAAGGCTTGTAGTTGCATCTGTCAGGTCTGATGTATATAGCTTTGGTGTCATACTATGGGAGCTTGCTACCTTGCAGCAGCCATGGGGAGGAATGAACCCAATGCAAGTTGTAGGTGCTGTTGGATTCCAGGAACGCCGTCTTGACATTCCAGATGATATGGATCCTGTTATTGCAGATATCATACAGAAGTGCTGGCAAACGTGAGTATATCTTGCACTTTCTGCATTTTTTTATTTTTATTCTAAGATTTTGATGAATTCCAATCATTCTTTAGTAGTAAAAAAGGAAGCATGTATAGTGTCAATTGTCCTACTGAACAGAAATAAATGTCACCTCTACCAAACCCAGAAATAATTTAAGCTCCTTGTCATTTTGGGAGGAGGAAGACTATCTCCTGGTTGGAATAATAGTAGTAGGGAAAAAAAATCCTCAGAAGTGAGGAGTGAATTTCTTCCGAATCAGGAAAGAGTGAAACTCATTTGCATTTGGATGTACCCAAAATTGCAGGTGGAAGTAATATTTTGGAAGAATCAATAGTAGCAGCTTGGTAATCCTGATGCTCTATGTGATATGGGATTGGACATATATCAAGGTGCTGGACATGGAGACAAGGTGTTAAGATACATGGGACCCTGGAACTTGACATGCTTGTGATACACCCATATGGATATATAATAATCTTAAAAACATGTAGAGTAATGACTAGCTGCCCATACTGAATGGGGCATGCTACTGTTTAGATCATGTAAAGTTGGGCCGCCATTCATGAATCCAATCTGCTCAAATACCCTAACACCTAATGAATTGGAACTGCATAGAGCTCACTCCAATTGGAGTGGGGGCCACTGTTGGATTTTCCACATTTAAACTGTGATTAACTCCATTTAGTTGTGGGGAGTCAATTAAATATTTTACATGTGATCAGTGCTTTGATGGGCCCCTTCTGGCGGGAGTGAAATTTAGAATGATAATGGACAGGGGTTGGGGGTTTAGGGTCATTGAGTGGGTTTGATTCGTGAATGGTGGCCTTAGCATTTGGTTTCTGCAGATGGCATCATTCTCCCACTTTTATGTGTGGAAGAAAATGACGGCCATTTATCACATAATTTTAACTTAATAATGCATTGTAAGTGTCACTGCAACAGTACTGCCAAGCTCGAGTAGAAGCTCTTCAATTTTCTAGAAAATGGTTTTTCCTCTTTGTCGCAAATCTAGTTGCATTCATATTGAGTGAGCATCTGCCAACACTGATTTGACGGTTGTAGGAACGTCTGCTGCCTCATCCCTCACCTGTTTGTTAAGCAAAAAGAAGAGTAAAGGAGGAGTAAAAAGGACAAGATGTTTATTTTTTTTAACCTCAGCTGTTTGGATGAAAAAAGTGAAGAGTAAAGCGGTGATGTGACTGCTTTACTTTATTGTTGTTTGGATGGAAAAAGGAGAGGGGAGAAGTAAACTTTGATGTGACACCACTAGTGCCTTTTACTCCACTTATGTGCTTTTTCCCCTTTTTTGAAACACTTCAACCGACCAAGTGTAATAACTTGGGGAGACGTACACTTGTCTTCTAGTGCATTTTACTTTTAACTCTCTACTCACTTTTTTCATGATTTGACCCCCCACTTCTTTTTATTACTACTCTCATGTAAATAAAAATCTCTACTCACTTTTTTCATGATTTGATCCCCACTTTCTTTTTATTACTCTCATGTAAACAAACAGACCCTTACATAGCACCCTGATGCTACGTTTATGTTTTTCAAACTATCCAGCCAAATCTATATAATGCATGTCAAAAGAAATGACCATTATTCTACTTGTAACCCAAGTGGCGAGGCATCTCCCCATCCACAAATACAACCAGGGATCAAACCCTTGGTTTGTTGGATAGGGACTTGGGTAGTGTGAGTGTGTGGGTGTTTGAATATGTACTAGACAGAAAAAAATGGAAAAAAAAAAAAGAAGAAGAGAAATGACTATTGCATCTTATTTCATTGCTTACTTGGGCATTGTAGAGAACCAAAGAGGCGACCTTCATTTGCTGATATCATGGCAGCCTTAAAGCCATTGCAGAAGCCAATAACAAGCTCACAAGTTCCTAGACCCAGGCTACCAATTGGCAGCGGCTCGGAGAGGGTACCATCTCAGTGCGCACAAGACCCAGTTGGGAAACTGGCCAGTGCAAACCAGACTGCAGAGGGAACAGATGAATCATGAAAGATGAGTGCCAAAAGTGGTCCATCCTGGACTATCAGATCCAATGTAAGGAGGAGGCCGAATGGAAGATTGTAACTTGTCATTGCAGTTTGCAATAGTTGAGATTGTTTGGTTGTGGAAGTCCATCAGTGAGGCTGGTGATTTTCCTAAAATGCCTGTCCATTGCTTCTGGCATTCATTTTAGGTCGAACTGATGGCATTAGGGATGGTGTCTTGAGGAGTTCAGTTTACAACTGAGTTAGAGAAGCTGTGAAAATCATTTGAAGACATGTGAAAAAAGTATAAAGCTTAGACACTAGTGCTTCTCCCTTTCGAGTTTCTTAAATATGGCTTTGGTGAGGCAGACACATTATGCTTCAAACCTTGAACCAGGACCCTTGGGGTTGGCAGCTGATGGTGTTCAGGTTCTGCACCGTGCGTGCTGAAAGATTTTCATCCTACAGAGGCCTATTAATGGGGATGAAATTGAAATGATTGTTTTTCTCACAATGGCAATTGCCAAGCCATGGAAGCAGCTGCTTAATTAGCAACCTAAACAGTTTGTGTGGAAAGAATGGCTGTAATCATATAAAATGGCGTGAACATCTGTTAGTATTGTTCAAAAGAAATAAACGAAGAGAACCCAGAAATAAAAGGGTGCTTGGTACATGGGGTGGCATGAACGATGTTTAATTTGATGTCCACTTTGTAGTTCAGCAGACTGTATATTTGTATTGTTTTACTGGTAGCAAGTTGACCATATACCAACTCAGAATGAGCTAGTACAGCCTACAGGTATGTCAAATTTTTAACTTCTATAGCATCTATAGACAGGAAGGTGTTGTATGAAGACATGGTCACGAATAGAATTCAGCAACGGACCAGGAAAGGGACAATCGAATGGGTAAAACTTTCCAATCTGGCTTTCTTTTTTTCCTCATAGCTTACTTCATCTCTGTCCCGTCTAACGGGCCCATTGAATCGGGCACATTCATAAGATTCAGCAACAAACTACACCATTTCAATCCACATATGTTGCATTTTAATGGGCCTCATGTTCTTTACTATCCATCTGTTGATCCCCCATCTGCACCAAAGTTTCAATAATACAATGATATGTATTGACTAATGAAGTTGGTGCAGCTCTATACTTGGAATATGGTGGAAATTGGTGCATGTCTTTGTATTTTTACGTGTACTTATTTTATTTAGTTCTTCTCATGCCAAGTCAAATTTCTGTTTACCCAACAAATGGCTTGTTTGTTTACGCGGAAAGTTGGTGTCCATGGAATCCAGGTCATCACATCTCTTTTCTTTTGGTAGAAGGTTATCAACTTTACGACAAATGAGGATTTTATATAAAATACAAGGCATGAGGAGTTGGTATGCATTATTGAGTCCAGTTCAAATCATTTAAAAGAAACTCACGGCGAGAATCAAGGAAGAAAACCAAGAGACGTGTTTCTTAGCCACCCATGAAATCCATGCACGTGTGGTGCATGGATAGGCACATTTTTGATGTATGAATGAAATATCCCAACCACTGATTTACAGATCCTTTTTGCATTAATGAAACTGACTACGAGCCCTTTAATTTGCTGGTTCCTCCTTTGGTTTGTACAAATCCATTTCATGGGATGTGGGACCATCAAAGAGTAAAAACTTGTGCTACATGCCTAATCCACTTTGGGACTCTCAATGTTCTAACTTCTGCCAGCTTGCCATGTCTTGCTTTTGATGGATTTGTGGAAAGTGTATGCAAAGTGCTTTGTATCTGTATCTGTTCAATGGAAAGTTCTCCTCGTGCTCATTCTTCTGAACGAAGAACACGTTCACATTGTATGTTCTCTTTGGAGTTTCGAAAATATTTGTTTTGGACCACCACCTATTCAATTTGAGGCTATAAAATGGATTGTTAGATATGAAAGTCTTGCAATGTTTGGAGTACTGGAGTCATGGTAGATGGTTTGTCCACAAACCTCTCTCTTTCTTGAGAGGGTCAACCCAAGGAGCTCACAACACTTCAAAAGTGTCATCTTCTATTTAAAAATGGGAAGCTACCTCAAATGTTGAAATTTTGACTTCATTTCGTTTGTTAGGGACTGTTTGTTTGGAGCCATCATCAACGAATGACATTTGGAGTTCTTTGTTTGAATGTTGGAAATTTGAAAACCCAACCTTTGAAAAAGTCAATTTCTATCTATGAAATTCTCGAAGTTTTAGCTTTTTCAATGTGGGTCTGTGCTCGAGAATTTTGAATACAACGGGGCAGCATTTGGAGAGTTAATAATTCTCTCCTACAAAAAATTGCCAGCATTCCTCTAGCTATAATTGGGACAAATATTCCTAGATTTCACTACAACCATCTTAGTGAGTATAGGCGGGGCCTATCTAATTACTTAAAACACATAAATGTTTTAGGGCTTGTTTCCAAGTTATCCTCACATTTGTTTGTAATCTCTAAAAACAAAAAAGTAACGATCATTAAATTTTATTTCATTTTATGTTTATTTTATTCCATGACAAACACACAGCCAAAGAGTCTTGTTAACCAAGAGGAAAGAAGGGTATGATATGCCCGGGGCGGAACTACAGGGGGCAACTCCAAGGGGTAGTTTAGTTGGGTTAGGACTACGGTTTGCATCCGGAGGTTGCGAGTTCAAAACTGCACTACCATACTAGGGCTACAGGGGAATTTTACTCGGCTTTCTCTCTTGGGCCCGTAGGAATTATTCTGGCCCAAATGGTAGGAACCCCGCGTTATAAAAAAAAAAAAAAAAACTAGGGGGCCTCATAAGGGCTATGCCTAGGGTTGCAAACGAGTACCTGATTATCTGATTACCCGAAAGTTCCGACCTGCAAAAAATCTGGTCCGGAACTTATTTTAGGTTCCGATTCATAAACGGGTCCCGGTCCGAAATCCAATTTAGATTTCGATTGATAAATGGGTCCGGTTCCGAGTCCATATAGGTTCCGACCCGTGAACCTGGGACCCGACATATGAGTCTTTAATATTGCAAATTTGTATATCAAAATAAACTTTTCTTGACATTTTTATGTATAATACTGGAAGTAGTAGACTTCATACAGTGTTATAAGTTGAATGATATGCTTATTTTAAGAAAAAATGAGGATAAAGATAAATTATAATTGATTTTGGAACTAGATTCTAGTCTTCTACGTGGACCCGATTCCAGAACCGAATTCGGATTTTACTATCGAAACTGGATCTAGAGCCAACAAAACAGATTCAGGGTCAAAACCGGTTCCAGAACCAGAATCATTTATATAAAAACGGATCTAAATCTACTATGATTCCGAACCGAAACCGTGCAAAAAACCCCCCCAACCATCCAAAACAAAAAACAACACACAAAAAATTTTTTTTTTTTTCAAAAATACCCCTTTGGGTAAATGGGACCCCTGGAAATGGTCCCCTCTTATTTCAACGAGCAGCATCTATCAAAAGTGATCCAGCCGTAGATTCCTTTGAACGTTGTCCAAATCCTCACCACAAACCTCCCGCGAGGCCGGAGCCGCATCTTCCATCTTCCTTCATAATCAAAATGCCTCTTCGCTTTCCAAACGGCCTTTTCTTTTCTTCTTAGCTGCAGAACAGAAGTTAGAGAGAGAGAGAGAGAGAGAGAGAGAGAGAGAGGAAATGGCAACTGTTCTTGACTCCTACTACTTAGCCATCACAGCTATCGTAACTGTATACTTCTTCTTCTTCGTTATCTCTCACTCTTTCCCGTTATGTTTTCTTTGTAAATTGTATTTGATCCTTTTTTTTTTTTTTTTAATGGCAGCTCGGCTATCAGTTTCTGTTCTTCGTCATCACGGCACTTTTCAAGTTCGATAAGGTCACCGATTTTGCTGGTATTGCTTTCTTTCTAATTTCTTCTTTCGAGACTCGTTTGAATGAATTCGCTTGCTTTTGGACTTTTTGTTTGATTGAGGGAGGTTTTTTAGCTTTCTAACCCTAATTTCGGGGTGATTTCTTTTGTTTGTGTTTGTACTTCTTGCTTGGGTTTTGATGTGGAATGAAAATCTTTAGTTGGGAATGTTTCTAGTTCAAAAACTTCTGAAAGAGTTTATTTTTTATGTTAAAGGCCCTTCCTTTTACTGAAATGTTCAAAATCTCCCTTCACTACTGTTGAAGTTTCTTTTCTTTTTTTTATAAGGATAATTCTGGAGTATGTTTTTCTGAAAGACTGAAATCCCATTGTTTATTTTAAAAAGGGCATGCTTCTTTTTTTTTTTTAGGAAAAAATGTTAAAACACTATTCCAAAAATGCATGTATAAATTTGGTTGGGGCTTCCCAAATCACTATGGGGCTGATTGCGTCGTGATGATGGAACTATGGTGGAGCTATCCAAATGATCCAAATAATGTGGAACCTTCCAAATTATTTAAGAGATTATCCAAATACAGTGGAGCCTACCCACAACTGATTATAGAGCAGGTCCAATAATCATTACAAATTGCCCCTTATCGTTGGATTGGCTTTAAACAGTATGATTGGCTAATTCGTTTGATGGAGACATACTTTGGATATAGCCTATAGCCTACCCATGATGTCACCACCATCTTAACTTGTTCTGCTCAGCCTCAGCAGGATATGTTCTCCAACATGCCCAGTCATGGTAGTCCAGTGTCAATTTGCACAGGCCTCCCTGGTGGATGCTCTCCACCCCCCTCCCCTTATTACAAGAAAGTAGCTGGAGAAGACAAATTTATTATTTATCATCCAGTTCTAACTGCTTTGTCCAATGCGAACATTCTATTCAAGACATTATCCTTGCCAATGCCCTTGAAGCTAGGCAGTTGATCTCATCTTGGGTGTGAGTGCCTCAAATTGAGTTATAATTTTTTTTTTTTTTTTTTAATCTACAAATGGAATATCTATTCTGAAGTAGCCATTCCACTGGTAGCTCACTGGTAAGGAACCTCTCCCTCCGTAGAAACAAGCAGGGATGGATCCCTAGTTGTATCACTGAATGGTTAAGGGACTTTGGTTAGGCTGTGTATACGCACGCGCGTGTGTTTGAGTATTTATAAAAGAAGAGAAATGAAAAGAAAAAAATTCCATTTTTTAGTAGCATTACAAAAGTAAAATTGTGAAGCAAGTGTTAGACTCTTCATATTAGGTTCATGTGATCAAACCACGTGTATTTCAAGTTTGGCTTTTAGAGGTTGAGGCTGCTTTGATTAATTCATGTTTCTACATCGTTGCTCTACACCAATATCTTTATTATTCTTTGCAGGAAGCACAAACTTCATTTTACTTGCTGTTTTAACTCTGATTTTGAAAGGATCATGGCATTTCAGACAGGTACTCCTGCTCCTTGACTATGGCTAAATATCGTTTCCATGAAATCCATATTGCCTTGTAATATGGCTTTATCCTAGTCACTTCTAATCATGCGGATGACCAGCATCATGAAGATTGAGGATGCATGGAACTAGAGGAATATGGTTCTCCATTTTATGTCTAGTTCTTATAGTAAATAAAAAACAGAAAGAAGAGTTGCTTGTTTTATACAACTTTATAATTACCACTTTTTATGTGTACATATTTATCTAACCAATGTGTCTGAGCCCAAACAATGTAAGGTCATGCCTTCAATGTGTTTTTTTTTTCCCTGTTCTCCATCTTATTATTTTAAAGAAGTTTCCTAGACAGCTGTCTACTTGCTTGAATTGAAATTCCATTTGCTATATTAGATTGATATGAAGAATCCATGATTTTATGGTGCTCCAAAATGATCAAAACATGTACCTATGTTACTTTACACATGTCAATCGAATGATGTACATCATTCCTATTTGAGTGAAATGATCCGGTTCCTCGCATAAGTTGAATGTGGGGTTTTGTTGGGGGCTGGGGGCTTTGATTACAGTGGAACCTGATTCATCATGGGTAAAGTGAGTACATACCTCGTGATCTGGACAATTCAGATCATTGAAAGGTCAGTTTCACATGTATAGATTTGATCAGTCCATGTTGACTTTATGTGTCGCAGGCACTACAGGCAACCTTAAGTTGTCGCTCATATTTATAATATCCATGTTGGGTGCTGGGTGGCTATAAACTATGAAGTCAACAAATCAACTTGATGTTTGATTTAACATGGCAAAATTAGTGATAAATAGACAAGGACTGTCATATGATGTGCTTTATTCCATTCCAGTAGCCCCTCAACACTTTCTAATTGATGCATACATTTCTTTTCATGATATCTGAACATGCTGTTCCATTTTCCAGGTTGTTTTGACTTTACTGGTTGTAATATGGGGTCTTCGCCTGGGACTATTTTTACTGATGAGGTATGCCCATAGAAAGACCTTATTAATGTGTGTTCTTTTCTTTGTTTTTTGTTATTTTTATTTTTATTTTTGAAACATGTGTTCTTTACCTTCTCTATGTAGTTCTTTCCTATTTATTGCTGTTCATTATATGAGATGACATTTCTTTTATTAGAAAATGTGTAAGTTTATTTGCGTGCATTTTTTTTTTATTGAATTATGTCTATTTCTTTTAGTGAAGGAACATCATTTGCTAACATTTTTCTTGTATACATGAAGTTTTTATGTAATTGATGTTACCATTTAGTAATCTATGTTGCCATGATGGTTTGTGGTTAGAAGAGATTGTGTTATGAGTCGTCCAGTGTTTTGGAAGTCCTGGTCATGACAACTGATCTGTGGTTTTAATGCTCCCACCTTTTCTTTTATTATAGCTCCTATTGATTTTGCAGTTTTTATTCTCGGAATTTCTTACCAAAGTCCTGTTTGAGTCATTGTTTCAATTCGGTTTCATTTTGGTCTAAATAGCTGAAACATTCCATTTCAGTTTCTTGTCCATCATGTGTTAGATATGTTGTTTTTTTTTTTTAATCCAGGATTTTTGCCTGTCCCAACCAAAGTCGTGTGTTTTGTCGAACAATCCTTTCTGAGCAAAAGGAGTCTTGTAACTCTTGTTTCAGTAGAACTGGTACTATTTTGGAATCTTCCTCCATTATACACTTGAATGAAGCCCAGAAAGTGAGTAGACAAGGTCTTTGAATAGGAGTGTCCTGTGCCCCCCTCCCTATCGCATCTCCAACCCCACACCCCAGAAAAAAAGAAGATTGCATTGAAGGCTGAAAACATGTAAATATTAGGGTTATTCATCCAATAAAAGAGAGTATGGATTAGGCTCTCTCTTTCTCTCTCAGCCCTGATACCTGAGTCAGACATATATTCTATTCAATCGCAGTAGTGGTGGCAACTTGCAACATTTTTTAAGGCTGAAATCAAAAATTAGTTTTTCAGTCCTTTCCATAAATTCGTTTGGTTGGCTGGTTTTTTTCCTGTTAAACACTGGGGAGAAAAGCGGAAATTGAGGATGGCTTTCAGACATGAAAGTTGATAATATTACAATGTAGAATCTAGTGTAGGATGATGTGATTCTCTTTATGTTAATTTAACTTTCTACCATATATGTGTATATTATTTAAATTATTACTTTTTTGCATCTTTTCCGAAGTAGACAAAATGTTGGAAAGTTCTATTCCAGCAAATAAAATGAAAACCGATATAAAAGGAAAAGTAAAATGAAGTGCCATTGACAACCGTGGTTTGGTTTGTGTTACTTTCGAGGAATCATTACATTAACTCTGAGAACTTATCATCAAATATAAGTTGGCCTTGATTTCCTAGACTTTCATGTTTTCAACAGAATTTTGCAGTGGGGGGAGGACCGACGTTTTGATGAAATGCGCAATAATTTGGGGAAATTAGCTGTTTTTTGGACATTCCAGGTACCCTAATTTCTTTCTACTTGTACTAGTGAATTATTTTAATGGGTTTCTACTTAATTTGTAGAGTATGTGCAATGATGGAATGCACCTTAGTTTACCCAAATTCCCAAAATTGTAACCTGGTGTTTGTCATGCTTCCTTTGTTTATGACAGGCTGTCTGGGTGTGGACTGTGAGTGTGCCCATAACAGTTGTTAATTCTCGTGATAGAGATCCATCCATTCAGCCTGAAGACATTATTGGATGGGTTATGTGGTCTGTGGGGATGAGTATTGAAGCAACAGCAGATCAGCAGAAGCTACAATTCAAGAATTCTCCTGCTAGTAGAGGGAAGTGGTGCAATGTTGGGCTCTGGAAATTTACCCGCCATCCAAATTATTTTGGTGAGGTTAGTTGATCTGTCATTCCTCACAACTCACAAATATCAACCATATGCTCAAGTTGGCATGATGGGAAATCTCCAGGATAAAGATGAAGCTGTTCAACTGTTTGACTCAAATTCCTGTTGTATATCATTATTAATATCTTGATTATCTTGGTGAAGGTAGGTATCTGGTTTAGATGGTTAGATGTCTGATTTCACTGACATGTTCTTTGCTATTGCAAACTGGAATATGACTGTCAGAATCATGACTGGATGAACTATGGGGTCTTAAGCCTTGACACTATGGTCTCATCAAATGTACATTTTACTATATTACAAATTCATGCCTGTAGGGCCTATGTCTTGGCAATGCCTACCATTTGTATAATGGGCCCAATTGTGTTTGAAGGATGATCCAAGATTTTCTTATTATACTAGAAGATCGCAACCCTTAGAATGGTGGCTTACAAAGAGAGGTGGAAATGAATAAATCCTTTTTCTAAATTTGCTAATATTGATTCTTAGCAATGCTAGGTAGGATGTGTACTACAGTTTATACAGAAATAGACTTAAAATAGACTTAGTTTGGTTTAGCAAGTTTATATTTTGAGCTGCCTGCTTGATGCCAACCCTCCATGAATACTGACGTTACTTGTTCTAGATAAAGGACTTAATATTGGATAGCTATGATATTCCAATCTAGGAGATTTATGGTTCCATATCCAGTATGGGTCCAATCTTATCAACACTTCTTTGTGGTCCTCATGAGTCTATAGTTCCTCTTTGTCATGATGCTTGTGGTTTCTCTCATTTGCACTTCCCAAACTTGGATGCTTATGGGTTTGATAATCAAGAATAAAAAAAATGATACATCTATTGGTCATATTTCCCTAGACCAACCAATAAATTCTAATATCTATGTGTTGGACATGTGTATCAAGTGCCTCCTTTTTAAGCCCAAAACATATGCTATTCTCGCCCAAAAACCTATGCTATTCTCATTCTTTTTTCAAGGGGAAGTGTTTTAAAGGGTTGTGCCTCTACAATCCAAAAAAGAAAAAAAAAAATCCAACGTGAAAAGTCAAAGATTTTTGTTGATACACAACCCATAGCTTGAGGGTTACGACCTTTAAGGTGAGAAAAAAGCTGAAGATGAGGTAAAAAGCTGTATTTTTGTTTGTTTTGGGTAGGAACAAGTTCTAGATCATTCATAATGCATGTTTGGAGTGTAGATTTTCTCATACATGCATTATTTGGATCATTTGCAAGGATTTTATTGAGGTTTTCTCAGAAATATCTATGGATTTTCGGACTCCCAAAAAGATATGAAATTCCTTAAACTTCTTCACATGGATCATTTCATTAGGGTTTCCTTAGACAAGATTTATGTGTTCTGTGGATCAATCCTATAGAAAAATTTTGTTATTGGTATTCTCTATTTAGTAATTATTCATTCCTAGCTAACTATTCAGTCATAAGTTATTACAGCATAAACTACTACTACATTGAAAGTACTATGTGGTAATATATACTGCATGGTACTTGATTGACAATTTTATCTAACAGTAAATCTAAAATACTGATAGAAAATTGTTTCAATTTTTTTACCATTAACATTTTATTAGTTCCAACTTCAAATATGTAAGTGACATGAACATAGGTAACAAATACATCATTGTGGTTTTTTTTTTTTCAAATCATGTACTGATCCAGGACTTATATGATGTCAGATGCATCTCGTTTAGTTGGTAATGAATATAAACATAAAAAATTGAACTTTTCAATTTCTTTACTTTTTTTTTTATATCTTTCATATTTGATTTTTTTCTTTTTTCTTTTTTCTTTTTTTACTTCAGATAAAAACTTACACCAATAGCTGATAGTTGAAGCAGCACAGGGGAAAAGGAGGAAAAACCAACGGGTTTTTCCTCAAGCCGAATGGCTTAAACAGGGTGTCTTGGTATCACACCACAGACAAGAGAAACACACGTTGAGAAAACTCAATTTATCAATTAATTTCTGTATGTCCATAGAATGGATTACATCCTATATATAATAGAGTGTGAACCACAATTTTAGTAATCAATCTCTACTAAGAACTTCTACTTCTAATAAATTAGAAACTTCCTAATCAAAATATTTAAAGAAATCTACTAATTCTAGAATTCTACTAAAATAGGAAACTGCCGATTCAGTTCTTTACTTATTGGCTTGGACTTTGAACCTTCTGGAATAAACCTTCAAACGGGGCCCATTGGTTTGGCCTGCATCAGCTCTCCCCGGCTTGGAGAAACTCGACTCCGGCGAGTTATCAGCTTGGTACCTCTCGTACAAATCCGGGTTAAGTCGCTGAAAATCTGTGGCGGTGATCCATGTAGCTTCAGAAAATGGCTTTCCCTTCCACTTGACCAAAAACTTGTGATATCCGCCAGTCTTTGTTGACACAAGCTGATCATCATAGACATCTTCAATTTCCTCACGAGGAACTGGAACAATGGGAAGCCGGATATCGTGCTCTTCAAACGATTCATCTTGATAATGCCCATGATAAATTGTGAGATCTTCAACATTGAATGTAGAACTGATATTCATGTTTGACGGAAGATCGAGTACATAGGCATTAGAGCTGATCTTCTTCAAAATCTTGAACGGTCCTGCACTTCTGGGATAGAGCTTTTTGTAAGTGCCTGGGGGAAACCGTTCGGACTTGATTCGCACCATGACCATGTCACCTTCATTAAATTCAACATGGCGCCTATGGGTGTCTGCGTGTTGTTTGTAAGTATCATTGCTTTTGGCAATCTGTTGACGGACCTCATCATGAACATGTTTCATGTGTTGGGCAAATTGTTCAGCTTCTTGGCTAGGCCTGGCGTCAGCTGGTAAAGGATTAAGATCAATTGGAAGACGTGGCTGAATGCCGGTGACAATTTCAAAAGGTGATCTTCCAGTGGATCTGTTGACGGAGTTATTATAGGCAAACTCCGCCATGGGTAAAATAAGATCCCATGAGGCAATGTGTTCGCCAACGAGACAGCGAAGAAGATTACCCAAGCTGCGATTGACAACCTCGGTCTGGCCATCAGTCTGAGGATGATAGGCACTGGAGTACTGGAGCTTTGTCTTCATCATATGCCATAAAGTTTTCCAGAAGAAGCTCATAAACTTAGTATCTCTGTCCGATACTATAGTCTTGGATAGACCATGAAGACGAACAATCTCTTTAAAGAAAAGGGTGGCAACCTTTCTAGCATCTGCTGTGGTCGTACAAGGAATAAAGTGTGCCATTTTGGAGAACCTGTCCACCACAACAAAAATAGAATCTACCCTTCGTGCAGTCTTTGGTAACCCCAAGACAAAATCCATGCTTAGATCTTGCCAAGGCACATGTGGAATAGGAAGAGGCTGATATAATCCCGTATTCTTCTTTTGTCCTTTGGCGAGCTGGCATACCCTGCATAGTTCACAAATGCGGGCAACATCTGTCTTCAAGCGGGGCCAGAAGAAGCGGTCTTCCACAAGTGCCAAAGTCTTATCTCGCCCTAAATGTCCACTGCATCCACCTCCATGCAACTCGCGAAGGATAAACTCGCGGATGGAAGTAGCTGGCAAACACAACCGATTTCCACGAAACAAATAACCATCAATGATAGAAAACGTGGGATGGGTAGAGAACTCACCATTAAGAAGATCTGTATAGATGCGGCCAAAGTCATGATCATCAGAATATTCTCTGCGAATTTCTTCGAAGCCTGGGACTGTAACGGAAATCGTCGTGAGCAGGTGAGATCGACGGCTTAAGGCATCGGCGACCTTATTTTCCGCTCCTGGCTTATGACGTAAGACAAACGTAAATTCTTGCAGATAAGCGCTCCATTTTACACGGTTAGCGCTCATTTTTTTCTGTGAGTTCAGATGCTGTAAAGCTTCATGATCGGAGTACAACACAAATTCTTTCCCGATCAAATAGTGACGCCAATGACGAAGAGCTTGGACAACTGCATAATATTCCAAGTCATATGGCGAATACCTCTTGCGAGAGTCATTCAATTTCTCGCTAAAGTAAGCAACTGGGTGACCATCTTGACTTAAAACTCCGCCAATACCAACTTGTGAAGCATCACAACTGACTTCAAAGACCTTGTCAAAATCTGGAAGTTTCAAAACCGGTGCCTCTGTCATTTTCTGCTTGATTTGCTCAAAAGCACGAGTGGCTGCTTTAGTCCAAGTGAAATCACCTTTCTTCATGCAATCAGTTATAGGAGTCATAATAGTGCTGAAATTGCGAATAAATCTCCTATAAAAGGTGGCTAATCCATGAAAACTCCGTACTTCACCGATAGTTTTGGGAAGGGGCCAATCAACGATTGCATTTATCTTCTCTGGATCAGCTTCTACTCCTTGGGTTGAGACAACAAATCCCAAGAATAGAACTTTGGGCCTTAAGAATGTACCAGAGAAGATAAATGCAATCGTTGATACCAATTGAAGCAGCACAGGGGAAAAGGAGGAAAAACCAACGGGTTTTTCCTCAAGCCGAATGGCTTAAACAGGGTGTCTTGGTATCACACCACAGACAAGAGAAACACACGTTGAGAAAACTCAATTTATCAATTAATTTCTGTATGTCCATAGAATGGATTACATCCTATATATAATAGAGTGTGAACCACAATTTTAGTAATCAATCTCTACTAAGAACTTCTACTTCTAATAAATTAGAAACTTCCTAATCAAAATATTTAAAGAAATCTACTAATTCTAGAATTCTACTAAAATAGGAAACTGCCGATTCAGTTCTTTACTTATTGGCTTGGACTTTGAACCTTCTGGAATAAACCTTCAAACGGGGCCCATTGGTTTGGCCTGCATCAATAGTTGTAACTGTAACTGATATCTATTGCTTGATATGTGTTGTTTTGAGGGGCAGCTGTCATGCCCTTTGCAACTGTTCTGTTGAGTGTTGATATTTGCTTGTAATTCCTCTCTATTCTATAGCTTATGCTGATGCAGATGTGCATTCATCACAATCCATGCCCATTTAGTAACTTGTTGAGTGGAATGTTCATGAGATTTCAATGGTTGGAATCATCTTTTTCAGACCTCAGATGCCAATAATTTTATATTCATTTATTTGATGCATGCAGATTCTCCTCTGGTGGGGTATTTTTGTGGCTTCTACATCCATTCTAAAAGGTGCTGAATGGCTGGTTGTCTTAGGGCCAATCTTCCTAACTCTGTTGCTTCTTTTTGTCAGTGGCATCCCGATGCTTGAGGTTTGCATTGCTTCTCACCTTCAGTTAAGTTACAAGCGTAAGTATACACCAAAAGAGACACTCCAATGGTTGTAACTCATGCATGAAAACAGGAATCAGCAGATAAGAAGTATGGCAGTGTAGCAGAATACAAGCACTACAAAAAAACCACCAGGTTAATTTCTTTTAATTTTTAATTTTTTATTTTTTTTGTGTTGTATGTGTGGACATGGCACATAGGAAAATAGAAGTTGAGTGTCTGATTTAGTATTTTTGTCTTCCAGTCCCCTTATTCCCTTGCCTCCAATTGTGTATGGGAAGTTGCCGGCATGGTTCAAAGCAGCTTTCCTTTTCGAACTTCCTCTCTACAGTCGAAATTTTCCTCAGGAACAAGGATCATACTGGTAAGATTCTGGTATGCTTGCATCTCTCTCTCTCTCTCTCACGTGCTTACACTATTGCCAAGGACCTTTTTGGAACTGCAGACAAATAAAACATAGGTGAAATTTTAAAGCTAGCACACTTTGTCACATGGAAGACGACAGTTCAGGCTCAATTTTTATTGAATGCATAGATAACAAGGCATTATCTTTGTTGCAAGGTATAGAAAAGGAGATAAGGTGGCAAGTGATTGATGATTGGTCAAGTCTCATTGTGTTGATCACTCCTGAAAAGAAAAGGTTTCAGTCGGTTTTCTAGAAGCTCTCTTTCTTTTTTTTCCCCTAAAATGCAATGTTGTGATGCCTCCCCTAGAGTTCTACTGATTATTACAAGGCTTGTAAATTTGTTTTATTTTTCTGATTTGGGCCGTCTTTATCTTGCCTGGTAACATGTAAAATGCATCATGTCAGCTGCATGTACAACCACTCTTGTCAGCTTGCTATAAGAGTGGCATGTACACTGGAACAATTGTCCTGCTCATGTAGGCTCCTGTAAGCGATTACCTTCCATGGCAAGAGATTTTCTTTCCAACCCAAACTGCATCAAGAACCTAGCTGTATGGAGGAGGAATGGGCCAAAGAGCTATCTGAACCGTTTTGCAGCACATACTCTGTACCTGTCTCTCCTGGATTTCTGATCAATATACATCAATATTTAGCACCATCTATTTTAGCTTTGACTATGTTTGATCTTTGCAAATAGGTTATTTTCTTATTTTTCTCTTTTGGTAAGGAAGAAGAATCCATTACAGGAGCAACAGGAAACAACACACAAACAAAACAACTAAGCAGCAGGAAAAATGCATCACAGCATAGCAACCAGACCAACAAAAAAAAAAAAAAAAAAAACCCAACAATGACAACAGCAACTAGGAGGCCCAAGCAGGAGACTAAAAGGTCCCTAGCCCACAAAAGGCTTGCCATCTAATTAAATCACAGATATGTATGTTACTCCAGTTGCCTATTAATTCTGAGTACTTTGTGTTGGTTGTGACAGAATACCGAAAAAAAAAGGTGATTTGGCGACGATCCCTGAACATTTCACTTTATTGCTTTAGGTCTACAATCTTTTCTTATAGTGTGATAGGTCATTTTTCCAAATTTGGAAATCTAAAATGTCTAATTTACCCTTTCTTCAAATCATATCTCATGATTAGTGGGATATGATTTGAAGAAAGGGCAAATTAGAAAACATCACTGGATTTTCAAGTTAGCGAATAATGTAGCAAAAAACTCAAGTCTTTTTGTCAAAAATTCAGTTAAATTTATTTCAAAAAATACAAATAAATTTCAAAAGACACAAATAAAATTCAAAAACACAAATAAATCTGCCAAAAGCTCATATAAACTTTTTTATAACTCAGATAGATTTATTTCAAAACTCAAATAAATAGCCTAAAATTCGGATAGATTTGTCTAGAACTCAGATAAATTCATCTAGAACTCAGACAGATTTGTCTAGAACTCAAATAAATTCATCCAGAATTTAGATAAATTTGTGTCAGAAGTCATTTAAATAGCCAGAAACTCGGATAGATTTTGTCCAAAACACAAATAAATTTGACAAAAAAATATAAAACTAAGATAAATTTAACTTTGACTAGAATGTTGATGGACTTCTAGAATGGGTCAGGTCAAACCTGACATAGAACCAACCCGGAACTGCTGCATATCCTAGGCCCACTTTCTTCTTCTTCTTCGTTCGGGAATTAGAAACACATAAAAGCCATCTTCCATTCGCCTTCTTCCTCTCCGGCGATGGCATGGCGTTGCGTCCGGTGGCGATTTCCCTTCTTCAGGCAACAGGTAGGAACGACGATAGTGCAGGAAATTCGGCAATGGCGCAGAAGATCATCTTCTTCTTCATTTCGTGTTCTGCAAGTCGTCGTCTTCTTCTTCGTTGTAGGGGTCTTCTTCTTCTTTACAGGGGTTTTCTTCTTCTTCTTCTTCTTCTTCTTCTTCTTTGTAGGGCTGGTCTTCTTCTTCGTTGCAATCTTTTTTATTATTCTTCTTCTTCTTCGTTGCAGGGATTTTCTTTTTCTTCTTTTTCTTCTTCTTTGCAGGGGTCTTCTTCTTCGTTGCAATCTTCTTCTTCTTCTTCTTCTTCGTTGCAAGGATTTTCTTCTTCAGAGATTGATCTCAACTGTTGAGATCCAATCCGTCAATGTCAATGTCCGGTTTGCGGTAATGAGTGGGAGAATGGAAGATTTGAAATTTAAAATTCAAAATTAAATGCCTAAACAGTTAAAAGAGGGTAAATTAGTCATGTAAAATGTATCCAGGGACTTTTGGCTGCAAACAATGTAGCTGCTTGGACGAGAGTCCTTAAAAAGAATTGGCTTAGACTGGAGGCTGGATAGATTCAATTCTAGGGACCTTTCGCTAATTATCTCAAAAAAATAAAAAAATAAAAAAAAAAGGAAAAGAAAACACTTGTGTGTTTACTATTATTTAACCTAGAGAAAAGTTGGGTTATGAATGGGCCAGATGTTTCAAACTTGCGAGGCAGGTTGTAGTGTGAGAACTTGAACTTTCAGGTCCTCTAAAATCCGCGATTAGCATGCATTGAGGTGGGCTGCACATAGGAGGCAACAAGTTTGAAGCTTTGGGTGCTTCCTGGGTGAGCTTTCCCTTGTTTATCCAAACCCATGAACTGTCATCTACGCACAAGTTGAATTACCTCTCCAACTAATATGAAGATCCAAACATCAACTTGAAACTCAACCCATTAAAATTCAAACCTAAAAGTCTCTTATCTGTAACAGCAAGGGTGGAGAGAATGGATGTGCAAATTTTCCTATCTGTAGGCCCCAAAGACCTTGCCAATATCACTATCGGGTTCTTATGACAGAATTCAAAACCTAAAACCATTTGAAAATTCTGTGTCCTACCAGCTACATGGTTGAAAATCAGTTTTGGTGGTTGAAGACTTGAAGTTTCTGCCTAGTCTATTATTGGATTTTTATGAAAGAAAATTAGCACTTTGCAAATGGTTAATAATCCTGCCAGCCTTTTCCCAAATGTAAATGCCCATTGAATGGTTTGAAACAACACCCATCCATCCTCTAACCCTGAGATCCCCTGTCCACCCCCACCTTCTTTCTTCCATGTGAGGCCCCTCAAGACTGTCGTAGTTTTCTTCTTTAACCTGTCAAGGTGGCAGGACCCTTGAGAGGCCTAGGATTGAACCCTAACACACGTCAAAGGACAAGAACACTACACACCTAGGGGAGAGGACCCTGGCAGTTTGAGTGAAAAGGGGACAAAAGGGACTCCCTACTGCTAGTCTGTTCCTTTATTTTGAGTTGTGGTTAGAATCCAATCAGGTGACTACTGTAGGTAGCTTTTGATATCGATTTTTCATATAAATCAAATGAGAAAAACAAATTTCTAGAAAAAAGCACCCCACGAAATAGGTATTCTGTGTACTTCACAACTAAAGGTAACATGAGTTCTACAGTTCTAGTGCTTTTTGTTAACCCTCTTTTGCTCTGGTAAATACTTAAACACCCATATACACCCTAAACCAAGTTATGGGGATTAGTCTTTGGTTGTTTATGTGAAGAGGAATGTGTCTCACCATTGAATTATAAGTGAATTGACAGTTCCTCCGTATCGAAAGAGAGAATTTTCTTTTTTTTTTTTTTATTTGTAGGCAATGAAGAAAATGTATTCAAAGTGGAAAGAGTATTACAAAGAAGCCTTGACCAACATAGCAAAAGGCCGTATCAAAGAATTATACCACAAAACAAATTACATAGTGAAAGTTAAGAAATTAGAAGACCTATCAACCATTTAACCCCTTGCTTAGCTAAAGGGAGTTACCAAAATTATTTGCTTTCCTCGCAACATGAATAAAGGTCACTTGAATTGACGACGGTAGAGAGATTTCAATATGAATCCAATCTTTGAAAGGAGGACTTTTTTTTTTTTTTTTTTTCGTCTGTGTTTTTTTTCTCAAAATAGCCACTAATAATGTTTGTTTGTTTTGTTTTTTTTTTTAATAACATGGGAACCCATCGACTCCCTTTCAGTTGATCATTAGTAAACCGACGGATATATAAAACCACCTACTAGTCTTATATATCGGATAAGGCCTCAAATGATTCAAAGGCAAGACCTTCATGTTAAAACTATACTTCCTAACCACACGAATATTTTCAATTAATATAAACCCACACTAATATTTTTTTGTTGAAGCTCAAATAAGTATCCATAGTCCTTTTCATAACTACTGCCAAATAATGTGAGCTGTAGCAAAAGTTTAATAAAGACTTTCTAAATATAATAAAGTTCTAATTATGACACCAGCTGTCCATTTCATTTCCTTGTGACCAATGGGCAATGGGATAGCTTTCGGCAGATGATATTATTCGTACTCTTTTACTTGGTATTGTACCCAAAGTCACGTGCTCATGAAACATCCGTGAGTGAGGCTCCTCAATGAAGCCAATTAATAAAAAAATTTTAGGGAACAAAATAAATCTCCCCCTTTGTGGGTCCGACAAACTTGACTTCAATAGGAGTTTGGCTCACTTAATTAATAATATATTAAGCAAAAAAATAAAATATTATAAAATAATTTAGAAAATTTTTTAAGTGATCGATCAGTCGGTGGGTCTAGCTAAATATTGAAAGGAAATTTGGCCAAAGGTAATATAAAGTGGGGACAATTATTTGTATGTCATTTAGATTTTTAATAAACGAGGCCTGCTAAGAAGCCTCATGAATTTCTCATGACCATGGACTTTATAGGATTCAAAGTCTTGATCACAAGTGGATGGTTGTGGCATAATAGAGTGACGCAGCAAGATAAATTTGGATCATTCTCCATCAATAGTGTGGCATCATATAAGATCACCAAATTGTTGCATTGCAATGGATATGAGCTATAAAATCCTAACAAGCGAGTTTATCCAGCTTTCCTCTGGGCTCGGAGGGATTAGTTCAGTCCAACGGATTGGAAAGCCTTTGATAGTAGAAAAAAAAAACCACCCTGGATATGAGCTATAAATCAGATGTTTTATATGCAATCAATCGTATACCTTGTACTACGTCCATGGAAGAAGCTTTGGCCAGTGTAGTCTCACAAATGTGAATCGTGAAGTATCAATAATTTCATTTCTTCTTTCTTTTGGGCAGAAGTGAAGAAGTGGTTTTTGTTATTTTTCACAAAAAGATGTGCCAACAAGTAACCGCCCAGTATTTAATCTCCCATGCACCAAATAATAAATCCGGATCCCCTATTGCAGATATTATTACATTGGAATCACGTGTCACATGCTGGGATCTGCATCCCGGGCCCACATAGAGATAGTTTAGACTGTTCCAGATGAAACCCCTCATCGTCGAGAATATATCCTACTCAATAAAAATGGGTCCCACCGTTTGAATTGAGTGTGCGATTGAAAATGTGATTAATGCCACACCAACTGTGTATCACATGTGTATCTTATTGTGGGCCCCATAGAGAAGTTCAGCTGGCTGTGTTACACGATTTCCATGGTGCAAACAGGGGATGCAGACTGTAATCCACATGGTGCACTCGTTTTTGGGGTCAATGAAACTACACAAGGACTATGGTCCTCCTCCTTTTTGGACATGTGAGAACTAATCCCTAATGCTTTGTTTGAGAAGGAGGTAAAATGAGGGGAAGGAAACAAAAAATGAAAAAATGAAAGGAAAGTAAAAATAGAGGGTGTTTGGGAAGGAGAGAGGAAAACTGGGGGACGGGAATTTTGGGGTCAAAACCGTAAGGGTGCATTCATTTCTTTGTTTTCATTCCTCCTCATATCTTGCCTTTCATAAGGGAAGGGAAATTTATGGAGTGGCGCTGACATTTCTTTTACTTATTTTTGTATAGTCCCGAAAGAACTTGCGTATATGTCATGTGAGTGAAGAGAGAACTCCATGACAGAGCTCACCTATTGACAATTCAAACTTTTCAAAATAAATGTCATCTCCAATGGGCTTTTTTTTTCCAAACTTTATCCTAATAGAACTAATGCATTAATCATATTAGAAATTTATTCAAAAAGAATAAATTCAATATGATATGAAGGCCCACGTATGATATATTTATATCAAAAAGATTTAAATTTTTATAACATTTTATGTGAGTGTTTTGAGTGGGCTCACAAAATTCTCATGGGCTATTTGTGATTTTTTACTCTCTCTGTGTTTTTTTTTCTATATTTACAAGGTAGGACTTGGAAACATCAGTAGACAAAAAATAAATAAATAATTTCTTTGAGAAATTTCATTCCAACACAATTTCGGGCCCATTGTCCAATTATCTTTTCTTTTGTAATTGTCTATAGAAAAAGAAGTGTGGCAAAATTGTTATCATTGGTGGTATCTGTTACCCCGACAAGTAAATCCTAGCTCCACCACTACTCGCAAAAAAGTATTTGCATTAAGCTAAGAAAAAGTTTTCCAAAGAAAAAAAGTTTGGCTGTCATTTTCATAGTAAAGCAGTTACATAAAGTGCCCACATTATACTATATTATTGGGAAGCCTTTTTAAAGCTAATTTTGACCTTAACTACTTTTTTGACCTGGTGTTATAACTAACCCACATCTACATGCAACCACTCTATTTACTCTCACTTTTCAACAACTTCATTTTCACGCCAAATCTCATTTACTCTACATATAGTCCTTTTTCCTTTCTACCAAACTTATCTTACTATTGATTTTTATGTATGCTGCTGCAGTTTTTATTGGTAAATATGCCCGTAGTCTGCTATTAGTCCCCAACATTTTCTATTTAAATGAAAAATGGCTTGGGAGAGAAATCTTTTAAGATAAAAGTATTTTCCTAAATATTAAAATAAATTAGGACTCAAGTGGCGGAGAACCATTTTAGCATTTTCTAGTCTAATAAAAAAGGTAAAAACACATTTCGATGTGAAAAATGTTCCATTATACAAAACAATAAAAAATAAAAACACAGAAAATGAAGCCTTCAATTTTTGGTTTTTTGTAGAGAATGAATTCACTGTAGAAATAAATGCCCCAAAAAAGTTGTCATGAATAGACAAAGTCTAAGGGATGAAATTAAGGGAACAAATTCATACACCAAATGCCAACAGTGAGGGAATCAAAATCCACAGGAAGCATTGTGGTTTGAAAAATGACCTACCATGACATGATGGCATTTATGACACTTCTCACATTGCCGAGGATTAGGATTTCTGAGAGAAGGTGCCACTGAAGATGATGATTTGGAGGCTATTAGCATGTGTTTAGAGTGCAGGACATGTGATATTATGACCATAGAACTTACAATAATAACAACAACGTACCCCAATTGGTAACTTTTCTTTCTTGTGACTTTGCTTGATGACTCAATAGACCAATATTCCAATTAATTTGAAATACAAGACATCAACCCAACAATTCTAGATCAACAATTCTAAATTAGGTGTGAACCGAGCATAATGTTTTTCTTATCACAGTTGTCAAACTTTTGAGGCCTCTAAAGTTTAGCAATATTGCAATCTTATTAATACTTTTAAACTTTGAGGTCGTCAAAATACATGGTTATATGATCAAAAGATCATGGCCATGTCGGACACTTAATCCAAGATTAGAGGTTTTAAATCAAACAACCCGAGGAGTAACTTTTTTTTTTTCGTTCTTTCATACATTTTTTTCTTGCAAGAGAGGAATGAGGTTCGATCGCCCCCTCGGATTTCCGTTTAAGTAGAAGAGGAAACCTTGTGGCATTACATACACAAAAAAGAAGCCCATAAATAACTGTAGGGTAGGAGGGTAGGAGCTAAGATGTAGAGACAACATTAATTAAAAAAAAAAATGAGTGAAAAAGTAGAACTCTCAAAGCTAATTCATATATTAAAAGGAAGACTTTCTTATGATAATAATAATAATAAACACCGAGTTATTAATCAATATGGGTACGAAGGAGAATAAAATCTACGAGGGTTTAGATTTAGATTTATAATTTTGTTTTACTTTTTATAGTTTGAACTATCATTCTCTCTTTAAAGTAAAGTGAACAAGATGTAAGGTACTATTTTATTTATTTAGTTAACTAATTATTATTTTGATTAATATCAATGCAGATAAGGATATAATAACAAAAAAAAAAAAAAAAAAATCATATCCTCAAATTGGAAAACAAGAGTGAGAATAAATAATTGATTACTTCCATTATTTCACAAATTCAAATTCAGATTAGCATCTATATTTTTAAACTAGAACAACCCAACAACCCCAACTTAGAGATCTAAGAGAGAGAGAGAAAATCAGTTGAAGGAAGAGACATCCCTTCATGTTCTTTTCCATTTTACCTATAAAACTATATACTGTTACTACTGCGTAGAAGAAGGTCTTATGCCGCGGCTCATCATCTCCTTAAACTCTGCGAAGTTGACGCTGCCATCTCCATCCGAATCAACGGACCTGATCATCCTCGAGCAGTCTTCGATCGTGCAACCGTCTCCGAGACTCTTCAGCACCCGGTGCAGCTCGCTCACCGAGATCAGCCCGTCCTTGTCCTGGTCGTACATGTCGAACGCGTCGCGGAGCTCTCTCCCGTCACCGGCGCCGCAGCCGTGGAAAGCGGCGAACTCCTTGAGGTCGATGAATCCATCGCCGTCGGCGTCGATCTCCGCCATCATGCGGCCGATCTCGTCGTCAGTGGGGGAGGAGCCGAGGGCGCGCATTATGTCGCCGAGCTCCGTTGCAGAGATCTTTCCGTCGCCGTTGGCGTCGAAGCGGTTGAAGACCTTCTTGAACTGATCCATGTTCTCGACCGAGACGGACCTAGGGTTAGGGTTTGTTCCCATCTTCTTCTTCTTGTTCTTCTTCTTTTGGTTTTCTCTGGTTTGTTTGGGGATTTTGTTTGTTTGGGAGAGATTGCATAGGAATCGGATCACGTGGTGGATTGGATTGGATTGGAAGGGAAGTAAAAAAGGATTCTTTTTCACTCCTTCCTACTGAAGCGGATCATAGAGAATAGAAAACTAAACTTTCTATGTTTAGGAAGGAAAGAAGGAAAACGAAAAAGGAAACATGGAGAAAACTAGTAACTGCCTCTCCTTCTTTATTATTTCCCCACGCGGCAAGGAAAACGGACCATACCTAGAAGCTAGAACTCTCTTGTTGTTGGGTTCCACGTACTTAATGAAGAATCTCATCCCATCTAAATGGAGTGGGTCCCACCTTCCAATTGATCACAAGATAAAACTGTGACTAGGCGCTTATGCGGCCTTTATGCTGATGTGGTTTGGATCACGTTTTCGTCGTGGTGCTAAAACAGACCATGGGACCCACTCATTTCGAGCCGACACCTAAGGATGGGATGTGATTCATCATCTAAAATGGTCCAAATGATCTCTATATGGACCCATAATGGAGTTATGGAAAAGTATTACACACTCACCGTGTAATAGGTACGATGGAGGATCAAACTCTTATCGCTATAGTCGATGGGAGTGGATCCCACCGTCCAATTAATCACCTGACAAAAAAAAAATGTGACTAGGCCCTAATAAAGCATCATTGCTGATGTGGTTTGGATCACGTTTTTATTGTGACGCTCAATTAGACAATGGGACCTACTCATTTCAAGCCGATGCCCGATGATGTATGGTTGGATGGGATGGGATTCATCATCTTGAATGGCCCAAATGATCTCTATATGGACCCATAAATGGATTTTTGGAAACGTATTACACACTCACCGTGTAATAGGTACGACGGAGGATCAGACTCTAATTATCGCTATAGTCGATGGGAGGCTTCGCTTGGTTGGGGCACGTCCTTTTCGGTGCGGGCGATCGTATCCTACTTTCTCAGGAGGTCGGGTCCATTTAGTTGGGTCATGCACATGGTCAAATGAATCCGGATATTTTCTCATGCCCATGAAAATTTGGTACACTCTTAAGTCTTTAAGTGAGGTTCACTTATTAAAATTTAACCGCATATAAATAAATTTGCGTGTTTATAGGTAATGTAGTTTCGTTAATCTGCTTAAGAAATTCGCTGAAGGTGATTTGTTCATTAAACAATGGAAGCATGTATCTTTTATAGAGGGGTGTCTTTTTCAGTGTAAGAAAACACAAGTGCACGTACTTGTAAATTTCCTGTAAGTTTGTTAACAAATTACTAAAACCTATAATCGTAGTTGTCTATCATTGTCATTCAAATTTAAAACAAAGCATATTAAAAGAAATGTTTCTATGACTGGATCTTAACTCCTTGTATGTACAAATGTATGTTCATGGATTTGAATAAACATTAGTTGCTTGTACTTTTTTTTGTGTTTTTTTCTGGCCAACTTGGGTTTAAAAAAAATTGAGTGCGGATAATTGAAATAAAAATATTATAACTAGGTTCATACATCATGATAAATTAATAAGCTTATTTACCTTCAAATGATAGCTGTTTTGTCTTTGCTTAGCCAGAGAGAGAGCCACATAAGAATAGTTTTTTTGAGTAAAGTGAAGATAAGGCAAATCCACTAGTAACTTAGCTTTGTAGCGCTAATAGTGATTGATGGACTATTGTGAGTGTGTTTGTGGGTGTGTAGGTAGTTAACAGAGAAAAAAAATTTTGTATAGTGAATGAAAGAGCGAGAGCCCAGAGGAGTCAAATTCTAAAGATCCAAGAAATCAGTTGAATTGGATCAAACATAATTGAATTTGAAAATTAGATTTGTTAAACAGACTCTTGATCAACTTATTAATGAATTTTTTCTTTTGATACCCTGCCAAGGAGGCTGGGACCTAAAGGAGTGCCCGTATATATATGGAAAGGTAGCCCACTTAAAAATGAAGGAGGCCCGCACAAAGGGAAGAGGTGGCATACGTACCCGGGGTTCAAACCCCGGACATTCAGATAAGAACTAACACTTTACCACACTGGTAAGGAGGCGTTCTTGAACTTATTATTGAATTGATTGCATGAAAAGCGGATTCAAAAGATTAAGGATTAAGTTGATGAAACAGAAAAAGGAATTCGATGAACCCACTTCAACAAGTTCAATAAATTGGCAAACTAAGATGAGACGTACTAATGTCGGGACTACAAACTCGAATATGAAATAGCCTTTACTTGCAAAAACGAGTAACTTTATATTGTTAGGGTTAAGAGTAGCTTCTCACTTTTTGCGAAGAACATCTCACTTGAAATTGATGTCAATGTTATTACTATCAACAGAGGTCGTCTTCTGTGGTGTTGAACAAAAATTGTTTCAACTTCCAACCGAACTAAAGGCAGTTCTTCATGTACAACAACATGTTTATAATATATAGGGATAATAACAGAATACCTACTTGTACTTTGCTCGAAATACAGACTACCTTCAGATTTTGATATTTCATGCCAAACCTACCTTAAATTCTAATTAATACGCATAACCTACCAAAATACTGGTAGTTATTGAAAATGAATACTCCATAGTAATTGTGGCCTGTCCGGTCCAGTTACATCACAATGCAATTCGGTGAAGGCAAAAGCCTGCTACATGTGATTTTCATGTCACAGCATGCATTTTACCTGTTTCGGCTTTTAAATTATTAATGCTTGTGTGGTGACTGGTGGAAGTAATAAATCCACCTTTATGGCTCCCAGCAGACTTTTTGAATGTTCAAGTAAAACCAGCATTTAGGGTTTTTATTTTGATACAGACAAATATTTATGCACAATTGCCTTTTATATACCTCTCAATTAAGAAGCGTCTGTACAATGGACTCTTGGGAGAAGTTGTGAAGTATCAAATTCCTTTTGCCATTTTTTACTTTCTATGATTTCAGGGACACCAAAATTTTAAGTTGCACTGCTCAAAATTCTTATTGACCCATTTGCACCTCAAAACATATAGTTCACTACACATTCATAAATTCTGAGATATATGAAGATTTCACGTATATAATCCAAATTGTTCAATGTTTACTAATGTGAAAATTTGGTATTATATATGTTTTAAATCTAAATATATGTAAATCTCGATTTCATACCCCATGCGTGAAAGACAAACGACCCCTTGAAAAATTAGAATTTGAATGATTTAAGAGCCAAAAATGACTTCTAAGCCAAGGCGATTGAATTTCTGGAAATTCATTAATCAAATAGGAAATTCCTATTAGCCTCCAGACTACAATTTCAAAAAATCCCAAACACATGAAATTTTTGTTAAAATTTCTTCATAACAGACAGGCTCTAAGCACTGACTGGAGTTGAAATAAGTTTCATGCATCCTTCACCATGGTCCATTTGGAGTAGATAAGGTGTATGACAAAAGTCATTCCAAATAAATGATCATAAGTTTTGATTTTAGCTCAACAAAGTTTAATGATTATATATATGTAAACAAATGCTCCTATGCGTACCATCCATGCATACTAGCTGCTGGAGCCAACATGGGGCACCACATATTATGGGAGGGGTGATGATGGAAAGATCCAGGTGGGAGAACCCCATATATAAAATTTCAAGTCAAACCGATAATCCTATTCTCTTCATCTGTGGTCCACAATTTGATAGTTTTAAATAAGAAGGATTTTTTACTGTAAATCCAACATCCAAGCTCCACGGGATATGTGACATCCCAGGGAAGGAGGGGTTTATATGATCCATTTGATTGACCACTAAGATGGTGAGGGACAGATGCGCATGCAGGAGTAGATAGGTATAGGTAAATGCATCACAATTTGTAACTCAAGTATAGAAATGGGTAAAGCTACCATACAGCGGCACTGCATCTTAGTATGATGCAGCGCCTGACATATGCAAGTGGGTGGGGCTCACCCTTTAGAAATCCAATCCATTCATTGGTTCTAACGCCCACTCTGAATATACATATAAAATATTATTCAAATCAACAATATGCACACCATTGAATTAACTAAATCCTGAACAAAAATCCTGAACACATGATTCAACTTTATTAACTTTCTCTATGTTTCCTTATGGAAATAGAAGTTGGGCACATATTTAAAATCAACAGGTCAATCTAAAGGTAGGCCTCACGAAATACACTTTGAAGTTACATATGCAAAGTACAAGATGTGTGTAAAAGACGATGGACGGATTAGATTTCTTAAGGGTGGGCCCCACCCACTTGCATATACCAGGCCTGCATTATACTAAGATGCAGCGCTGCTGTATGGTAGCTAAGCAACTAAAGAAATTTATTTCTACAAGTCATTAAAACTTAGAATAAAAGTTGAAGACTCATAAATGGTCATTAGATAATCCCCACTTCAGTGGAGCCCCGCCTTTGCTCAATGGGTTAGGGTCTGCTGTAAAGCAAAGGAAAAAAAAATCTGCTTTAATGGAAAATAAGGCGAAAGCTAGGTTAGATTTACATCTCCACCTTATATCTTTTCCAGTTCACCTCTTTAATAATCCTAAACCTAGTTTACAAATAAGCCTTGATGTTTTTCTTGTGAAATGGATGGGGTTCCTCTATTACTTCCAGAGTATTGGGGGTGTGTATGTTCTTGGGTAAATACTGTGAGAGGTGGCGAGATGGGGCCCCCACCGATTACGGATCCAGAGGGATCCCTTGGGTAGGCCGCGGATATCAAGTTTGGGATAAATCAGATGCCTCTAACCCATGGTATAAAATCTTGGTCGGAGCCAGGTTGACTAGAACGAGTCAAATCGGTGTCGGCCCAGTTTGAGCCGACTCACGGCACGAAATAGGTTCTGTTCAGGAGTGCTTATCCTTTAAACAAGTTTCTGAATCCTATCTTTTGCACTTAAAATACCTTTTGCTTTAAAAAATATTTATATAAATAACCTTTGCATCTTCACACAACCTCAATAATTAAGGACCTTATATTTTGTTTTTTAACAAAAACCCCCACTAACAATTAAACTAAATAAAAAGTAGCTAAATGCCGAACTCAACATAATTGGGACAAGGCTTTGATGATGATGATGAAGAGGTAATTAAACATTTATCTTTTTTCTTACCAATTTACCATTAAGAAAAACTCAATCTACTTATCCCTTGACTTAAAAGATAAAAATGCAATTTTACCCCTTGAAGCTTTGTGGACCAAAAATCAAAGGCTAGGAATATAAAGTTATATATATATATATATATATATATATAATGGACATTGAAAAATGTAATATAGCATAAGCTAGTCGATTCATTCATTGGGCAATAGAAAAGAGTGAGAGCAACAAAGTAAATTCTGGCTTGATTTTTAATTTCAAATCTCTCAAATTCTAACATACAATACACGATACATAGGGTTAGTGGGTGATTCTATATATATGTGGTTTTACCAATGATCAATCGAAGGGGGGTCGGCGGGTTCTCATGTTACAAAAAAAAAAAAAAAAAAAAAAAAAAACATATAAGGTAAGCTCAAGTATGTGGTACGGCCCACTTGAGGACCTGCATAAGGATGGAGATGAAGGGGATTTCAAGGACTCTCTAGGATTGTCCTCTCTACAAAAAATCAGCCACAATCGTGATTTCTATCATCTCCATACGAGCCCAAAAGTTTAATGGTCAATAATCCATTCGGATCGATACATAGTCGATCCAATGGTCCAGTAAATTTGGATTTAACTGAAAGTTGTTAGACATTGTGCAATTTAGGGGGGTCATATGTTTGGTTCATTTAGATGGACTAAATGTGGGCCCTACAAGCACGAGCTTACGGAATTTTCTCCTAAACTTGATGGACTAAATGTGGGCCCTACAAGCACGAGCTTACGGAATTTTCTCCTAAACTTGAGCTCAGGGGAGCCTTGCTCATACAAGATTTGCGTGGCATATATACCGTCGCGTTCCTCAAAACTACGAGTAAGCAAAAATGTATCGGCCTAAAACAACCATGCATCAACGAATTGCGTACACACCCTCGAATCCAAAGACTGGGCAGATTTCTTCTCCTTCGTCGTTCGTCAAGAAAAATAGCAATATTAGTGAGTGAGAGATAGTAAGTGTAAATGAGAAATTAGAAGATCTTTGCGACGTCCTTCATGAGGCCGGTGTTGGCATGGTAGAAGACTGTGCCTTCTTTGAAGTCGATGAATCCATCTCCGTCAGTGTCAATCTCAGCCATCATCCATTGGATCTCATCAGGAGAGGCGGAGCCGAGGGTGTGCAAGGCCTCGCCCAGCTCCGATAGGGAGATCTTGCTATCACCATTGGTGCCGAAGCGCTTAAAGATCCTCTCTATCTCAGCCTCTGCCTGTGCATCAGTGTCCATAATGTTCAGGTGATTTGTTTGCAGTTGCTGTTATTTTTACTGCTGCAGCTGCTGCTGCTGTTGTTGTTGATGTTGGGTTTTGGTTAATGAGAGGGAGGTGTGGAATGGAAATAAATGGAAATAAGAGAGAGAGAGAGAGAGAGAGAGAAGGGGAGATGGGCCTCTTATTAAGTTCCTCCTTTGGACCCGGATTTGAGAGGGCTGTCGATAAAATATCAACTGAACTTTTGGAAACCAACCTCCATTTTAGTTGTTTTGCGTAAAAGGATCACTCAACGATAGTTTGGGTTTGAAATGGGTCGCTCAAGGATCACAGAACCTGAGAACGTCAGATCTCAATCTGTGTGCATATTTTAATTTAGCAAGGACAGTTTTAGTTCGATTCTATGGGCTCAAGCATAATTCAAGTTCGAGTGCATGGCCCGCATACGTGAATACCCAAAAACCACTAAAACGAGCCCACTTAAAAAATGCTCCTTTTTCTGCCCCTCTAAGTTTTCATTTTTTTTATTTTTTTTTATCATGGAGCTTATGGTGAGTCAATCTAATTTTTTCACACACAGTACCCGCCATGAATAGTTAGAAGTGCAAGTTTGACACTCATCCAACTTCTCCTGACTGTTGGATCGAAATCATAATAAAATGATGCTTCTAAGTCATTAAAATTTAAGACTATGAATCAAAATGTTAGAATGATCTTATGGGCTTAAGGTTTTGCATATAAGTAGGCATCATATGAATGTTTTTATCCAATGGACTTCCATGATCATTATGCATCCTAGTGGGCGTAACTAGGAGGGACGTTTTTTTTTCTTAAAACATGCATCGGGGTATATATTAGATGGATCATCCTATAAAGGTGGACCTTTTTAGATTCTCTTAAAATACTAACAAATCATTGACTATTAGATTAGGGTAAAAACTCCCATTTTGAGATATGAGTATATATACGTGTATATATAGATATATATATATAATCAAAACAAACCTGCTAAAATAGACTCCTAACCTAAATAGAAAATCCATCATAAAAGATGACCACAATCTAACCAGATAAAGAAACCAAATTAGATAATAAAAGACAACAGGTGAATTCGTAGGGGAGTGACACGTGGCGATAGGGGACTTCTTGGGAGGATGACACATGGCGCATTCTCAAACTTTTTGCAATGCTACATTCTGGAATTACCCTTCTAATCTAATCTTATCTCTTAAAATATCTCAATGCGAATTTAAGATATTCTTGAAATAAGTACTTATTTCTTCCCTAAAACATAGCATACAAAAATAACTTCTCTTTAGTTACCTTCAAAGGGCCCTACGTATTATTAAGCTAACAAAAAAAAAAAAAAGAAAAGAAAAGAATAAAGGCTCTTTAGCTATGATTTTAGTGATTGGTGAACATGTATGTATTAAATATTATTGCATAATAATCTGTGGGACCATCATGTCAGATCTAAGTTGCAGAAATTTGGGGCACTTTCGTAGACAATATTTTGCTACTTTTTTCTTATTGTTTTTTCAATATTTGGTATGGTTAATCCGTGGAGACCATTGTAGAAGCCTGTTAATTTCAAAATTCACACTTATTATATAATCATTTATATTTACTAATTTAACCAAATAAACTTTCAAGTCTAATTTATTTTCAAACTCACAATTTATGGGTGCTACTTTTTTTTATACCAACACATAAAGAGCTTTTTTGATATGAGAGCAGGTGCCACTTTCATAGGTTGTATTCTGCTACTTTTTTCTCCTTATTTTCCTTTCAATATACAGTAAGATTAATCTGAGGAGCCCATTATAGACATTTTTCTGCCTCTGATAGGAATCGGATCACGTGGTGGATTGGATTGGAAGGGAAGTAAAAAAGGATTCTTTTTCACTCCTTCCTACTGAAGCGGATCATAGAGAATAGAAAACTAAACTTTCTATGTTTAGGAAGGAAAGAAGGAAAACGAAAAAGGAAACATGGAGAAAACTAGTAACTGCCTCTCCTTCTTTATTATTTCCCCACGCGGCAAGGAAAACGGACCATACCTAGAAGCTAGAACTCTCTTGTTGTTGGTTTCCACGTACTTAATGAAGAATCTCATCCCATCCAAATGGAGTGGGTCCCACCTTCCAATTGATCACAAGATAAAACTGTGACTAGGCGCTTATGCGGCCTTTATGCTGATGTGGTTTGGATCACGTTTTCGTCGTGGTGCTAAAACAGACCATGGAACCCACTCATTTCGAGCCGACACCTAATGATGATATGTGATTCATCATCTAAAATGGTCCAAATGATCTCTATATGGACCTATAATGGAGTTATGGAAAAGTATTACACACTCATCGTGTAATAGGTACGATGGAGGATCAAACTCTTATCGCTATAGTCGATGGGAGTGGATCCCACCGTCCAATTGATCACCTGACAAAAAAAAATGTGACTAGGCCCTAATGCAGCATCTTTGCTGATGTGGTTTGGATCACGTTTTTATTATGACGTTCAATCAGACAGTGGGACCTACTCATTTCAAGCCGATGCCCGATGATGTATGGTTGGATGGGATAGGATTCATCATCTTGAATGGCCCAAATGATCTCTATATGGACCCATAAATGGATTTTTGGAAAAGTATTACACACTCACCGTGTAATAGGTACGACGGAGGATCAACTCTTATCGCTATAGTCGATGGGAGGCTTCCCTTGGTTGGGGCACGTCCTTTTCGGTGCGGGTGATCATATCCTACTTTTTCAAGAGGTGGGCTCCACTTAGATGGGTCATGCACATGGTCAAATGAATCCGAATATTCTCTCATGCCCATGAAAATTTGGTACACTCTTAAGTCTTAAGTGAAGTTCACTTATTAAAATTGAACCGCATATAAATAAATTTGCGTGTGTATAGGTAACGTAGTTTCATTAATCTGTTTAAGAAATTCGCTGAAGGTGATTTGTTCATTAAACAATGGAAGCATGTATCTTTTATAGAGGGGTGTCTTTTTCAGTGTAAGAAAACACAAGTGCACGTACTTGTAAATTTCCTGTAAGTTTGTTAACAAATTACTAAAACCTATAATCGTAGTTGTCTATCATTGTCATTCAAATTTAAAACAAAGCATATTAAAAGAAATGTTTCTATGACTGGATCTTAACTCATTCTATGTACAAATGTATGTTCATGGATTTGAATAAACATTAGTTGCTTGTACTTTTTTTTTGTGTTTTTTTCTGGCCAACTTGGGTTTAAAAAAAATTAAGTGCAGATAATTGAAATAAAAATATTATAACTAGGTTCATACATCATGATTAATTAATAAGCTTATTTACCTTCAAATGATAGCTGTTTTGTCTTTGCTTAACCACAGAGAGAGCCACATAAGAATAGTTTTTTTTGAGTAAAGTGAAGATAAGGCAAATCCACTAGTAACTTAGCTTTGTAGCGCTAATAGTGATCGATAGACTATGGTGAGTGTGTTTGTGGGTGTGTAGGTAGTAAATTGTATAGTGAATGAAAGACAAAGAGCCCAGAGGAGTCAAATTCTAAAGATCCAAGAAATCAGTTGAATTGGATCAAACATAATTGAATTTGAAAATTAGATTCGTTAAACAGACTCTTGATCAACTTCTTAATGAATTTTTTCTTTTGATACCCCGCCAAGGAGGCTGGGACCTAAAGGAGAGCCCGCATACATACGGGAATGTAGCCCACTCAAGAAAGAAGGAGGCCCGCACAAGTGAAAGAGGTGGTGCATTCGGGTAAGAACTAACACTTTACCACACGGGTAAGGAGGCGTTCTTGAACTTATTATTGAATTGATTGCATAAAAAGCAGATTCAAAAGATTAAGGATTAAGTTGATTAACAGAAAAAGGAATTCGATGAACCCACTTCAACAAGTTCAATAAATTGGCAAACTATGATGAGACGTACTAATGTAGGGACTACGAACTCGAATATGAAATAGCCTTTACTTGCAAAAACGAGTAACTTTATATTGTTAGGGTTAAGAGTAGCTTCTCACTTGTATGAAGAACATCTCACTTGGAATTGATGTCAATGTATTTACTATCAACAGAGGTCCTCTTCTGTGGTGTTGAACAAAAATGGTTTGAACTTCCAACTGAGCTAAAGGCAGTTCTTCACTGTACAATATGTTTATAATATATAAGAATAATAGCAGAATATCTATCTGTACTTTACTCAAAATACAGACTACCTTCGAACTTTGATATTTTATATTAAACCTACATGAAGTTCTAATTAATATACATACCTACCTACCAAAATACAGGTAGTTATTGAAAATGAAACTCCTTAGTAATTGTGGCCTGTCCGGTCCAGTTACATCACAATGCAATTCGGTGAAGGCAAAAGCCTGCTACATGTGATTTTCAAGTACAGCATGCATTTTACCTGTTTCGGCTTTTAAATTATTAATGCTTGTGTGGTGACTGGTGGAAGTAATAAATCCACCTTTATGGCTCCCAGCAGATTTTTTGAATGTTCAAGTAAAACCAGCATTTAGGGTTTTTATGTTTTTTACAGACAAATATTTATGCACGATCACGATTGGTTGTGCTTATTTGCCTTTTATATACCTCTCAATTAAGAAGCGTCTGTACAATGGACTCTTGGGAGAAGTCGTGAAGTATCAAATTCCTTTTGCCATTTTTTACTTTCTATGATTTCATGGACACCAAAATTTTAATTTGAACTGCTCAAAATGCTTATTGACCCATTTGCACCTCAAAACATATAGTTCTCCACACATTCATAAATTCTGAGATATATAAAGATTTCACGTATATAATCCAAATTGTTCAATGTTTACTAATGTGAAAATTTGGTATTATATATGTTTTAAATCTAAATATATGTAAATCTCGATTTCATACCCCATGCGTGAAAAACAAACGACCCCTTGAAGAATTAGATTTTGAATGATTTAAGAGCCAAAAATGACTTCTAAGCCAAGGCGATTGAATTTCTGGAAATTCATTAATCAAATAGGAAATTCCTATTAGCCTCCAGACTACAATTTCAAAAAATCCCAAACACATGAAATTTTTGTTAAAATTTCTTTTGACTGGAGTTGAAATAAGTTTCATGCATCCTTCACCAAGGTCCATTTGGAGTAGATAAGGCGTATGACAAAAGTCATTCCAAATAAATGATCATAAATTTTGATTTTGGCTCAACAAAGTATAATGATTATATATGTAAACAAATGCTCCTATGCGTAGCATCCATGCATACTAGCTGCTGGAGCCAACATGGGGCACCACATATTATGGGAGGGGTGAGGATGGAAAGATCCAGGTGTGGGAGAACCCCATATATAAAATTTCAAGTCAAACCGCTGATCCTATTCCCTTCATGTCTGTGGTCAATAATTTGATAGTTCTAAATAAGAAGGATTTTTTTACTGTAAATCCAACATCCAAGCTCCATGGGATCTGTGACATCCAAGGGAAGGAGGGGTTTATATGATCCATTTGATTGACCACTAAGATCGTGAGGGACAGATGCGCATGCAGGAGCAGATATGTATAGGTAAATGCATCACAGTTTGCATGTAACTCAAGTATAGAAATGGGTACATGAAAATGGACAAAGCTACCATAAAGCAGCGCTGACATCTCAGTATGATGCAGCGCCTCGCATATGCAAGTAGGTGGGATCCAATTTATTCATTGGTTCTAACGCCCACTGTGGATATACATATAAAATATTATTCAAATTAACAATATACACACCGTTGTATTAACTAAATGCTGAACACATGATTCAACTTTATTAACTTTCTCTCTCTTTCCTTATGGAAATAGAAGTTAGGCACATATTTAAAATCAACAGGTCAATCTAGCGGTAGGCCTCACGAAATACACTTTGAAGGTATATACATGCAAAGTACATGATGTGTGTAAAAGACAATGGACGGATTGGATTTCTTAAGGGTGGCCCCCACCCACTTGCATATGCCAGGCCCTGCATCATACTAAGATGCAGCGCTGCTGTATGGTAGCTTTGCCCCCTAAGCAGCTAAAGAAATTTATTTCTACAAGTCATTAAAACTTAGAATAAAAGTTGAAGACTCATAAATGGTCATTAGATAATCCCAACTTCAGTGGAGCCCCGCTTTTGCTGAATGGGTTAGGGTCTGCTGTAAAGCAAAGGAAAAAAAAATCTGCATTAATGGAAAATAAGGTGAAAGCTAGGTTAGATTTACATCTCCACCTTATATCTTTTCCGGTTCACCTCTTTAATAATCCTAAACCTAGTTTACAAATAAGCATTGATGTTTTTCTTGTGAAATGGATGGGGTTCCTCTATTACTTTTAGAGTATTGAGTGTGTGTATGTTCTTGGGTAAATACTGTGAGAGGTGGCGAGATGGGGCCCCCACCGATTACAGATCCAGAGGGATCAATTTGGGTAGGCTGTGGATATCAAGTTTGGGATAAATCAGATGCCTCTAACCCATGGTTTAAAATCTTGGTCGAAGCCAGGTTGACTAGAACGAGTCAAATCTCGGCCCAGTCTGAGCCGACTCACGGCACGAAATAGGTTCTGTTCAGGAGTGCTTATCCTTCAAACAAGTTTCTGAATCCTATCTTTTGCACTAAAAACACCTTTTGTTTTAAAAAATATTTATACAAATAACCCATTGCATCTTCACACAACCTCAATAAGGACCTTATATCTTGTTTTTTAACAGAAACCCCCCACTAACAATTAAACCAAATAAAAAATAGCTAAATGCCGAATTCAACATAGTTGGGACAAGGCTTTGATGATAATGATGCAGAGGTAATTAAATATTTATCTTTTTTCTTACCAATTTACCATTAAGAAAAACTCAATCTACTTATCCCTTGACTTAAAAGATAAAAATGCAATTTTAGTACCCCTTGAAGCTTTGTGGGCCAAAAATCAAAGGCTAGGAATATAAAGTTATAAATATATATATATATATATATATATATAATGGACATTGAAAAATGTAATATAGCATAAGCTGGTCGATTCATTCATTGGGCAATAGAAAAGAGTGAGAGCAAGAAAGTAAATTCTGGCTTGATTTTTAATTTCAAATCTCTCAAATTCTAACATACAATACTCGATACATTAGGCTAGTGGGTGATTCTATGTATCCGTGGTTTTACCAATGATCAACGGAAGGGGGGTCGGCGGGTTCTCATGTTACAAAAAAAAAAAAAAAAACATACAAGGTAAGCTCAAGTATGTGATGGGGCCCACTTGAGGACCCGCATGGGGATGGAGATGAGGGGGATTTCAAGGACTCCCTAGGATCGTCCCCTCTACAAAAAATCAGCCACAATCGTGATTTCTATCATTTCCATACGTGCCCAAAAGTTTAATGGTCAATAATCCATTCGGATCGATACATAGTCAATCCAATGGTTCAATAAATTTGAATTTGACCGAAAGTTGGTAGACATTGTGCAATTTGGAGGGGGATCATATATTTGGTTCATTTAGATAGACCAAATGTAAGCCCTACAAGCATGAGCTTACGGAATTTTCTCCTAAGCTTGAGCTCAGGGGAGCCTTGCTCATACAAGATTTGCCTGGCATATATACCGTCACGTACCTCAAAACTACGAGTAAGCAAAAATGTATCGGCCTAAAACAACCATGCATCAACGAATTGCGTACACACCCTCGAATCCAAAGACTAGGCAGATTTCTTCACCTTCGTCGTTCGTCAAGAAAAATAGCAATATTAGTGAGTGAGAGATAGTAAGTGTAAATGAGAAATTAGAAGATCTTTGCGACGTCCTTCATGAGGCCGGTGTTGGCATGGTAGAAGACTGTGCCTTCTTTGAAGTCGATGAATCCATCTCCGTCAGTGTCAATCTCAGCCATCATCCATTGGATCTCATCAGGAGAGGCGGAGCCGAGGGTGTGCAAGGCCTCGCCCAGCTCCGATAGGGAGATCTTGCTGTCACCATTGGTGCCGAAGCGCTTAAAGATCCTCTCTATCTCAGCCTCTGCCTGTGCATCAGTGTCAATAATGTTCAGGTGATTTGTTTGCAGTTGCTGTTATTTTTATTGTTGTTGTTGTTGTTGTTGTTGTTGGGTTTTGGTTAATGAGAGGGAGGTGTAAAATGGAAATAAATGGAAATAAGAGAGAGAGAGAGAGAGAGAGAGAGAGAGAGAGAGAGAGAGAAGGGGAGATGGGCCTCTTATTAATGAATCAGTTCCTCCTTTGGACCCGGATTTGAGAGGGCTGTTGATAAAATCTCAACTGAACTTTTGGAAACCAACCTTCATTTTAGTTGTTTTACGTAAATGGATCACTCAACGATAGTTTGGGTTTGAAATGGGTCGCTCAAGGATCACAGAACCTGAGAACGTCAGATGTCAATCTGTGTGCATTTTTAATTTAGCAAGGACGGTTTTAGTTCGATTCTATGGGCTCAAGCATAATTCAAGTTCGAGTGCATGGCCCGCATACGTGAATACCCAAAAACCACTAAAACGGGCCCACTTAAAAAATGCTCCTTTTTCTGCCCCTCTAATTAAATTTTTTTTTTTATTTTTTATCATGGGGCTCATGGTGAGTCAATCTAATTTTTTCACACACAGTACCCGCCATGAATAGTTAGAAGTGCAAGTTTGACACTCATCCAACTTCTGCTGACTGTTGGATCGAAATCATAATAAAATGATGCTTCTAAGTCATTAAAATTTAAGACTATGAATCAAAATATTAGAATGATCTTATGGGCTTAAGGTTTTGCATATAAGTAGGCATCATATGAATGTTTTTATCCAATGGACTTTCATGATCATCATGCATCCTAGTTGGCGCAACTAGGATGGACGTTTTTTTTTCTTAAAACATGCATCAGGGTATATATTAGATTGATCATCCTATAAAGGTGGATCTTTTTAGATTCTCTTAAAATACTAACAAATCATTAACTATTAAATTAGGGCAAAAACTCCCATTTTGAGATATGAGTATATATACATATATATATATATATATATATATATATATATATAAACAAAACAAACCTGCTAAAATAGACTCCTAACCTAACTAGAAAATCCATCATAAAAGATGACCACAATCTAACCAGATAAAGAAACCAAATTAGATAATAAAAGACAACTGGTGAATTTGTGGGGGAGTGACACGTGGCTGCAGGAGACTTCTTGGGAGGATGACACGTGGCGCATTCTCAAAAATTTTACAATGTTATATTCTGGAATTACCCTTTTAATCTAATCTCATCACCTAAAATATCTCAATGCAAATTTAGGATATTCTTGAAATAAGATACTTATTTCTTCCCTAAAACATAGCATACAATAATAACTTCTCTTTAGTTACCTTCAAAGGGCCCTACGTATTATTAAGCTAACACAAAAAAAAAAAAAAAAAAAAAAAAGGAATAAAGGCTCTTTAGCTATGATTTTAGTGATCGGTGAACATGTATGTATTAAATATTATTGCATATCAATCTGTCGGACCCTCATGTCAGATCTAAGTTGCAGAAATTTGAGACACTTTCGTAGACAATATTTTGCTACTTTTTTCTTATTGTTTTTTCAATATTTGGTATGGTTAATCCGTGGGAACCATTGTAGAAGCCTATTAATTTCAAAATTCACACTTATTATATAATCATTTATATTTACTAATTTAACCAAATAAACTTTCAAGTCTAATTTATTTCCAAACTCACAATTTATGGGTGCTACTTTTTTTTATACCAACACATAAAGAGCTTTTTTGATATGAGAGCAGGTGCCACTTTCATAGGTTGTATTCTGCTACTTTTTTCTCCTTATTTTCCTTTCAATATACAGTAAGATTAATCTGAGAGGCCCATTATAGACATTTTTCTCCTTACTTTTCTTTATATATTTGGTAGGGTTAATTAATCTGTGGGGCCCATTATGGAAGCCAATTAATTCCAACATCCACATTTAATTCTAAAATGACACTCAATTTATGACTAAGCACGAATATAATCGAATCAAGGTCCTAAAATCTTTACTATTTACTTGATCTTTCCTTAGATATTTTCAGCTACCTAAAATTTCTCTAATGATTTTCATCTTTATTATGAATTATATATTAATATTTATTTATAATTTATTTAAATATTTAAAAATATTTCTAATTAAATTTTTTAATGATCTTTTAATTACGTAGGCCTAATGCACTAGTCAATATAAAAGTCCTTGAGAAGCGTTTGAATGACAATGTCTCAAACAAAGCATTGGCCACCTTAACCATTCGTTGCCATCAACTTCAATTTGAAGTTTATGGCAAGACGTGGGAATGACGCCGTGGAAAAGGGCACACAAGACTTGTCAAGTAAGAAAAACTACTCATAGTCTTAATCTAATTACTATGTGCTTGTTGCAAAAATTGAAAGATGTTTTTGGAATGCGATTAAGCCCACCCACCTGTGAACGCAAGTTTCCAACACCTTGCAAAATACAAGAGAGGGTGTAGATGATTGATGACATTCATTGTTATCTGTAAAGCAAAATAATGAAAGGTAAGACAGACTGAAGTTGTAAAAGCTATGGATTGTTGATCCATTGTATGAATTATTTACACCGAAGGATGAGACTCTCCTCTCAACTTCTTCTTTCAATTCTCTCTTCATTTTGATTTAGCCATGTGCATTATGTGAAATTTGACCAAAAAATCACACAACAAAAATACAAAAATCAATTAATGGCTAACAATCATCGAGTTAAATTAGTGTTATCCAACACATCTTTCAACCACGGTATTATAATTCTTTGCAATTGTCTTTAGATATCTTTCTTGTATTAATGTTAAAAATATCAACTTAACTTAATGTATCCTTTGCTTATCATTGTTTTCGGATTGTTTAAAAATTTTAATTTTGGCCCGTGCGTTGTTGCTATTTGTTTAAATAAAGAAATACGTTTTAAGTGCGAATGAGAAGTGATGGGGGATATGAGGATTTGCATTAGTTAGCATTTAAATAGGCCAATCTGGACTGTCAAATTTAGGTTGCCCATGATATATATATATATATATATATATATTTTTTTTTTAAGTATCAATTGGGTTTTATTGAATGATAATATGTATATCATATATCTATAATTTAGAGTACCCGGGTTTTTTAAATAGGCCTAACTTGTTAATATTTTATTAAATTTATTTATATACTTTTTTTTAAAGTCACTTACTATTTAAGAATTGGCAATTTGAGACCTCTGCATCACACTTTGTGATGACTCAATCAAGGTGAACTTTGCACAAAATCAAATTATAGTGAGACCTTTGCATCACAATTTGTGAGTCCCATACTCTCACCCAATGTGTCTTATACTACTATTCAAATATATTTATCAAAAAAAAAAAAGAAAAAAAAAAAACAACTTTATCTAGCTATAAATGCATTAGTAGGTACAATCACACGGGTTGCAACCAATCAAAATATCTTCTACTGCTTTTGAAGACCCCTCGCTCACGTGGAACCCACCTCTCAATAAGGAGGAACACAACAAAACTAAATTCCACCCATGAAAGCATCATCAATCAGCACAAAATAAAAATAAAAAAAAAGACAAAAAACATCATTGTATTTTGTATTTTGTATTTTCTAAGGGGATTTGAAATATTAATTTCCCCTAAACAATTGATTTTTACTTTTCTGTTGTGGATCCCTTGATATAATGCGATCCTAATATAAAAACCCACAATATTATAAAATCTAAATCTAAATAAGAACCATTTTCCAAACACTACCACCGAAGTCCCGTGTGCCCCAAGATTTACCCGGTGCAAGTTGGGGTGGTGTTTTGTTATTAGTAGGTGTTGCTAATTAAGAAAATACAACTCCAAAGGTTGGTAAAGTTCAGACCAAGGTTCCTTCTTCTTGCGGGACTAGAGGTCTTGGTATTAGCCCCCGGAATCCCCTCTTCAGAAACCGAGAATGTTGAATCCACTTGTGCTATCACTTAGGATCACGGGGTTTTACCCGACTTCTCTTTGGGCTTGGATGGAATAGTCCAGTACAAAGGCTCTATTAGCAAAAAAATAAAAAAAATAATAGGAAGAAGAAGAAGAAAATACACATTACAACGAATCATGCATCGACTAGTCGAAATTTCTGAAAAATAATAATCAGAAGATTGATATAAAAGAAGAAAAAAGTATACATCAATTCAATGATCGAGTCATCATCTGTATGAACTCCTCAAAATTAACAGCCCCATCCCCATTCTGATCAACACCCTTTATCATCTTCTCACAATCATCCAAAGACGTCCTCTCTCCCATCCCTCTAAGAACCTGCTGCAGCTCTTTTGAAGAGATCAATCCATTCCCATCAAGATCAAAGATGGTAAAAGCATTCCTCAAATCCTCTACAAAACTCGACGAATCGACCCCAGTCTTGTTTACTGAAATAAACTCCTCCAAACTGATGTAGCCATCTCCATCAAGATCAGCCACCTTCATCATCGACTCGGCCTCCTCGGTGGTGGACCCCACCACATTGCCCAGAGACCGGAGCATCGATTCAAGCTCCGAGGACGATATCTTACCATCTCCGTTGGTGTCGTATCGGTCGAATACCTGGCGAAGATCGTTATCGTCTTGGATAGACGGTGGGATTGAGGGCTCTGAAGATTTGCCCGAAGTGGACGGCTCGGATGAGTGGTCTTGGGTTTTCTTCCTCTTGTCAATGCTGAAGCAGTTGATTGAGATTCTCATGTTGTGTGTTTTTTTGTTTGGAAACCGACGGAGAAAGAGAGATGAAAGCAGAGGATGGAAAGCTTCTTTCTTTGGAAACCGTCTTCTGAAATCCGAAGTGAAGGAATCATATGGAAGGGCTCATGGATCATCTTTTATAGTGGAGCTAGGCGGTTGTTTGCGAGCGCCGTGCTACAGAGCCGAATTTTGTGCGATAGGTATCTATCCATCTGTCTTAACGTTTCTTCGCGGAAAGTCGCTTGGAGATTCGGTTCCTATGCGGACCGAGAAAGATCTTGGAACTTTATATGTGGGGTCCTCTATTGCAAATCTTAGCCGATCAAAATGAATGTCTTTATTAGATATGAGATGTCTCCGAATTTTATTAAAAAAAATCCACAGTAAGCTCGAGCATTTGAAAATTAAAGAAATTAATGATTTTGCTTAAGATTGTATTATGGTTTTCTTTTTTTTCACCTTTCATATGAGGCTTATAGGGGCTCCATAATTTTTCACAATTTAAAATGAATGCAAGTCGATCCAACAGTTCATGCCATTCGGATGAGTGCCAGTCCGGGAGTTACTAGCGTCGGTGAGAATGAGACAATGCCTTGTTAGAGTAAAATTTGATAATATCTCATACATGTTGACAACGTTATTTTGAATGACTCAGATTTTCAATAAATAGAATTCATTGTGCAGTTTCACTCCTTCAATCGAAAGGATCCGCACTTTCTTAAAAGATTTTGTCGCCTAGGAGCTAAAAGAATTTGGACTCGACGTGTGTATAGGCTTTGAAAGTTGGATTTAGTTGTTGGGTTTTAGGGGTATACACGAATCAGATTGGTGAGGATTGGGCCAAATCCGTTACCTACGGATTGATGGATTTGGAATCCGTCACTAATCTGTGGCAATTAAAACCGATCCGATCCGTGGAGAACCAGATCGGATCGGATTAATCCGTTCAATCTAATGTTAAAAGAAAGATATCAAATATATTGTAAAAAATTTCATATTTTAGCCCTTAAATTTTTTTTTGACATATTAACTTATATATAGACCATTTAAAATTTTTTTAATTTATATTTAATGTCAATGGATTGAATTCGCGGATTGAGAGTGAAATCTGTCATCAATCCGTTTATCTTCGGATCGATTAAAAATCCGCGGATCGGATCGATTTTACAGATGGATGGATTTTTTGTGTACCCCTAGTTGGGGTAAGTGGGGCCTAACAGACTATATTCACATTGTCGAACTGGTGGAGTCGGGTTGGGTTGTTGTAGCAAATTTCCCGAATTCATATAATTTATGAATGATGCAAAAGAGGTATTGATTGAGTTGTTAATTTGAAAGTGACCTCCTGGTAGCTACCATATAATGGTTGGGGTCCCATTTAAATGCCTATTTATCCACAACTAGAGGCAATTGAGAAAGTCCAAATCATAAAATGAAGTGATCACTATTTATGCTTTCAATTAAATGGGGGCTTTTCAGTAAACAACTCATTTGAATAAATTCTAATAACCACGGCCTAAGACCACGGTTTGATTCGAACTTTGTAAATTTAAAACTGCACTGCTACATTTGGGCAAGAAAACTTTACCCGACTCAGCCAAGGGTGAAAAAAAATGGAAACGTCCGACTAATAAGTTGCGATAGAGCCTTGGTAACAAGTGGAAGGCAATGGATTGAAAAGATATAAAGCCATTTGGAGATACTGAAGTGAACGTACCACATGAAACTGGGCCACGGTGCGAGAGTGAGTTAGAGACGCAGTAGGTGGGTGCGTGACTGACTCATAATTCCTGACGTGCCGCTTCAGCTACCTTCACGCGCAATGGAGTACGTGTCGTACAAGTGAAGCGCGTGAAAGTTAAATGCGACCACTCCAACCGACTTCTTTATCAGGTGTTTTTATGCTACGCGGTTTTCCATTTTTAACAAGGAAATTGAACTCAGAATCAATCGATACATAGGTGCGAATCTGATTCTGAAATCTGCAGTCCATATCCATTTCATGCACAATCTTTTTGTGTAGAGTGTTAGAGCATATATGTCAAATGACGCGTAATATTTCCAACGATAAAAAGCAGTGGCATTTGACGGCAAGTCCGTGGACATTAGGTTTTATAGTCTATGAGCTATCATATTTATTCGTAGCGATCACGCGGTGGCAGTCCTTATTTTAAGCTGAGACAAACAAAAAGACAAAAATACCCATTTATAAGTCCGCGTTACGCTCAAAACTACTTTAAAACATACATAGCGTCATTCAATCGGCAAATAATTCAGTTAAATTTATTTCAAAACACGCAAATAAATTTTAAAATACACAAATAAATTTAGAAAACACAAATAGATTTCATAAAACGCAAAGAAGTTTGCCAAACAACTCAGACAGATTTATTCAAAAACTAAATTAAAATTTTCAAAACGGAAATAAATTTGTCAGAAACTTAGATAAATTTTTTGGAAACTCATATAAAGATAAATTTGCTAAAACTCAGACAAAGATAAATTTTTCAAAAACTCAGATAAATTTTCCAAAAACTCTGATAATTTATCTGAGTTTTTGGAAAAAACATTTCAGGTTTTGTCCAGTTTATCAGAGTTTTTGTGAAATTTGTCTGACTTCTTCGCAAATTTATCTAAGTTTCTGGCAAATTTATTTGAGTTTCTTAGAAACTCTGACAAATTATATAAACTCAGATAACTTTTTAGAAGAAAAGGGCTATTGTTATATGCTAAACTTCTACTAACAGGCAGAACAAAGCAACCCAGAAAACTAAACAGAAAAATCTCCTTCCAAACTACTTATTTTCAAAACTCAAATAATTTTTTAAAACTCAAATAGCAACAGTATTCTTGCAAGAAAGAGACAGAAACCCCATTTTTGTTGCTATGATTGCAAGAAATAGACTTATACAAAACGGAAAAAGGAAAGAAAAGGCAAGACAGCAACGGGTTTTTGTCTTATGTAGAATCTATCGCCGAAAAAGGCCGGGACTGGTTGCATTTTCATCGCCAGGCCGTCGCCATCGTGGCTGGTGTAGTCGGAGATGGTCGACTTCGATTTGCAGAGCTCTTTAGTGAAGTCCCTCGTTCCTAGAGAAGAAGACGGAAGTGGTTCTCCGGGACAACAGAGAATGTGAGAGTAATTGGCCTATGAATGTGGGAGAATGGAATATTTGAACTTTTAAAATTCAAAGTTTTATGCTCAAACTGTTGAAAGAAGCAAATTAGTCATGAAAATATATAATGTGGCATATTAGGGACCTCTCACCAAAATATATCCAGTTGTATGGACTATAGATAATAGAGAAAAAGTTGTTGGGCCGGATGCCTTAGAAGACCATACTTAGGGACTTGTGGCTAATTTACCTTAAAAAGAAAAGTATGTTAAAGACTTCCCACCCGAAATGTAAGGTTAACATATCATTTATTATTAGAGAAATTTCATAGGGGAAATTGTATATGCACCCACCCTTTTTGCTAAGCATACCCACATTCCTTCTTCATGTGTAATTTTTTTATTCGAAAGGTGAGTGTGGTCAGCAAAAATCGGGGTGCATATAGAATTTTTCATTTCATATAAGGCACAAAGTTTTTACTTTATTTCAAAAAAAGACATAAGTTTCAAAAGTTTTTAAATTAGTCCATAAGTTTTTTTAATAACTTTTCAATTAAGGATATCCTGTCATTTAAATGTGTTTTCTGAAGACTTTTTTTTTCAATTTTTTTAAAATACACAAATTACACTTCATTTAAAGCCATAATAGACAGTCGTTACAGGTAGCTGATTGTGCAGGAACGCTGGTTGCCCTTGATCACAATACGGACCCCTATGAAAAAAATAAGGAGAATATAGAGAAAGTAAAAAATAAATATTTTATTTCAATGAAGAATAATTTAAGTATGGGGCTAGCTCTCCTAAGCTCAAGCTTAGGATAATGTAAGCTCAAGTGCATGGTGGGGCCCACTTGGGGACCTACATGGGGATGAGGATGTGGTGGATCTTAACGACTCCCTATGATCCTCCTCTCTACAAAAAATAAGCACCAACCGTGATTTCCATTATCTCCATATGAGTCCAAAAGTTTAATGGTCAATAGTCCATTCAGATCAATACATAGTCGATCCAACGGTCCAGTAAATTCGGATCTAACCGAAAGTTGATGGACATGTGCAATTTAGGGGAGTCATGTATTTGGTCTATTTAGATGGGCCAAAGGTGGACCCTACAAGCATGAGTTTACATAATTTTCTCCTAAGCTCGAACTTAGGAGAGCCTTGCTCTTTAAGTATTTTAAAACAATTTTAAAGAAAAAATTTCCAAAAAATAGCTTTAAATGGACAGATGACCTTAATTGAAAACTTTCGAGAAAACTTAAAGACTAATTTGAAAAGTTTTAAAAATTATGTCCTTTTTTGAACTAAGACAAAAACTCGTGTCCTTTTATTAATTTTGAATATTTTATGATGTACTTCCCACAAGAATGAAAAGTCCTTTTAAAGAGGCAAAGAGGTCGAAGAAAAAATATAATAAAATAATAAATTTGGCACATCAAGTTTCTACTTTAGGAGACACCAAATTCTAAATCTTCAAATTGCCATATAATCCATCAAACAGAATTAGACATCTCCAAAAGAACATCTTGGTTGGAGATGTTCTTACTTAGGACCCACCAATGTGTCGGGTTAATTAAGGCCGTACTTGCTTTGTTTAAGATGTTGAGTGGGGCTAAGGATCACCAGGGTTTTGACTTAGAAGAAAAATCTTAGCTTTTGCTTTTTCTTTTCCGGACATGTTTTCTAATAATCCAATTAAAAATTTGTAATATTACAAAAAAAAAGTATTGCGATGCCACAAAAAGGTTGCAATACGAAGAATGTCTGAAGAATTTTCTCAACTTCCGCCACGAAGTTTGAATTTCTACGGCAAATGGTGACCCTATAGGGAAAAACCCCTTATAATATTATACAACTTTGCTTGTACTGCACAGCCACTGCATTGACGTATGCTGCAGCTAGAAATGCATGGAGGAGCACACTTCCCACCCTTTGAAAATCCAAATCGATTGCATACACCAACATTACCAAAAGATTATAAAACACCCCATGTAATGATGAACATATAAGTAAGTGAACTTAAAAAAAAAAAAGAAAAAAAAGAAAGACAATTATAAGTCTTTCAGTTCAAATAAATCATAGAATACGTAGGGAAGAGTTTATCACTTAGAAGAGTTTCACTTACATACCCAAACTGAGAATATATATAAGATCAAATTCCAATGGGGACTGCCCCATAATAAACAAAACCTAATGACCCGATCCAAGTAAACCAAGCACTCCAAAATATAAACCATCTGAGCCCACAGCCAAGGCATCAAGCACCAATAGTAATACCCATCAAATGTATAAAATCAAAAGCCCATAGCCTGGACATCAAGCTAACCTTCTAAGGCATCCAAATTATCCAGCAATTGTATTGAATTAAATCTGGCAGGGACATTTGAATTTCCCTTGATTCTCTTGCTGAGAACCATACTTTGAGTATATGACTTTTTTATTTTTTATTTTTTATGATAACGCAAGTTTTCAGCCCTTTGGGTCAGAATAATTCATACGGGCCCAGGGGAGAAAGCCGGGTAAAATTCTCCTGTGACCTTAGTGTGATAGTGGTGTTTCGAACCCACAACCTCTGGGTGCAAACCGTAGTCCTAGGTCAACTGAGCTATCCCTCGAGGTTATTTTAAGTATATAACCTAGTGAATAAAATCTGATCAAATTGGTGCTTTTCAACAAACAGCTTGAATTTTGCTAGAAAATCTTGAGTTCCGAATCCACTTCAAATGACAAGTTTCGAATGTGCATAAGAATAATGCTCAATATTTCATAAATAGCCACGTAGTACTGCCCATCAGGTTCTATTGAACCCAAAACAGGGGATGGCAAATCACTCCATAGAATTCCAACCAAAGCATGCTTATAATAAAAGTTCGAGAATCTCCATCCCGGCCTTCCTTGAATGCCTGATACACCACATCGAATTTGAGAAGAGGATGGCTGCAGATTCCAGTAACTGGAACTATGGATAAGGGATACCATCTCCCCAAAAACAGTGCTCTGCCACAAGCGTGATAATTGATGCAAAATAGCATATGCAATACTTGATCCAAAGTCAATGATTGGAACTTGTAAATCTTGTTATTCCTTTCTCTCCAAATAGGCCACGGAAAAGCGGAAAAAATTAGTTTTCCTATAGTTTGGAGTCCTCTGTGATTAGGATCCACCCTATGAATAATAGACTCTAATCATATCTGAAGGTGAATCACAAATAATTGGTTGCAAATTAAATCTTTGCAGCAAAAGCACGCCACATAGATTTGGATTAGGGGCAATAGAGTACCAGATGAGTTGAAGTCTCCTATGTATAATTGCATAAAACATAGCATATGAGTCGCAATCTACATTCCGTATGAAGAGGAAATCCTTTGTTTTTAAACATCCCTTAAAAAAGCATCATCCGAGCATATAATGAATGTCTTTTTTATACGGCCCTTGAACCAAATCAAATCAATCCAATTTGGACCTTGATTAGGAAAGCCATAAATAATATTGTATGGAGACCGCAGTAAGAATTGACTAAAATATTTAGTCAACCAAATAATCTCATAATCAAATAGATGGTAGATGTGGATATTCTCTACACAAATAGCTGCACAAATTTCAATGAATGCATTTGAAGTATGTGAGGTCCTGATATAACCCTCATGTGCAACCGAGGTGAGTCTTGAATAGAAATAGAGTGAGTTCCTACGAGGAAAGTTTGCGCGCAGAACCTACTAGAATGGATGCTAGTCTAATTAATCAAGCCAATGCAGAGGACATAACCAAATAGAGAAGATAGAACTAACAATCTACCAATCACACACCATAAGAAGGCATGTACAATATTTAATGTGGAAACCTTATCCAGAGAGAAAAATCACGAACCAGAAATCAGGAACTCATGAATAGTTACAAGATATACTCACAGCTCATTTACCTTAATTAGTACCTCGACTTAAGGACTGTAATTGTTCTTGCACAACTTCCACTGCCATGACTTCCCGGCGTACACAGTTTTCCTTACTTGATCTCCTCGCACATTGTCAACAAAGATGATCAACCTTCTACAAGAGAGTAGAAGCAATAAACATTTTAGAGCAGCCATTCAGAACAATCTCTCAATGACTCTAGAGAAACAATGAAATCTCTCAATGGTATTCTAACATCAGATCAAGAGAGAGATTTAACTTATTTTCTTGTCATTTAGGGTTGAGAGCAAACCCCTATAAATAGCCCCAAACTTGTGCCTTAGACTTAGTGCACAAGTATAACTCAAATTGAGAAATAAAGTCTCAAAAGGAAACTAATTTGCATAAGGTCTGGACTTTTTCTCATTTAGCATGCACCATCCGATAGATCGTACAGTGTATCCGATCGACCGGACCACCCAAAATTACTAGGATGCTTTAGCACCCCGACCGATCAGTCCTCAGTGGTTTCGCTTTATCTTCCCTTTTTTTCTTTTTTTCTTCGCTTCAGCTTTTCCTGTGAAATAACCACACTCCATTCTAAAATAAGTTAGAAAATACAACTTAATTGGCTCAGAGTTTTATCTAACCCATAAATTAGCCAACATAAAAATACTAACAATATGTGCACATAAGGACCATAACCACTACACCTTTAGGGACATTATGGGCGCATGCATATTTATAATAGCCAGGTGATTACCATCTTGCACTTACGGACGAAAGTGTGCTGGATTCAGGTCAGGTTCACAGTGCACCAAAAGCCCAACTCATTTTATTAATAGAAACACGTATCCAGATGCATAGCACACCTAAGTTCAGGTTACAGGACCCATACCCCAATTCAAATTAAAGGTCTAAACTTGAACCGACATTGCAAGAAAGAGCTTAGGCCCAACTCCAAATCGAGGAATAATTTTATATTGGTGACATCTAACTCCAACGAGAGGGAGGGCAAAAAAGAAAAAAAGAAAAAATTTTACGTGCATGTGCACACCCGCACATCAGATATTTGTGTCATCCATTAGATTTTAAATTTTAGTTAGGATCCGTAATACATAGGAATTCACGGTCGAATAAATATTATTGAATGATTATTAACGTAGTGAGAGATGAAAGATATAAGGTAAAGGATTTAAGTTACCAATGTACTCGAACCTTTAAAATTACTAGGGTGAAAATTGGATTCAGGTGATCCATTCTCTAGACTAATGAAATCCAAAGGTGCTGATCAAATCAAAGGTGCGATTATGACCCATTGTGATTAGCTTAATATTCAACTCCAGAACCACAGTAGGCCTCAAAATGAAGCCCCAATCTATCATGTATTCACGCTGCAAAATTGATGTCCTTTTCTGCTACGTAAGTCGATTAGACTGTCTGTTTTTTTGTGCATTTAGGCCATGTTTGGCATCTCTATTTCAAGCCTCTATTTCTCTAAATGTCTAAATCAGACAGAGGTTTGAACAATTAGAGCGTTTGGCACAAGATTCTAGACTCTGTCCAGTTTAGACATTTAGAGGCAAATCCTCTAAAATCCAAATGCTCCAAAAGTGGGCAGATGAGAAATAGAGCTTTTGAGTCTTAAAATATAGAGGAGAGGTATTTAAAATAGATTCATGCGTTGCCAAATGCGTTTTTTTTATTCTAGCCTCTTTTTTTTATGGCTCTTTTTTTAATGGCTCTATTTTAGATGGATCTATAAAAAAAAGAGTAGAGATACCAAACAAGCCCTTAATCATGTAAAGGCCCAACCCTATTCCACTATTTGGGCCAAAGGTTACAAGCCCAAACTAAAAGGTCTCAAATGCAGCCCAATTCAGTTAAGGCATGGGTCAGAAGCGCTTCAAAGTTTTAACAACTATAAGGATACCTGCAACAAAACCCCATAAAGATAGTTCAAACTTCGAAGGACGTTTGATCATGATACGATTCATGAGTGGATGATTTGGATCCAGCAACTGGAGGAGGTGATGGCCCAATTGTCTATCCCATGGCTAATTGGATGAATTGGCATGTATGCTGTTGGCTGATTTCACTTTGCCACGACTTGACATGCTGGCCAGGTCATTGGCCCAAAAAGGGAAGAGTGGTTTTAGATTAGCCATCTATTGAAAATCAACATCATTAAACACTCCTTGCCATCATGCAAGGTTTGAAATAGATGGTTTGTGAACAGCTCATAATTATCACCCTTGATCAAAGGGTGGATGATTTGGATCCAGCAACTGGAGGTGGTGATGGCCCAATTGTCGATCCCATGGCTAATTAGATGATTTGGCATGTATGCTGTTGGCTGATTTCACTTTGCCACGACTTGACATGCTGGCCAGGTCATTGGCCCGAAAAGGTGAGAGTGGTTTTAGATTAGCCATCTATCAAAAATCAACATCATTACCTTACATGCAAAAATCTCTATCAACAAGAGTTCTGGCTTTACAAATAACAAACAACAAAGTGTAAAAACGTGAAGAAACACACTACATACATTGGAGACTGTTTAAGAAACTGTATCAAGGAAGGAGGGTCAAACATCATAATCCTTTTTCCTTTTATAAAGTTTGAGGGTCGAATTGCTGCATGTCACTTAATAGCTTGTGATGCCGAAAGTGAAAAAGAAATCGTCACTCCAAAGTTACTTTCACTGCACCCAACCTTGTCGGGCCTTTTGTCCAAATTCACTATATGGGCCCTGGGAAACCAGTGGCCCTAACTCTGGTTAAAGAGGCAATTGATTTGAGCAGGCATGGATTTATGGAAACTGACTCCTTGATGCAGGCTGCACAATGAAATTATGGTTCTGAACCAGTCTTGATCCTTAATTTTATGCCTGACATTTAACGAATGTTTTGATGATGTTAGGGACAATGATCCTCGTCCACCACGACTATAAATCCACCAACGGAAATCATGTTTGTTTGCACGAAAGGAGGTATAAAAAGGAAAATGGTTAGAGTAGAATCACAAGTAAACAAAAGAAAATTGGATGGAGAGTAAGTCACTAACAGAGAAAAAGTTACCCGTCCCTATTTTATTGCACTTGGGGGTCTAACTTGAAGGGTGAAAAAGTGGGGTGGAGAGAATTAATCTTTATATCACATCTATTTCACTTTGTTCTACTTTTGACATTCAAATAAGACTAAAGTAAAATTGTCACATCGGATGCTCTACTCCTTCAATTGGCATTTAAACGCCGAAAAAGTCTATTTGTCCCGAACATTGGGACCGATCCTTGGACCGGTCCCAATGTTTGGGACCATTATCAGATGATAATGGTCCCAAACATTGGGACCGGTCCAAGGATCGGTCCCAATGTTCGGGACAAGTAGCCTCCCTCTTAAACGCCATGTAATAATTTGGTCAGTCACATTATGTACATTTTCAACCCTCCGTGATATATTTTTTTTTTTCAAGCAAGCCAATTTTTCGATGGGCTTATATCTCATTGGGGTGAAACTTGGCTTAATATCAGTACACTTGGGGCTTTGATTTAAGTGGTTCGAATTTTAGAAGGTAGACCTTATTGACCAATCAAATCGCTCATCATGAATGTTCATGCCAGAGAGAGAGAGAGAGAGAGAGAGAGAGAGAGAGATGCATACATTTGATCTACATCCTCTTAATGTTGGGATATCCTATGGCTAAGCACTAAGTAGATCGATATGGCATAATTTGTAAAATGCAGACCACTCGCCAATGCACTGATGGTTCGGTGGCATAGGCAGAGCACAATAAGGGGGTGAGTTGGGGTTGATCCCCTACTCTCCCAGTTGTAGTTCCACTCCTCTGCCAGTGAGGCACTTAACCCAAAAAAATATCAGACAGAAAAAACTCAAACAAGTACTCAAAAATAAAATGAAAGATAGGGGGCCAAACTCAAATGCAGTCACTTTCATATGATTAATTAGACAGTGAGCTTAACTTCTATTGAGCTGAAATTTGACCAAGACCAATATCTTGAGGGATGTGGTGGGCTAAGGTGTTTTGGGCTGTTTCTTATTAATTCTTTTGTTTTTTACTTCCAGTTTGTTTGGTCAGGTTTTGGCTATGGGATTAATGATTGTGGTCTGGTTTTCTGCTGTGTTGCTTGCTGCTGGTGTTTTCTTTATGGCTTCATGAAATCATTCTTTCTTAAAAATTAAAAAAGAGTCCATTATCTTGAGCAACTTGGACTTCACTCACAAGGGCTCAACTGATGGATCTGTAACTCCTGGCCATAAACTCTGTATGATTCCCCTTCATTCCATATCCGGACTTATTCCATTCAAGATAAGTATGCAATCTCATTCACTTGGATCTTATCCAATAAGACGTACCTGCTCATGTAAATCTTTTATTACTATAGTAAAGAAATATTTGGCAAATATAATCAAATACACAGCTTTTGGTTTTGATCTATTCCACAAAAAGATCAAAAAAAAGAAAAGAAAAGAAAACAACAGACATGATTGGATCATGTGTCTTTAATAATGACAACAACTAGCACTTTTCGTAGCCGATACTTCATCTATACTCAACAACACCTGGCTCCCACGCGGTATTGTTGTTGTTTGTGTTGTAGTGGATGTTGTGGTGTCTTTGATCTTGGCTTCTAGATTTCTCTGGGTGTTTATACGGTGGATTTGAGTGATCATGCGCAGGAAGGCATCTTCCACGTTCACGTTCTGGAGTGCTGATGTCTCCATGAAATAGAGGTCTTCTTGCTCTGCCAGCTTCCTCCCTTCTTCTTCTCCCACTTCTCTCATGTGACCCAAATCAGATTTGTTTCCAATAAGCACGATCACCATGTGAGAATCTGCTAATGATCTTAGTTCTTGTAGCCATTTCTGCAGGTTGTTGAAGGTCGATCGACGAGTTATGTCGTAGACTAGAAGGGCTCCTAGTGCTCCTCGATAGTATGAGCTGGTGATTGCTCTAAATCTGTTGTAGGATCAAGCATAAGCAGTCAATCTATGGTCTAGAAGATGAAACAAATTTATGTAAATGTGATGATATAGAAGGTCGCGTGTGGCAACTAAATTTTTGGGAAAAATGTTTTCAATTTCCACAAAATTAGAGAAAAGTTCAGGTTTGGAAATTGTAAATCTCCAAGTACTTGGTGCAACTGAAATCTTTCTTTTTGAGGATTTTCGGGTCTAACCTTCCTGTAGAATTTGAAAATCTTCGCTTTAGCGAATATGCATGAGAAAACCAATTTTCCTCAGCTACGTGTATTGGTACACACCAATATCCAATTTTCCACAGACCTACATACACTGGGCTGGGGGCTGAAGCCCCCTAAAAGCCCAAAAGAGCCCTAAGGGCCCTTAAGCCCAGCCCTCAAGTGACTATCTTAAGCCCCCACCAAGTCACAATCTTGGGTCCGCCAATGCTTGGCCACACAAATTCTCAGTGAGAATCCCTGTTCCAAGGGGAGTGCGGAATTCCTCACTTATAGCCAAACGGGTTCCAAGTGTCCTGTTGGGTTTGTATGAAATCTATTCTGGCCCAAAACAAAATATGATTTGGTTTGGAAACACTTTCTCGGAGGAGCATCTTGGTCGTTGAGAGGTACACTGTCCAAGTTTTTGACTAAGTTGATTATTCAATTGCAAGTTATTTTTGTAATAAAGTTGATGGAGAGATCTAAAGGCTCTTTAGTAGGTGAAGTATCACCTCTGTCCTTTCAAGTTGAACAATGGATTTCATGATAAAAGATTGAGACTGCAGGCCATTAAAGTGTTGGTGGTCCAATTTCCATAATCAAGATTTGTTGAAGGTCACGGGTGTTTGTCCCTTTTTCACCTCCTATGGGGCCTCAAGTGACCCTTCTTTTTATATTTTTGTTTCTTTCCATCTTTCTAATGCATTGATGCAGTGGACATGGTAGGGTTTGCAAGGGCTATTGGCCCTATCAAAAACATAAACAAACAAAAATCAATAAATAAATAAAAATAGTTGGGGTGTGCCAGTGGCCTGACATAAGATGATAAAATATACAACCAAAAACAGATATGGTCCAATTTATAGCCAAATTAGAGATCATGTATAGACTTGTTTTATTTTGTCCTTTCAGTGAAAGTAATTCTCAGAGCTATCTTGCATGTGGTAGATGAAAGCTCCTTCAACACCCTAATTAAAAAAAGGCAACAACAACCTGCAATGGAAGTTTTCTGTATCCTCTAAATGAAGCAACTTATACCACATCATTGCATCAAGTGGGGATACAATCATAATGGCCCTATAGAGAATTTGCTAGTGTCTTTTTTGTTCTTTTATTAACTGTTAACTCACACAATACAATATAGTTCCATGCAATATAGCTGAAAAAGGGTGGGGCCACACTACGGCAAGGATCATCCAATCTAATTAATCCATTGTAGAGGTCAATGTAAATCTTAGATTATGTAAGGAAGCTCACGAGGGGATTTCGTTTCCTTTGCTAACCTCAGAGAAATGTGTAAGATGAGTCAATAAAAGATCCGGAATATACTGTTATTTCTACATTGGTTGGTTTAAAAAAAAAAAAGAAACACTCTATATCATCACAATAAGATACCTAACTTACGTGCCCACTAAAAAAATCATGAAGGGCAAGGTGGTGGACCCAAATGACATCCCCAATATCTTCATAAACCATCATTTCAGCTTAAGATAATGGTAACAATTCATTGCCACATACCAACTCCATCCCATCATACTTTATCAAATAAAGTTAAGCAAGTATGCCGGACCGTAATAACAAAATGCACTGCCCAAGACAAGCAATGGTGGACAATGGAGCACTAAGTAGTAGCTTACCATCTCACCATCAAAATTTGTATTGAACCCACTGGATGTTGGTCTACATCAGTGACAGGTAGGCCACAGTCATGAAAAGTGCTGGCTTCCACCTTTTGCTTTGTCTGTGCATTCGGTCGATTAGCTTTCCTTTGAAAAAAAATTTGAAATTGACTTCCTACAAATGTGATAGTCCATCTCCAGCTGCTCCCGCTGAGTCCGGAGACTTCTGTGATGCTTTTCATATTCGAACACCTGGCATGCATGTGGGACCCAGTTGCCTAATATCAATACCAATCTCATTTGGATTGAGATAATCATGAGTCCGGATCGCATTTGTTATACATTCCCCATAAATAGAGCGCATTTGGATGGGATCACGGAGTATTATTGATCCACTTATGCTGAAGGTATAACAAATGCGATGGGTAATACCGACACGGTAGTCGCATAGGAGTGGGACCCACAATCTTCCAGGTGTCCTATTCATTCATTCAAAGGAGAAAAGCTGTAGAGAGCTAAAAAGCTGGAGATGACAACAAAAAGAAAGAAGCTTTTTTATATCACTGTTGGTGTATACAGCAAAGATGTCGCGTGTATGCATCTTTGTGTCGTCCACAACCAGATCCGTGTGTGCCCACTTAATACGTCCAAAGTAAACCAGTCAGCCAATCAAGGCAGGCTGATCAAAAAAGCAAGGAACAGTTTATACACAGACCTTCGGTGTATAAGCTCTCCATTCAACTTCCATAATCATCTCTAATCAAAACTATAAGAAGAAGAAGAAGAAGAAGAAGAAGAAGATGATGATGATGATGATGATGATGAAGAAGAAGGGTTTAAGGGTCTTGATGGGGGTTTACCTTTCTTGGCCAGCAGTGTCCCATATCTGGGCTTTGATGAGCTTGTCACCAACACGAATATTTCTGTAGGCGAATTCCACACCGATGGTAGGCTTGGAATCTAAACGAAACTCGTCCTTAGCAAACCTCCAAAGCAGGTTCGACTTCCCCACGGCCGAGTCTCCTATCATCACCGCCTTAAACAGATAGTCGCACTCTTCATCAAACGAATCAGCCATGCTTGAAAGAGATTAGAATGGAGAGGGAAACAAAGACAGAAAGAAAGAAAGATTAGAACAAGTTGTTGTTGTTGTTGTTGTTGTTACATGTTTTGTTTGGTCAGAGGGTCACGGAAGGAAATGGACAGAGGAAGAAGTTAAAATGGTTTTTGTTTTGGGCTTTGGATGCAGTGACAGCGACCAAAACGTCACAAAAGACTCTTCTTTTATCATTTGATCTTGTTGTGGGTTTTAAAAGCAAGAGGAACTGGAAGGTGTGTGTGTGTAATGTATGAATGAAGGGGATATTTGGAATTTTTGTACATGAGATGCTTTGCTTAGGAATGGAGTTTAATGACATGATTAGTTGGCTAATGGTAATTTCACGGTATATGGAAAGGAATGGTTATCCGGATTGAAGGTTTGACCCATGGGACAAAACGACACACCACTTTGGTTTCCTTTGAGATCAATTATTTTGATGGGAGGTTTGAAAGTCCTATTGTTTGTTGTACCAAAACTATCTTCTCTGTTTCAAGTCCCTTTTAATTTTAAGTTGGGCTGCAGCAGTCTGAAGTGGACCAGGGTCCAGACTCAATTAATGCTTCAAAACCTAGGGGTGTTGGTGAGCCAGTACAAAGTGGACCCGGACCTGGACTCAGTTGATGCTGGACTGGGGTCCATACTCAATTAATGCTTCTAGACCTATAGGTGTTCATGAAGCAATCCAAAGTGGACACTGGTCCGGACACAGTTTTAATGTTTCTGAAACTCAGATGTGTTGATGAGCTAGGTTGGTTGAGCTGCAGGTTGTCCAAGTGAGGTGGTTTTTACTTATTGCGCCTTGTTTTCAGATTGGGATCCATCCATGGGCCTTAATGTTCAGACCCAGGCCCAACACATTAAAAAAAATATATAGGGTCCTTCATTTAAATTATGTTGGGCTGGGACTTTTATCATACATAGGGGCAGCCCAAAACCATTTATTGTGCATGAAAGATGGATCCATGGGCTCAAAGATAGCCCAAATCAGCCCCAGTGGTATTGGCTCAGCTGACACTTGGGCCAGCTCTGCTTATAAGCAATCTTATCTATACCTAGACATGGACCAAACCAGACAGCAGTGTGGTCCAATTATAGGGTGTAGCTCAAATGGGCCAGTATCCATTTCCCCAGTTATTGCAATGGATCACAATCCATGTACTTATTCTATATATTGTGTTATAATAATATTATTCAAGACTTATTAAATATATAATATTATACTGTACAATTACATGTAATAAATTTTATTGTATACATTGGTATTCTGCAACCAAACTGGACCTGGATCAGACCCGGTTTTTAACAGGGCCCAATACTAACCCATCCCCAGTTATTAATTGGTTTTCATCTGGTGTGTGATCTTGTCTTTGGTTTGCTGGTTGGTTAATTCAATGAACTCACTGCGACAGATCATATCACAGCGTTGTTGATTCAAAAGGACTAAATTAGCATACCATACTAAACTGATATGACATAAATCCTACACGCTCTTACATTTTCGATTAAATTCTCATTTCAAAGGAAACAATTTCGGAGCATTAAGTTGAAAAATTCTTGTATCTAATTTCCTCCTCTTCCATACAAAATAAGGACCCAAAAGATCCGTACCAGCCACAATTTGGGAATGACAGAAGCCGACCCTACAGAAGATGCCATACAACTCACAAAAGTGTGAACTTTCTTTAGCCCAAGATTACATCTTGGGAGTTTGAGCTCCACCACATAAATATATATATATATATATATATATATATATATATATATATATATATATATAAATGGTTGTGAACTAATTTTTCTCAAGGGGTAGTGCAATTGACTGAGATAACTTCTTCGGAGGTTGTGGTTCGCACTCTCTCCCTTGGGCTACCTGCCCGTGCAAAAGCCTGATTTACCCGGTGCATGGAGGAGGCAGGGACTTCACGTGTTCGGGAGAATACCCAGTTCTCGAAAAGGCCAAACACTCTCATTAACCAAAAGATAATAATAATTTTCCTCAATTCCATAAAAAGACCTTTTTTTTTTTTTTTTTTAATGGGATACTCATGATGGCTGAACTCTCTTTCAAGGTTGCAGTAGACAATGTCATAAAATTCTGCTTTTAATCCCGATTGGAGAATCAGAACTTCAATTCTTCTAATCAACCTTTTTAACAATGAACATCTACCTTCAGAAATCTTTATACATCCTTGCCTTCCATACTCTCTACTAATATATAATCTAATACTCGACAATCACAACCAAATCAATTGGTTGTTGTAAACAAGTTTAAAACAAATATAATGCTTTTTTATTTATCATTAGAAAATGTAGCATTAATAGTGGGCAGTGCATAAGAATCTGGACAGTCTCAATCAATTCAGTTGGCATAACGAAAATATTTTTATAGACAAGATTGGATCAAAAATTAACATTGAGCAGAATGTCTTGGATGATGGGTTGTGAAACCTATCATATCCTTCCAGCATCATCATCATCTTCCCCATCTGTTTGTTAGGTGTAGGGCCTGCCCTGGCTTGATGCATCCATTTACATCATATACTTCACTCCTTTTTTATTTATTTATTTATTTCTTTCTTTCTGAAGTTTATCTTTGGTCCTAGTTATTATTTCTGGTAAGGAAGGTCTAGTTTTAAATGTTGGCAAGTTAACATCATCAAGATTAGTGTGGGATATATAAAGATGCATGTAGTCATTATTTAGAGAATCTTGATGATCTCAATCAATTCAGTTGGTATAACAAAACATCCTAATAAATGCATTGAATAAATTAGATGACACTGACCAGAATGAATTGGAGGTCCAATAATAATACCAAAGTTATTAATGCAATTCAATTTGAAGAACATCTAAACAGTGCCTTGAATTTCAGACCACTAATGACTAAACAATAGGAGTCGTCCCACTAAGAGATGACTGGGCTTGAGTAGAGGGTCCACACGCATGGGCATGGCAGTTCATGAATGGGAACATCTGATTTTTGGGTCAGGCCTCCATGTGCACGTGTTTTGTATCAGTAGCAGAACTTTGGTACGTTGCATTATTTTATTTTATGACCAAGAGGGTGCACTTTCTAGGGCTAGTTTTAGCCAGGGCCAGAACTTGGTCAAGCCCAGTTTGTACATCTATCAGCCCCAGAACCATCACTGATTGCCTAAAAGTTAGGATCATGACCTGAAGATTATACAAAGATGTCTGTCAGTGTTAAATATGTCAGCTTGGTTCAGGAGTTTAATCTTGTATAGGTTCAGGCTGAGTCTGCTTACAGTCGAGCCAAAAAATCAAGCCCAGACCATGGACCTTTGAAACTCTGCCTAAGAGGGGCTGAAATTGGCCCTACAGCCCTGCTTTTTTCTTTTTTTTTTTGGACAATTGGTTTGGGAGATAGTATGCAGCCCACATGGCCACATTGATCCTTGGGCACTTATGTGAGGCCAAGGTGCCAATGCCACTTATCATCTGTCTTTGCACTGGCCCTATAATGAGCCCTGCTATTTTTCAATGAAAATGTTGCAAACGCCCAGCTACTCATTGGGGGTGTGTGTGCACATTTTTATGCAATGTGGATGGCAGTGGAGACAGCTCAGAGAACTCCCCAACAGTGATTTTATTTTTCTTTGGTAAAGGTTCCTCAACAGTGATGTGGCTATCCATGTGAACCATATCATTCCCCTCTACTAGAGATGATGAAGAACTCCTTCTCCCAACCTAGAGCTGAATATGGGCCGAGCTTGGCCCAAATCAAACTCGACAATGACTAAATTTTCTAGGTATTCAGCTGCCAATCCAGTTTGCAGATTGACAGTTAGACCAAATCACAATGTTTGAAAAATTTTAAGATGTTTAGTGTTAAATGAGGCCAGCCAGGCCAGACCATACATTTGGGCCTTTGAGCATTGACACCAAATAAACCAGTTCATTCATCTTTGGGCCCAGATAATTGGATCAATGGGTACCCTCAATCATTATAAACTCTAATATACTTTGCAAAGCAACTTACATTGTAGTTTTTAAATCTAAACCCTTATCTGTTGAATGATTTGCTCAAATTAACTAGTGTTGACTCTCTCAATTTTCAACAGCCATCCACACTTTGAGGCAATACCATGATACATCTATGCATAAATATAACTGTATCACCTCTGTTTTAACAAACAAGGGCATTACCATGTCAACATCATAAATATCATTGTTAGTTGAGGTCTCCTGATCTGATTATTAATGTGGGATGACTTTGATTTTTCTTACTTTGAAGTTTCTCAATCCAACATTTGATGCATTTACTTTCAAACGTGTGTGGGGCCCATCGGTCAGGGATCCAGACCATCAGCCTGTTTCCACCCTCCAATAATCATAACACCTATTATGTATGAGTTTATTGCTTAGGTTGTATGTCTCCAATTGATACATGTCTATATCTGTGTTTTTTCTAACTAGTATGGACATGTTGGTTTTCCTCCTTTGATATAAATTGGTAGGTGTCTTACCAACTCTCATTTAACCTAATCATGCCCCCACCTTACTGAATCATTGAAAAGGAAATACCTCTACAAAGCAAGATAATGATGCTGTGGGTCAATAGAAAAATGAACCAAAAAGAAAGCAACATTCATAAATTTTCACTTAAAGAATCAGTTCTCAGCTACATGAGGACCAGCTCAAGGGACCCACCTAGGATCATGACTGGACATGCAAAATCTCTCTTCTCCAAGCTGTGTAGATCTTCTTAAACTGACCAATCTTGAACAATTCTTTCATTAGACTTTCTCCACTTGAAAGTAGCCACAGGTTATATCCCTTTGGGCCTGGAATAAAGTTTTGAACCATACCACATTCCCTAAATTCTGGTCCAGACCTAGCCCTTAATTATCATAGCACATGGGCTAAAGCTCAGGTCTAGTGCAAATTGCAATGAATAGCTTATATAAGCCAAAGCTTGGATTGGGCTAGTCTTTGGATCTCAAATTTAGTCCATGGTCCACCCACTGAGACATGACCTGCATCTACCAAGGTGCCCTCAAATGTTTCAAACTTCTAACCCATTAGGGCTCTATTGAAAGGGAAGTTATATGCTCTTCATGTCCATCCTAGGGTCCCTGTGGTTGGGCCCACAATTGTTGATCCACATGATTGTCCTCACAAACCCACTTGGGCAGAGACTTTTTTTTTTAATTTAATTTGAATTAAAAGGAAAAAAGGTCTCTTAGTTGGGTGGTCCTATTCATCTCATGTTTGAACATTTTTTAGATGTTGAATATAGGCCATTATTGTGTTTTCTTTTAAAAAGATTTTATTGAACTTCCATTCAAAGTTCTAAATATTTGAGTAGAAATGATTTTAACATGTGGTTCACCAGATCAATGATGTGGATTGCCAAAGCAGGGGCCCCATTTGTACAAACAAAAGGCTGGAGGGTACCACAGAAATTCTACAGTAACACATAAGTGCGCCTGTAAAATATTAAATATGTTAGCTAGATCCAGTGCCAGGATTTGAGTTCACTGCACCAATGTAGGAGCATGAAGTAAATTTTTTTTTTTTTTTTTTTTTTTTTGCTATCGGAGAGTTCCCGACCCTTTGGGCCGGACTAATTTCTCCGGGCCCAGAGGAAATTTTTTTTGCTTTCAGAGGGTTCCCAACCATTTGGGCCGGATTAATTCCTCCGGGCCCAGAGGAAAGCCAGGTAAACACTTCTATAGCCTCAAGGTAGTAGCACTAGTAGACTCAACCTTCGATTCCTGAAAAAAGGGGAACCGGGGGTCGATACCAAGACCTCTAGCTCTTAAAAAGGGAGGAACCGTGATCCTAACCACTCAACCAAATCCTTCGAGTTGGGAGCATAAAGTAAACGATTTAAAACCGACACAAGGCATCACTATGTGTTGAATTTTGAGTGGGATGTCAGCTTTCAGGGATTAGAATTTATGTATGTTTTCATTTCTGATGTTTACGGGTGGTGCATCAAAATAATAGCATTGCTTGTTGGCCCATAAATAGGAATGGATGAATTGAAAGACTCCAGTTCCTTAGATTTGCAAATAAGAAATTGAATGTTGCTGAAAGTTTCATTGATGACAGAAGAAAGCTTTTTCTAAGCTATAAAGCATTGTTCAAGATAAGGCATCCTTTTGCTTTCAGTGAAGATTTGCTAAAGCTGAATTAGGAAGATAAAGACAACAGGAGAAGTGTTAGGAGGTCTAAAGGGGAATTCATACAGTGCTTCATTTTTGTTTTTACTCCTCCAAAGTACTTTGTAATCTTACACACAAGCACAATTGCTTGTACAGGAAAAATATTGGAGTGGAAATTTTCTGCCGATATACTTTCTTTCTTTGGATAGGTCGGGTATGGGTCCTCACAATATTCAACACATAGACCTGCATAATTTGCAAACAGGCTAGGCCTCTGGATGAATTTTAGGCCCATGGGCTGATCACAGAAAAGCTTTGGGATGGCCCAACTCGGGCCGTTAATATCGTCACCTGATGTCCCTGGGTCTTCAAGTTTGAGGTGTCATTCGTGAACAGTAGGGATGGCAACGAGGCGGGCTTGAGTGGCCCAGCCCACACCCTGGGAAAGTTAACAGTGTCCTGTATCGATTCATGTTTTACACCAGCTAATCGGGTTCCAAGAAGGATCTATTAAGAGATTAGGCAAATTTTACAAATAAAATCATTCGTCATAATTGCAAGATTTCTTTCGAGTAGTGTTGGATTAAGATCCTCTATCATTCCTAGTTACTCCAATCTAAGGCTGTAATACGGTTTGGGCCCAGACAGGGCTTCATCAATTCAAGTTTGGTACTGGTCCATAGTGGACCTGAACCCAGACCAACCCAGCTAAAAACCCATAAAATATCTAAAAGAACAGTGAACTAGGGGTCCAACTCCTGAGCTTCTCTAGTCACAATTGACTTGGTAGTCAATTGTTGTCGAAAGTAATATTAGTATGCTATACCATATTTTATATTCGCGTGACTGAATATTCATCTATGGGCTTGATTGACCCAGGCCCAATTTCGTTGGAGTCCAAAAAGAAAATCCCAACCCAGATTTTTCAGGTAGAACCCTCCATTGCAGAGGTCCATTAACATCAATAGGGTCTGCAGATATGAGACCCAGCTGGGCCTCACCAGGCAAACCGCTAGGTCTCATTATAGGAGACATTGGTCATGTCTGGGACAATTTTTTATAAACCACTATTTCAATACCCAAAACTAGGAATCAACTAAATTTGGTAGGAGTTTGTAAACTGGCCAAGTCTGAGTGAGTGATGTAGTCCGACTCCTGTCGAGTCGAGTTGAGCCAGCTGACTCACCAGAATAGACTCATCTGAACAAAAGATAAATAAACTGGCCTAATCAGTAGCCAATAGTATCTTGACATTTCTACCACTTAAAACTTTCCAGCATTGTTTAATCAAACTGGGGAGAGGTTCAAAAACACAAGTTTCACTGAACTTATTAGAGCTTATTTGGTTTGTGTACAGCCAAAATAATAAAAATACTAAGAAAATGTGTCTTTATATATACATTGTATACAGACAAAAAGAAAGAGCTTGTATGGATGAGAAATGGTGGACAGTTCTCTCCACCTCTTTTCTCCAAATTCAAATGGACCCTATAAATAGCTTAGAAACAAGAGTGTGAACTAGTCATTCAGCACTGATTATGCTTGAGTATCCAATCAAAACTAAAGTTATAGAAAAGATTTTTCAACTCTAGCATGAGCATGAAAGCATGAATTCTGGTCACCCAACACAGAATATGGCAAGTTCTGTAATGTATGTCATGGGTTGCAAAACACTTTCCTCATCCAAAACATGGAAAGACGAATGCATAATAATCACATCAATCCCCATGACAACATACATGAGGCAGCTGCTTTCCTGTACAATCTCACTACTTCTTTCCCTCTACAAATCCAACAAGATAAAAATTGCAAACAATGATGATACAACACGGAAGCCAGCCATTGCATGAGCTTCAACCGCGATAAAAATCGTCTTCATCTAGATCTGCTACTCCTAGCATGGCTAGAGCTAAGTGACTATTCATGTCCTGCTTCTTTTGTAAATTGTGCATCTGAGAATAACAACTGACCCAATTGTTCCCTCCGAAATTCGACTTGTCTGAAGTAGTCGAATTATCATCACCTTGCAGCATTGAGATGACCAGGTCGATGCTTGGCCTTGCAGATTCTTCACTGTTAATACAAGCTGCAGCGGCTCGCACCATTCGGGTAACCTGGCTTGAACTGTATGAACCAGGTTTGAGCTGTGGGTCGAGCAGTTCTCCAGCGGCGTCTTCCCGTTGTAGGAGTGGCTTGGCCTGTAAAAATTAGGAGATGGTGATTACTTCTACATGACTACATCTAATATATTATAAATCAAATCCCTCATTTACCATAGATTTGTATTATATGATTAGATTGGAGATCTGGTTTTTGGTTAATGTTGAGTGATACATCTATAGACTATAAATACTCAGTTCAAAGAAAGGGATACAATCCAAATCATGATCCCTTTCCTCTTGTTGACTTGCATCATGTTCATCAAGGATAAACCAATTCAACCATTTGAGTAAGGCGGCCTGTGAAGGCACCAGAAATAGAACACCATATCTTGGATAATTAAACTGCTAATTGTATAGTTATAATTTGTAATCGTAGAAAGGATGATTATAAATTGTAATGAATGGACGAGGAAAACTAGATTATTGCACCAGATTGAAAGTACTCTGCAATTAATGAAGTTGCAGTAACCCAAATGGATACTATTGGAAATTTTTAATCTTCTACAACCGGTTATGTCCATGACCATTTGCAAAGATCAAAGCAGATGCAAAAGGCAGAGGCAAGATTGCCCAGAAGCCGAGACTGCATTCATTCAAACTTCAAAAGGAGGATATTGGAGTGTGGAAAAGTGAGGGGCACGGTATCCCAAATGAAGTTTGTAAAGGAAGCCAAGGAAATGAAATGAAGTGCTTTAACTTTCAAACACGTCATAGAGATCTAGCCTTTAATAAAGCAACCTTAAGTGGAGGAGCCATTCAAGATCTTGTAACATTCAAGTCACGAGAAAGCATATCTTCAGGTATAAGGACCTTTAAGACGTGGGTCCCAGCTTGACATTCCCTGGATCAAAAATATGACATTGCTCACCAGACTCGCCTTCAAAAAAATTGACCTCTCCCACCTCCAGCCCCCGAATTCATTTTTCAAGAAATCATAGGGCTTGACCAGCCAGCAATGAGCGAGGGTCAAGCTAGAGCAGAACTTTATATATGACATAAAACATGCACCTTAAACTCTTCATTAAAAGCTTATTTAATAATAAGAGGACTTTACCAAAAGAACTACTCTACATGGGCAGTGGACCGAATATGAAACTTTAGCCTAATTCACATCAAATAGGGAATTCGTACAGAAAAATTATTTATTTTTTCTTCTTCTTTTTTTTTTTTTTGTGTGATGTTGACCTTCATTTTCTGTACTGAGGGTCGATGGTGACCCTCGTTATATCAAGTGAGGGCCACCGTCGACCCTGCGCAGGCATATTTTTCTATCTTCTTTCTTCTTCCTCTCTTTCCCAAATCCAATCTCATGATGGAAAAATTCGCATGTACGCCCCAAGGATTACCCTGGGGGTATGATTTTAGGGTATAGCATATTTCAATGGTCCAGATTTGAGGGCATGATCAATCCAAAAGGTAAAGTATCGGTGCAAAGTTAGGATCAATGAGCAAGCTTTGCCAAACTCCTATATAGACTCTGAGTTAAGACCACAAAGGTTGTGCTATAGCAGATCAAGCACAATCATAACTATCTATGTTAAGCTAAGACAAGTGCTAGTGTACCATTAAAAAAAAAAAAAAAGGCAAGTGCTAGAGTGTCAACCACCATTATTATTACGATCATTAGCATAATCACTATTAGATCATGGTAAATGAATTTAAGGGAATTGATACAAGCACACTCCATGTCACAATCATGAGGTTGCAGGTTTGAGTCGTCGCCAATAAATAAATAATAAATAAATAAATGATACAAGTACCACAAAAGTGAAGTGAGATCCATATATATAACATGGATGTATGGAGGAAGCCAAAACACCTAAGTTTGAAGTGAAGGGGAATTCAAACCAACCAAATGGGTGACCCACAAATGAAATTAGCAGCTACTACCTATTGAAAACTAGTGGTAGCTTATTGAGAAATTCAATAGGTAAAAGACTGAAGGTAATACTTGAGGCGGACATGTAAATTTCTCCATCATTGGATTGGATTTGAGAAAGAGCGAGGAAAAAGGAAGATAAGGAAACATGCTTGTTTAGGGTCGATGGTGACATTCACTTGTTCTAACGAGGGTCGCTGTCGACTCTCAACACAAAAAATGAAGGTCGACGTCGACCACAAAAAAAAAAAAAAAAAAAAGAAAAAAAAAAGGTTAAAAAAGTTGGTTTTTCTATATGGATTTTCTATTTGGTGTGAGTTAAGTTAAAGTTCCATGTTCGGTCCACTATCCACGTAAAGTTATTTTTTTGGTAAAATCATCTGCTAATCATCTATATAACAAAATGATTTTAAAATAAATATTAAGCCGAATATTATTTAAAAATTTAAAGAATGCACCTCAATGTGGTACATTAAAATGATTTTAGAAAATGGCTAACCATTTGATTTGACGCGTGAATCCATCCTCACCATCCTCATTAAATTCCAAGACATCCACATCACACCCACAACTGTGTTTCAGTGTTCTTGTGCACTGTATCTAGATTCCCATTAGGTCTTTCCTTTAATTGTTGGTCCACACAAGACTGTGATGTTATATTGTTATTGTATATTTAATATGTATATGCATGCTATAAAATCTACGAACTTGAATTGAGCCTATGCTTGTTGTCGTTGTTGCCAAGCCAAAACTCAAGTTTCCCTTTAGCTAGGATCAAGCTCAATTAAGTCTTGCCAAACTTGGCTCAGCTTAGCTCGATCAGTGTTATGTGTTACCTCTTTTTAGAGTTTAAGTAGCTCAAATTAGTGCCCCTCTTTTTTAACTTTTCATTTCATTTTTTTAATTTGTTCATATTTAAAACGCATTAAAAAAAAAAACAAATGCAATTTTTACATGTAATCATTTCTGTTTTTAATTCTGTTTCTCCCTTTTAAAAATGACTGAAAAAAGTTGATAAATCACAGAAAGATCTTTAATAACAACATCTAACTAATAAAGAATTTAGTAGATGGTTAATCATGTCATGTGTCCATTACTCTTTAACAAAAGATGACAATCATATAATACTTTTTCAATGTATATAAAATTAATGAAGTTGTGTATGAATTAATCACACATTTGTGTCATAGTTTCAAAACATCAAAGTAGCCTAAAAGTCAAAATCAATTTTCTTTCTTTATAACAAATAGTTAAATAGATTTTTCCCAATGATTCACTAATCAAGTCCATTGATTTGATGGAGCCACCCACCATGAATGAAGGAATCTTTTTAACTGCTAGAGTTTTTTGAGACATGTAATCCGCAGCAAGGACCCATCAAATCATAGTGTCGGCATTACCAAATCATGGGCCTAGCAGTGATTATTCAACTCCTAATTAATAACAAGTATATATAGAAAGGATAGTCACAAGTCACCTACCCACAACACCAAGTTCTCATCCCCTGGTGACCTCTTTGTCTCGATTGGTTTCCTGCCTGTTATCAGCTCCAATAAGACCACCCCAAAAGCGTACACATCAGTCTTATCTGACACCTTCCCATGCTGAAAATATTCTGGAGCCAAATATCTGCACATCTCAAAATCCACACCACAAAATTAAGTTGTGATATTTTCTCTTTCCTTTTCCTATGGGCATATTTTTAATAATTCTTTTTTGATAATGGAGGGTATTCCGGCCCTTTAGGCCGGACTAATCCCTACGGGCTCAAGGGGAGCCGAGTAAATCCCTTGTGGCGCTAATGTGGTAGCGCAGTTTCGAACCCTCAACCTTTGAGAGCAAACCGTAGTGTTAGGCCAACAACCGAGCTACCCCTCGTTGTTATTTATGGCCACCTTTCTCCTCCGGCTGAATTTTTAATAATTCGTGTCATTTATTGGTCACCTTTCTCCTCCCACCGAATTGATAATCTCACCTCAATTTGATACAATATGGTCATTAATCACAACTAGATAGATGCAACAATAAAATGAATTGCACTTTACTGTAGCTTGAGAATTAAAAAAGGGAATTATTCGGTCAAAGTGATGCTTGGTGCCACCGACTACTCTTCAATGGCCTCACACAGACAATTATATATGGGAATTGGATGCGACACAGGTGGACCCACGCATGACGAAAATACATTTTGAATTTGGGATTTCAAAACCAGTCCCAAGGCTCCGAACTGCAGTCTCAGAACCTGTTGGACCACCAAAGTAGTTCATCCCTCACTTTCATCGATTAAATGCCCCTTAGTGGGTCCCACAAAACCCTAGTTCCATTGCTCTACATTATGGTTGTGGGGACTCAAATAATTTTGGGGACTCAAAATAGCAAAGAAGTGGTGGGCCCTCTTGATGAAACACATGGGAATCAGCTGAAATTCAGCTCATTTGAAATCACAGGAATCATGGAATTGGTGACATCTGAAATAAGAGTTGTGTATTTGGCACTGTTTGGAGCTAAAACTTCAGACAATCCTTGTATAAAAGGGTTCTTCAAATGAAATGAGCAGTTTTGATTGAATTAAGGTGGCCCCATACAGAAGCATGTTATGAATGAATGAATGAATTCCAAGGAATGCTACTTACCCAAATGTTCCTTTCACGGTCTTGCAGAGGAAAGGGACTGAAGGTCCAGAAGTCCATGTAGCCAACCCAAAATCACATAGCTGCAAACAAATATCAATATCAATGAATGGCCCCAATGAGGACATTCACAGGAGATTACAACCTTGTGATTAAAATGGAAAAGGCTGAAATAACTCACTTTGGGTGTCTTCTTGGAAGTTAGGAGAATGTTTGAAGGCTTGATGTCTCTGTGAATTACACACTTTTCAGTTCCATGATGGAGATATGCTACTGCATGAGCGACCCCAATTGCAACCTTATATCTCACAGACCATGAAAGCAATCCCACCTTTCCCCCTCTTCTCTTATCTGAATCAAATAAAATAAAATCAGGATTCAGCAATTCCTCGGAAACAAACAGGAAATTATTCTCCTAGGAATGTGAAAATTTTAGCCCATTTTTTGCACTTCAAACATGGATTTTACATCTGGGGTCTTCACTTTTTCCGTGGAAAACCAGCTACACAGAGTGAGCAAAAAGACTATGGAGAGATGGAAAATACCGTGCAAATGGCGCTCTAGACTCCCTCCAGAGACGTATTTGTAGACCAGGAAAAGACCCTCTTGGTCTATGCAGAAACCCACAAGAGGAACCACATTTTTATTGCTGAGAGAGCTGGCAATCATCAGTTCCCTGCAAAAGGCCTTGTAGGACTCCTTGTCTTCCTTATCTAGCTGCTTAATGGCTACCACTCTCCCAAAACGCAGCCTTCCTCTAAATACACAGCTCAGAGCTCCTCTTCCCAATACCCTGCCTGCCCAACAATCAATTTCAACGGAAAAAACAACCAAACAAAGTTAAAAACCCAGAAAGCGATTACACCCAATTCTCCAAATAAGCTATTGCCCATTCAATAATCAACAAGTAAAAGTCACGGATTTGTTGTTATATGATAACTGACCTTTGCAGAAATCTCCTGTAGCAGAGCAGATCTCAGCATAGCTGAATCTGACTAAGGATTCTGAAACAGAAGAGATGTTCCTTTCCAAGGACTCTATCCTTCTCATCCGCAAGTCTCGAGATTGAGGGTCGGGCCCTCCCTTGTCCAGGTTCACTAGAAGAACTGTGGCTGCAGAGGAATTCAAACTGAGTGATTCAAGCTCCACTTGGGACCCGAAGCTGAATCGAAAGGAGGAGTGCATCGAGTGCGGCTCGTTTGAGTCTCCGCCGTTCGCGACTGCACCGGATTCGGCTAGCAACCATGCCTTGTTGTTCTCCTGCTCATTCCCTCCTCGACGGCTTCTCCGAATCAGACCAACTCCCCACTTCATCTTTCTACAAACTGATCTCATCCCAAGTGGAGAATCCTCAATTCGAGAAGAACCCATTTGGTTTTTTCCATCGTTTTCACAGTTTCCGCCGTCATTAGACTCAATGCTACAGCTCTGGGCGCAACCCATTTGAGGGGAAGCTTCAGAGCCCAAGACCCAGATCTCAAAAGACAAGAAGGTGGGGGAAGAAAGGAAGGGAAATTTGTTGAAAGAAGGTAAAGGAGAAAGCTGCAAAGTGCAGACTGCAAAAGAGGTGCTTTGCTTTGGAGAGGAGGAGGGTTTTTTTGATAAAGGTGTGTGGGGAAGAGGTGGTCTTTTAAATATCATAATACTTTCTCATTGATGGGGTTGGAATGGCAGAAGGTCAGTTGCATTGCACCAATGACAACAAACTAGAAATCAGAGAAATCAGAGAAGTTTTTTTAGTTTAAGCAGAAAAAGCAAGAAATGGAGGGGGTGAAGATTCCAAATGCTGGGCCTCAGAAGAAAGAAGAGAAGCACATGGGTTGGAATATATGCAGTGGGAAGGAGAGAGAAGTTACTGTTGGTTGTCTGTGGTAGTTTGTCTGAGGCACTTAGAAAGGGAGGAGAGAGAGAGAGCTAAGAAAGATTGAAAAACAGGACTAGTTGGGTGACCCTCCAACACCTTCCATTGCCAACTACTCCCTCTTCTCTCTTTCTTCTGGTCTTTTGCATATGCATAAAACCAAAGAAAACTAGACATTGCGCACACGATTTTTCCTTCTCTCTTTCTTTCTTTTTAGTATTACTGTTTGATTGGAGCTGTCGATTTGGATGTTTTTGTTTAGTGTCTTCTTTATGGGTTTGATTGTCGAAAGAAAATCTCTCATTGCCCCCACACGTATGACCGCCGTACGCGTGTACAGGATTCCCACCATCCATTTTGCAGGTCCACTTGTGTAGGTTATCTTATCTCCAAACTTTGGCTTAAAATTGAATATGTAAGAGACATGTTGGGGATGTGGGCATATCATATTGAATGTGGGGGCACCAATTTGGTGTGGATTGAGGATATGAGAGGTTTGTTTTGATTGTTGTTGAATTGGGTGACATTGACTTATGGTAGAATTGGTGTAGTCTCTCATGTTGTGTTCACGAGGAAGGTTAGATGACCATGTGGAGATAAAGTGGCTCCATCCCTGATATAAACCACACGTCCATGGAGGAATAAGTCTGTATATTTGTTTATTTTGATTATAGTAGTCAATCATGTTGTGTTAACAAATTCAAATTACGGATTAACGAATTTATGTTAAAATTACCTCAATCCGTACACGATCCATTAACTTAATGGGTCAAAAAATCCAACCCAATACAACCCGTTAATTTAATGGGTTATACGACCCAACCCGTTAACCCATTAAGTAATTAAGTCATTTCAAAAATTAAAAGAAAACCCATAAAAAATATATATAAGGAGAAAAATATATAAGCTACACGAAATTATAAATGAGGATCTCAGGTGGATCCCACCTAAAACCCCTCTATAAAACAATAAATCTCAATTTCTTCTTTATGAATATAAATTAATTATAGCTACACTTAGAGACTGAAAAAATTTTAATAGGTTAAACGGATTATTAATGGATTATTGGTTTAGTTCGTACACAATTCATTAACTTAATATATTAATGAATTTGACCCGTTACGACCCCAACCCATTAAGAGCCTCATCCGAATCGGTTAATATCGTGTGGGTTTGTGTCATGTTAATAGATCGAGTGGCATTTTGACCGTCCTAATTTTGATGTTATCTAATACCGTTGGTGCACAGAACCAAGGTCCTATTTTTCACTATTTCCAAACGTGTCATAGGAGCAGGGTTCCTCTTGTACCAAGAAGGGGTCAAATGGAATGAGGGTAGGGTCCTGTTAGCCCAAAGGATGGATTGTGGGCAAGGCTGGAGATCAGCCCCATCCATGATTTCTTTATCCAAAAATTTAAAATAAAAAAAGTCAAACCTACCACTGATATCCAATCTAAGGCAAATCGTTTTTATTACCTCCAAATTTATTAGCAAAATGTGCCCGTTCTAACCACAGGCAATCATATCTATAAATCTATATTAAATTAAAATAATGAAATAGTTGAATTCCTTAAATATTGTTTAGCATATTTATAATGAAATGGCCTTAAGTACATAGTAATAAGGTATTCTAAATTTTTAAGATATAATTTATTAGGCACATTAGTGTGGGCTTGGAGGATGGTTCAGATCAGGCATGTAACAAAGACACGATTTAACATTCCTAACAATTCTATCCGAAACCAAAATTGATTGTCGAAATAAAGGCTTTAAATCATCTTCTCAGGTGATAAATAAGAGAAACCCATTTCAGAAGTCACCAACAACAATAATGAGGAAATAATTTTCTATATATTAAGCTAATAGCTGATAGCCGATCAAGAAAATGGGGTAGACCAAAGAGGATGTGGATGAAAGTAATAAAGTCAGATTTAAATAAATACAATCTATCTAAGAATTTGATTCAAGACAGATCAGAATAGAGACCGTTCCCATAGTTTTATAAAGGCTACATATTACAAAACTATGCATAAGAATGTATTACATGGCAATTTCTTGCAAAAGGCTAACAAGAAACTACTAATGTTAGATGTAACAAAATTGGGTTGTCCTCCCATCATGTTATTTGAAACATTACATGAGATCATGACAAAGTGGTCACTTGCATAATCTCATTAATAATATAAATGAGATTAACACAACCAATTATATTTATAAATATATATTAAATTAAAATAATGAAATAGTTGAAATCCTTATTGAAATGGCCTATAGGATCTTATAATTTATTGAGATATAATATCAAAACTTTGTTATAATATAATTTATAATATTAAAATTTTATAAAAACAATGAAAGTCTATAAGAAGTCCAAATAATGATTTTATTTTATAAATTATATTAGGATGAAGAGAGATGAAACAAATTATTCCTCTATCTGACAATACAATCACATGAGGGCTGATCACACAAGATCACTCTTCACGATTTAACCACTTTGATGACCACCATGATAACCATCAGACTTCACGATTTAACGACTTTGATAACCACTATCATAACCATCAGATAGTGGGCCATTATTACACATCGGATATGCAAATAAGAGGATGATAACCATGAGACTTCACGGTTTAACGACTTTGATAACCTCCATGGTAACCATCAGATAGTGGGCCATTATTATAGAAATAAGAGTATGATAACCATCATGATAACCATCAGACTTCACGATTTAACGACTTTGATAACCATCAGATAGTGGGCTATTATTACACATCGGATATACAAATTAGAGTAGATGTGAAATTTGTTGGGCCCACACGCGAGTTAAATAAAAACGTATTTTATAAAAAAGGCCACTATATTTTCAGAAAACCTCGAAAAGTCCCTTATATTTTAGAGTAAAAACCTCCTTCATTTAAGGGGAGACCAACAAAGCTGTGAGTTATTGTAAGGAAATGACAGAATTAGCCTAGAGAAGAGCACTCACTAGCAACAGCTTTCCCTCACGCCTCTTGCATTTAATAACTACTAGAAAAAAAAAAAAATTTTTGAGAAAGAGGTTTCTTATTGTTCACAAATTTCTTATTGTTCACAAATCAAGCATCCGATTGCTCTTGATCAAGTTGCAGCTGGAAGTGCTGTTTCTGATCCATTCATATTAGTATCTCAAGTAAAGAGAAAATGGACGGGATTATATCATTGGAAGGGATTAAATCATGGAAGGATATTTGAAGTGGAAATTTGTATCGTGGGCGATTAATCTGTCATGTATCTCCTTAAGATTAGAAATGAAAGGTCTGTCTCTTGTCAAGCTAGATCATTAAAATCAGAGCAGTTGGGCTCATTTCTTGTCAACCTAGACGGTCAATATCCTATCGATGGTAGGATTCGTTATTAATTTAATATTGGGTTTTCAACCAATAAAATATCCTGATTAAAATCAGATTAATTACTACAGTATGAACCTTCTCTACTGCTCGATGTTACACATATACAGAGTAAGAGAGTGGCTTAAATGATTGGTTTGTGCCCCTCAAGTGATAAATTTCTTTCTCGTCTATCCCTAAATGATACATATAGAGATGTGGCTAGCTGAGGGCAATGATGGGGATAAGAGAAGATAAAAAAAAATTGTAAGATAAGAGAAGTAAGTTGTTATAGAGACAAACAGTTTTCTTTATCTTGAGAGGATAATTTAAAAAATATAAAATACAGGGGCTTTCTTGAGATTTCTTGATAGTGTATGGTTTGCTTTACTCTAAATTAAAAGATAGGAAATACATAAACTCATTTGGAGATGAGCTTCATTATTGGCAGTAATGCTTGCTCCTATCATTGCAAAATTTCATACCTAACTAATTAAATAAAAAGATAGGAAAAATATAAACCCTTTTAAAACTCCATTTTGATTCCAACCCGTGTGGCAATTAATCTTCTTTCAAATGCTGGTCTAGTCATAAACTAAACTCACATTCAATGTCCAACCCTGGACTAAACTCAAAACATAGACATAAAAAAACATGATACCCATTGCCCATATATACTTACCTGGACTAAACTCAAAACATAAACATAAAATAACATGATACCCATTGCCCATTTATACTTGTTTTATATACCATAAATGCACAAGATTAAACCGCATGTCACTCATCTAAAAGTAAAAGAGACCTTCAAAATACTCTAGAAATTTCGCCTCTTATCCACAATCTTTTGGAACACTCTCACCCCAAGAATTCTATATAATTTAATACAATCATATAGTGTTCTAAAATCTTCCAAATTATTAAACATATCTATCAATCCATCAATATCCTTCCACCCATCTATTGGTGGAGAAATATGGTTAGGATTTAGTAGATTATCCTTATTTTTATTCTTGGGATAAGGTTATCTTTAGGATAAGGCTAGTTAAATATTTGAACCTTATGAGATCGAGAGTCTTTTATCTAATGGGATGCATTCCAAGTCTTTTATCTAATGGGATGCATTCCAGCCACTTGGATTAGTTTGGTGTTTGCAATAGTCCACTTTATATATAATATAATGAGCCAAACTTGTGTTAGGCTTTTCCCATGAATTTAACTCAAATATAGCCTTAATATTTGAAACGAATTGTGTTTGGGCCATGATTCTCCAGGTTGGGTCAAGTTAAATGGGTTGATTCACATTAAATGAGAGCCATGTGAGTTGGGTCGGGTCAAGTTGACCCAATAGGACACAGGTGAAAGTTACTTGACCCATTTTGGAAACTGGCCGGGTACATATTGCACATTTGCACTTCAACACATAGATACCCCTTGTCAACCGGCCCCATTTTCACTTGACCCTGCCTTTTTGCCATCCTCATACTATAGAAGCTTGAGCTTGATCGCTTCTGTGGTGCTTTGGAGTATAGGCAGGTGGCCCTTGAGAATAATTCAAGGACAAATATAACAAAACTGATAATCTTGGAATTGCAACAAGGAAAGTGTAATGTATATCAAAATCATTTCGAAAAAATTACCATCAACAGAACATCATCCAGATAAAATTGTAGGATCCCCATTAACATTCAAATGGATCAGAAGAAAAGAAAGCAGCATTTTAATAACCTGACCTGTGATTCACAAATAACTTATCATTGTGAAGTGGTTTTGGTAGTTTCTGTCTCACAATCTGCGAGTACTTTCATTTATTTCTCACTTATGCAGCACACAAACACTTGTTATGATTCAAACTAGAAACTGTCAGGAGCTGTGCACCATGATATCTGCGGTGAGATGCGGGAGAGTCTTTGAATGAGTTGAAATTCTATCTACTCCGCCAACTGTTCCTCATGCAGTCTTGTGATAGATATGGGCTTTGCACAGTAATGTGTGCTTCTCACTTCATAATTCATTCCTTAATGCGCTGCTTATGAGCTTCTGAGTAAATATCGTAGCCTGATACAGTTGGACCACCATCCAGTGAAGTCTTAATTCTCATTCAAAATATATCTCTCATTTGTTCGTTCTGGTGGCATTGCATACTAAGAATATATTACCTCTGAGCATCAATGTTGACAGTGCTATGCCTGGGTCATAAGCACATCAAATTAAGAAGTAAACTATTTGAGTGAAAGAATCCATGTACTAGATTGTTGAGTTCTCTAGTCATTATAAGTTTTCTTTAATTTAAAAAAAGAAAAAAGAAACTGTACTCTATCTGCAGTAACCAAGGAATGAAATAGGGATAAAAAAATATGAAATGATGAGTACCAGGATAATGTTCCTCCAACTCTAGGAACCACAGTTTATTGCAAAATAAAATTGCTTGAGCAACATAATTAACAACCATAACAATCTCTTTGAAGCTACTTTGCAGATGGCTCTCTTCAGGGAAAGATAAGAAAGATTCAGTACTGTTATACTCTTCTTATCAATATGCAAAGATTTTCCTTGAACTAGAGTGATTTAAGCGCTGCAAAATAGAATGATCAGCACGAACAAAGAAATATTTCCTCAAAAATCTATATATAGAGTAAACATAGATGCACTGTGGAGGAACAAAAGTTCAAATATATTTCAAGATAAGAGTTACAATGCTTCTCTGTGGCTGATGTTGCACATCCAGTTTGATTCTCTTTATACTCTCTCATCAATGCATGGTAAATACTAAAATGAAAAGGAATGGTTACAAAATTAAGTGAAAAAAGAAAAAATCAAATGGAAGATACGGAATAGAGACATCCAGCCTCTTCTCACTCAAAATGCAGGCTGTATTGAAGCTTGAGATGAGTAGTCTTAGTAAGTGACAACATTTAGAACCCCTCTTATACAGCTGGAGAAATGACACAAAAACCTTTCATTGAATGGAGAACTGACCCAAAAACCGTCTAGATTGGACGATAATCATCAATTTTGGCCCACAGTATACAGTTAAGAAAAGGATGACGGTGGCCCCAAAAAAACGAAGGTCAAACAGCTAGAATTCCATCTCTCGAAGGACGTTCTAGGATTTCAGTTGCGCAATGTTTGGCCCATAATAGATACAGCAACTGTCAGGAGAAAAGGATGAACACTGGATGAGCAAGATACCCGGTTTGGAAGACTATTAGTGCATTAACCAACAACTAGAGGCCCATCAAAACAATGGTCCTAGTCACTGTGTAGAGAGGCCTCTTCTCTGTATAGAGCGTTAAGAGGGGCGGAATGGTCTTCATTAACTGCTTAGAGCTAGCAACTGAGTAGTGCTTAAGCAACCAAGCAGATAACCAGGAACTTGGACGGAATCATTAATTAGGATAGAAAACACGCTATGACACCTCATTTCTAACGATGATGCTTCAGGACCCATCACCTTACCAATAATCCCCACACGAGCAAAAGCCATTCTCAAAATGATGAAATCGATTTGTGTCCCTGAGGGTAATCACACGCTCGGTTATCTTTGAGATCAGTTTGGCTGCAGAATGGCAATCCCCACATACCCGGAGATTCTTGGTAATTCTAATTGGCACCCCAGGTCCCGTATTTATAAGCATAAAAGCAATTGCAAGCTTCTCACTATGAACAGAAAGATGAAATTCCTTGTCCTCCTCTTCCAAATCATGAAGAGCAGAATCCATCTCAGCGACATACCCAGCCTCCTTCATTTTCCCAACTAAGACATCCAACTCTGCATAGATTTCCTTGGACTGTGGATGCGACCTATCTCCCACAAGGAAGGTATGCACTCTACTCTCAAGCTCAACATTGCTACATCCAGGAGATTTTTTAATTCCTCTGCTCTTCATAATGCTTCTCACAGATGTAACATCATCCCATCTACCTGCTTTAGCATATATGTTAGATAACAAAACATAATAAGCAGCCTGTTGAGGAACCAGCTTGAACAAGTGATCAGCAGCAATCAACCCAACTGTCATGTCAGAGTAAACCCGGCAAGCACCTAACAGTGCACCCCATACTCTCTCATTTGGCTCTATTGGCATCTTTTTGATGAAATTATATGCCTCGTCAATGTGCCCTGCTCGTCCTAGAAGATCAACCATGCAAGCAAAATGCTCTATCCTTGGAATCATCTGATACTCATTGACCATGAGATTAAAGAAGTGCTGACCCTCTTTAAGTAAACCTGCATGGCTACAAGCAGATAGAACAGAAACAAAGGCGATATGATCTGGTTTTAGGCCAGACTCCTGCATTTCTGAGAAGAGCCCCACTGCATCATGACCCTGTCCATGCATGCCATATGCAGAAATCATTGTAGTCCAGGAGACAACATCTCGACCTTGTATACCATCAAAAACCTCTCTGGCAGCATGTAAACACCCACATTTGGCATACATGTCGACCAATGCATTTTCCAAGAACAAATTTGGACCCATTTTCTTTTTGATAATGTATTCATGGATATGTTTTCCATGCACTAGAGCCGACAGATCCCCACAAGCAGGAAGGACACTAGCAAGAGTGACTGCATCAGGTTCTACACCCTCAGTTTCCATTTGAGAAAAAAGTTGAACTGCCTCAGTAGCCATCAAATTATTTACATAAATTGCTATCATTGCATTCCAAGAAACTAAACCTTTATGGGGCATGTTATCAAACATCCTCCTAATGAAAAAGACGTTAACAGAATCTGTATTGGTAACGACAGGCAAGATACTTGCCATTGTACCTGCATCTGGATTCATCTTCTGGAGCTCCATTTCCTTGCAGACCTCCAATGCCTCATTCAACTGACCATTCTGTGCGTAGCCAGCAAGCACTGAGTTCCATGTGACCACATCTCTATGAGACATCTCGTTGAAAACCCGACGTGCCTCAAATAAACAGTTGCATTTCCCATACATGGCAATGAGGGCATTTCCCACAAACAAATTGGAATCAAGCCCGAACCTCAAAACAGCAGTGTGAATTTGCAAACCAACCTGCAAATTCTCTGCACCTGAACAAGCTTTCAGAACACAAGGGAAGGTGTAATGATCGGGCCGTACTCCAAGGCCAGGCATGTTTGCATAAACAAGCAGCGCATCACCATATAGATGGTTATTGACATAGCTTCTGATCATGACATTGAAGAAAACAACATTTCTATTGGGAATATCATCGAATATAAGGCGAGCAATTCTGGGTTCTCCACAAGCAGCATAAGCTCTCATCAGCTTGATTCCTAGAGAGGGGTTCGATTGAAGACTGCGGACAATGATCTGGGAATGGAGTCTTTGGAGTGTTGTGATGGATGGCTGTTTGTCCAAGATTTGATCGAAAAGATCGATATCGCCAAGAAGCATATGTTGCTGGAAGGAATGGGGTTTTCTGGGGGAGGAAATCGATGCCTGTATGCGGCTTGAGAAGGTTGAGGAATGGAGGGAATTGATGGAAAGGGGCTTCCAGAGGTCTGAAATGGCGCGGCCTTTCGCACTCATGAAATGGAATTTCAGTTGGTAACGGTTTTTTGAATTGATACTTGCAATTCGGGACTTCACATTAGGTAGAAAATGGGCTATAAGCATATAACAAAAAAACCCACAAGAAATCTGGACCTAGGAGAGATTTTATCCTATTGAGGCCCACTTGGCCCAATTTGACACATACATTATGTGATTTTTAAAAAGAAAAAACCCAAGGTAATCATTATTTTTGTTGTGATGAGACCTTTCTCAATCCTTCTATTCCACTGTAGGCACTCATTTATGTGGGTCCAATGGCGGACCCAAGATTTTCATTTGAGATTGGAGAAATTTTATCCCATTGAGGCCCACTTGGGCCCAATTTGACACATATGATGTGATTTTTAAAAAACCCAAGGTAATCCTTATTTTTGTTGTGATGAGACCTTTCTCAATGCTCCTATTCCACTCTTGGCACACATTTATGTGGGTCCAATGGTGGACCCAAGATTTTCATTTGAGAGGTGCGTACCCCAATAGATAATTTGGTTTTGGGGGCAAATGGAGGATTTTGATATTGGCAGAGGCATCCATGGTTTTTATGAAGTGAAGTCCGAAATTTCCATATAGGTTTTAGAAACACATTGTTGTTTGACGGGTGCAACCGCACCCACATTGGTTGTACCTAGATCCGCCCGTGTGTGGGCCCTAAAAACTGGGTTGTATATGAAAAGTTCTTGGGTGAAAGTTCTTCATTGTAATTTAAAAGAAAAAAATTCAGAATTCTTAGTGAATAACAGCACGAGTTAATTGAGTCTTGAACGAATTCTGACTGAGTCCAACCAAACTAGCCAAATTATTGAGGAACCAGTCTTATTGATCATTGGCCCGATCGAGGTCAAGTCCATAGGTAATTTAGTCTCTGATCTTTAATGTGTATATTTGAGTAGGATATGAATCTAGTTAATGAAATTCCACTATACCAATCTAGTTTAGTCTCTGATCTATCAGTCTCAATTTCATTTGGTAGTGGACTTAAATGAACAATGGTGAGACTGTCAGCATGCCCAGTCCTGTGTTTCCGGGGTTTGATACTATAAAGTATGTGGCTTGAATCTGAGAATATGCCTCTCTTATGATAAGATGGGCTCCACCTTTGCAATATATACCATCCCAAGAGGGCTATGTTTATGTTTGAAACTAAAGCCTAACTAACTGATAAATTAATTTTTAAAAAAGGCATAACTAGATGAATTTGCAGTTAGACATTGCATTGTGGACCTGTGGTGGAACTTACTTGCCCCACCATGTGGACTGGTGGAGCTGGATTGGAGTGTTGGGAAATTGATAGTGGTGGATATTTTTAGCCATTCAACTGGTGTCCCACATCAATTATAGAAAGGAAAGTGAATCGGATTATATGCAGAGCCTACACTTTTACTTTGCATAAGGCATTTTGATGGGTTAAGACCCATTAGAAACAAAACCGTGCTCTACACCCTTACCCTACATGAGGCCTTTTGACGGTGGGGCGTTACAAATAGAAGGTAATAATATAAATAATTGAAATAATTGATCATCTATTCCTTCACCTTATCCTGTATGACTCTCCAGTGGGCTAAGGCTCCACTCTCCTGTCTTTAATCTCCCACACCCCATTGCTGGTAGGAGAAATAGAGAGTGAATATGCTACCATGTGATTTATTTTGTAGCTAGTAGCAGTAGTCACGCGGGGAGACAATGAATTGAACATGATAAGAGCTAGTTTTTCTTATGGTCCCTATGTTTAATCTCAATATGCAAGAGACTGTTTGATATGTTTAATTCAATTGGGAAAGAAACTAATGATATAGTACAAGTTATATATATTAGTGCAGGCAAACTTGCCACTTGCCATGCATAAAAAACTTGTGATAGAAACACAAAAAGTAAGAAACAAAAGCTGCCTGTTTACTTTAAACCTGGATGTCTGTTATAAAAAATGTTTGAATCATATATTCAATTCAAGTAGACCTAAAAAGTATGGGTTACCAAGAAAAAATAGATCTAAAAAGTAGATTTGCCAATATCCCTCTTTCTCTGAGAGCGGATATGAGTGCTCTCTCTCTCTCTCTGCTGACATGAAACTCACTCAAATTTGACACCAATGAAGATGTTCATAAAACAGATATTTAGTTCGATAGCATTGGAGTACTTTATTTTAAAACATTGAGGTCTTTAAAAAGTTTTTAACTCTGCCTTTGAAAGAGAATCTCAAAGCCAACATAAACAGCTTTAACTATTGAGCCCTCCATGTGCCAGATAAAAGTATGTCTCAAGCGGCTACTTTCTATTGAATTCCTAGGAAAAGGAGCTTTCAATGAAATGTTACAAACGTGAATAGTCTAAGAGGGTTTCATGTGGAGACCTTAATGCGTTCACCAACCAGTGTCCTCTCCAGTAAAAGGCAGGCTTCAGGTTTTTTACAATAGCAACATATAAGTCAAATTGCCATTAAACAACCCAGGCCCTTTCTTGTTCTTCATATTTTATTTCAAGTACCTACCATGCCCTGATAGTGTAAATGAGGAATATAAAAGTTCTTCCAGGTTCAGCCCAGTTAATTAAATCAGAACCCATTCCAAAAGCCCCTTCACATCACTGTACAGAATTACTGAATGAGGCAGGTAGCAGCTGTGACCAAACCTTTATCCAAGTGATACTTGACCACAACACACACCATACATACACACTACAGAGAGGAGTGTTTTACACAAATCCATCGTCCAATTAACAAACTACAACACAGCAACAAAAACAGATGAAAAGCACTAAAAAAAAGCAGGAAAAGAAATTCCAACAAAGAACACACAAATAGGTAATAATTAATCAAAATCAAGTACCATATCCACTACAAACAACTAAACAAAACCCACATTCCTTCCATCATATTTAGAAGCAGAATTGGTCATTTCCATAAACCTAAATCAAAAGTACTTCTATTAAAACACCACCACATCCCCACCCAAACTATAATATCATCCACATCTAAAAACACTACCAGTGCAATATCTCACTACCCCACCTCCCCCACTCTAGTGATGAGGACAGAAGGTAACAAAATAGCTCCCTCCACTACAGGTAGCAATACTCGTAGGGTCATCATAGGCATAAGAATACGCTCTAGGACAAGCTGCCTTAAAAACCCTCGAGTAAGCCGTAGGCTTGCAAGTCTGGGGGTTCCCAAAGCTCCCAGTACAGCAGTACTTGGGCGACTTGAAAGCAAAACAAGCACTCTTACACGCCACCACGCGGTTTTCTCTCCCCGACCGCACCTGCAGCGCCCCAGGACACATCTCATTCAAGTCGCTCACGCACCCCGCGTAGCTGCACTTGCCAGTCCCTCTGAACGGCGTGATCGAGATGGCGAGGTTGTAGCCGTCGACCAGGCTCACGTCGTAGAAATCCAGCTTCCCCAGGGTTATTTCAGCTAGAGTTGCAGGTGGGGTGCCACCCATTCCGTTGCAGAAGAGGGCGCCGCCGCAGTCGCCAGTGGCGCAGCGGCCCTTGCCGGAGCGGTCGAAGACGCAGTCCTGACGGCCCCAAATGCGGCCGGACCAGGTGGCGGGGACATGGAGGGTGTAGCTTTGGCGAGGGAGGAGGCGGAAGCCGCCGCGGGCGAGGATGGGTTGGCCGGCGCCGGGCTGTATGGCTGGCCAGACCGTGTGTGTGCACTTGTTGTGGAGTGTGAAGGTCGTTGCTGATGCTGCTGGTGGGAAGAAATCACAAAAAAAATGTTAAAACAGTTGGTGTGTGTGTATGTGTAAATGTAGATGAAATGTGTGTGTTTTTGGATGTGTGAGGTGAAAATGCAGTGGGTGGGTGTGTAGATTTTTAAGTGGTGTGAGAAGAGTTTGGATTTTGGGTTGTGTGCAAATGCATTGCATTGTTGTTGTTGGAGGGAGTGGAGTGAGGAAAGATGAGGACTGACTGATACCTGAGATGTAGAGGAAGAAGAAGAAGAGAATGGTGAGCATGGCCTCCATTGTTGTCCCTCCACCGAGCAGAGACAGATGGGTTTGGTGGTGGACAATGTTGGAGCTAGTCAGTGTTGTCTTCTGCTTTTTAAGTGGAGGGAAATGAATAGTGTAGACTATCATGTGCGTCTTCCACTGGGTTCTAGTTATACCAATTTTAACATTCGTACAACAGAGGACCTAAGTATGGGCCCGTTTGGAAATTTTTTTATAGAAATTGGAATTTTATCATTTTTTTCCACTTCGAATTCTATGTCAGTTGAAATGGGTCTCACTCTCACCGTAACATTGAAGATGAAACAGACTAAAGGTGGGATTAAAAATGTAGTTGGTGCACTAATCACACTCAATCAGGACTCACTCCCTAATTAATTGAAGTGTGAAAATACATCACAAGAGAGGGGACAAGACTTTGATGATAATAACAATCTTATGCATAAGAGATGACATTCATCCGGAATTATTCAGGCTATCACGTAGTTTATATTGAATTCTTATATTATCTAATTGTATCATGATATTTTGAAAAATCTTGCCAGGAATTCAAAATGTCATGAACAATTGTGGTAATATTGAGATAAAGATGAGAGAGTTTGAGAAATCTCTATATTATTTTTAACATTCGTTTGAATTTAATTTCTTTTCGTTGAAATCTGATAATTTTTTAAAGAAGAAAACTAATTTTAAAGATGTCCAAAATTTCTTTTGACCGATCTGGAAGCTTAAAATGTCAAGTAATGTTAAGATTGAAAATATAAATTCCCGAGAATTCAAAAGGAAGAAAAGGGTCTTTTCGGCTGGTTTGGCACTTTACTAATATATTTAAAGTCAAATAAAACTTTCATTTTTCAGACAAGATATTACATCAAAATCACTTTAATTTAAAACTCTCTTCATTATTTTCAAAAAATAGTAAAAAAAACAAATCACCTTCATACACTAAAATACAAAAAAAAAATTCACTTTCGCATTCAAAAAATCAAAAATTTATATAACAAACAACTAAAAAAAAAAATCAGAGTAACACGTCTATTAAAATCTCAAGAGCCATATACACTCTGGAAGCAGAGTAACAAAATCTCAGTTGCCCACAAGTCTGTTCCAAAATGCTGATGCAATTCTGTGGTTAGATCGATCCCATGATTGATAACAGTTATAAGAGGTCAAAGTGGAATCACTGTAAGCATTTGGCAAGGGAGAGCAGAAGCATGGTTAGGTAATCACATCCGGGTGAACGTACGTAAAACAGGAATCAGTCCCTGTAAATCATCTGGAAGAACACAAGCTTTTACTGACGTCACATATGCTATGGTACTAACTACTAATGGGTGACAATTTGCCACACTGTTTATATATCATTACATATGATGGAAGACCAGCCTATCAGTGAGTAAACCTTTTTATGGAATTCCATCGTAGGACCCACAGATAAATCATCTGGGCCGTTTAAGATGAATTTCATTGGTGGGAGTAATGAAAGCAAATGAAGAGGGGAAAAAGTTTTCAAAGTTATCACGAATGAGAGAGAGAGAGGGCGCCTAGGAAGAGATTGTTGTTTTGTCACATAGCCATCATGTAAGGAAATGAAATGGGTGGTCATCCCAAGAGTGTCAGAGAGTTGGAACTGCCGAAGAAAAGAAAAAATCAACGCTCACATGCATAGGAATCGGAGCTTTGTGGCATTTCTGATATAATGGGTAAAAGCCTGCATCGAAGAAGTGCAACGGCGAATAGTTGGAAAAAGAAAAACACGTCCCCAAGGTGGATGAGTGGGGAAAAGCAAAGAAAATGCGTAAATATCTCTGACTGTCTTCCACTGATTGCAGTCCCAGGCCTCCGCTCTCCCCAAAGATTCTCTTGGGATGCTTTGTCGTATCGGGAACAGTGAAATTTCATTGATGGAGGAGCGCTAAAGGCTAGAGCCATAGCTTTCCTGCTTTGTTTTTGAATTTTTTTCCCAGCTAGCTTTCTTCAGTGATTGCCTAGCACTGTAGAAATACGGCAGTTCCCGGCTTTCGAGCTCAGCTCCAATGACCAGGGCCAAAATTACTCGATAGCTCGGAAGCTCCTCTCTCCACCAACTTTTTTAGGGCATGCTGGAATGTACGGTAAATTAATTAAAATATAGTGAAATAAAATATTAAATTAATAAAAAATATATTATAATATTAAAGAACATTCATGTGCATCTATCCCTCACTATAGGGGTGAGGGACAATTCTATAAATGTAGATTTTCAAGTATAAAAGTGAATTTTCAAGTACATGGGGTGAGGTACACTTCTTTATTTTTATGTGAAAAAAGAAAAATTGCCCCTCACCCTATGATGTGGGATAGATGCACATGAATATAAACTCTTTTAAATTTACATACCTTTGATGAAACCCTTTTTTGAAAAGTTGGAAGCTCCATTTCACTCCACTCTAATTAGTTAAATTCCCAAAGAGACGATTGCCCGGAAATACTTCTTTATAGCCAAAAGGACATCCATACCTGGCCCGTGTGTTTATGTGTGCCATGGTAGATCTGGATTTGGCTTAGCCCTGGTTTAGAATTTGGATTCGACCCGGGACTAGATGTGGAGTACGGTTTAAAGGACCCCATGGAGTGAGAAGTGAGGACACTACCCAGCATAAAGAATCTTTACTGTAGGGAGGCTAAACATGGGACGCATTCCTTGCTCCTGCTCCTACATGCTTCCGAGGAGTGCGGTGTGTGGAACTCCACTGCAGCAGGTCTCACCAGTGGATAATCTGAACAATAATAAATGTACACCGTTTGCCTTTTCCACCGTTGATATGTCCGCAAATTTTACTTAAATTAGAGTTAGTGTTGTCATTAGATTGAAAATATGATTAATATATTCTTTTGTATTAATCACGTTATCAATCATGTACCGAGTCTTATCACTGGTTCAACTTCAATTAAGGGTAAAACTTGTGGGAGACAATCAGGATATCTGCCTATCCGGTCTCTTATATTGGTGAAAATGGTACGATTGGTGGTACTATGTATTGAAAATATTAAAAAGTATTTCTACTGTCTCTATTAACGCCTTAAGGTTTTGGTAGTAATGGTTAGCCAAATAATTTTAATATGGTATCAGAGCTAACCGATTGTGAGTTCGAATCTCAAGAGGAATGACCCAGTGAAAAAAAAAATGCATGTCCCCAAAACCGCGTCGGCAAGGTTCCACCTGATGGGGAGTATCGAGGAGTGGATTCCATCTGATGGAGAATATTAAAAAATTTTTCTGTTGTCTCTACTAACTACTAACGTAACTAGCTCAAAGAAATTTAATAATGTAACCGGTACCCGACCCGAGAAATTGTTGAAGCTACTCCCATATTAAAAAGATTAGTATGGCCCTCCCCAAAGTCGTCGACACACAAACTCAAGAAATAGAATGGTGGTCTTGTTTTTCCTTGGGGCTTGAGTTTCGCCGAAAGCACAAACCCTGTAGTAAAGTTTAAAAGGATCCAATGTGTAGAGTATTGTTGATTGATATTGCAGATAATTGAGATTGATGGATGTTTTGCTGCCCATTAGTTTGAATCTGATAGGAATTCATTCACACACCAAGTGTTAATTCCAAAATATTGAGATCTAAATTTGGATCCAATCCTAATGTTTTACCAGTCATAGTATTTCATCTCAAAACTTTGCTGATATTTCATCTCCATATTACGATGATTTCTATTGAGAAATGACCTGCTGCTGCCAGCAACATGGTGTGGGGCATCAAAAACATGATTTAACCTATATGGGCCCTGCCTTTATAAGATCCAACTTGCTTGTATTATGTCCTCCTATTGTATTCAGGGGCCCTGGATGTATAGTCATGTTTTCTACACTAAAATTTTACTCTATATGATGGTGGCCTCGTACTGGTGAAAAAGATAATTAGCTGTCATCAATTTGATACAAAAGGTAGTACCACTGCTTGGTCATTTCTTGCTTATTTGGTCCATATTGCGTTAAATTGGTTCAGATGAACTGTTTAGGAAAGAGGAATTTACTCACCCATTTCCTTGGGCTGGACTAATCAGCCTCACAGGGAAGTCGGGTAAACATCCCGATAGCCCCTAGGTGGTAGCACTAGTGGACTCAACATTCCCTGTTGAACCACCGTTGATACCAATACCTCTATCACCAAAAGAAGAAGAAACCGTGATCCTGACTACTCGGCCAACCCCTTGGGGTTTATTCAGTATTAAAAATATAAAACTAATTGTGCTCAGGTAAAAATCTACACTAAAGGCATTGAAAGTCACAACGAATGTAAGTAAAAATCCACACTAATGTATTGAAAATTACATCTTATGCTAATGCAAGGATTGATAAGAACCTGAAACAGAGTAGATTATCTATAGAAGTTACAAATTCTAGGGTTTTTCATTTTCATTATTTCACGAATTTTCTTTATCAAATTCTGGGACCCATGCCATGACCCATTTTCGGATCACATCCATACATTGATACAGATCATACAGCCAACATGTGTGGGTTTCTTGAAAAACGCTATGGGTCCAATACCAATTCTTAAATTAATGATTGGAGGTTTTGTGTTCAACACCTTTTCTTGTTGGTCACCTCCATAGTTGTACCTGGTGCATGCACATAAGAGGGTTTGCATGTGCCCCTACGGATTCAGTTATTGGGTGTCCAGAACGAGTGTCCCTTGGGCCTAGGGCCAAAGGCTTTTTGGACTGAACTGGACGGGAGATAACCTGGGTTATAAAAAGAAATGATTGGAATTCAATCGCACTCAATTGCCCGAACTCAATTTACCTGCAAATCTTGTTATTTGTAATGATAGTAAAAGTAAAAATAAAATAAATACATAAATTGTGCTGTACGGGTAACGGGTGTTGGTTCAATGGACTCATCTGTGCTTAAACCAACTTAAGTGCGCTCGGGTTAGATGTACATGACCGATACTTAGAGCCTGTTTGTTAGAAAGAATTTTTCGTGCTTTAAGTGAAGTTCTAAATGCTCAAGTGCTGTTTAGCATTTAAAAAATCAAAATCATGAGAATTATGCAAGTCAAAAGTGACATTTCCCACAGCCAACTTTGTGAATTCAATAATTTCTTAAAATTTTGATGAGGGTATCTTCATGATATTTGACCCGACAGGATTAATCCCTCGGGCACACGCATGACCCCACAACAGAGGTGCCTATGTTAGTCTGGGGTGTGTTGAACACGAGGAGCAAACCCACCCCTAATGACAATAATCAATCCCAGTCAAGTGAATTCTAACCATTTAAACAAGGGATTTATAATTTCCAAAGACAACAATTAAATTGTTGTTAGAAATTGGCAACATCCCTATTCAAAGAGATTTTTGCATTTGAGAAACTGAGATGTCCTTAGGCAACAACCCTATTCAAAGGGATTTTTGCATTTGAGAAACTGAGATGCCCTTATGTTTAGGCATATCTTGTACATCTGTCACAAAAAAATCCAAATTCCTCTTCATATTGACTCTAGGCCAAATTTTACTTCATAAGAAGTTGGCCTGCTATTCATGGATTATGTTTAAAACCTGTGAGAAAAAAAATACATAAAACAAAGAAGAATGAAATCAGCTGTTGCACATGATGGGTGCATTGGTAGGGTCCAACTCCAATTGGTGTGAGAACCTTAGCTTGAATTTGTCCAACAATGATTGAGTGTTTTAAATTTTAAAAAAAAATTATTAAAAAATAAAGAGATTTTATATAAAAACTATATATACATTAAAAATGTCTTTCACAAAGGAGTGAAAAAGTTTCAACAATGGACCCAAGAGATCTTGTGTGTATATGCATGTGTATTTTTTTTTTTCTCTTTAATTTTTTTTATGTTAAAAAAAAAAATCAAAAGACAGAAAGACCCTCCTTGAGTTATTTCATTGCTCTTATCTGAATAGAATAAATATCTTTGGCTATAGTTTCTGTTTCTTTCTACAAAAGCAGAAGAAGAAACATTTGACATCTCTCAAAACAAAGAGTGGAAATAAAGCATGAAGAGAACAAATAGTCCAGGAAAAAAAAAAAAGTAGATGGGATGAGTTAGAAGACTTGTGAAAGAGAACAGCCAGACAGCAGACGTCCTTCACCAATCCAAACATCTAATCTACCTCAACCCCACTAGTCTCGACATCTCTCCAATTGGGCACCTCTACAGTCGTCTCATGATATCATTGAGTTCCTGAAACATACCGGAAATAATGGATTGGGAGGTAAGGGTTGTGTTGGGGCAGTCAGTGGTAAGGAGATGATGACAAAAACAGTTAGAAGTCACCAGCAAAGATGGGACCCCTATCTGTATGTGCATGTGCATGTAAATGTACAATGTAGCCCCATGGTGGATGGCAGCTCAGTAGGGGGTGTGAGTCGTATGTTATGGTCCAGACATGCAGAGAATTGGGAACAAGAACATCCTCGGATTTGCATTTCGGGTGAAAACATAATCATATTAGAACCTTCATCCAGTCGGCCTCGTGTATGTTCTGATGTGGACCTCTGATTAGTTAGATGGGCGGGAGAAGAAATAAACAGAAGATACAAGAAGAAACATGAAATGATGAAAGATAGGAACAAACATTATTTTACCATACAGAAAGACCCTCAAACAACAACAACAACAACAAAAACACGCATAGCCTCATGCAAACTGTTTCGACGAAAATGGGTTGGCTTTGGGTCAGGTATAGAACCTGAAGTGGAACTAGGAAAAGAACCAGACTAACAAGCACAGGCATTACTTATAATGCACTTGTACAAGTGATACATGTTTTAAAGTACATATATTATACACTTGTATGGTCATAGAGCAGGCAACAAACCCCTCCCAAATTGGAAAAAATCCCTAATCCCTACCCAGACGTCCCATTATGGTCTTCTGAGACTTGCAATTTAAAGTCCGTTAATGGAGTTAAATTCTGACAGGGGAGGGTCTAAGGCTCACTCCTAGAGAGTTTTTGTCTGATCCCAGCTCAATTACTGATCAAGTTCAAGTTTTTAGGTGCTCCACGCATAATATTATGGCATTTATAGACCTTAGGCCAAAACCTAGCCCAAAAGTTCGCTTCAGTTTGACCTGGGCTTAGACAAGCCTGGGGCTGTTGGCTTGAACTAGGACCTGGCCCAATATAACAGGCCAGGGCTAGGACTCGTGTCATGCATGAAGTGATAATCAAGGAGAAGGTTAAATCATATCATAGAAGATCTAAAATGTTATAAAGTACATATAACTAAGAAAAACAAGAAAGGCGTCACATTGTGGAGCACCAGTGAACCAGGTGATCTATGATATAGAGTTAATCAAGGCAAGAATTGTACATTCGGCTTAGAGAAAAAGAGGATATCAGAATTTTACAAGATCAGAGACATTCTTATATATAGGATTGTTGAGGAGAATAAATCTAACTCCATCCAGTACTTAGCAACAAGTTCGTGGGGCCAAATTTAACATTAATGGCTATGCTGAAGCAAAACCTGGGTCTGCATTAATTCCCGTGATACAAGATCAGAGACATTCTTATATATATGGTTTTTGAGGAGAATAAATCTAACTCCATCCAGTACTTTACTTAGCAACAAGTTCCTGGGGGCCAAATTTAACATTAATGGCTGTGCTAAAGGAAAACCTGGGTCTGCTTTAATTCCCGTGATACAAGATCATAAAGAAAGAAAAACATTTTTCCTTTTCTGGTTTGGTTGGAATTTAGGAATCCAATGATACTGGCAATAAGAATTTTTAAGTCTAACATTTTCGGGAAGATTCGATTATATAAATTGCTCCAAGAAAACAAATTAAGTGGGTGAGTAAGAAGGGAGGGCTGCATCAGAGAGAGATGGGTTTTGCAAGAAAAAATATGAGTGGTGACTTCAAGCACACAAGCAAGACCAGAAACGAGATGGCTGATTCGTTGGTGAAACAGGGATTATATAGTTCTGTTATTAATGTAGTGGTCAATTGATGAGGTCATAATCTGTGATGCACGGATACTTCAAAATGGGCAACGTATCGTGTCGTATCGTATCCGATACTTCATTTTTAGGGGTAAAATCTCTGTGTCAACCATGTTCATTGCATGTTCCTGCCGTATACAAGCCTTACTTGGCCATCATAGGTTATGATATTTTCTTAATGGGGACGGTTAGAACAATATATGACTTCTACGGTTTACTGTCATTGAATTGTTATGTTCTATTTGTGCTTTTGTTTAGCTTAATAAAAATATATTTCCTTACTGATAATAATCATATACAACGAGCCAGCTCTGAATGGGAATTAGTGGAGAGGTAGAACTCACAAGTCAACCAAAGGACATAAGCTTTAACACTGATGATGTACCCATCTTCCAGGTGACAGGCTACAAACTGAATTAGAGTTGTGGCTGGGATGGGCCATTTCTTGTTCAGTTGTTCTAAACCTCGATTTGAATGGCATATTAAGGCCCAATCTTAGGCCTTATACCACCAGTCTCGGGGGCTGGAAGTCGGAATAGGAACCATTCTGGGGTCCTTAATTGTGAGAGGCCTAAATCTATCCATCCAAGCCCTCCAATCTGAGGCCCATTACTGGCCAGCTCGTTGGATTTGAGCATGAAATTGAAAACCACTCGTCCAACTTCAACCAACAAAATGGGGTGCACCTGATCAATTAGATTTCCTTTCCCCTCTTTCTTTTTTGGATCAAGCTCCCTCCACAACGGGCCTGTGATTTGGCAGGATGAGAGTAGCATGCACACGCATGTAAAAGTCTACAAATACGACTCCTATGACAGATGGTAGGATGCTGTGTGCGTATCGACTGATACAAAAGAAACCTAAGAAACCTCTGATAAAATGCATGTCCCGTAACTAATAGGTCAAATACATAGTCCATTCTACGGACAAGTGATTGCCCTATTCAGTGATTTGGTATTGAACGTTCCTGTAGTGGATACTGGATACTTCAGGCAGGATCATGAGTGCCGGCCAATAACGGGGTTGAAACCATTAATATGAGCATACTTCCCTCTGAGCACCCAAGAGAGAAACAATAAACCATGCACCTTAACACACAAAAGGGCCTGAAAGGTGCACAACTTATTCATTCTAAACTAGTGACGGTACAGTATGATGGGGTTTAGAAGCCACGCCAACAGGGCGGGGTTGAGGCCCTTGCTAGGACAGGGTCAGGGCAGCTAACTGCCAACAGTGTGCTCATGCAAGAGAAGTATGTCCAAGTTAAAACAAACAATTCCACTAAAAAAATAAGGACAAACAAAATAACATTACGGTAAGAAGATAAAGATATAACGAGTAATCCAAATTTTACACCAAATAGATCCTGACATATAATAAGGATCAGTTCAGCCGAAACATCACAAATTTTAAGGGTTCATTTGGCATTTTCATATATTGTTTCCCGAGGATATGCATCTTTAGAAACCAAATGCAGATAACTTAATTTAAGCACAAATGAAGGCTTATGCATGAGGAAAACCTGAATTACCTGTAAGCCACAGTTCACTTTGCTCTTCACTGTACTCAGATAACAGGATTTCATGTAACCAGAGTTATAGGCTGAATCCTGAGCAACTGAGTCTGAGGATCCAAACAGCGCTTAGCAAGAACTTTATGACAAAGTGGTGCAACAGTGTATGGAGAACTACAGCAACCATCATACTTCTCAGATAAGATTGGCTTCATTTTTCAGGATGGGTAATCATTTTCATCGCGTAAAAGGTGGGCAAATATTTTCCAAGTGTTGGTGGCCCTCAACCCTTCACTCTTCACGACTTGATAAAAGGACCTTTTCCCTAGGAAATCATATAGTAAAATGTGAAACACATCATAACCAACAGACAGGTGGTTATCAAATAGACATTGAAAAAGGTAGCAATTAATACTTAATAGCCCACACATATCAAACTACTCCAGGGAGACATGTAGATTCAAGAGTGTTGCCCAATTAGGTTAATTGTAAAAGAAGGTCTGGTTGGTGTGCTTTGCCTGATAAATGCCAATTTATTTGATCCATACTGAATTCCTTGGAATTAACAAGTAAAGCATTCCTATCGAGGGGCTAATATTGAAGGAGTAAATGTTAAGATCCACAAAGGACCATCAAATAATCTCCCCTTGGGTATGAAATGATTACCTAGTCATCACCATAGTAAACCAAATCCTAGAAAGTGAGATCACCTTTTACATCTCCCCCTTATATCCTTCTCACAGCTGCTAAATATTCCTTCATTAGGGCACACTTTACTGTATATTTCTAGGAATCCCATATAAAATAGGAAAAGGGAACTCTAAATATGTAAGAAGAATGAATATGTACCTGTTTGGAGTAGCTTCACTTCTCCATGTCATGATTGTGAGATCCCGAACCGCTATAAGCGTCTGTTGCAGGAGGAGGTTCTGCTAGTGATATAAATTGGTCCTTTTAAAACCTTCAATGCTAAAGTTCCCCCGACAATCAGAGTCTTGAGAGGTCCACATGAGACGGATGTGTAGTGGATATTGATCTGTTTCCTTGAATAGGTTCAGCTCCTCTTAGGAAGGGAAAAGAAGGCTAATTAGTATCTCACCAGGTGGCTTTCTCATACATTCCATGCTGAAGTGCTGACTAGGTGCCTTTCATTCTTTTTTGCGATCTCCCTTTTAAATTAACGGAGGTGAATGACAAGCTCATTTATCTCTCCAATTTCTCAAATCATTACATATTCATGAGGAGCAAACTCTCATTTCATTTTATTGTAATTTAGTTTTTGAATGGAAACAAAATGAAGCCAAAACCTCGTGGTTATGAGATCCTACCAACCATGGTACTGGCTTTTGTCATCAAATTCTCAGTTATGATCACCAAAAGTCCTTGCATGAACAAAAACCCGCTTTAAAATGATGGAAACGGCTCTTGTCTCTTACAATAATCTCTCTTTGGGTAATTTGGGAAACATACTTGGAGAAAGTATGGCAGTCGCTGCATATCCTTAGGTTCTTCATCACTCTTATGGGAGACTCAGAACTTAAACTAATGAGGCCAAAAGCAATGGCAGCTTCTCACTATGAGTTCCAAGCATGACCTCCTTCTCTTCCATGTCCACATCATGCAGCACTAAATTGGTTTTTGGTGCATAACCTACACTTCTCAGCTGCTTCATCAACTCCTCCAGCATCTGATATATTCTTGCAGAGTGTGGATGCAATCTGTCTCCACCATGAAACAAATGAACTTTGCCATTTGCTTGAACAGAGCTATAAGCAGCCACTTTCTTAATCCCTTTATCTTTCATTCTCTGCCGCACCTTCTCAACATCATCCCATCTCCCAGCTGCTGCATAGATGTTTGACAACAGCACATGGTAAGAAGCTGCATCTGGAGCTAAACTGAAGAGGTGATCTGCAACAATTTGACCTAATTCAATATTGTGATGAATTGAGCAAGCACCCAGCATGGCACCCCAAACACCAGGGTCTGGCTCAATAGGCATACATTTGATGAAATCATAGGCTTCCTGAAGGTATCCAGACCGACCAAGGAGATCAACCATGCAGGCATAGTGTTCTATCCTCGGAATTATGTCACTGTTAGGCTGAGCCATGTATTTGAAGTAACTCCAGCCTTGGCTAATTAGCCCTGCATGGCTGCATGCAGTAAGGACAGACAGAAGCGTGACGTGGTTTGGTTGCACCCCTTCATCCTTCATCTGAGAGAACAGATCAAATGCCTTCTCACTCTCACCATTGATTGCATAACCCCCAATCATGGTGCTCCACGAAACAACGTTTCTTTTACGCATATTGAGAAAAACCTGGCTCGCCATTTCCGTACTCCCGCATTTTGCATACATATCCAGGAGAGCATTCTCGACAAAGACATTCATTTCTAACCCCTGCTCAACAATTCGATGATGTAACCGCATGCCAAATTCCAGTGATCCCAAATAAGCGCAGGCAGAAATAACACTGGCAAGAGTCACCGAATCAGGTGCCACGCCTGCGGCCTCCATCTGATCGAACAGTTTGAGGGCCTCATCTGCATGCCCACCCTGCGCATACACCGCAATCAAAGCATTCCAAGAGATCAAATCTCTCTTCCTCATGCTTCGAAATGCATAATCCGCAGAACCCAAATCACCAAACTTTGCGTACATGACCATCAACTCAGTCCTCACTATAGTATCAAAAGAGAGCCCAAATTTGACGACATGGGCGTGAGCCACCGACCCCATCCAAACCGCAACAAGCTGGGCGCAGGCCTTTAGCACGAAGGGGAAGGTGAACTTATCGGGATGGATACCGAGCCTACGCATCTGCTGGTAAACACATAAGACCTCTGTACGGATATCATTCTTCAAGTAACCTCTTATGAGGATGTTCCAGACAAAAATCCGGGGCTTGTGCATTTCATCAAACAGTTGGCGGGCATAAGTCATGTCCCCCAAAAGCATCATTGACGATAGAAGGTGAGTCATGAGGCTGTTTTTGATGGAGAGTCCGGTCGTGAGGAGAAAGGCATGGATTTGCTTGAGCTGGTTGGGGTGAGAGGAGCTCTGCAAGAGAGAGGCAATCTGCTGTTTTTGTAGAAGTGGTGAGTTGGGGCAGACGAGGGAGTGAGTGCAGGCGACTCGGTGGGTCGGAGCTTCGAGTTTTAGAGAGAGATTGTGGAGATTGATGCGGGATATGGACAAGAAGAAGAGCATCGTCTCTCTTTCTGTTTTGGCGGAGGGAAGTGGAAGGCGGGAACGAAATGAACAGTTATTATTCAAATGAGGAACATTGGTGAATGTGGCTTATTAAATCGGGACCGTCCTGTTGAGGAGTGGGCTCCACCAGTCATTCCTCCTTGATTTTAACTCATAACCCATCGGCTCTGATACCATCTTAAATTTTTTCGGCTAAACATTCATACCAATTCCTCGAGGGGTAAGTAGAGGTGGTGAAAATACCTTTTTGAGAGAATTTCAAAAAAAAGATATGAGTTTCAAATCTTTTCACTAAGTTTTTTAGGTAGTTTTTTATTAAGGACATCAATCTAGTTAAAGTTATTTTTTGGCAACTTTTTTTTTCTTTTTTTTTAAATACTCAAATTACCTTTCAGTGTAATAAAACTCTCTTTCACATCCTCTATATTCTCCTCATTTCCTTCGGCGGCGTCCTCATGGTGATCAAGGACACTTTAGTATTCCTATAGCAATTGGCTGCATGTAGTGACTGTCGAAATCATGTCATGGCTTTAAATAAAGGGTAATTTGGGTATTTTTAAAATACCGAGGAAAAAGTCACTAGAAAATACCTTTAAGTGGCCGGATGTCCTTAATTGAAACTTTCCTGAAAAGCTTAGGGACTAATTTGAAAAGTTTCAAAACTTGTGTCCTTTTTTGAAATAAGACAAAAACTTAAGGTCATATTTAAAAATTTCCCTACTTTTTAATATTCCTACCCAGGTGGAGCCCACTCCTCAATACGTCCCCTCTTTAAAGGCGCAGATGTGGTTAGAATTGGGATCCTCTGCTGCCTGCTGGGGCCCAAAATGGGCCACATTGTTTGTGGGGGTAATCTGGTCCCACCAGTTAAAAGATGAGCCTCTCCTCTTAGACATAGATAGGTGGAGACTCAAATGAAATTGGACGGCCGTGATATAAAGTCAACTTACATATTACTGCTTTCTATATCCGATGGTTGAAAATTTTGACTTGGGGTGGATAGGCCCTACAAAAATGGCACAATGTGTTTTTTTTTTTCCTATCTCTCTAATTTGGGCTATTGGGACACATTGCTCATTGATACATGACATTGCAGGTACAATCCTGCCAGAATCACTGCAGGGGTGGGTTGCTTGAGGCCCAGTTCTAACTGACTGGGTTGGGCCTGATATTGGTTGACATAAATGGATGGGGCAGTGAAAATTGTATGATTGACCGAGGAAATTGGTATTGTGTAAACTGTAAATCTCCCCTCGTAGATGGATGGGAAAGAGCTTTCAATGACGATGAAAATCTAACCCCAAGGGGTAGCTCAGATGCAGGTTTAAAACTGCACTACCACATTGGAGCTACATGGGAGTTTACCTGGCTTTATTCTGGGCCCGAAGGGATTAGTCCAGTCCAAAGGGTTGAAAACCCATCGGTGAAAATAAATAAATAAAAAAAGACGACCAAAATCTTGAGATAGGTCCAATTCAATCGACCAATGATCCAGGCCTAAAAGACCCATTTCTTACGCCCAAATTCCAAATTCCACTGGGGTTCATTTGCCACGTGGGTTTCAATATCTGACTGTTCTACTCTTCTACATGGCCATTTCCCCTTTACTTTCTCTAAATCATTCTTCATTACTTTATGTTCTTTTGTGAAGCATTCTTTATTCCTTTAACAGGGACAGTAGGATTCTAATTATATATGCAACTTCATAGTAAATTACATTTGATGGTTACGATGAAATTATGATTATATTAGTTTTAGGTTTTTTTTTTTTTTTTTTTCATATAATATATATATGAGAGGTTGGATATATTAGTTTTATTATTTGGGGAATAAGATTTATTCCTATATTTTATGTGAAAAAGCCTTCACAAAGACCTTGTTCGAGAGTTTGATCTCCTTTGATGATCTCCCACATACTTCTCAAGAGTAAGAGTATAATTCATAGTGGGTCCGCTTATTAAAAACTGGAGTCTTTTCTGCTTCTTTACGGGACGTTCACAAGTTTTAATCCAAAATGAGTTGGTCATTGTGGGATCAGACAAATAATTGCTAATGTGATTCTTGAATATGATCGATAATGCATATATTTAAGAAATAAAATTGAGTGAATTAGAAGGGCAAATTGGATGATGTTCGCATGTACAACTGTGTTTTTAATTTATCTAACCTTGGGCAATTTAATAATTATATTTTATGTAAATTAATCGAAACTAACAAAAATAATAATTGAATTAGTGTCAAATTGGAGGTGGAAAGAGCATGCGTGAGTCGTCCTTCGATTGATCATGTAATAACCAACAGCAAAGACTTGATCTTTTTCTATCTTTGACTTCAAAACAATTGTTATGTCTAGTCTGCTTTGAGCCAAACACAAACAGCCTCTAAAATTCCTTCTTTGGGGAGGATGATGATGAGTTGATGATGGAGACAGGATATTTGGAGCAAAAGAGTAACAATTAAAGAAAGCAAGTGTCAGACAGAGGCTGGTGTAGTAGATAGGCTTTGAAGCAAAGCTTTTTTTAGATTGTAGGGTGGACAGAGGAGGAGGAGGAGAAGGTGAGGCAGTGACCTGTGTCTTGTTGTTCAGCTGGGGAGAATGAGTGTGAAAGCCACAAGTCGAGTCAGAGGTGCCAACAACATTAAATGAGAGTGCTAAGACCTTTCCTTATGTGATAGTACTCTCTTCAACGTCACGTCGTTTTAGCTTCACCACTCCCCATAACTCCCAGAATTCCACGCTTCCCCTGCTCGTTTTCACCCTTTGCTTCGGTCCCTATCTTGTCTTCTCTTCCTGTCTCTCTAGTCTCTACACGACAACTGCACCTCCTCTCCGATGGCTGTAGCTCTACTTGGCCTTGGGTATAGCATGGCCTCGATCTAAACCATTAATGGTGACCATTGATTAGGAACAAAAGAACGGATAGTATAGATAAGATTTGTACGTATCCATGATTTGTGTGGCCTTAGATAATGAAGCCAACCCAATTATATCTTGCCATGATATGAGTAGACAGGTCATGTCACGTGAATCCATATATACCTAGACAGGTCCATCTGTCAGTAGACAATATATATGATTAGAATAACGGACAGTATATTACATGCATGTAAACAGTATAAGAATAAACTTCAAATTTTATTATTATTATTATTATTAATTTTACTAAAATCATTTGAATATGGTTAACTTCTTTTTTCTTTTTAACTTTTTTGCCCCAATCTCATGATATGATGCGAACGATGCATGTCATGTAAATTTATAAATCACATAATGTGATGACTTTAATGCAGCATTTTATAAAATTTATTTCAAATGATTGAACATGAGAAATGATGGCTAGAGGTGTATTTAATTTTCACAAATTATTATTTTTCGTATTAAATGAAAAAAATAAATTTGATTGCTAATTGTAAAAAGGTGCGAAATTGATAAATCCCATAATATCATAAAACTATTCTCAGTCATAAAAATAAGAAAATTGAATTTAAGTAACACTGATATGTCAAAACCCCTGTATCTAAAGTCAGCATATATGATTCAAGATGTATGCATTCACAAACACGTTAAATGAAATAACCAAACTAAAGACATTCTCTAGTCAATTGTCATGACAAATAACAGTTTTCTTTATATCTTTTTTGATCTTTCCTAATCCTCCCTCAACACTGACAGACGATCTGTTTTACGTACGAGGTTAAATGATAACATGAATAGCTTTCTGAAATCCTCTTTTTTGAAGCTTCAAACCGCGAGGCTTATCTAACCAACGCTATCAAACCTATTTTCTCTTAAGCAGCCTGTTAGGAAAGGTTTTATTGAGTTACCCAACCCACTCATAAATTGATTGTTTTCTAAACTTTCAACGAACCAAGATAAGTTTGCTTTTGAAAAATAAAAGATTCGTACCGTAAATGAGTAGCCACACAACTTAGATTTGTGAATATCTAACATGCCAGAGTCTTCTCTTTAAAAGGAAAGAACAAGGGGTTATGTTATTCTCCCTCCTTGTTGCATCCACATCCAAGGTCCCTTCATCAGCTTCCTTCAAACGTAGTTATGGGCTTCAGCAATCACAACGACTCGAACATAGCAGATTCATTCAACAGCAAGAAGCTTCGCCCTCTTATACCAATGTCTGCTATCACTGCAACTAATTCCACTTCTACTACAACAATATCCTCTCCACACTCGACCGAAACTCATGGCAGCGATTTCTTCTCTTTACAAGATCATTTGGGTCTGTCTACATGTACCTAATTTTATGGTTACAAAGCACCCGTACGGTTTTGATTGATTAACAAGTTTCACTTGATTTACAAAACATATATTGCACCACAGGTACCCCAGAACCAGGCAAGCGGCAGCTGAATGATCAACCTGTGAGTAGCCGGTGGAGTCCGACGCCTGAACAGCTCCTGGTCCTTGAAGATCTGTATCTACGAGGAACTCACACCCCGAGCGCTGAGCAGATCCGGAACATTACTGCTCAACTTCGACGGTTCGGTAAGATTGAGGGGAAGAATGTTTTCTATTGGTTCCAGAACCACAAGGCGAGGGAGCGGCAGAAGCGCCGGCGTCAAACTGAGGCAGCTTCACTCATGGGTGATTGCAATGTGGAGGTTTTGGAGAGGAAAGATTCAGGTACTGTTCCAAAATTGCTTTTGTTAACTCCCCAAGATAGGTGTGCCTTCTCTTGTATCTCCACATATCATCCAACTCAACTTTTGTGAACAAATATGCCAATGGGGGCACCCTTAGTCCTTGCCATATATAAATTGCAGTTTGGAGTACTCTTTGCTGCTATAATACATCATCATCAGATCACAATCACCATATGGCGGAATTTTGAGGATTACTAATGGAAATAAGAAAACAGCCAAAAGAAGTAAAAAATATTATTCAATAAGAGGAGTCCACAACAGATGACTGAGACTTCTGAGATTTTACAGCATGGCCTACGGGAAGAAGAATCTGGACATTTTAGATATTACTTGACCTATTATAACTGAGTCATAGTACTTATTTTAATATAAAAATCACCTTTTCTTGTTATACTTTAAGCATCAAATTGGTAGAATGAAACTGTGTACCCAAATCCCACAGAAGTATCTTTAATTATTCATTGATAAATCCACTAGGCTTACAGGTTTTTGGGTTCACAGGAGTACAATTCACTGTCCAATGCTACGATTAATTGAACTTGGGCACCTCATAATCGTGGTTATCATCATCATCGTTGTTGTTGTTGTTGTTGTTTTGTTAGAGCAGGCTGGAGCGCAAGGAGGTTTCAAGTGGAAGGGTGCAAGAGCTGCTTGTCTGCTATGAACTACAATATCAATGTGGAGGTGTATATCTCTCTTATAGCCTGTTTGTTTACATATGTGGAGTAATTTTTTCTAGGTTTCTCTCTTTACATTAATCTTACACAAAAGGAAACTTTTTAGTGATTTATCCTCTGTACTTGGTAATTTGTGCCCATGATTGCATCACAAGATTAAGTATAATAAAAATTAGCCTCATCTAATGTTGCTATGTGTGCTATCAATGGTATTTGTTGGAAAGCTTTTCTCAAAGTACTCATTTAATTTTCTTTGATTTTGGTGGTTATTAGTGTAAAAAAGAGGCTAATTCATTTGGATGTCTAGTTTGCAAACTCTCCTTGTATTTGGTGGAACCAGTGGCTATTCACAAGCCATTTCCCTCTTAAAAACTTCGACGGTGATTAGACCATTATGGTGGATAATAAGTCCACTTTCTTGGAAGATATATAGCAGAAAAAAGATAACATGTACTTTCTATGTGATGAACTAACAACTATATAAAGGAAGTGGTTTATCACTCGAAATCACTAGCCTCACCTTATAAACGAGAGATTTGTTAATTAGGCACATACATCAAATATTTAAGAGATCTACCCTCTAATGTTGCAAGCCATCAATGGAGCTGCTTTTCTAGATGACCAATCTACAAACTCAATAGCCTACTAACTTGGCATTGGCAATACGTATGTATATGTATATGTATGTATGTGTAGAGATAGAGATACGAAGACGGAGAAAGGAAACTCCTAGTTAAAGTTGAGAAATTCGAAAGAGTCTAAAGCTGCATTCCTTTCTTTCTGTCTGGTTATAACTAGGTGTGCTGGTTTGTGTTCTTTTTGTTCTTTTCATCTTTCCAGGAAGCTTCAATGTACCATGCAGAAAGCAGAAGAAGGGACGAATGGCTTCAACAAAACCAAGAACTACAGAGTGAAAGATTGCCAGAAATGCACGCCACGGGGCATATGGCCAATTTATCTTCCCCACCCCATCTCGTGAACACAAAAAACTACAGCAAAGTTGTCGTTTCTGCTCTATCAACGCAGAAGATCCTCATCAATGAAGATTTCAACGTTGGTGACGATGAATGGGGACGGTCACAAACGCTCAATCTTTTTCCTATTCACAGCGATGGAAGCATCTTCGAAGATAAAATGGAGGCACCCGTGACTGCGCCCATGTTGAACTTAAGTCCCTATCATTTTTTTGAGTTCCTCTGAAGGACTGGTGGTAGAAACTTTAGTATGAAATGGTGTCTTTATTATTAGGTGGGTGTTTATTGTTGATGAAACTGGTAAGTGTAACTGTTATAACATGAACGTCATGAGTGCTTTATACATATGCAAAATGAGCATTGGACTAGTGTCAACAAAGTCTCCATATATCTCTCATTATTTTGTACTTTTGCTAGAAAATGCTAAATCTGATAATAGCATAAATCATTCATAGGACAGAAATCAAACGCATAGAATGTGGGGACTCACATAAAGTAATGCATACCAATCATCCAAAAAGCAACCGAAAGAGGTTTTAAACCATACATCATATTGCATGATTTCAAAGCTCAATTGAACCAATGGCAAGGCTGTCTCATCTCACATGGATGCGCAAGGATCAGTCTCTGGGTCGATAAGTCATGTCACAAGAAGTACACCACTCACCCATCTAGCCAAAGAAAAAAACAGAAATTGAGTCTTATAGACCTACTTGTACATGTATTTGATTATTAGGGATTTAAAGAAAAGTACTCTTGTGAGAGTAGCTGATATTCGAGGAGATGTTTTAAAGAACCATAAATTGCAACCACATAGCCCTCCTTCTGTTTGAAATTTTACCACCTGGTCATTGCCCTAATAAATCCAAATCTAAAATCGTCAAGATCATATCTAATATTTTTATGCCCAGCTTATAACCTTGATTCGCATCCACTTTAATACTCCTCCATTTTTATAACCTTACACAACTCACACACTTTATTCAAGTCCCTGGCCAACAACATTAAGGCTCAATCAAACCCTAGTCATTTCTTTGGAGAGGGAGTTCACTCGCACTTGACTTGGTGATGAATTGGCAAATACGATCACTACAAGAAATATGACTTTTAGCATAGGAAAAGACCTTCCGCTGGTAGAAGTTTCATTTTTCTCCGAAACACACCAAATAAACTTTTGGGGTGGTTTTAGCAGTGAAAAATACTTTCTTTTGGTAAAAATGACTTTTAGCTGTAGATAAAAAATAAAATAAAAAATAATAAAAAATAATAAAAAATAATAAAAAAATAATAATAAAAAAAAAAACCGCCACTAAAAGCGAGATTTTCCGCCACTAAAATTCACATTTTTTTTTTTTTTAATATAATGTATTTGAACTTTGAATTCCCAGATCGAATTAAACACAAAGCAGTCAAATGGGCACTTTTAAGTTTTAAGTCCTGCCGTTGCAATTGGATATGTCAAAGTTAGTAATTTTAGAATCATGATGAAATGACCAATTATGCAAATGATATGATTGCACTGACCGTACATTGAGAATAATAGTGGGCCACCCAATCCTGCAACAGTACTCCTTGACATTTCGCCTTCAAAGGCCACGCTCACGCATGACATTCCACAAGAAATGTCTTTTGTATCCGCTACTACATGGCTAAAGGGGTCTTGTCGCATGCAGAATCCAGTTCTTGTTTTTCTTCCTGTGTTTGGCAAAGCAAGACAGGGAATGGAGACGAAGTCAGCTATCTCGACGCTGCCTGAGGAAAGAGAGAGAAGAACGAGGCAAAAGGGAGTCTGAGAATGCTGTCCTTTGCTCCGTCCGCACTCTTTCTCCAGAAAGAGGATTTCACACAACAAACACCACAAGTTCATGTCGGTTGGGTCTGGGCCATTTGTATTGGACCCATGCAATACTTTTGAGGGTGACTGTTCGATTGGGAGACAGGTGAAGATTATTAATAGTAAAGCTGTCATGATGGGAATATATCAGTAATGGACGGTTGTGATTTTCCAATCAACGTGATATTGCCGCTGGCAATTAACTTTTGGGCCAATTTAGCAATTTACTATTAAAGTAAAAGTCATGTAAAGCATTAAATTAAAAGAAAAAAATATATATAAAGGGGTTACGATGGTACTTTCTCTTTAGTGGATTGGTAGTGAATCTTTTTTACTATTTTCTTTTTAAATGCTGGTTTTTTTTTTTTTTTTTTGTCATAGTGGAGAATGGAAGTCGTCATAGTGGATATGGAAGTTATATATATATATATATATATATAATAAGAAGGAAATTTTGAAAATGTGTATTTTTGATGTGACCCCTCATCTGAAAAATGAAGGCTTTACATTACTTTTACTAACCTAGTAAATTGCCAAACTGGTTCTTAGGACTGTTTGTTAGTCCATTGGTCGAGGAAATTTGTGCTGGGAGATTTTTGAATTCACTCAAATGTTGTCTCCCTTGTACGCTTTTTCCAAACCGTTAACATTTAGAATGCTGGAATTTGGTTAATTTGAAAGGCTAAAAGGACATTTTGAAATGTTGATTTCCTTAAATTTCTTTGATCCTTGCACCTCTCCCACCATGCAAGTGTGCATGGTTGTATCTAGGATTTTATTGCTGATTCCGAGCCCGGATAAAAGAAAGTTGTGTCAAGTTGATAGTTGGCTATCAAACTTTGGTCGCATGTACCACTTGATATGATCAATGTCTTGGATTCAACAGTGACTTGATATTTCGGGCATGTTTCTTTAGCGGAATTTATGACTAGAATTTGGGAAGTTGGGGTTTTTATGGACATGATGAGATATGATGTGATATTTTGTCCCCTGGCATTTGAAATGCTGTATTTCTTTCGTTAAAGTTTTAAATTCCAACCACCCAAAAGACCTTTTGGAATTCTTGAAATTTCACTTTGTATATCATTTATTAGAATTTCAAATCCTCCATAAAAAAGAGAAATTTAGAATTCCACCTAAAAACGGACAACTCCTGGCATTCAAGTCATTTTGAACTCCACCAAGTCTTTGGGGGTTATCTCTATCCAACAAAAAAAGAAAAAAAAAAAGAACAAAGTCTTTGGGGTATTTTGATGAGTTTTGAACCAAATAATCTTTCTTCAGAATCTCTTTTCATTTATTTATTGCAATGTGGTCATAGACAACATAGACTACTGACATGACAGGAATGGATGGGTGCTCACAACTATTCCCTGCACAATTTGATTCATACCTCAGAGAGGCTTAGGCTGGAAAACTGAATGTTTGAGTATCCAACAACTTCTTGATCTTCTTCTTCCTCCGGACTGCACTTCTCACTCTGGTTTGATGGTGCTAATGCAGGTGGCGTAGCCAGTGATTTCCTACAATTGGTAGCTCCATTGAAATTGCCAACATTACACGTTTTCCATCATAACAAGATGCTTCCATCTTCATTACATCATGTTAGAATAAAGACTTAAATTCAAGATCGGCTGAAAATCTGCATTTTATCATTAGCAGTTAAAAGGCGCTGCTTTCACAATTTTATTCTTGAACTTTCAAAAGTATTAACCTAAGGATGTCTCTCACGCGAGAGAATCTGGGTGGCCCCACTTTTCATTAACACCACCCCACCCACCCCCCGGCCATGAACTTGCACAATCCCTAATTTGACACCCATCCAATTATAAACTCACTGTGGATTGAAGTTGAAAAACCGGCTTTAACACAGGCTTAGGTCCCGATAACAATATCTCTATTTGATTTAAAAAATAAGTGATTAATCTAGCAATTAATCATAATAATATAGATTAAAAGCAACCAACCACACAATGAGAAAGACACACGATGTATATATGGAAAACCCTACTTGAAAAAAAACAACAACGGGCCTTATCGTCTAGGCCAACAGACAACCAAACACTAAATAAATTAAAAATTACAAGAAAGAATTCACAACTATTTCCTAGTTGCAACTCAACCTAAGAACTACTGACTGCTCGCCGTACACCTTCACCGTGCTTGAACAAACCACCTTGAATGCCTCTTCAAGATGAATCTACTTCAGATGAGTAGTAGAAAGGAGCTCCAAAGCAAGAACTTTAGTGCCACAACTTGATGAAGCTTTGGAAAAGAAAAGATCTTTCAAATTTATTCTAGGGCTTAGAATAGGAGAGAAGAACAAGTGGTGCCTTTAGGTTTGCTATGATGCTCAAAATATAGCATTTAGGCCGTGCATTAAGTCTTCTAAAATGAATAGAACACAAAATAGCAAGCGAAGAAAAATTAGGAAATAGAATTCTAAAAAAATTTGAATTTATGCAACCCAGGCGCTCGCTCGAGCGTAGGTGGGCGCACTCGAGCACGTGTAGGTTCTGTCTCCGATATACCTTTGTTCAAATGCTCCTTTTCCTTGATGCACGGATCCCAACAGAATTAATCACCTTGACTTGCTTTGTATTTGAATAACTTGTATACATGGAGACACGATCTGAAAAGATGTCATTCTTTGACTCTTTTGTTTTACCATGTGATGTCATCATGACAAAGTCCCACATAATTACAGTCCACAAGTGATGGCAACCGGAAACTCCATCTTCCTTGAACAGTCCCACTAAAAATACAATTGAAAATAAATCCTAAGTTTTTGTCCAATACCCAATAAATTTGCCAATAGTAATTATAATAGGATTATAATTCTTACAGAAGTCCTAAAATATTGACGACTTCTAAAATTATTAAACTTGAGGGCTATGATCTAACAAATTTAAATCTTTTTACATACATGTAGTTTCTATCTAGATCTTTTCGCCCGCTTAGGCCCTACAAGAGAGCCTGCGTGGAGGATCCATGAGAGGCGACCGCAAGTATATCAATATAATGTTTTATGTGGATTTAATCCGAGGATTATTCAAATTTATAGATATTTTGTTCTATGTGCATTCAAACGGGCCCTAAGCAAACCCACCCATATTATGTTATAACATAAATCAAAATTATTCCCTAATAAAATCAATTATCCTCTCTCTAGAGAGATATGGCTAAGGCTGCACATGAGCTGACCTATGATGGGTTGAAATGCTAGTCCCAAATGAGTTCCTCAGCTTATCAGCCTGAAGTGACCCATATGCAGCTGAACTGATAAGATTTGAATGAGCCCATATATATATATATATATATATATATATATATGAGGAGTGCTCTCCTACACTGCAGTTGACCCTATTATCAGCTGGATCATGTGGCAGAACGCAGCGTGTGGGCGGAAGATAAAATGCAATCAGGTGAGTTTTTCGCTGGCCCGCTCATTTTTCATTTTCCCCCTTCTTAGACCTACCCGCCCCTGTCTCTCATCTCTCTCTCAACGAAGCTCTCTCTTCCTCGCCGGTCTCTCTCAGCGGCGAAGTTCTCTCTCTCCTCGTTCTCAGCTCTCGCTCTCAGCTCAATCTCTGCTCTCGATCTCTCCCTCTCAGCGTCGCTCGTTGAGATCTCTGGAAGCTCGCCAGCAGCTTTCTTTTCTCGTCGATCGAGCTCTCTCGCCTCTGCACTCCCTCTCTCGTCGAAGTCTCTCTCTCGCTACTGTCAGCTTCTCGCGCGTCGTCTCTCCCGATCTCATCGAGCTCTTCTGCCCTCGCTGCTTCTCTCCCTCTCTCTCTCTCGCCTCGCTCTCTTGCTGCTGCCCTCTTTCTCTCGCTGTGATCTCTCTCTTTCTCTTGCTGCTGCTCTCTCCCATCTCGCTGGTGCTCTCTCTTTCTCACCGCGATCCCTCTCTCCGTCCCCCGTCCCTCTCTACGCTCTTCCTCTTTGTCCAAATCGCTCCCTGCCCTCAATCTTTATCCTCTCTTTGCCAATCAATCTAAGGAGAAAATACAGCAGGACCGTCTTCTCTTTTCCTTATCTCTTTCTATAGTGAGGCACCTGTGTATGAGGAGATCTTTTTTCTATTTAAATGCATTACACATTAAATTGAAATGTTAATGGGGTATTGGAGTTCTTTACCGGAGAAATCATTCCCCTTTCTTTTTAATACATACCTGCACATACCATGGATTTGGGATTTTCTCCATTTGCCAAGAAACCAGTTATCTCTCTCTCTCACTTGAAAACTTGCTATGTTTTGTGTGATTATACACTTTCTTTTGCAATTTGGGCTTTAGATTTTCTTATTATTTTTTATGATCTGGGCTTCTTTGTTTTTCTGTCTTGTTTTCATTCATTTTGGAGATCTGGATTTGAGTTTTAATGGGGTTTGCTCCGGTATTCTGTACGTCTCAATTTGTGTCTCTTAGTTTTATTATCTTAAATCTGTTGTGTTTCCTTCCAATTTTTGGGTTTGATTGGTTCATTTATTTTCTGAGATTTATTTTTTCATGGGTGGTTAGCTTCAAACAACAACTCAGGAACAATTGAATGTGGACTGATGTTAATTTCTCTCATCTTAGTTTCTTTTTCTGTGATGTAGTTTTAATGTAATAAGAATGGATTTTTGTTTTTTAATTGTTTGTGTTGAATTTTCTTTTCTTTTTCTATGCTATGCAGAGTGAAAGTCTTCCTCCACCTCTGAGAGCTCAAAGAGGACTTCAGCTCATGTAGGTTACTTGGAGAGTGCGCCTTAGAGCATTTTGAGTGGAGTCCAACTTAGAAGACACTGTGGATGATAAATGATTAATTGATGATTTTTTTAAATCTTGAGTCAGTAACCATTATTGGCTGACTTAATGTATGCAACAAAGTCGAACTTGGAAGACACTATGGATGATGAATGATGAATTGATGAACTTTTTAAATCTTAGTCATTAGCCATTATTGGCTAACTTACGGTTGTATTCAATGCTCTTTTGTTAATAAACTTGTTAATAAAAGTTTATTGTGGGATTCCTTTGATGTGTTGTAAATGACTATGGGTTGCTTCAATATGCAAAGAAAGGGTTCAAACCTGAAATATGGGAAAAAAACTCAAATCTATAAATGAAGAATGGAAGAAGACTTTTAGTGCTTGAAGATGGCATATTGGCATGAGAAAAATGATTTTGTTTAATGCACAACTTGGATGTTTGATGAATAAATTATAGCAAAGAAGATCACAATGAGATCGTTCTTCTTTTCAGAGAAAAACCATCAAACAGAGCATTTTACGAAAGAGGGAAGATAATCTGAGAATCGGGCACCTTTTCAACCTACTTAAGAAAATCTGCTGAAACCTTGCACTTCCCGAGGGAGTTTTTGGACAAAATTTGGGGGTTTCGAAGTCCATATGATGAACTTCAGATCTGCAATTTTTGGCTAGGAATCAATCGCGTTTGCCGCGTTTTCAACTAGCGCACTTTTCCTATCCTATCGGCCAAATCTGCTGAAACCTTGCTGAGTACTCCTGTTTGGGGCACTGGTTAACCCACTTCCCGAGAGAGTTTTTTGGACGAAATTTGGGGGTTTCGAAGTCCATATGATAAACTTCAAATCTACAATTTTTGGATAGGAATAAATCTTGTTTACCGCGTTTTCAACTAGCGCACTTTTCCTATCCTATCTGCTAAATCTGCTGAAACCTTGCTGAGTAACCCTGTTTGGGGCACTGGTTAACCACTTCCCGAGGGAGGTTTTAGACGAAATTTGGGGGTTTCGAAGTCCATATGATGAACTTCAGATCTGCAATTTTTGGCTAGGAATCAATCGCGTTTGCCGCGTTTTCAACTAGCGCACTTTTCCTATCCTATCGGCCAAATCTGCTGAAACCTTGCTGAGTACTCCTGTTTGGGGCACTGGTTAACCCACTTCCCGAGAGAGTTTTTGGACGAAATTTGGCGGTTTCGAAGTCCATATGATGAACTTCAAATCTGCAATTTTTGGATAGGAATAAATCATGTTTACCGCGTTTTCAACTAGCGCACTTTTCCTATCCTATCTGCTAAATCTGCTGAAACCTTGCTGAGTAACCCTGTTTGGGGCACTGGTTAACCCACTTCCCGAGAGAGTTTTTTCGACGAAATTTGGGGGTTTAGAAGTCCATAGGATGAACTTCAAATCTGAAATTTTTGGGGTAGGGAATCAATCGCGTTTGCCACGTTTTCAACTAGCGTACTTTTCCTATCCTATCGGCCAAATCTGCTGAAACCTTGCTGAGTACTCCTGTTTGGGGCACTGGTTAACCCACTTCCCGAGAGAGTTTTTGGACGAAAATTTGGGGGTTTCGAAGTCCATATGATGAACTTCAAATCTGCAATTTTTTGGATAGGAATAAATCTCGTTTACCGCGTTTTCAACTAACGCACTTTTCCTATCCTATCTGCTAAATCTGCTGAAACCTTGCTGAGTAACCCTGTTTGGGGCACTGGTTAACCCACTTCCCGAGAGAGTTTTTCGACGAAATTTGGGGGTTTAGAAGTCCATAGGATGAACTTCAAATCTGAAATTTTTGGGTAGGAATCAATCGCGTTTGCAACGTTTTCAACTCGTGCACTTTTCCTATCCTATTGGCCAAATCTGCTGAAATCTTGCTGAGTACCCCTGTTTGGGGTACTGGTTAACCCACTTCACGAGGGAGTTTTTGGACAAAATTGGAGGTTTCGAAGTCCATATGATGAACTTCAGATCTGCAATTTTTGGCTAGGAATCAATCGCGTTTGCCGCGTTTTCAACTAGCGCACTTTTCCTATCCTATCGGCCAAATCTGCTGAAACCTTGCTGAGTACCCTGTTTGGGGCACTGGTTAACCCACTTCCCGAGAGAGTTTTTGGACGAAATTTGGGGGTTTCGAAGTCCATATGATGAACTTCAAATATGCAATTTTTGGGTAGGAATCAATCGCATTTGCCGCATTTTCAACTCGTGCACTTTTCCTATCCTATTGGCCAAATCTGCTGAAACCTTGCTGAGTACCCCTGTTTGGAGTACTGGTTAACCCACTTCCCGAGGGAGTTTTCGGACGAAATTTGGGGATTTTGAAGTACATATGATGAACTTCAAATTTGCAATTTTTGGATAGGAATCAATCTCGTTTTCAGAGTTTTCAACTCGTGCACTTTTCCTATCCTGTCGGACAAATCTGCTGAAACATATTGGACAACATTGTGGGATTTAATATCGGAGCAAGGGAGTATAGAAATGCCCAAACAAGGTCCTTGTTGATATTGTGGGATTACATGTGAGTCATTGCTTGTTGGAGGAAAACTTTGTTTTTTTTTTTTTCTTTTAATATATGTACGCTTGTAGGTTTTATGTTGTTCCAATTTGCATTATTTTGTGTTCAATTTGATTTTAGAATACTATGATTGTTATCTTAACATGTTGCTAGTTTAGTTTGGTCAATGGATTTTATTTGATATATTGAGACTGAATTGGATTGCAGTGTGGGTATTTTGCTGTTGTCTGCACTAAATTTGGCCTCTAAATTTCTGCACTAGCCGAAACAAACGCAATTTCTGCACTATCTAGAACTAGAAAAAAAGTGTTTCTACAATTTCTGCAAAAAAAAAAGTCTCTCTGTGCATTACAATCTCTGCAACAAAATTTCTGTAACATGACAAGACAACATTCCTAGACAAATTCCATTCATTCCATCCATTCCATAATTTTCAACAAGGAAACACTCAAGAAATAATTTACACTCATTCGACAACAGAAAACATGACTAAGACAACTTCCATCCGTTTATAAACTTCCACACAACATTAATAAATTTCAGAACCTTGCCGAAACAAACGCAATTTCTGCACTATCTAAAACTGGAAAAAAAGTGTTTCTACAATTTCTGAACTAGCTAAAACAAACCCAATTTCTGCAACAAAAGTCTCACTGTGCATTACAATCTCTGCAACAAAATTTCTGCAACATGACTAGACAACATTCCTAGACAACTTCCATCCATTCATAAACTTCCACACCACATTAACAGTAACCTGCAGCAACGAGAGAGGGAGAGATGAGGAGAGACGCAGCAGAGAGGGAGAGATCGTAGCAGAGAGGGGGAGAGAGAGATCGCAACAGAGAGGTCGCGCAGCAGCGAGATCGAGCTGGGAGAGAGCAGCAGCGAGAGACAGATCGCAGCAGAGAGGGAGAGAACGAGATTGAGATGGGAGAGAGCAGCAGTGAGAGAGAGATGATGAGCGCAGCAGCAGAGAGAGAGAGATGTGCGCAGCAAGAGCGAGAGCGAGAGCGAGACAGATGAGCGTAGCAGCAGCGAGAGAGAGAGACAGATGAGCGCAGCAGCAGAGAGAGAGAGAGGGAGAGAGAGAGAGATATATGAGCGCAGCAGCATCGATAGAGAGAGATATCTGGCGAGAGAGATGAGCGCAGCAGCAGGGCAGCGAGGGAGAGAGATCAGGAGAGAGAGAGAGAGGAGAGCAGCAGCAGGGCAGCGAGGGAGAGAGATCAGGCGAGAGAGATGAGCGAAGCAGGGCAGCGAGGGAGAGAGGTCAGGCAAGAGAGAGGAGAGCAGCAGCGAGGGGAGAGATTAGGCAAGAGAGAAAGGAGCGCAGCAGCAGGGAGTCCTCGATTAGGTCTGGCGAAGAAGGGGGAAATGAAAAGAGGAAAGGGAAATGGGAAAGCGCGGGCCAGCAAAGTGCTGCTGGCGAGCTTCCAGAGATCTCGACGAGAGACACTGAGAGGGAGAGATTGATCTGAGAGCGAGAGCAGAGATCGAGAGCAGAGATCGAGCTGAGAGCGAGAGCTGAGAACGAGGAGAGAAAGAGAGCTTCGCCGCTGAGAGAGACCGGCCAGGAAGAGAGAGCTTCGTTGAGAGAGAGGTGAGAGACGGGCGGGTAGGTATAAGAAGGGGGAAAATGAAAAATGAGCGGGCCAGCGAAAAACTCACCTGATTGCATTTTATCTTCCGCCCACACGCTGCTCTCCACACGATCCCAGCTGATAATAGGGTCAACTGCAGTGTAGGAGAGCACTCCTCTATATATATATATATATATGCAGCTGAACTGATAAGATCTGAATGTGACATGAATTGGCTGAGTTACTCAACAATATGGTTTTTCCAATCAGTATCTAAAAACTTGACTCGCCTTGAATGATGTGAGTTACTTGACTATGGATCACCGAGTCAAGCAAGTCTTCGACTCTGAATACTCAGCTGTGATGCGGCCAAGTTATCTGACTCAATCGATGTTAATGCCTAGTTGAATATGCAGTGCAAAAATTGGTTGCTAAATGCTAATGCGGTTGGACAGGCCTGTCTGGGCGTTTGGTCAAAAGCCCAGCCTGTTTAGCTATCAGGGCCAAGTACTAGACCTAGACCGATCCCATTGGCTTTAAAGAAAGCCCAGATCCAACCGAAAACAAACCTGGAATCAAGGCCCAGTCCACGACCTAGTTGACGGCGGGGATTTTCTTCGCCCAATCTTGTTTCTCTAGGGCCTTTTCTGTTACCTTTCAGTGGTAATATTAAAATTAACCCTCCCGCATTTCAATCTCAGGATTTCGTTAGGGGTTTAAACGGGTCAGTTCTGGTCTCAGCCATGGTTCCTCTGGTTCATGAGTTCAGGTATCAGTATCAGTATCAAATCATACTGAACAAGCCAAAAATTGCTACATATTGATGTACGGATACCGATCCTCTATCAGAATGCTTCAAAAAAAAAAAAAAAAAAAATTCGGGTGGAGCTCACTCTTCAATACTAATACACACCCATCCAACTCTACATATTGGTAGGACATTCAGACATAATTAATTCCCCCTTTCTAATCAACTAAGTTTTCATCTTACTCTCCCTTCTCTATCACCTTCTTTTGATCCAACCTATTCTTATCAGGTGCCCTACCCTTCAAACAGTCTTTCTCAAAATTCAATCCAATCAGAGTAAATTACGTGATTGGATCTATCACATTTGAAATTTACGATGATACCGTTAATATATGATCATTCCAACTTCATAAATTGCTCCAGAATGTGTGTGAAACGGGTAGGCTTGGGGTTGTTTGTTGTCACCTTCTATTTGGGCAGATCTGGATTCAGTTTCAAGGGTCCATGTCGAACCTGGGTCTCACATTTGTTATTGGACTTTGGTGGCTTAGATATTGGTGAGTCCAACCCAATAACAGGCTATACTCATAGACTTATATTCATCATTGTGCTCCATCATACTTTAGTTTACACCAAACAATCTCTTCGACCTTGAATTTCTACCTCTCGCCCTTTAATTAAAGAGAGCTGCTACCTGCACACTGACTTTTTCTCTATATACACTGCTAATCTCTAAACTCATCACACTTACTCTCTACACACCTTGGACTTCCCAAAATACCCTCACCTATACTTCTTCCATTGCTCTCTACACACTCCTCCTTCCCCCTCACTCTCTAATGGCTCTCACCGTCACTCACTCTCAATCCCTCTCTCACCCTCATTTTCGCTCCCTCACTCTCTTCCTCTTTGCCTCCTCACTCATTCTCTTTTTTCTTCCTTGCTCTCTTACTCTTTCATCACTTTGTCTCTCTAAAAGGTCATTGTTAAAGGAAATCTCTTTTCCTCATTCTCTCCATGTTCATCGACCCATATTTCATTCTTTTTTATGTATTCACGGCAGTGGTTGTTTGTTGGCATCAGAACGCTTGAATGGGCTAGAGGGATGCACTCTCTCTCCCTTCATTCACATGGTTTGGTTTTTTCTTTCTTGGGACAGTTCGGCCTTTCAGGGCCGGATGAATTTCATTTGTTCGGCTACACATGTCTGAATATAATCATTTTGTTCGGCTTGCACATGTTCGAATATAATCATTTTGTTTAGCCAATTAGGTCCGAACAATATGTACATACTAACTTATCAAAATTTTCTCTATATCGAAACAGATGCCCTTAGGATATATGATCATTTTGTACAAAAGTCAATCAAATACCAGAACATCAATTGTGACCTTAATAGTGGATTCAAGTTTTTTTTAATACTACACATGTTATCTATGCAATCTAAACATGTAGAGGAAATTTCGAAATGGCCAAAGGTAGCTCAACATTTCAAGTATGTTTTTGCCATTTTGCTCATTAGCACTTGCGGCCACTAACGTGTTCGGCCCTAAGCGGCCGAACAAATTGAGTTTGTTCGGTGACATAGGGCCAAACAAATCGAGTTTGTTCGGCCATATAGGGCTGAACATCTTTTAATTGTTCGGCCCTGTGTGGCCAAACAAATCGCCGGGCCTTCATCTTCAATGGTGATTTTTTCTTTTACATCCATAGCATTTGTTTCTCCATTTGCTTGTCGCTATTGAAATCATCGAAAGCCACCATTTACTTGTCCATTTGCTTTTCCATTGCTTAAAAATCACAAATGACTAGTTATGAGAGATGAATGAGGTGAAGATGAAGATTGAGGTACGAGTGACAAGAAAAACGACAGATGAGTGATGAGAAGAGTGGGAGAAGAGTGAGAAGAATGATGAGTTGCAATAAAAAGATTGAATGAGAGGAAGGAGGGTTGCATGAATGAGAGGAAAGGAAGATCGCCTAGAACGTGGGCATGGGTAGAGAGCAAGGGGAAATGTAGAGATTTTGAAAATTGGTCTTTTCGGTAATTTCCTATATGGGTGTCTTGGTAAAAAAAAATTTTTCAGAGTGCATAGAGCAAAAGTCAGTGTGCATTTAGCCGCTCTCTTAATTAAATGGATTGTGACCTTTTAGTCCCTCACCCTATAACCCTAAATCCCCGATGTAGCAAAAAAAAAAAAAAGAAGAAGAAGAAGAAAAAAGAAAAAAACGAAGAAGAAGGATTGTTACCCTCTAATCTAAGATTTTATTGTGGCCCAGTGAACCCACCATGGTTGGATCAAATCAGTCCATATTAAAAAGACTTACAAATATAGTTACTTACCTAAATTTCACTCCATCTAGAGTTATATTTATTCAAGTATGATCAATTCAACGGTACATAACATAGCTCTTAAGTTGAATGAAATTTATGCTTTTGCTTGTACACGGAGGCATCTGAGATAAATTAGGCCTCTCAATCTCAATTCAAAACTGTCACCGTCTGTCACGGTGGTGGTCTGAAATGGGTGCAAAAAGAGGCTACCTTACAATGGTGTGGATAGAATATTTATACAACATCATCCCCTCCATGCAGTTAGTGAAAGAACCCATGCAGATGCAAGTATCTAAATAGGCTGGATCAGTGGCAGATGTAGACTCAGACCCAGACCCAGACCCAGACCCTCACTCTAATAGATCTAACTCGACATTAAATACATTATACATTATTATTTAAGTAAATACAATTATTATAATATTATATATTATACATTATTAATCGGGTAAATGGATATTCAGGTTGGACCCAACTGGAACTGCACTGCAATTCAGACCAATTAATAGGGTCCAAAAGGAGGGTCCATACTCAAATTTTCTTAGGTAGGCTTTGGGGCAACCTGTAATCGGAGGTCCATGAACATATCTACCTAGCTTCCCCTACCTATGTCTTGTATGTGTTCCTTCCTCCTGTACAAACAAACGAAAAGGAGAACAAATCCTCTTGTAGCAGTAGCAGTAAAAGCCTATCACCAACAAATATACAAGTCATAACTACACCTTTTGCCCCTATGTTTATACTAACAACCAACCAAAAACAACCTCATGATGTAGCCAAGTGAAAAGTTAGAGTTGTCTCAGAGCAAAGAAAGCAAATCTTTCTAGAAACGAGGAAACAACAGACAAGGGAAGGCAAATGAAGAAAGAGAGAGAGAGAGAAAATAGAGAGAAAAAGGAAGGAACCCCACTCCTCTCATTAACTCACTTCATGAATTCAACGGAACCTCTGCACATGAACCAATGCATTATTCAGACAGTACATTAGGTGTTCCTCATCTCCATGATTATTAGTATTGTCCACACACCTCTCCACCAACAGTGAAGAAGAAGAAGAAGAAGATTAGAAACCCAAACCATATCATCATCAAAACACCAACCAGTCCCATTGAAAGGATTAACAGCAAGAAAGGAACTTAAATAGTATATTTCATTTAACTGCAGTGCAGTAGTGCTTACATGAAATGTACAAGAAAACAGAAGAACTAAGTTGCAGGGGAAAAAAAAGGAAAAGAACAGAAATGGCCGATCGATTTTTTTATGGGCCTTATCTGTTGTGAAGAGGATTTGGGCCAGTGTAGACCGTTCTCTTATCATCTCCTACCAATGTTTTCATGTTTCCTCCATTGATGTCGATGCTGAATCCATGGCTGGGAGAAAGAAAAGGGAGTGGAACTCCAACTCCATCCGTTGATTGCTTTCTGGGTGTCAGTGATCGAGCGGCAATGTAGAACATGCACGTCAGTGTAAGAATCAAGACTACCCAGATACTAAAAGCTACATTTCTACGTCCATTTGCACTTCTTCTGAAGATGATCCCCATCACGTTGAAGCTGGCGAAGAAAAAAAATGCAAGAAGAAAGTAAACTAGCCTTTGGGTCTCTCTCTCAAGAACAGGATCTAAGCTTTTTCCTAGGTAGGTTTTTATTACAGCCCTCTAATCAGAGACCCCAGAAAAAGTTGAAAGAAGCTTCGATGCTCCTCCAATCCGTTGAGACTAGTGTCCCATCTGAGATCTCCTTGTCGTTCTTCTTTTCTTTGTGATTTTTCTTCACTCTCTTAGTACTTAGAGAGGGTAAATGTTGAGCATTTATAGCCTTGTTTCATGATCAATATGGGATCCTCTATCTACAACTAATTTTAATAGAGGGCACGTGGGTGTTTGTGAGGCCCAATGTCCGCACCAGATGAGAGATTAAGTCACTTTTACTTTTACTTTTAGCCTTTTGAGTTCTCAAAATTACATTACTGTAAATGTTAAATTGTCCATAAGCATTTATTTATGATTCCAGTTGGAGGACGACATTTGTAGAATTTCAAATTCTCCCATATAAAAATTCCCAAAATTCTTGCAAACAGATAGGCTTGGACGCATCTAATAACAGGTGAGGACTCCCCGGATTTAAGGATTCCTTGCTAAAAATTTCTATACACAAGGTTTTCACATTGATATCCGTGATCATGAATCATATAGCTGAAAAAATTAGTCACTGTATAAATCTGCAAAAGTGAGGCTCTTTAAATCCTATGGAAGGCGGTTAGACCTGAAAATTCTCAAAAAACAAGGATTTCCATAGGTACAACTCCTCTTAGGATTTAACATAGACTCTCCAAATCCTCCAAGAAAAATATGGGTGAGGAATCCTCCTTGGATCTTGTGGGTCTTAAGGGGTGGCCCTAGACATGCCATATTTCCTTTTTCTCCGGAGATGTACAAGATCCGGACCTGCTGAGTATAAAAGATCCAATTCACAGATGGAAAGGAATAGTAAACTGCGGGCTACATATCAAGGTAGTTCTCTACTCGAAGGATGGTGTGTAAAATTATCTCCAAAAACAAAAGGGAGGTTGCTGCTATTGTAGACCGCGGATTACAGAGAAGGTCCCGTATAGGGCAAGAAGGAAATGAGCTGTGGGTTTGCCTGTGGCAGCGGGTGTTATTATGAGACACTCAATTGATATCTTTGTTTTACAGAGGTTGTGATCTTTCAAGGAAATTGCCACATCGCCATTTCCAGTGCTCTTGTTTCTCTCAAAGAAAGTATTTCCTATGTATTAGAATGCACTATCCTCCAACTAAATCTCTCTTGTGCACAACTTGAGAGGTCAAAAATAAAATGGCCATTGGTGGTTCGAATTATTCAAATGATAGTACTGCCTTTGGGAGTACAAACAACAATGTCCAAAACACAGCACACATTAAAAAAAATCTGAGCCATCAGTTTTATAGATAGAATCTGCACATTCCAGGTCTCTCTCTCTCTCTCTCTCTCTCTCTCTCTCTCTCTCTCTCTCTCTCTCTCTCTCTCTCGGATAATGTAGCAACTTTTTATTTTTTCAATTTTTTTACTTTCAATTTTTTTTTTTTTTTTGAATGGTAATAATGAAGAGAATCTGCCCACGAACAAATCACCATAATCATGTTGTGCAAACCGAAAAGTTGAATTGCTAAATTGAAGAATATCCCACTAAATGCTACACAAAACAGCACCAAAATGTTGCAATGCACGCCAAGAAGAACTTTCATTCAGAAAGCCTAATAATAGAGGGTTTCTTTTTCATTTTTTTATATCAAAAGAATGACTTGTATTGTTGCATTGAAATATACATTATATGCATAGACATGATTCTATCATACCAGTAGTAGAACAGCGCATTGGGACAGCCGAAGCATCATTCGAGAAGTTTATTACAGGTCCCAACACCGACTGCTGCAGCGAGATGCCATGCAGCATGTATGTATGGTGTTCCAGGGAAGATGTCATCTGCAATAAAAAGTGCACCTCCCAACAGTGAAGACATTGTATGCAAGTTGTGAGCCACTCTCAGCTCTGGTTTTGTCAATGCTCTTCTTGCAAAAGCTACCTGGAAGAGAGCAGATACAGTACCAGGTTAAACGAACACAGAAACAAGAAATTAGGAAAGTAATGTTTACTTTGAAATCCCCTCTCAAAACACAACTATAATAAGTGATCACGTCTTCATGAGCTTTTGATTTGGATTTTATATTTTCTGCTCGTTTACATTCCCACAAGTCAAGTATTTTCAAAGATTGGCCATGTTAATGTGGTTACAACTGCCAACGGGTCCGGTCAGCCTGCAGGTGATTGTAGGGTCCAGGTTGCACTCAGCGAGATAGGCTGGGCCTCAAAGATGATGGCCACTAGGAACCCTCAAAAGTGATGGTCCCCCTAAGTAACACTCATCCCAGTTATGTAGGTCTTTCTATTAATCAAGCAATTTTGGCACCCATCCCACTTTATTTAATATCTAAGATTTGGACAACTTTTAAGCGCTAAAAATAGTATCTCCCTCATTCGGAGGGTTCCCATTTTCACACAGTTTGGCAAGAAGGTGAACCTTCCAACAATCCACCAAATGATTGTCATTCTTTCAGGGGCCTCACAAAAACCGTTTCACGCGTAGGATCAGTCTGGCCATTCTTCAAAATGCCTTTGTAAATAAGGTATTGGTCTCCTGAATAAGAGTGGCTGAGAGCCCTATGGGAACCACTGGTCTGATCCTGGAAGGTGTGATCGAGAGATCTCTAGATGCCCAAGGGGTGTTCCAAAAATCAACTTGATTGGAGATCAAATGCTGGAGATGCCAAAGGTCAAGGGTGAAATATGGCTTTGATATTTTCGACACCAAATCAAACAATGGATTCATTCTGGATAGATGTCCAAAGTATCTGGTGCCAATTCACATACGGGGTAGTGGGTGTAGGGGGTTTTGTGATCAAAGACGAGCCCCACATGGGGTCTTCTTGCCCATTGTAGTTTCATACAGATGCTGGTTACCGGGAACCACTTACCTCCATCATCCCTGTGTGGATAGCTGAAACCATCAATGGCTGAATTGGAAGACAAAGCGCAGACGCTGCCATTAGAAACTTTGAATTCTCACCGCTGAGGGCCCTCGAAAGACACTGCAGAAAATGTTCAGCCACCAGGGACAAAATAAATGAAGTGTGGGGTGTAAGACTAAGGGAGAAATAAAAGGCCATCCTCAATATGATAAAGAACTTAAAAAAAGAATCGGAGCTTCTTTTTTTTTGCTAAATTGCAAAAGAATTTCATTAAGGAAAAGGGTTTAAAAAGAAAAAGAATGCCATCAAATGAAAAGGGATAAAGGATCACTCTGACAAGCAGCTGATGTAGGATGCATTGTATCATATTTGCATCAAGCCATCAACAGTCATAAAAGCCTTTAGAATAGCCTCGGAGCATTTTTTAGATTATTAATTTGGTTAGGGATAGATTTCAATCTCCAAGCCAGAAGGGATATTACCTGAAGGCCAGAAAGGATGTCGATTAGAATAGGGCCTCCATTTTTGTCATAAAAACTGGTTTAAAGACTATTCGAGTTACATGCTTCAGGCTCTGTCATTTGGAAGGGGTTTTAAGTAGGCCTTAACTTGAGTTGTGGTGAAGGCCAAAGAGTCATGGAGATTCCATTCATGGTGAATGAAACTGTCGCTAGCTTCAGAGTAGTCTTCCTCCCACATACCAAGAGAAGCCGATGGGGAAGCCAACTTGTTTACCAAATAAGAGATATCAAATGAAGTATTATTTGTGGGAAGAGTTATGTATCAGTGCCACTTTCTGTAGTGCTTCCATCATTGATGCTGTAGCCATTATATATTCTTATATGCTTTTCAGTTTGCACTTTGCACGCAATATTTCATCCTTTCAGTACAACTTTGTTACTTCTAAACAGACAATAGACTGTAAGCTTATTTAGAAAGCACCGATATTTTTCGAAAAAGAAGCCTAACAAACTGTCCTTTGATTCTAGAAATTGTACTCAGATTAAATCACACTTACAACAGTTGATGTGGCTATCATCGTATAATCAGCCCATCGCATATACTTCCTAATTTCCCCTCTTGAACAGTGGTACAAACTCGATGCAACTCCAACTCCAATTAAGGAATTAGCATACAGTGTACTACTAAAGTTCTTCCTGCATCCCCAATAAATAATAGTGTCAGGTATACTAAAGGGAAGATATATCTCAAAAATCATTCATGCCACTTGAGGAAAAAAAAATAAAAAAATCCTTGCCTTGGTGCTTGGATGCCTAGAGCAATAAAAGGTAGAGATGTGAGCACATTAACAACAGTTTCAACGAGGCTTTCACCTAAAAGAGAGAGCAGGGGAAGTATGTCAGGAAATAACAAATTCCGTGATCTATTTGGCGTGCATGAAGAAAATAATAGAACCGCTAAAGTACCTTGAATGCTACAATGAATGGGCCTCAGGCATGATGGTCTCTGCTGCCATATTTGTCTGAGGGGATATACAGTACAACAATCTATAAATTTTTTTTTCCCAAATAAATATTGCATAAACCATGACAGAAATTAATAAGCATAGAAGTTCTTGTGTGTGCGTATGAAGAAAAAGCCTTTCTAAAGGAGCCAACTGTACACATAAGATTTTTTTTTATAACAATAAAATTTTATTTCAACGCAAAGGGAAAATACAAAGACGAAAGGACAAACTACATAAGAGACAAACAATAAAAAACAACCTTAGATATCAAAGCACATTGATGCACATAAGATGCAACCCATTGATCAGGCAGGACCCCAGTTTATCCCAGCAATTAGGCTGTCCACTCACCAATTGGGCTGCACATGTATCAAATTGAATGTATTGACCTACTTTATTTCAACCATATATTTCTTTTGGATGCAGCGGCCAACATGAACAGTCGAAAGACTGATAGAGAAAGGCATGGGCTGCCAGATGGATGTCTTCAGTCTCACACAGAGTTGACAAATGTGGCTATATCATCATGAAGAATCCAAACAAATTAAGGACTAGCACGTCTTTAATACAATATATGCCACCATAGTCAAAGCTTCTGACATCAAAATAACATAATAAGCAGGAGAATGCAAATCAGCACGAGTCATGTGCCTGTTTAAAGTCACAAAAACTATAGGACTCACTGCATAAACAAGCGATGGTTTGCTCCAATAGGTTCTGAACTTCTGCAGGTTGAGAGATGGGAGTCGCCATTCTGAGAAATTTCATGAACAGTGAATGGAGAACGGGGGACCAGACGCACTCCACGAATTCCCTCCAGCACATGAGAAGGACTTTCTGTACACCGACTCATAAATAAATTGTCGACCAACACCAGTAGATTGATTGCAAGCAAGCACTTGTAGATATCACATGAAAGTAGTGCAGTTGCAACCCAATCTACTGAAATATTGCTGCATCAACATGAAAAAACAACACTGTTAATAGCAGAATTGCAAAGTAACCGTCCAAATTTTCAGGAAAAAAAAAAAAAAACTAACAGCGTGTTAATCTTAAAAGTTTCTAGAAAGTGTTAGTTGCAGCAGCATGGGAGAGCTTCCCTCTACTGTATCAGCCGGCAAATAAAAGAACTTAAAAATACTCATCAACCAAGTAAATAATAAACTGCCTACAAATCTTGAAAGAACAAAGAACAGAAGAACAATATTATTCACACGAAGGACAATACCAGATGGCCAAGATTGCAGCAATGATATGGATTAGATTTGTTTAGTAACTGCATAGCTACTATTTCTGGGCTGAAGAACATATGGTGCATTAAGTGCTACAACATCATTACAGAAATGAAGATGAGACATTTTTTTTTTTTAAATACAATGGAATGAAGAACTTATCTCATCAATCTCAGCTAAAAGAGTTCTCTCTAAGGTCCCACGAAGCCACGACCACAATACCTATCTATATAATAAGAACAAGAAATTAGATCCCTCCCTCCATCTAAGTAGGTAATTATCAAAAAGAAAAGACACATAAACACATGGGACATTAGTTGCCCATTACCGAATAATCTTCGGCATCCAGTCCTTCCAAGGTCATTTCTTTTTTGTGTCAATCCAAATATATTTTTTATCTTCTACGACAGGCCAAAATGGATAGGGCTAAACCGTTAAGTTCCCCCATTGTCGTAGGCTCAAAATTTGTCTCTTTCTAATGGTGACTCAACTCAATTGCCACTGGCTATCATATTCTTGTCGGGGCCCTCCATTATTTTAAACTTATTAGATCTAATCTCGCTCTCTTTGTCAGTCATGTCTATCAATTTATCATTGCCTCCCGAACAAGCCATTGAAATGCTTCTAAATGCTTTATAAGCTTCCTCAGAGGCACAGTCACACATGGTCTGCATATCAAACGTGGTTCGTCCATTTTTACTACCTTTCATTGATGCAGATTGGGCAGGTGATCACTATGATTGTCACTCTACTAATGATTACTCAATCTTTTTTAGGTCAAGTGTTGTCTCTTAGAGTGGTAAGAAATAGACAATGGTTGCTCACTTCACTCTAGTATTGAAGCAGAGTCCAGCTCTCATGCCCACATTGCTGCAAACTTAGCTTGGATGCACGTGTTGCTTAAAGATTTGGGTGTTTTATTCTTAAAACTCTACCATTGATCTGGTGTGATAACATCAATGCTCTTTCCTTGGCTGATACTCCTAATTATCATGTTCGCACCAAGGACATGGAAACTTGCCATTATATTCGCAAACCTGTTACTCATGGGATCATTGATGTCCGATTTGTTTCATCAGTTGACCAAGTGACTGATGTCTTTACGAAAGGGCTATCACCCGCACGATTCAATAACTCAAATGTCAGTCTATGACTTACATATCTTTAATCCGATCTACATAAATATATAGGACTAATTTGAATGACACGACATAAATCTGAAATTAAATGCGTACATGTCTCCATCATGTTTGCCTAATCTGAATGGCTGCCTTTAATTGGGGATTTCCAACACTCCTCCGCTACCGCCTTTCTATGTGATCTTGATGGGGGCAATCAATGTATTAGTGTAGAGAGGAGTTGTAACCCCCAAACCCTATATATAGGTTTTCGTAGACAACTCGCTTCCCATCATGTAGTCCAAACTTAATTAGGATCTAAATTCCCCTTAGCACAGGAAACTAACTCTATTAGGTTAGCGACTTTCCCTAAACACCAAATATATATATCCATAAGGAGACTTACCGATATAGGAGTTTTTAAGTAAGTTGGTCATCTGAAGTGGGGGACCCGCATCTTAAGCCCAATAATTCTAACATCAAAGTCCAATCTTAACATCACTAAAGTATCCCCTCAGCTTGAGAGGACTATGATCACATTCTTCCAAATGTCAATCCATTTCATGTGATACAACCTATTCAATCGATGAAATGTTAATTCAAAGTAAGAGGATATTTGTACTTAAATTAAGACAAGATCTGTATTTAAACCAAGATAAGATCTGTATTATTATCTAAGAAAACTTCCCCATCTTAGATAAACCCAAGCATGTAGATCTGGCAAGACGTATATCCATGTGAACTCTATACGAATGATGAATGCCTCTCTTTTCACACTGATAAAAGAGGGTTTTCCAAAAATCAGCTCCTCAAATCCTAATCACGAGTTTCTTTAACGGAAAATCTCAAAATCTTCAAATTCTGATTTCATCATTTCGAGCCGTCTTCTCTCCCATCAACCAATTTCTCATCATCAGCCCAATTAAAAACCTCAACCCCACCAATCTACAAATCCTCCTCCTTTTCCACAACACCGAATGAAAATCCTCAAAGAACAATGGATTTCCTTTCTTGGATTCTCAATTTCCTCCAAAAGAAAACAACACCAAAACGATAGTAAATCCACAAAAGATTCAGAAAGATTCGATTTTTAACATGGTCCGAGAAGAATTATGGCGAATAAAGCAAAATTCAATGACATGAACAAAACCCTAGAAGCATCCATATGAGGAGTAAAGAGGGGGGAAATCCAGAGAGAGAGAGAGAAAAAAAGGGGTACCCGCTAACGTGCGCTGGCGATGAGGCGCACTGTAGCTCCCATCGACAGAAGAATGAATGGAGGAGGGCACGGAGTTTTAAATGGGAAAGTGATCTCTATCTGTTTGCGCCCCGGCTGAGGCTCCCGCGTCCTTAATTAAAGCGTCGGAAACACGTGGCCTAATACCTACGAATTGGCACGCCAATTTTAGGATTTTTATCCATCTGCGCGCCGACCATGTGAGTTTTTTAGCATGTGTTGCGGTCCATCAATGAAATGGTCAAGATTCCATAGCTGTCCTACCATGTGATACCTTATGTCCATGTGATACCTTTTGTTTTGTTACATGGGCAACTTCCGAGCATGTCATGCTAACTTAGTCGATATGTTCGGTTAATTGAAGTACGGTAAGGTGAAGTATTAAATTAAATTAGGATGGGAGTGGATAAAATATAAGGTGTTATTATATTGTTTTATTTTTAGTTGTTTGGTATTGAATTTTTTTTACATTTTATATAAGAAGGTGGAGTTCTTTTGTCTTTTAGTAGAAAAAGGAGGTTATTTTTTTTTTTACTTTTTTTTAAAAATTTGGAGGAAATTTTAAAATTATCTACTTTTGATATGATCCATTGTCATTTCTTGTTTGGATTCACTTTACTTTACTTTAATTAATTAATTGCCAAACACGCAAGGGATAGCAATGGTGTGGGTCTGGTTTGGATTTTGGTAGATCTGAATGGATTGGTATTTTTATTGTACTATATCCAATCCAATTCGTAACGGGTTTGAAATCGTGATTGCTTCTAAAGCCCAGGCGAGTCGGGAGATTTGAATTCCTAGGGCCCGTGATGGGTAGTCCACTTAAAATCTAACCCAAGTCTTTATCACTGGTTATTAAGATTGGAAATTAATTTAGGAAAATTTTCAACTAAGGCCTTAAGTTTTTATCTTATTTAAAAAAAGAACATAAGTTTTAAAACTTTTCAAATTAGTCCTTAAGTTTTTAGCAAGTTTTCAATTAAGGACATTTGGCCATTTAATGGTATTTTTTATGACTTTTTCCCTCAATTTTTTAAAATACCAAAAGTACCCTTTATTTAAAGTAATGACATGGTTCCGCAGCTGCCACATTCACCCGATCATCATAGAAATGCAAGTTGTCCTCAATCACTTTGTTTGAGGATGCCGGTGAAGAAAATGAAAAGAATATATAGGAAGTGAATGTGGGTTTTATTTTAATGAATGCTAATTTGGATAATTTAAGATTTTTTTAGGGAAAAAGTAATAAAAAAAATAGCTTTAAATGGACGGATGTCCTTAATTGAAAACTTTTTGAAAAACTGAGGGACTTGTTTGAAAAGTTTTAAAACTTAAATTCTTTTATGAAATAAGACAAAGAGTCAAGGTCTTATTTGAAAATTTTTCATTAATTTAAGATTTATTTCGAATGCTCAGTTCGTAAGACACCTCTTTTCTAGGGAAAGGACCAAGTATTAATCTTTGATTGTATTGTACACGGTGAGGGACTTAATTGAGTGTAGAATGGGTGTGTGAGTATTGACATGATGTAAATCATTATCGAAGAAGCTGCAAATTATGATTACTGAGGTGGGAGGAGAGCTTCATGATGCCTATATTTGGATATTATTTGATTGAACCTAAAAAAATCAACATTTTGAAAGAAAAAAAAAAAAACAAATAGTTGAGAACATGAAATGATTGAACCATTAATTAAGATTTAAATAGGAGAGCAGAGATAGAGCCCTTTACAAGATATATATAGCAATGTACGATTCCTGTGCTTTCAAGACACATTATGACAATAACAATTAATCTCTTATTAAAGAAGAGAGTGTAGTAATATCTATATAAATGCGTTTAGGAAAGGGCAGTATATATATAGAGTTATTACTCACCAAGAAATCCACTACTTGAGTAGTTTCCACTCTCAGAGGACACAAAGTTGGCACCTAACTTGTCTTTTTCCAAATGACCCAGGAGAAAGCATCAATGAGGTTGGCTGAATATCCTTTTCTTACATGAGGTTCCTAAACTTCTCACATTATCAATAAAAATTGAAAGTCTGTCATTCTGTTTCCAGCTTAAGTCACCAAATTATTGACCCCTTCAAAACAAAAATTCACATAATCAAACAGTTTTTGAAAATGAAAGAATAAGCAAAACCGATTGTGGATGTGACTTGCTAATAATTTTAGGTAGTATTGTTACAATGGGCCCAATTTGGGTTTCTATTCTAAGAGTCCTTAAATATGTACGTCAGTAACGTCACAATCAAAGCTTATTTATGTCAGAATTAATGTTACATCATATCGAATATATATTTAATCTATCTAAATAAATATATAGGATTGATTTGAATAACACAACGAAATTAAACACATACATGACACCATTGCATTCGTATGATCTCTATTGCTATATTTAATTGCAGATTTACCACCATCTTTGTGTAGAGACGTGACGTCACGCAACCCCTAAATCATATATGTATATATATATATATATATATGAAAGTTTTTCCTAAACAACTCTATTTCAATCATAAAGTCTTAATTTAATTAGGATTTATATATATTTGAAAACTCTATTAAATATTAGCAACTTTCCCTAAACACCAAATATAGAGTCTGGATCCCCTGTTTCGCTATAATAGGAAGATACTGTTTCGTTCTATCAAATCATGTTAACTGTATAAAATCTTTTCTTTTTTATTATTTTTAATTATAAGAAAGTTCATTAGTTCGCATGAAATTTTATATGGTTGGCATGATTTGATAAGACGAAACAGTATCTCTCCATTTTAGCGAAACAGCTACGGAAAGTCCGAAAAAAATATATTATCATACACCGACTTGCCAATATAAGAGTTATTAAGTAAGTTCGTCCACTAAGGTGGATACACTTAGGGCAGGTTTGGTAAACGTCCTCGGAGAGGATTTCTGACGTTTTTCCGCGATTCCGTGGAAAACCCACGTTTGGATCAGCATAGAAAAGTGCATGGAAGAAGAGAGAAATCTTAGTTTGCAAATATTTTGAAAGTCAGACCAGGCCCCCAAGGATCAGAGGAATCCACTTCAGCATGGAATTGCGGAGCTACAGTGATCTGGACGTTAATATAGGGGAGACCGGTTTTTGCGTTTTTTTGGTTTTTATGGGCCCCACAATCAAGATCTGAACCGGTAAAAGTGTTCACAAGGTCCAAAACGGCTACCATACCAAAACTCAGCCGTTGATTCCATCTATAACTTGAGATATTTACAAAACCATTCTGACTGTTTATATGCCCCCACAGTAAAAAAAACGGGATTATTTGGCAGACTGTTTTTTTCATTTTTTTGATTTTTGTGGGCCTTGTAATCATCATCTGAACCGTGAATGATTTAGAGGAGACCAAATACAACAAAGGGCCCAACTTTCAACCGTAGATATATCATCTATTTTGAGATATTTATAAAAACGTCCATACTCTAAAATATTAATTTTTTAATTTATGTGGCCCCCTTTGCACGATGTGAATGGTTCAGAATATCTGAAGGGCCAAAACTGCTTGTGGGGTGAAAGATCAGCCCTTGATATTTCATGGATTATGAGAAATTGACTAAAAACTAATGATTGTTGGACCACACAATGCATAGACTCCATGATTCTTCTCTACTGCCAAACGTGGACCTATTTTTAGGAAATCCTCTATGAGGATGGCTTGATTCCAACAGATCAAAGAAAACCTCTAACCAAGGGATTCTTGTCAATTTGCCAAACGTGCCCTTAAATAATCATAACATTCCGTTGATGCACCCGCACCAAATAAAAAAAAAGTAAACCCTTTCTCTCTTACCAGTCAGCGGCTGATAGTGATAATGACATGCACACGTATGTGCGCGTAAAAGCATAAATACGTATTCTTCTTCCTCTTCCACGCGCCATTTGTAAGTCTAAGTATCTAACCAGGACTCGGAAATCAGAACCCGGCCGAGTCAGACCTGTCTCTGACTCGGCAACTATCAATCTTTCTATCTCTTTCTCTCTATATATCATCGGCCAATCTATCGGTCTCTTGCTCCTCTCTTTTGCAGATCTCCTTGGCAAAATCTCTAAAACCCAACATGGGTTTTTCTCTGTTTGAGGTGAATCCATCGCTACAATCTCTTTTTATGTTTCTCTTCTTCTTAAAAATCCGTTTTTTTGTTTTTTTCAGTTCGTGATTGTGGTTTTAGTGGTGTTTTTATTAGGGTTTCACCAAATCTCTTGCGATGACGGTACTTTCTGAAATTGGAGACAAGACGTTCTTCGCAGCTGCTGTAAGCCCACGATTTCTCTCACTTTTTTAACGTTTAGATTCATATGTTTTCATCATGTCTTCATGTTGTTGTTGTTGTTTTTTAAATTACTGTGAGTAGTGTTGGTGTAGTATTTGTTGTTGTTGTTGTTGTTTTTTAAATTACTGTGAGTAGTGTTGGTGTAGTATTGGTGTTGGATTAGATTAGATTATGGGTATTAGTTAAGAGATGCTATGAAACTACCAAACCGGCCAAAAATTGAATGGGAAGATTTTTTGATATAAAAAATTATTTTTTGAGTGCTTATATTACTATTGGTGTCAATTTGGATCTTTGGGATTCAGGGTGTAATGAATGACTTTGGTTAACTGTAATTGGCAATGACAGAGAGCAAAAAACTGTGTGAGTTATGGGTAATTTGGATTACGAATTGCATGAATCATTCGTTTGCATATAAATTGAGTTACCTGCACTTGATTTATAAAATTCAGATGTGTCAAATTAGACAAGCATGCCCAAAATATGAATTCATGAATCACTTGGCTTTGGATTGTTTTTCTGTCTTGAGTTTGTGAGTAGGCTTATTCTTCTTTTGAAGTGGGTGGTGGATATTTGGTGGAACAAGTGCTGAATCCTGCAATAGCTCCCCCTGAATATGTTCCGCTTTCCACGCTTTCTTCCGTTTTTTTTTTTTTTTTTTTGTTTTTGGTATCTTTCTTTACATGTTCAGAATATGACCCTTTATGTATGCTTGTGTTTTAGGGAGGATTACAATATGCGCCCTAGAAGCTGTGTTGCACCTCATGTTTTCTTTTTTGTTTCTTTATTCTGTGGCCACAGCTCTATATGTTACCACTGCAGAAACTAAAATTTAAGATTTTGAAAGAAGGAATAAGGAGCAAATAATTCCCTGCTTCATCTTAACCAAGAAAAAAAAATTGATGAACCATGCAGTTTTCCTTTTTTCTTTTTTTTTTCCCCCCTTTTTTGGCCTTAGTTAAATTAGTAATTAGGCAACTTAATTAGATCATTAATCAGGAAGCTTCCTATTAGCTTTACACATCTCTTGTCAGTTGCCACACTCCCCCCAGATTCCCATTGTTCTTTCCTGGGTTTCAGACTCTACAAGAGCCACAAGCTAAAAGAGGGGGTCACAGGTGGGGAAGCAAGGTCTGTCTTATGTGTGCTGACTGCAGATTCAGACAAGTCCTTGGCTGTTGTGGGCTTTTAACTTTGCCCTACATTAACAAAACCTTGCTGTTTTCTCAAAGTTATTATGCACATAACATTCAGTATTGTATTAATAAGTCTGGTTATTAGTGCAAAGCTACCACCTATGCTTACAAGCTTATCATTTATACTTTCTCCATCTTTATGATGCTCATATATATTTATGGTTTAGATCTTTGAAAGGGGATCCCACATGCATGGATTTACATTGAGTTTCTTGACCTTATCGATAGAGTTAGCTTTTTATTATCACTCCCCTACACACACACATTCATATTCTTCTTTTAAACAATTATATATAGATAATATATATATATATATAGGAGAAGTTTCAAGTGCATCTATCCCTCACCGTAGGGTGAGGGACACTTCCATAAATGAGGATTTTCAAGTACAAAAGTGAGTTTTCAAGTACATAGGGTGAGGTACACTCCCTTGTCTTCATGTGCAAAAAGGGAAAATGCCCCTCACCCTATGGTGAGGGATAGATGCACTTGAAACTCCCCTATATATATATATATATATATATTTTAACAAGGCTTCTCGGACACCCTATTTCAGTGTTCTCATCAGCATCAAAACTAATATTGCTAATAATTTTTGTGATGGCTTTGTAGGACATGTGTTTCCTTGTACTGACAAAAAAGTTTTTCCTTATATGTTATTCTGTCAGTTTGGTGAGTAAAGAAAATTAGCAGAATTGACAGGCAGTGCAAATTGCATACTTCTAAACACAATATTTGTACTTTGGGATGGGTCTAGAGTCTTCTTGTCTTAATGACCATGAAATATTTGGATTGGTTTTTCCAAGTCATTATTTCCTAGAAATGTCATTTAAACCATATAAAAAGACCAAACATGTTATCTGACACTGAGATGTATTTCTTTAGATCTTGGCAATGCGTCATCCACGGAGGCTTGTCCTGTCAGGCTGCTTGGGGGCTTTGATCGTAAGTGTTCTTCCCATGTCGTTCTGGGTGGATTTTTACTTGTTCTGTTAATCTAAACTTTGATTTTTTTTTTTCACAACATTTTTCCTTGAAAATATGTAGGTGATGACTGTTCTCTCTGTTCTTGTTGGCTGGGCTGCGCCGAATCTGGTGAGCAGTTCTTTTTCTTTCTTTTTTTTCCGCTGTACCAGTGATTTGGTGGTGTCTATCCATTCTCAAGCAAAACAATTCAGCACTGTCTTTTTTGAATTGGTTGTTTCTTGTTAACTTTGCCACTGTTTACTTCAGTATTGGATTTATTTATTTATTTATTTCTGTGGTAAGAGAGTTTCATTATTGGATTGAAGATGCATTGCACTGCTGATAATGGATTTAACAGCGAGATGAAGAATTGGATAGTCTATTCATATTTCATGTTTCTCTCAAAAGGGTAAAAAAGTTCTTAGTTCTAATCATGTTTTTAGGTAAAAGGATATGAATCTTAGTAGCACAAAGTGAAAACTAGAAGGGGTTTCTGTTTTGGTATTGGTGGTCCAGCAGCTGTCAAAATATGAAAAGCTCTCGAAAAATGATGTTTTAATTATTTAATATATCATACATGCAATTATATTTTTTAAAAATTGGAAAACAAATCAGTTCAATATTATTCTACTTTGAAATTTTGGGATGTAGTTTAGTTTTGGTGAATGAAGTTTAATATTAATAATCTATCCATGTTTTCATTTTACATATTGTTATATATGTAGTTAACTTATTACTAGTACATATGACTCAATAGAATCAATTATGATCTTAAATGCTCAATAAAGCAGAAAAAAGGGAAAAAACAGAAAAGATTTGCTGCTTATGTGACTGGAGATAAAATTTGTTTTTCAACAGGATTAATGTCTTATGTTCTCTCTCTCGCTCTCTCTCTCTCTCTCAACACTGAAATGTGATAAAAAATGACAGATTCCTCGCAAGTGGACTCATCACATGACTACCTTGTTGTTCTTTGGATTTGGGATTTGGTCTTTATGGGAAGGATTCACAGAGGAAGGGTATGCCTTCTTTTAATATTTCATTTCTTACTTTGTTTTTGCTCATGCGGGCATGTTTTGCCCATAATTCCAAAAAAAAATTTAAAATTTATTGATCTATTTTTAAGCTTCTGTGCCTCTATGACAAGTAATTCTGCTTTTTCCAACAGGGATTCTGAAGAGTTGGCTGAAGTAGAAGCTAAATTGGTCAGTGATTTTTCTTTTAGAGTTTTACGATCTAAATGTTCTTTTTGTATTTGCCTGACATTTGTTTTTTGGCATTTGTCAAATGACTAGAATGCTGATTTTAAGCCTAGTACAGCTGCAACTAAGACAGTTTCCAAGGTGAGATCAAGAATATAATAATCCTTTTTTTTCTTCTCAATTTCATTACATTCTCTTTGAGCCCTGAAACAATGTTGGACTTGGTTTACTTTTGACTCATTAAGTAACAAGTTAGTAATTACAATTCTAAGTGAAAACACCTTTTGTTTTTAAAAAATGTTTGGTATCCTTTGTATAAGTGTACTCTCATGCTTTATTGCTAATAGTAATTACCAATCTGCCAAAAAAAAAAAAAAAAAAAAAAAAAAAAAAAAAAGAGAGGTATGCTTGACAACATGCTAGCATCTTTTGTTCACTATCAGCATACCAATTCATTATAAATCATGAAGTCATGCCTGCTATTTTGATTGATTTTGAAATTTGTTTGACTACATGTCCATAGCATCTGGATTAGACAATGATGGGTCATCCATGTTAACTTGCTTCTTGTACCAAGTCACTTATTTACTTATTACTGTGACCAATTGCTGTTGTCTTGCATGGTCATTGCATATTACATTGGTAATAAAACTAGAAAAAAAAAAATATTAAGAAGTGCTAGTATCTTCATAGCTATTGGTGGTAAAACAGAGAAGACAATCTAATTTTAACACTTTTGGTGGTAAATGGTTTTTTATTCTCTCCCCTATGAAATAAATTCTGCAACATGAGGGAAAAATTGGTGGTTTTCACATGGTCTTCTACTTTTCACCCCTCTGCACCCTATCCACTTTCATATGAAATGTCAAATGTCTCCTTAGGTATTCCTTTACACAATCTACAACTAATTAAAATATGAATCATCATTCAGCAATAACGAAAGCAATGGATTCATTGAAGGGTTTGTGTCCGTGGTTTCTTTGTTGTAGGTAGAGATCTCTTCTGAAAGGTATGGTTAAGCTAAACTGATTTATACTGGAAATCCAGGCCTGACATGTATTGGCGGGCTGATCCAAGATGCTTTGGGGATAATTAGTTCCATCTTTTTGGATTTTGTCTAAATAGTATCCAGTTAATGTTTTTTTTTTTTTTTTTTTTAATCAACTTCATGAGACTGTAAAGCAGTTTCTCTCCTTTAAATATTGTAGAGGACTCAGCTTGTTCCATTAATTGGGCAAAGGGGCTGTTCCAGCATTCCTGGAGGTTAGCCCGTTTTTTTTCTTTTGAGAGGTGAGGTTAGCCAATCTTGTGGAGGAGATTTGATACATATTGGTATATACTCTGACCTCTTTTCCAGCTGAATTTATCCATGTCAGGAGAGGTGCTGATAGTGAGGCCACACACACACACACACACACTGCGATTAAATTGCAGTCAAGTCATTATTTGAGCTGCCCAAGTTGTATTGGTCTGATACTTACCGAGTTGGTGTGTCATATCTTGTATGTGACTCCCTGAGTTGGTAGGCAATAGGCATATTGAGTGAGTCATATGGTTTCCATGGGTGACTAAGTTTTGGCCAGCTGCCAACATTGTGAATGATTGTGAGAGTTGTCTATGAAGTGGAGCTAAAGAAAGACTGTTCAATGCATTAGTCGGGGTTGTTCCTACCTTGATGTCTTATACAATACAATGCATGATGGGTCCTCTGGAGATCTCGTTTGTCATAGGTGGAAGGTGTTCTTTCTGGGTATTGTAAAACATCTGGATCAAGAAGTCTTCTATTACATCCATATCATTATCCTGAAAGTGACCATGTTGAGAAGCTTGATGATACGACATTGATTTTGTGTTGAAAAGAAGAATTGAGTTAACCTCATTTGTTACAATTATTGGAACTATAGCCGGTAAGAGAAGAAGGATCCGGGTTCTACCTGGACAAAACCACAATTAAGAGTAACCTTAGATCTCCATGTTATTTTTTCTTCACTGTAACACAAGAGAGAATGGACCAAGTACCAGCTATTGTACTTCATTGAAAACTGAACTTGATCATACCATATGTAGTTTGACCTTCTAATTTCTTGTCAATCTGCCTTGGAAATTATTGTCCTCTTATTAACATAGGCCATTGAGAAAGAGTCTCAGAGAACCTTCTCTCTCTCTCTCTCTCTCTCTCTCTCTCTCTCTCCACATGTTATTTACCTGAGGTATTGGCTGTGTAGAAATAAGTAACAACCATTACTCTTCCTGCATCTCTTTTGACCTACACATGTTATTTGGCTGAGGTATGACTCTGTAGAAATCACCATTAATCTTCCATGCAAGAAGAGTCTTAGAAGTCATGATTTTGCATAGGTTGCCTCCACTTTGCCACTAGGACAAACTTGGGTTCATTTATACTCGAGAACATTGAAAATAACATGATGTTCTTAACTTATCTGATCTTGATAAATTCTGCACAGGCTGATGATGATTTGAAAAAACAGAGAAGACCCTTTCTCACCCAATTCTTCTCACCCATCTTTCTTAAGGTACTACTTCAACTAGAGCTGTTGATTTAAAAGCAACCTCAGGAAACTCCCTGTCTCTTTTGCTACTTCCAACACGACCCTTCCACTTATCTAAGAGCTTATTCATTTCTGCAGGCATTCTCTATAACATTCTTTGGGGAATGGGGTGACAAGAGCCAGGTAGGCAGCAGGTAGTTCATACATTTTCTGTTCTCTTTATTTTTCATAATTTGAAGCCAACATACCTTCCTGAATTTCAGATAGCTACAATTGGTTTGGCCGCAGATCAAAACCCATATGGTGTTGTTCTTGGTGGAATCATGTATGTCTGAATGTGCTCAATTTATTGTTTTTGTGTTTTTAGGATTGGTGAACAGAATATATTAGATGATGAAATTTTTTCAATTTTATTTTTCAAAAACGATTCTACATTCGTATGTTTTTGGTGTCAAAACCAATGGCTTTGTTTTTTCATCATCATTCATAATTATTAGTCTTTTCTCCCCTCCCCACCTTTGGCAGAGGACATGCATTGTGCACCACTGCAGCTGTACTTGGTGGAAAGAGCTTGGCATCCCAAATATCTGAGAAAATGGTACCATATGACTTGGCACTGTTGCTCTTCCTTTTCTAATTCTACAATACACTTCAATCTTTAATTTTGTATAAGTTGGGTACAATCTCAGATTTTTTTTTTAATACGTGAGGCCTAGGTTTCAGATATTCAAAACTTTGATATGATGAGCCCACCCATTAGCCTGTGCAGAATTATCTCCAAGTTTGGAGAATCTTTAGCCTGCAAATGGCAACTAGAAACTAGGTGGCTAATAAACTGCAGCTACAAATCTACATTGAACAGATAAAAGGCTAAAGAATGGATGGCTAACATCCATCCTAATATCTGTAAAATTTTCTTTGTAGAGGCCAGCCTTGATTGCACTGTGCATCCTAACTCACTTCCCACAGCTTATTTTCTTGAACCATTTTGTGAACATAAGCTTAAATATTGATGCAGGTGGCGCTCTCTGGTGGAATCCTTTTCTTAGTGTTTGGTGTGCAGTCCTTCCTTTCAGCAGTGGAAGAATCGTGATCTCTGATTACTTGAGGCGGCCACTCATAGTCAACTTCATTCACCATATCAAAGCACAATGTGCAACCTCCTTCTCTTGGCCTCTTTTACTAACATTGCCACTGCCAAAGCTGGCGAGTGCATTGAACCCGAACAAAGAAGTTCACAAGAGGTGGTCAGTTTATGGTCCATGTGACTGATTGTTTAGATATTTTGGGGCAAATATTCTTCTTCTCTAGTCTGTTACTCTATTTATCAAATATTCACCGAAGTCTTGTCCCAACTACACGCTCTTTTTCTCAATAAGAAAAGAAAATGGAAAATGCCTACACTGTTGCTTCGTTTTGCTCTGCTCTTGCTTTCCTCCTTATTGTTATCCGTTCAGACTTTGCCATGGCCCAGCCTGGGTGGAGCCTGCTTTGTGCTGTCATCTTTAGCTATAAGTTTTTTGTATGATTATAACTAAATGAGTATGGACTACATAATCTTAAAGGCCATATTAATGGCCCAGCACATTTGATACTAGTCCGAGCTTAGCATCCCATTTTCTACTCAAGAGCACATCTGACCTGCCTATAAAGGAAATGTCTGAATAAGCTATTGGCTCTTGGCCTGTGATGCACATGGGCCAACCTACAACCATTCCTGGGTCTTGTCTCTTCGTCTCGTGGGATGGGATACAAAGCATGATTCAGTCCCGCTGGTGAAGGCTTACAGCTTCTTGATCAGCAGTTGAGAGAGGATTGTCTGGTTGGATTGGAAATGCTTGTCTATGCTGTGGGTAATTTCCTATAGCTTCAATGCATTACTGAATTACTGATAGAAGTAGAGTTTGCTAATGATGACTGCAAAACTTGCTACTCCATTCCTTGAACATACTAACGAGTTTTAGAGGATAGTTTTTCATTTCTTGTTTATCCCAATGCACTTGTCTGAGTCTCTAATAGCAGGCTGCATTTGTAGGTGATGATATCAATAGCATAATCCCATGTCTCCATGATGCATCGAGAGTTCTATTTTTCCACTCAATCTTATTTAGAACCACTTGAATATTCTAGATGAAGGAAAGAAAAAAAAAAAGAAAACACTAAATACAGCTTAAGTTTAGAGCTAGAAGTTTTGGTTTTTCACTTATAACCTTGTAAAAATTGCTCTCGTCTTTTTTTTTTTTAGCATTTGATTGTTACAATTTTGAGATAATATTATAAATAAATTAATTCACTGGTGCTTGGTCAAAAAGAGATAGGCCTCCTCCCTCAGCTTGCTTTCTTAATGAAGGACACAGGGTTGGTTCCCCTGATGCAGTCAGGCATAAGGAGATTCCGACTTAATACAACTTAGCAATGGATCCATGGTAAAACCAATTACACTATATTAAAGTCAAAGGGTTTTGGCTTTACTTTTGACTTTCTGTTATGATTTTGAACGTAAGTGTTTTTTCAAATCTTTTCGATTTTCTCCCCACCTATCTCGTGCAAACTACCTATCTTATCTCTTTATCAAAACCACCTGCGTGTACTCCCCACTTTTCAAAGTTCCACTTCTCTTTTTCTCTGCAATACGTTCCTTTCTATTCAAAATCTGTCATTCCTTTCTTCTCCAATTCTTCTCTTTTGTTTCCATTCCATTAGCTCTTAGATTATATAAACATAAACTCTCATAATCGTTTTACCTTTTGCTTTCTTTCTAAAATTTATGAATATTTTTTAATGCATGAATACTTAAGTTGCAATGTTGGCCATATCTATCCTGAGCAATGGTTATTATGCTAGTTCATTCATTATACATATAGAAAGAAATAATCTTGTATCCAAGTAAGAAATGATTATTTCCTGATGACCTAATTGTAGTCATCATGTCTCCACAACTTCCTCATATTGCATGTTGTCTAAAGAACATGATTTGTCCCAAGTTTTGCTCTGATCAGAGTGATATACAAATCAAAGTAATAGATATGAAGCACATAATTCACTCCATTAGCTACAACATGCAAGTAATTGGTCATAGCACTTATAGTTGTGAGTAGAGTGAAATTTAAGAAGGGTGGGTTCACATATTGGTTAAATGAGGGAGTGACTAAATGAATTCCTAATCACACTAAAGTCCATCATGTAAGTGGATGGATCATCAAATAGTGGGCCCCATATACATGTGTAGTGTTGTAACTAAAAAATACTTATACCGCAAGTGCACGACTTTGTCTATAAAAGGGATACTAGCAAGTATGGGTCGAACCCATAAGGAACCAAATAAAAGAACTCTTAAATACAGGATCTAGCTAATAAACTAGCATTCAAACATATTTTTTATTTGGTTTTAGAATAAAATGAAATAACTAAATAAAAAGTGAGCAAATCAAATAAGGAAGTATCTGGAATCCACTAAGTTCCAACCAATCTATTTATAAAATAATTCTAACTTGTCCCAATCAATACTCAAATAAAAAAAAAGTCAATGTTTTGTTTCGAAAGATCTATCTTTTATAAAAACCTAAGACTTCCTTCACTTCAAAAAGGATAAAAACTTAAACACTATTTATAAAAAATAAGCATAAACCATGAAAAGAATCTAATCCTAAGCATGGCCTATCAAATCTAAGAATAAGTAGTCAAAGTTTTTTATTTTAAAATTTTAAATGTTGAAGTTTGCCTACGGCATGAAGGCAAATCTATTAAAATCAGAAAGTACACATTAAATGAAAAACAAGCAGGGAATCATTTGTAAATAGAAAGAATCTACCTAGCTTTTAAAAGAATCTACCTAGCTTTTTTCGTAGCTCTAATCAAGGAGTTCAACTGGCCATTGTAAGGAAAACAACCCTAATCTTTATTAAAACCATCATCTTTACAGAATCTCCTTTACACACTCTCCCTCGCAAGAAAATTACCCCCGATATGGCCCTAGTCATACCACCGAAAATAAATATGAAGATCGGGAGGAAGAAGAAAAGAGGATAGGAGAAGGGGCTGGCTGGACGTCCAACGTTCCTATTTATAGTTTTTGAATGGGCGAGTTTAAGTTTGGAAATGATTCTATCTTGGGGTCCAAGTTGGGATAGAATTTATGCATGAAAATCTTGGAGTTCTTAGTTTGATCTGCTTACCTTCAATGTACTCCTTGATTTTAAATCAGATTTGTTGCAACTTGGGACACATTGAATATATCGAACTAAATCGTGTGTTGGGCACTCATCCAATAAACATAATTTATGCAATGCTTGAATTCGGTCCGTGTGTTCAGAAACAATAAATTTTCCTTGCGTGAAGCTAAGAAAGAAACTGCTCAAAAGATATTGCCTTCTTAAAATACCAAGCACCATATTTTTGCTCATATAAAATCCTTTAAATTTTATTGGATGATCCAAAGATTTTCATCTGTATTTTGATGCAAGGAGAATACAATAACTTAGTGCTCTTGCAAGAATAATGGATCTGCTATACAGATCTTATTGACAGAAGCATGCAAGTGAAGACAGATCAAAAGTTCAAATGGCCAAGATGTCACCTTCTAGAAATCAACGGCTGCGATTGATCAAGCAGAAAAAAAATATTTTTTGGGGGGCTTGGCTCTAGAGGTGGCAAACGGGTCGGGTTGTGCTAGATGGGTCGGATTCGTTTATTAAACGGGTTATACAAGTCTAACCTTAAATGGGTCAGAAACCCCTAACCCGCACCCACCACGGGTCGACCTGACCCACTTAAACCCGCATAACCATTGCGGGTTATACAGATCAGGTCGACCCGCATAACCCACATCCATCTAGTGAATCAATCGACTCAGCCATGGTTCCCTGTTTGACCAAAACTGAACTTTTAAGCTCAAATTTAGTCTAATCTCATTTCAATAATCATTTGATGCGCATTATCTTGCTTTCCATTAATAAAAAGGGTGGGGTTGAATTGGTTAAGCCGTTAAGGTCCTATTCATTCTTTATTAGCCTATACATTAAAACAATCAAATTCAATTTATGCTTAAATAAGTGGGTTCTGCGGGTCAACCCTAATCCGACCCGCTTAATTGCGGGTCATGAATACTTGACTTGTGACCGACCCGCCTATCAAATAGGTCGGGTGAAGAGGGTAGTACGCGAGTTAGGTCGGTTTGGCTGGTCGGGTCATATTTTGCCACCTCGGCTTGGCTCCCTGTTGGCTGGGCCGAGTTTTCTCTGACTCTACTTTTTTTTTTTTCACTGCATGTTGTTGGGTCCGATGGACCTGAACTTAAGCCCAGAAGATGAGACAATTGGTGGTAGGCCTGTCAATGGGACGCGTTGAAACGGGTAAAAAGCCCGGCCCGGCCCGTCCTAAGCCTGAAATTACAGGGCTTTTAAAAAATTTTGAGCCCAGTGGAGTGGGCTTGGACAATACATTTTAAAGCCCGACCAAAATGAGACTGAGGCTTGGCAGAAACAACCCAGCCCGTTCAAGCCCGGCCCTACCCACTGCAAAGTCATTTAATGATAATTACTTATATATTACAATGGTGGAAATAAAATTCAATTAAGTATCATATTTTATCTCGAATGGCTTATGATATTTTAACCTGACTTATATATGATACTCATTCTCATTCATTTTTATTGATTTTTAGATTTTCTATTTTTTGTAACGCCCCACCCATACCCATGCATGATATTGTCCGCTTTTGCCCACGAGCCTTAAGGTTTTGTTTCTGATGGGCATCAACCCTGTGCAGTAACCTGCCAGTCTCAGTCTGGCCCGCCCACATGGAGACTCGCCCACTTACACCAGACCACAGCAAGGGACCCACACTCGAACTAGTCAAGAGTCGGCTCTGATATCATTTCTAACGCCCCACCCATACCCATGCATGATATTGTCTGCTTTGGCCCACGGGCCTCAAGGTTTTGTTTCTGATGGGCCACAACACATCAAAAGGCCTCATGCAAGGTAAGGGTGTAAGCTCTACATATAACCCTATCCACTTTCCTCTCTATAGTCGATGTGGGACTCCAGGGTGTCATACTTTCAGCGGGAAAAAAAAGAAAGAAAGGTTTTAACCGTTCCTACATTACTTGACCCATATAGCATATATGATATTCATTCATTTCTATTGATTTTCTACTGTCACCGGAAAAAAAAAAAAAAAAAAAGAAGTTTTTAACTCCGTCATGTTGCTTGTTGCATTGCATTGCCGGTCCCAAACCCGGAAAAAAGGAGGAGGGTTTAAAGTCCGGTTCACACTGGGTGTCTGGTGACCGTAGGAATAATCAGAGAATGTTTTGCTTATGTCCAGGATCAGGTAAGCCCAGGCCCGGCCATGTCCCAGCCCGGGCCCGTACGGGACGAGATTTGATGTAGGCCGGTTCAATTTAGGGCGAGGATTAGACAACACCTGGCAGGTCCGTCCTATTTTCGAAATGAGATTGGACAACCCAAGCCCAGACCCGGCCCATCCCATTGACAGGCCCAGTTGGTGGGACACATGTGGCACAGAAAGAACCTCGTTTTAGGTTCTGTTTTGAATCCATTGCATGAAAAGGAAGAAAAGCCGGTCAATACAACTCACATGAAAAACATAAAATCCTTTCAATTTGGACTTGTTTTTATTGATCCTCGGTAAAAAGCTAAGGTCACGAGATTTAAACCCATAATTTTTATTTATTTAAAAAAACAAACTTGACCAATACACCACACAATACTTATATTTAATTATTTATTAAAAAAAATTAAAATTGATTAGATGGAGTGGGGACCGAGCCACATCAGTTATGCCTGTGCTTAGTACGTGTTATTATGCTAACCTCATATTGATCATAAAAACTATAAATACCATAAAAAGAAACTCGCTCCAATTAGCGTGAGAACCAACATTGAATTGATTACATCTAAATTATATGATTTAACTTCAACGAATGAAAGTTTATACTTTCACATGTGATCAATCTAATGGTATGATGCAATCCTATTTGAGCGTATTTTGAAGAAGTGCTAATTCATGAATTTTATCATATCCAGTAATGATTTTAAAGTTGGCAATATGGTCCTACTTTTAAAATCGGTGAAAAAACATCATTTTTTTACCACTAAGTGAAAAATAGTCAATTCCAACGGGTAGCTCATTTGGCTTAGGACCACGGTTTGCTTCCGATATTAAGGGTTCAAAACTACACTAGCACAGTGGGCCAGAGGGGCTTATTAAAACAAATTTGCAAAGTAGCCTATTAAGGTCTTCTTGTTCTTTCTATGTTGTCGGTACAAAACGTACGTTTGGACGATTATGTGTTATGAGCTCTTGTAACCGAATTCTCAACTGTATTTCAAATCCCTCAACTGTTACCTCATGGAACTCCAACATCAGAGCATATGTCTACAACGGTTGCAGTCAGAAAGCCCTTCTTCTCTTCCGCCAAATGAAGCAGTCTGGCATCCAACCAAACAATCTCACCTTCCCCTTCGTAGCAAAAGCTTGCGCACAGCTCTCAAATCTTCGAAGTTCCGAAATCATTCACACCCATGTCCTAAAATCCCCCTTTTCATCAGATATCTTTGTGCAGACAGCAATGATAGATATGTACATCAAATGCTATAGGTTGGACAGTGCATACTTGCTATTTGAAAGAATGCCCGAAAGAGATGTTGCATCTTGGAATGTGATGATCATGGGATTTTCGCAATTTGGTCTTGTTGACAAAGCCTTCAAACTTTTTCATCAAATGAGATTGTCAGAGCTTAAGCCCGATTCAATCACGATTATAAGCTTGACTCAGTTGGGTGGTGTTGTGAAGAAGTTAGATGTGATAAAGGTTGTTCACTGCTTGGGAATTCGAGCTGGAATTGAAGCTAGTGTTTCGGTTCCCAACACTTGGATCACTGCTTATGCTAAGTGCGGGGATTTGGATTCGGCTGAGTCGGTGTTTCATAGAGTTTCCATGAAAACGGTTGTATCATGGAATTCTATGATTGCTGGTTACGCCTATCAGGAGAGGTTTGTTGAGATCATTGATTGTTTCCTTCAGATGTGTCGTGATGGAATTAGACCAGAAGTGAGCACCATTCTTAGCTTATTGTCCTCATGTGCTCACTCCAAAGCGCTTTTACAAGGGAAGCTATTCCATTCTCGCAGTATTAGAGAAGGGTTTGATTCAAATGTTTTAGTTATAAACACTCTGATTGCTATGTATTCTAAATGTGGGGAACTTGTGTCGGCACGACTTTTGTTCAATACAATGCCAAAGAGAACTTGTGTTTCGTGGACTGCGATGATTGATGGGTATGCTCAGGTTGGGGATGTTGATGAGGCTATGAATTTGTTTTATACCATGACAGCAGCTGATGAGAAGCCTGATGCAATTACTATGGTTGCCATGCTGTCTGCCTGTAGCCAAACAGGTTCTCTTGAGCTCGGGCAATGGATGGATAAGTATGCGTGTGACAGCAGGTTGGTGGATAATGTAATGGTATGTAATGCGTTAGTAGACATGTATGCTAAATGTGGTTGTATTGATGGTGCTCGTAGAACTTTTGACCTCATGCATGAAAGAACGGTAGTTTCTTGGACAACCATGATTGGGGGTTATGCAATGAACGGGGAGTTCATAGAAGCTTTGACTCTTTTCTCTCAAATGATAGAGTTGGGTTTTAGACCAAATCATTTAACTTTTTTGGCCATTCTTCAAGCATGCACCCATGCTGGTTTCCTTGAGAAGGGTTGGGAGTATTTCAACTTGATGACTAGTGTGTATCAGATAAGGCCGACACTAGAGCACTGTGCTTGTATGGCAGATCTTCTTGGGCGGAAAGGGAAACTAAAAGAAGCCTTGGAATTTATTCAAAACATGCATGTCGAGCCAGATGCTGGTGTATGGGGTGCTTTGCTAGGTGCTTGCGGAACTCACCATGAGGTTGAGGTTGCAGAGTATGTAGCAAACCACCTCTTCATTCTAGAGCCTCAGAGTGCTGTATCATATGTGGCGATGGCAAATATCTATGCAGCTGCTGGGAGGTGGGAAGGTGTTGCAAAGATACGAGCAATGATGAAATGCAAGGGAGTGAGGAAATCACCAGGCCAGAGCCTGGTTCGAGTGAATGGTCAGTTTTGTTCTTTTACTGCTGGAGATAGGTCTCATTCAGAAGCTCTGCAGATATATGAAGTGTTAGATGGTTTAGCTTTGCAATTGAAGGAAGCAGGATTCAAGCGTCCAGAATGCAGTCTGCTAGAACAGTGGTAGTAAATGATGATTGGATGATGTTTATTCGTGGGAATGATTATAAGACTATGTCCTTCGGGTTTCTTCTTAGAGGAAATGTACAACATTTGATTTAACCATTCATTTGGCTATAGGAACTATACATGAGGAAGCTGCCAAATTTATGATTCTAACTATTCATGCGGCTGGAGAAACAATACATGACCCTACTTTTTGTGTTTGCTCTTTACTTAGCACTGTTGGCTGTAACTATCAATTTTGGCTAAGAATCATTTGTATATGATCACTCCGGGGGTTTGTTCAAGGGTGTTACGAAGGGGATGACATAACCATTTGGCCCAGCCGTTGAATGGCTATAATGCAGCTATGCCCAATGATATTGAGTTAGTAAAGGTGGGCATAGTGGCTTCCTTAATCTGCGTAACATATCATGTGTCAATGTTACACTTAGAAAGTTTAGTAGTATCGATCAGACTTTTCTATTCATTATCTTCCATTATGTTCAGACAAACATGAAGTTTTTGTGTTCGTTGGATAGATTATTCTGGATGCCGGAGTGGATGTGAACATTAGGAATGCACATAATACCATACCTCTACATGTGGCATTGGCTAGAGGTGCAAAGTTATGTGTTGGGTTGCTTTTATCTGCTGGAGCAAACTGCTACTTGCAGGTAATTTGATTTCTTTTGTGAAATCAATTGGAGCTATATTTACATATTTCTATTCATCATAATTCATTTTCAGCTTGAGTGATTGTAATAGTTGATGCAGAACACAGATAAACACATACACATAAACTGATAATGCCACACAGATGTCCATGTCAATGGATCGCACAATGTTCTCTTGACAAAATCGGTGAGCATACTGGACCTCTGGAACCTTCCAATTGGTTTTGGCAGGCAGGACCTTGTATTGAAGGCATCTTGGTTGAAGGTTCCTACATCCTCTGTTATTCATTTGGAATGATAGGAACACTCAATTCTTTGATATATTTGCATGAATGTGGGAGCAAGTGTGAGATATCATTCGAGTGTCAGAATAGTCGAGTGGCATTTATTGAACACCAGTAAGTGTAAATATTAGGAAGATGGGAATGAGACTGAGGCTTTGTAGTAGGCTCTTGCTATCAAGGTATTCAATGAGTAGATATCATTGGAAGGAAAATGATAGGGGAAGGATCACCATGTTTTAGTGCTTAATTGTCTTCTAATTAGAAGTGAGTATGAAAACTTGATAATATTAGGTAAAGAAATTTCTTGAAGGTTGCAATTTAAGGAAATGGGTTCTCAAGCTAGCAAAGTGCAAAACCACTTGAACACCTTTTGGAACATTGGGTGCAAATGTCATCAGTAACTATATCCAAAACTCAGGTGCAAATGGAATTGGTTCTGTTAATGGAGATGAAAATGAGAAATCAAGGTGTGTCTAACACACAGACTGACAGAGAGGTGTTCTGAGATTCTAGTGAGGCAGAAATTCAGGCAATAATTGATATTAGAATTTTCAAATCATTGTTCTCGCTTTTTATGGTGGAGGGAGACTTAAGGATTTCTACCTTGTTTGCTTCATTATAAGATCCAAGTTGTGTACCTGGCTTTCATGATGAACAGACTGTAGGTTACTAATTGAGCACAGTTGTTTCTTTAAAAATATCTTAGAGACAGGTTGATGTTGTTGGTGTTAAATTCAACATTTAATTGTTTAGTTGTGGTTTCCTTTGTGTATAAACTGTCCTTCCTCTACCATGATTTAGTATCGGTACTCTTTTTCTTCCTAATATTGTAACTTGCAATATTTGAATGGTTAGCAAAGAGTTAACGGTTTTCCAAAAGTACTTAGAACTACTAGTTACATGTACTATTGGAGTACATGTATTTAAGTGTTTCATGTATAAGAGTGGTTATATTTGCAAGTGTATCTTTCATATTCTTTGTTTGTGTACAACCAATACTCTTGTCTTGAGCAGAACTAACATGGTGGAGCTTGGGATTGGCGTTAAGTTTCAGTGGTTCTTGATATTTGTTCATAGGTATGAAGAATGAAGATGCAAAGTCACCCTTACATATGCATACACGATCATACATGTTCTCTAATATAGCATTCTGCACCTACTAAACTTCATATTTAATATTTATTCCCACTTCTCAGAATGAACTGCTCTTTTTAGTTCTCCAAGAACAGCGCTGTTCTCATGCCTGTATTATGTTATAGCTAGGTTTTCATGATTTGGTTTTTTACTGAAAGCATGTTTCTCTGTCTTTTATGTTGAATGGAAATATATTTTCTTTCTACTTAAAGTTTCCTGTTATTTTTTCACTACTGATCAGGGGTATAAATTCTCTTTCAACTTCTTTTACAACTGGTTCTTCTTCTAGCTGCTTATGAAATTCCTTTCACTCGCGTGATCAGGATGATGAAGGTGACAATGCTTTCCATATAGCAGCTGATTCTGCAAAGTTGATTCTCGAAAATCTTGAATGGATTGCTGTTATGCTGCGGTATCCAAATGAGACATGAAGCTATGTATTTCTGGATTTGCTGAACCCTATAATCTTCATCTATCTGTAGTAATTATATGTCTCTCGTATGTGAGTTGAGTAGATAACTTCATTAGACTGCATTAATAGCAATCTTCATCCCGGCTTGGCAGTGACCCACTATATTGCAGATGAAGTAGTTGTGTCCTTTGAACAACTTGATGTTGTCATTCCCTGATAGACCTTGGATCCCCTTGGAGTGGTGCAGCCATTGTGCCATTGCTGTTAACTGCCACCACATTGTGGATCGTCAGATTGTACTTGAACACTGGATGTATAATCACAATGGCACAATGTTATTAGATAATAATATATTTGAATTAAGCAAGAATACAAGAGCTTTAAGACCTAAACGAGCATGAGCAGGATAACATGTCTTTTATAATTAATGGTTACGATGTTCATTCAAGCCTCAATAAAAGGAGGAGGGCTATTGTTTAGATTAATGACTGACCATAAAATCTTGACATAGATGAATTTGAGTTATACTTTGAAAGTAGTGATTTGATGATATCCGGGTCATAAACAAATATGCATTACAGAGGTTTGGTTTCCAATTTCCATTGACAAGAGCGCATGGGACAGCGAAAAGTGTTAAAAAGTGTTGCAATCTTGAGAGGTTGTGGGTTCAAGTAATGTTCCTATCAGGAAAAAAAGAGAGAAAATATTCTGAAATATGTCCAGGTGCTGCCTAAACTTTTATGTTAGGGTAGGATTAGGGACTTACTAAGCACATCACCGGCCTTGAAACTCTTGCCTTTGGGCCAGTTAACGAGGTTAAACGACCATCCACCCTTGTCGCCAACAGCATACGTTGCTGCCTGAGCTATATCAGAGAGGAAAAGTAGAGTGACCCCAATGACCAGCCATTTTTGTGCATTACCTATTCCCTGAGCCATCATATGCTACTAGTAGATATAGCCAAACAGCAAGAAGAAAATGGAAGGAGCTCAAGGAATGACAAGTCCTGTGAAGTGTTTGTCAGGGAAGTTGGGCTTTTATAGGGGTGTTGGGTGTGTAGGATAAGGTAGGATCAAGAGCTTCTAAGTCTAGGCCATAGAAATCAAGAACTCTCTACACTAGTAAAAAGCTCATTGAAATCAGGCTAACAACCCAATAAAGACTTTAAGTTGGACTTTCTGGGTAATATCAGGTCTTAGTCTGATTCACTCAGAAAAGAAAGATTTTAATTTTGAAGCTCTCTCAGCTTTTGACCAGTGAAATCTTAATGGGTTAGGACATTTTTCATTGTGTTATCAGTTGGAAAGTCGCACAAACTTGAATTACGCGGTTATTTGGTAAAAACTGATTAGGAAACTTTCATCTCTACTGTATGTGAACTGCATTGTTCTTTCACATTAGAAGCATGGACATTTATTGGTTAGTGAATAGATTTCCTCAAAGATTGGGTTGTTCTGCTCCTCTAATCACTAATAGGAGAAATATTCTTGTCCGGTGGCTCGCTAATCATAAAAAAAAAGAAGAAAAAACTGATTGTTATAGGAAGAAGAGAAGAGAAAGTCATTATGTTCATACTAATGCTGCTGGAATAATATTGTGTGAGACAATAGAAGGAGAAATTTTTGAATTTGCATTTGTTGGTGAACCTCAAATATTGAGCTTGACACTTTCCACTACATTTAGGCCTAGTCTACTTACCCATAATTTGAGGAAAGAATTGAATTCTCTTCTCCCATAATCCAAGTGGACCTGGGGACCTTTGTCATAAAGATGCAACAACTGGCCCCTCTGGCTTAGTTCTTGAGTTGTTGGGTTGGACTCGAGCACAACTAAGGGTGCTTTTGTGTACACCCCTGCAAAATTGGTTCCACAGGAAAAAGAAAAAGAGCTGATCGCCTAAAGAAATGATATTTTTTGAAGAATCACAGAAAATTCAGCTCATTTTTTTCACTTTTTCGTAAGAAAAAACATCCACAGCAAACATGAAATTTTGCTATAATGCAAAAAACCTTTTCCGCTTTGGACACTTTATCCGTGGAAAATGGTATACATGGACGCGGCCTAAGGCTTCAATATAATGCTAGAGAACTTGTGACCCGGATTTTTTCACTTCTAGTCAACTTCATTCACCATATCAAAAGCACAAAGTGCAGCCTTCTCTTGGCCTCTTTTACTATCGTTGCCGCTGCCAAAGCTAGCACGTGCATCGAATGAACAAAGAAGTTCACGAGGTGGTCAGTTTATGGTCCATGTGACTCTGATTGTTCAGAAATTTTGGGGCAAATATTATTCTTCTCCAGTCTTTTGCTTTGTTTATCAATCTTTATCAAAACCTTGTCCCAACTATGCGCTCTTTTTATCAATAAGAAAAGAAAATGGAAAATGCTCTTGCTTTCGTTCTTATTGTTGTTGTTTAAAAATTTTTGGAGACGGATAGGGCTTTTCCTTTGCGAGCCTGCTTTGTGCTGTCATTTTTAGGTATGAAACACATACTTCACTCCATTAGCTATTGCATACAAATAATTGGTCATATCACTTATATAGATGTGATTAGAGTGAAATTTGAGAAGGGTGGATATCCATATTGGTTAAATGAGTTGGTGATCAAGTGAAATCCTAATCACACTAAGGTCCATTATATCTGTGGATGGATCATCAAATAGGAGGCCCCACATGCATGTGGTGTAGAAATTGGATGGCAGACAGTTTTAGTTCCTTAACTTGTGGCTTTGTTTCAAAAACTATGATTATTTTGCAATTGCAAACCACTTTCTCCTCCTCCTAAGTCTACTCCACCTAGCCCACTTTATGTTTAAAGCCTAAAGGCAGAATCTGATCCTTTCTTAGAGTCTCATCTAAAAAGAGAGTCAACAGAGTAATCAAGTGGGAGAAAAGATGTTCCATAACCATAGCATGGTGTATTTTATATATGTTATGAAAATTACAACATTCATCAACTCAAAAGTTCATAGTAAAGCAAGCCCTCAAGTTCCTACAACATTAGAACCAAAACAGACATTTCATAGTTCCCTTTATTTAGTAGCTCATATGGAGACAATGAAGCTCTGTATTTCTGGATCTGCAAAACCCTATAATCTTCTTCTAAACCCTATAATCTTCATCTATGAGTAGTAATTATATGTCTCTCGTATGTGAGTTGAGTAGATAACTTCATTAGACTGCATTAATAGAAATCTTCATCCCGGCTTGGCAGTGACCCACTATATTGCAGATGAAGTAGTTCTGTCCTTTGACCAGCTTGATGTTGTCATTCCCTGTCCGATAGACCTTGGATCCCCTTGGAGTGGTGCAACCATTGTAGCCATTGCGGTTAACCGCCACCACATTGTGGATCGTCGGATTGTACTTGAACACTGGACATATAATCACAATGGTGCAATGTTATTAGCTAATAATATATTTGAATTAAGCAAGAAGAAAAGAGCTTTAAGACCTAAATGAGCATGAGCAGGATAACATGTCTTTAATAATTATTAGTAACAATGTTCATTCCCAAGCCTTCATAAAGGAGGGCTATTGTTTAGATTAATGATAGACAGTAAAATCTTGAATATGAGTTAGTACTTTGAAAGTAGTGATTTGATGATATCCAGGTCAGAAACAAATAGGCATTACAGTGGTCTGGTTTCCATTGACAAGAGCGCTTGGCATAGCAAAAAGTGTTCACTGTTGCAACTTTAAGGTTGTGGGTTCAAATATTATTACAAATCGAGGAAAGAAAAAAAAAAAAAGAAAAGAAAATATTCGGATATGTGTCCTGGTGCTGCCTAAACTTTTATGTTAGAGGAGGATTAGGGACTTACTAAGCACATCACCGGCCTTGAAACTCTTGCCTTTGGGCCAGTTAACAAGGTTAAACGACCATCCACCCTTGTCGCCGACGGTATATGTTGCTGCCTGCGCTATATCAGAGAGGAAAAGTAGGGTGACCCCAATGACCAGCCATTTTTGTGCACTGCCTATTCCCTGAGCCATCATATGCAACTAGTAGATATAACCAACAGCAAGAAGAAAATGGAAGGAGCTCAAGGAATGGTAAGTCCTGTGAAGTGTTTGTCAGGGAAGTGGGGCTTTTATAGGGGTGTTGGGTGTGTAGGATAAGGTAGAATCAAGAGTTTCTAAGTCTAGGCCATAGAAATCAAGGACTCTCTACCAGCCTGCACTAGGAAAAAGCTCATTAAAATCAGGCTAACAACCCAATAAGGACTTTTTGTTGGACTTTGTGGGTTATCTCAGGTCTTGGTCTGATCCACTCAGGAAAGAATGATTTTAAAATTTTGAGGCTCTATTACCTTTCGATCAGTGAAATCTTAATGGGTTAGGACAGTTTTGACTGTGATCAGTTGGAAAGTCTTACAAACTTGAATTGCAAAGTAATTTGGTAAAAACTCATGAGGAAACTTTCATCTCTATTGTATGTGAACTACTTTGTTCTTCACCTTAGAAGCATGGAGAGAGGAGGCAGGCACTCAACGCGACAGCTATTGGTTGTGCTGGAATATTCTTTTCCAGTAGCTCACTAATCATAAAACAACTGATTGTATGGGAGGAAGAGAAGAGGGAGTCATTACATTCATACTAATGCTGCTGGAATAATATTGTGTGAGAGAATAGAAGGGCCAAGGGGAAATTTTTTTTAATTTGAATTTGTTGGTGGTCCTCAAATATTGAGGTTGACACTTTCCATTACATTTAGGCCTAGTCTACTTCCATTACATTTAGGCCTAGTCTACTTTCCCATAATTTGATGAAAGAACTGAATTCTCTTCTTCCATAATCCAAATGGACCTGGGCCTTTTCTCATTAAGATGCAACAACTGGCCTGTCTGGTTTAGTTCTTGAGTTGCTGTGTTGGACTCGAGCAAAACTTAGGGTGCTTTTTTTGTACACCCGTGACAAATCGGTTCGACGGAAAAAAAAAAAAAAAAACCCGACCCAACTCTGAAAGGATATTTTTAAGGAATCATACGTTAAATTCATTTCATTTCTCCACTTTATATATAAAAACGCAGTTACACCAAACATGAAATTTTGCTGTAATTCAAAAAGCCTTTTTTGCTTTATACATTTTATTGGTGGTATCATGCTAGAGAACTTGTCACCACCAACCAAACTTAGCTGAGTTAGATTCTATTCAGTAGTAAGTCATTGAGTTGGATGATTCGAACAACTTAGGAGGTGTTACAAGATATGTTAGGATAGAACTCAGTTTGAATTTTGAATTTATTCTCTTGAGGTTCCTCTTCTCTTGTATAAATTGAGAAGATTATCTTAATAAAAGCGGACTCACCCTATCTAATCAGCTAACTAACCGTCGGATCCAAGTCGGGTTTCTGAGTCTTAAACTGTGAGCCAAGCCAAGCCGAGCCGAGCCGAGCCCAGTATTCATTCGGAAGAATGTGAAGACAACACACCAAAACAAAGGCGAGTTTTGAGATGATTGTCGGTAATTGCCATTACAATTGAGAGTTGAAATTTGAAATTCAGGTGTACGAGAACCTAACTACATTGGGAAATCATTCGGTGCACTCATGTGCACAAGAATAAATTTGCTCTCCCCATTCCCTAGACCCAAACCATGCCCCTATTGGACCACCCCACCCCAAAATTGGGTCCATGTCTATCCTCTCAGCAGTCCAAATGATGGACGGTTTGGATCACCACATAGCGTGGCCACGTGCACATGTGAATGGACACAAACAACTCCCTTCCATACAGTTGCATTGCCTCCAATGCCAAAATATTAAACTAAAACCCCCACACCCACCCAAGGCAACTCAAAATTTTCCATTCATGTGGCCCCCACAAATGTCAAGTGGGTCCCACAAGAATGAATGTCCAATCGAGTTCGGATCTAATAAGGCTTCACTGCATCGTGAAAGTGAGTGAACCTATTACGATTCGCCATAAAACCGTGGGCAGTTTGCCTTCGTGAAGGAAGAGGTTATTCACCGTGACATATCAGATCGTGATTACTTTGCTGACAGTGGTTAAATCTCTCCCTGATTAGTTTCTTCTAGAGTACAGATCACCTAACCTATCACATTTGTTAGATGAAAGAGATTCACCTAAATTTTTAAATAACGTGTCAAAGTGTTATTCAAAAATTCACGATGAAGATATAACAAATAATATAACTCGTTTTGCCAATACCACGGAGCTTTTGAAGTGGGGCCACATAAATGCCACGTGGCATCATACGGGAAGAAACGGACAACGGGGAGGGGAGGATAAAGTTGCTCACGATCTCCAACATGTGGTCACGTGATGGCACACGTGCTGTCTTGCAATGTGTGGACTCTTGTCGTGTTGGAGGAGCCACCTTGGGCACTAGGCGACACGCATCCATCCGGTGGGCCCCACCAACCATGGCCCTTGATAGAGATCCACGCCCATCGACTCCTTCTTTTTTTTTATTACTTGTTTGAATCTGGACCGTTGGAATGGTCTGGTTCCACTGCAACAGATCGCACACGGAGGCTGGTTCCATCATCGAAACCGGGGTGGTCGGAGAGTGGGACGCACGGGGCTCGTACAACCATGGCTAGGACCTAGGGTCAAGTATTCTTGTCGACTCCAGGGTCCACATTTTAAAACCATTTTGGGAGGTGGGCCATTAAAAACAATTAGCACACCTGTATTGCCATCTCAACCGTCCGATTCGGAGATAGATTGAAGGAGTTTGTTATGTTGACTTGTCTTTATTAAATGAATGAATCAAGAAATCATAGCGCCAATGGTCAGTTAATTGCACAACCAAAGTCCTTAAGAAGTTGGCCATCGTTGTCATTTTTGGGTGGACCCATGCTGATTTCATTTTGGCTGTGCCCCATCATTTACTTCATCTTGGAGTGGCTCAAAGGTAGTTTAATTTCTATCAGTGTGGGGCCACAACCCACAATTACTTGAACTTGTAAGAAATAGATGGATTAAAGTTAGTCCCCGTTTGGTAACTCTAATCTATTTAATAAGAGCTAATTAAATTAAGGTCTAAAATAAAATGTTTAATATTTAAGTTTCAAATTTATAATTAGACTGTTTGGTAAAATTAAAAAAAAAAGAGTTCTTATTTTATAATTGAGTGTTTGATAACCCTCGAAATAAGAGCTTAGAGGGTAATTTTTTATTTTTTTTTTTAAGAAAAAAAAAGGAAAGACGGTCTAAAGGACTCATATGCACTAGGAGTTTATAGCACGAACAAATACTTGTGTTCATTCTACTCTACTCACACTTGCATTGACTTTAGAAAAAAAAAATTACAAAAAAAAAAAGAAGCTACTTAAAGTAGCTTATGTTTAAGAGCCTAAAAACACTTATTTCTAAGAGGGTTTTACTGAAAAAAATCCCGAAATATAACTATATATCTGAAAGGTCCTCACAATTTGTGTAACACTAATGAGATCATTTCGCTAATTTTTTATATTTTTTTTTATAATTTTTTATAAGTGTCGATAGCATCACTATGAGCGACGCATGGGCGACGCTAGCGTCGCTCATCATACCTTCTTCTTCCCTTCTTTTCTTTCTCTTCTTCCTCCTCCTCTTTCTCTTCTTCCCCACATGCACTCACCCTGCAATCCGAGTGTACTTATCAGACATGTTGAAGATGAAGGAGTCTGTGACAAAGTTGGGCTTGGACAAATGCCCACATTTGAAGAACGCATTGCTGGTGATGGGGATCGTGAAGTTTGGGCCATCGATCGTCATATTGCCGATGACATGCTGGGTGTCGAACTGCAGTTGGCCCTAGAGAACGAGGTGCTGGTTGTTGTCTTGGCATGTGGGGTGTAGTTTTGCGTGGTGGCACAAGGTTGGGAGGGATAAGGGATAAGAGAAGGTGAGGTTGCCACAGGTGGAGGGAGCACAAAGGTTGTAGTAGTGGGAAGGGTCTGTGCTTGTTTGTTGTTGTGACTTAGTTGTTGAGAAGAAGAAGATGATGAGGTTGAGGAAGGAGATGGTCAGGGAGAGTAGTGATTGAGAAAAGAGAGAAGCCATTGGAAGGTGATCAACTGAATTATGTGCTGGACTGCTAATCTGAGATGACCAAGAAAGTGGGACATGGGCCCACAAAGGTGATATAATAGGGGTGGGTGAACCTAACACACGACCCTTAAACCTGACCCTTCTCAGTCCAGATCCCCACTCTCTACCAAACAGGAGAGGGGCAAAGTAGGACTTGCGACACTAGCAGTGGACGAAGAAGAGAAAGAAAGGAAAGAAAAGAAGGAAGAAGAAGGTGTTACGAGCGACGTTAGCGTCGCCATCGTTCATGGTGACGCTATCGTCGCTCATAAAAAAGTATAAAAATATATAAAAAACTGGCGAAAGGACCTCATTAGTACTACACAAATTGTGAGGACCTTTTGGGATATATGGCTATATTTCGGAATTTTTTCAGTAAAATCCTCTATTTCTAAATACAAGTTTTTATTTTAAATCATAATTAGAGTTTTATCAAACACTCTAAATTCTAATAAGCTCTAAATCATTTACTAAGTGCTTATTTTTAGAATCACCAGACATGCCCTTAGCATAAAGGGATGTTAAAGAGATTGGTTGGGGGTAGGCCAATACTCATCTAAACTCGGTCAATTTTGTTATTAGGTTCTCAGGCATAGATCAAATCCTATGAGATTTAAACTCGGGTGCAAACTCACCCATTCACAAACATCAATATATGTTTGACTAGTCATGCTTTGAAATCATACGGGGACTCAGTTGGAGACTATTTCTATGGGCATGTTTCCTTAGAATTCATAGAAATCTTATACAGAGAATTTCTGAATTCTCAAAGATAGTAGAATTCTTGAATTCTTCTTTTATAATCGGGCATCTAGAAATTCTATTAAAAAAACATTAGAGCTGGAACTCCAAGAATTTCAAACGTCATTTGAGATTGTTCATTGTGAGTGTTAAAAGATTCATTTTTGGCCTTTGATTGATTGTCTAACCGATTGACCGATATATTAGTATCAAGAGACTTTAGATTGTAGGGTCATGCAGAAATCAAAATCTGAGGCAGTTGTTCATAAATATCAAGGCAGATGGGTTACATATAAGTACTAGATTTAGGCCCAGTTTTGCTCATAAATCTGGCATATAACAATACTGACAAAAGATACGTGCCAATCAACTGAGAAATGAAGGGGGTGACTAGAAGATCTCAGAATAACAAGCATATATTCTATTCGTGTAGGTTTGAGTGTTTTTTAAGTACCAACTGCTTAAAATCACCAGGTATCTCCTTCCATTAGCTTTGACATGTTATATGGAGATTTTACACGGTTGGTAAATGTGAATAGGATGAAACAGTATATCGAAATAGCGAATTTGGACTCGTTACTAAAAGGAAGTTTAGTGAATTTAGGAAGTTTTTTAAAAGGAAATTATGACTTTCCTAAACTGAGTCTGGGCCTAAACAGAGGAAGTTTAGTGAATCTGGGCTCATATGAAAACTCACTGCACCACATAATTGCAAGAAGGCACGAAGAGGTCGAAGCCAAGTTGATGAGGAGATTGACCAGCAGGGCGGACCTAGTAGTTCTTTCTTGAAGGGGGCCACTATGTAAAAAAAATAATTGGAAGGGCCACACAGAAAAAATACATATCGATTTCAGAATATATAAAGGGCATTTTTGAAAATTGGGGAGGGCTTTTGGTTCCGCCGGTGTTGGCCGTAAAGTCTTCTTTCTTCTTTTTGGTAACCCAACCGCGGGGGTAAGAATCAAAAGTACCCACACACAAAGGAAGATAGCATACATGGGAAAAAAGTCCACACATGTGGACAGGGAGCCTGCATACGTGAAAAGAGATAGTGTATGCAAGGTTCGAATCCTGTGCAGTGAGGTGAGAACTACGGCTCTTATCGCTTGGATAAGGCCGCTATCTACCAAAAACATTTCTTAAGGAGTCCAAACCTCCACATAAATCTCTAAGTCTGGCTAAAAAGAAATAAATTATGAGTTGGGATTAAATATCACAGTAAACTCCAAAATTATGGAATTATCCGGAGTCATACAATTATTACCTAAACATTTTGTAATTACGATTATGAACTCTAATCCACAGTCAGGATCATGGAGATCATGGGCAAGAGCCCTATTGGGCCCACATGGGAGGCTGGAACAAGTACTTAAATAGATGGATCCTAAAACTGTTTAATATCTAAACAAATCAAATGAGACCCATAAACTTTGACACGTGTGTTGTCATTTGTTAAACAGTTTTTTTTATTGAAAAGCAGCATTAGAATGCCACCTGCTGCAGAGTATCCAGATGATGGGTCAAGTTATTATCTGAACAGCTTGGAGTAATGGCAAGTGTTTATCTTAACTTTAGGAGTTTAATTACTTTAAGCATGTGCAAGGTGTTTAACTCAGTGAACTTTTTCTTGTTTGTCCGTACAAGATTTGTGCTAGAATCAATGGATACGCACGCGTCAGGAATATTGGTCAATCTTTCCTCTCACAAGGGCAAGAGAATCAATGAAATGATGATCCTCACGTGGACAAAACACTTTATTCTCATATTGCTCCCTCCCATTAAAAACTTTTATAAACTCACCAATCCAAGGCTTTAAGATTCTTTAATACTCTACAGTGATTAACCCCGTGTGGGATTTTTCATCTCCGTCTTTCATTGAATTGAAAATTAAATTAAAAAAAATACGGTCTCAAAGTTATGAGAAAATCCATAAGATGTCACCATTATAAGAGATCTAAATCGTTTAAAATAAATCTTTCCTTTTATAAGCTCTTAACAAATTCTACTATAAAGAGAGATGAACTATCATCTATTAATCATGAATCAAATACATAATTTTTTGTAATATTCATGTGGTTTTTTTAATACATGTTTAGTCTTATTAGAATGAGTAGAAAACATGCTAGAATGAAGTTTAATTGAGCCCCATATAAAAAGGTGACACTTATTTTGAATGATTTAGATTAATTTCTTTTATAGGTGAGCTCTATCGAGGACCTCGCAGTCTCTTGTGAGTCCTGCCTTATAAGATCCAAAACCATTTCTAGTAGAAATGAAAATTAGTAGGTTAATAACTAAAGTAGTATCATCATCAAAACATTGTCCCAACTATATTAGGGTAAACTACGTAATTTTCGCTTCTTATTTATCTCAGAATTAATGAAAGATTTGGATACTATCCCATATTAATCACTTTCTTAATTCAGGCCAGGTTTCATGGATTGCGCATGGATCAAAATAAAACTAGAGTGTGGGTCTGATGATTTCAAGCCCAAACACTTGAAAATTCAATCTGACAGCCATACAATATATATGTGTTACAAGTATAACAAGCATATTATATGAGTATACAAGTAATTAGGCCTTGATTTGGTCCTAGTCTAGGTTTTTTATGTGAGTGTAGATAAGTAGATTCGAGTTTAGGCGTTTCAATTTAAATTCTAGTAAGAAAGCCTCTAACATGGACTTAAGTTGGGTGCAGGTTTAGACATGGATCACTAGTACAATTTTGGGTTCACCCAAAAGCAAACTTTTTCATTCCTTTTTGGGCAGCTCAACCAGCTAGCTCCTTGCTGTCCAAATTGTAAAGTTCATTGTTGAAAAGCATCCCAACTGGGGAAATTGCACCTTTTTTTACCAGAAAAAGTTTAGTTGAATATGGCAATGATGATGATGAATGCAATTAAAAAAAAAAAAAAAACAGAAAAAGAAAGAAAAAACCCATTCAGCAGCATGCATGAATGTCTAATAGTCCACATGAGGTCTCACTGATTCAATGGCTAGGATTAACTCATTGGGCTATTATCTAAATCCGGGGGTTATGATGCTCCAATTATAGGAGTCATCCAAACGGTCAAAGCATGGCCCCCATTTTTTTTTTTGTGATGTTCATGGCCTGAATGCTAATGATAGGATAATTCCTAATAATGGCATGCACCCTAGAAATATAATTAAACAGTTGCCTAGCTACTTCTCAAGTGCCTCACCTTGCCATCAAATGGGCCAGTAATAGGAAATTCTTAACTCTGCAGTACTCAATTACTTCATATCTTTGGTTATAGTACAACCCGGCAAAGGCAGGCCCACCAATCGAACAGTTTAGATTGAGTCATTGAGATACATGAATGCTCTGTGTAATTGGCTGTCTGCATGTGTATGGGGTTATCTATATGACTATATATCCCCTGTGCTAAGTACCCACCAGTACAAAGGTGAGGGCTAGATCTGCAGTCTGCTTATTTGTGGTGTGGCCCACTGGAGAACTTGCATGAGAACCAGGCATCAAGTGAATATCACCTGAATGTGTATAGTGTACTAAAATCCAAGTTGGTGGACCACACCAAACACATGGTTAAACGAAACTGATTGAAAAACAAGGAAATAGGCCAGATTCAGTGCATACCATTCACCCATTCAAGAGAGGCCAAGTCAGCCTGATCCTCTGGCTAGACCATAGTACGGTGGGCCCCACCAGATGAGTGGTGGAGATGGCTAGACCACAGTACGGTGGGGCCGCACCAGAGAGTCAAGACTCAAGAGCCCCCCAGGGGCGAGAGACTCCCTAGTTTAAAGGGCTCATGGGTTAGTGGAAGAAAAGGAAGTTCCGAAAGTTTAGCATGGAAAGAGGTGTTACTTAGTGGCTGATTGACTGACGCATCATCTCCACAACAAACGTAAACAAAGAAACCAAGGCGGCCCCTACCTTGTTTAATCATGGCTCTGTTTCTGAGTTCTGGGTTCTGACTCCTTTTCTTTCTCTTCCCTGTTTCCTTCCTTTCTTTTCAGTCATTTGCACTGCACAAAAGAATATCCAAAACAAGAAGCTGACCATCTTAGCAAAACTAAGCAAAACAAACCTATTTAAGGAGGAGTCAAAATCAAGAAACTGCTCATTTAAGCAAAATAAACCTACCCAAGAAGGATTCAAATCAAGAAGCTGACCATTTAAGCAAGCCAACCTTAGAAAGTAAGGCTATGTAGCTGGGGAGACCACTTGTCTAGTAGCACTTCATATAGAGTCATTTATAGATATATAGGTATATTAATTAGTTGTTGGTCAATTTAAGGAATGTAAAAAGGAAATTGAAGAGCTAAGATCCCTAGAGTAATGTCCCACACCTCCTCTTGAGTAGGAAGAGTTTGGATGTATGGATGAAGAGCTCTCTTTGTGTTTGTATGCACGGTGAATTGGAGGGGGTTATGATGGTTTTTTATTTTTAGTTGTTTGATATGAAATCTTTTTTACTTTATATAAAAAGATGATATTTCTTTGTCATTTAGTGGAGAAAGGAAAGTTTTTTTACTTTTAATTTTAGAAAGGAGGGAATTTTGAACTGTATGTATTTTTAATATGACCTCTTGTCTTTTCTTGTGTGGATAATGTATGCTTTACTTCACTTTAGCTTTACCAGTTGATTGCCAAACACGCAGTGGAGCTTATCTAATGAGAATTTGAGCTGTTTTACATGAACGCGTGCCCACCTTGTTCATGGGCCGTTCTAAAATTTTACTTTAAAATGAGTTGGTCCTATAGAAAGATTGAATATGTCATTGATAATATAATGAACTTTTAAGCAATAAAAAGGTTTAAAAGAGATTATAATGGACTGAAAACATGATTTTAATTGTGTTCTATTAATTACCTTTATGCAAATAATGGCAACATTCACCATCGAAACCAACATGTAATGGACCACTATAAATCATCACCCATTTAGACAAATATCAAGGGAGAAACCCATCTCTCTTGAAACAAAGACCAAATCACCCCACCTCTAACATGAAAAGTACAAAGGAAGTATATAAAAAAAAATCTTATAACCCTTAAAACGTGTTAGGAATTTGTTGCTTGTTAGTATTAAAGTGATAAACTTGCCTCACTTGGAATGACCTTTACATCCTATTGGAAGTGAGGCAATTTAAATAATGGATTATGGATATCCATTTTGATAAGAATTTTAATTATAATTCTATAATAAAAGGATCTAATAAGTAGCACTAAGTGATTTGCATGTGAGAGATTTTTTTTCTTCTTCTTTGAATCTTTCCAATCCACCTTTTGGAAACAAAATGAAGAAGAGATTATATGTGGAACTTTAATTTGATCCCACAATTATAGCCATTAATCCAGAACCTCCCAAATAAACATGCTACAGTGTAGCTTCCCTGTTTGGAGACTACTAACTTTATATAGTTATCATGATCAAATGAAGCTATTTTTCAGTTACACTTGATAATCTAGTAATAGAAAACCCATGGGTATCTAAAGAAAGGAAATATATAAAAACTCTCAACCAAAAGGAAATATATAAACTCTCAACCAGGACCCACAAGGTGGGTTGCACCAGTGCCAAACTAGTTGCACTTGATCATTTCTCAAGAAAAGAAACCCACCACCCAAATAGCTTTGGAGACTGCGACCTTACACACAGCTCTCAAAGCTCTCCTCCTTTTTTCTATTGTCTAATACACATTGCACTGCTGGTGCTCTGCTCATTCCGCAAAACTAAGACCACAACAACACATGCTCCTCGATGCCTTAAACCCTTCTTTTATCTCCTCTTCCTCCTCCTCTTCTTCCTCCCCAACTTCTGCCTACTTCCCCTACTAGTCCTCCACCATTTCTTACAAACAACAACAAAGATGATAACTATATCGGATTTCTACCATGTCATGACTGCTGTTGTACCCCTCTACGTAGCCATGATCTTAGCTTATGGGTCTGTGAAATGGTGGAAAATCTTCACCCCAGATCAGTGTTCAGGTATCAACCGTTTTGTGGCTCTTTTTGCAGTTCCACTTCTGTCATTCCACTTCATTTCAAGCAATGATCCCTACACCATGAACATCCGGTTCATAGCTGCTGATACACTGCAGAAGCTGATGATGCTTGCAGTTCTAGCCGTCTGGTCTAACGTCAGTAGAAAGGGGTGTTTGGAGTGGGTCATCACTCTCTTTTCTCTTTCTACTCTTCCAAATACTTTGGTCATGGGAATACCACTTCTCAAAGGCATGTATGGGGAGTTTTCAGGGAGTTTGATGGTGCAGATAGTAGTGTTACAGTGCATCATCTGGTACACGTTGATGCTATTCATGTTCGAGTATAGAAGCGCGAAGCTGCTGATAACAGAGCAGTTCCCAGATACTGCTGGTGCGATCGCGTCGATCGCAGTCGACTCCGACGTCGTATCGCTCGACGGGAGGGAGATGTTGCAGGCCGACGCCGAGATTAAGGAGGACGGGAAGCTGCATGTGACAGTGAGGCGGTCGAATGCCTCACGGTCTGATATCTTCGGCCGGGCGACGCCGCGGCCGTCCAACCTTACTAATGCAGAGATCTACTCGCTGCAGTCGTCGAGGAATCCGACGCCGAGGGGGTCTAGTTTCAATCATACTGACTTCTATTCGATGGTGGCAGGCGGCCGGAGTTCTAATTTTGGGCCTGGAGATGTGGGGTCGAGAGGTCCGACGCCGCGGCCGTCGAATTTTGAAGATGAGATTGGGAATGCTACAAAGAGCAGGTTCCATTACTCATCTATGGCGGGTGGGGTGCAGTATCCGGCTCCAAATCCAGATATGTTCTCACCCAATACCGGTTCAAAGCCAATCTCTACTACTAATACTAGTGTTGCTACTGCTACAAATGCTAAAAGGCCTAATGGGCAGGCTCCAATATCAAAACCAGAAGAAGGGGGGAAAGATCTTCATATGTTTGTATGGAGTTCTAGTGCTTCTCCTGTGTCAGATGTGTTTGGAACTCAACAAGAGTACAGAGCTGCAGTAGAGCCTTCTGTGAAAGAAGTCCAAATTGCCACTTCTCCAGGAAAAGGTTCCTCATTTTTTCTTATTTGCTTTTGTTTTGATGTTTTTACAGTTTGATTTGGTTTTTGTGTGTTTTCATTGAAATGGGTGTTTGATTTTTAGGTGAGGTTCGTGGAGATCAGCAAGAAGAGTACTTGGGGGGAGAGGATTTCAGCTTTGGCAAGAGAGATATGGAAGAAGGAGATGTGCATATGCACAAGAGCAGTGGAGAGAAGGGGAAGGCTATGCCTCCGACGAGTGTAATGACTAGGCTAATACTGATTATGGTGTGGAGGAAGCTTATCAGGAACCCAAACACCTATTCGAGTTTGATTGGTCTCACATGGTCTCTAGTTTCGTTCAAGTAAGCAGAACCAAGCATTTCTCTGAAACAAACATTATCTTCCTCTGCTCTGCAGAGACATTCCTAACACTTTTGTTGTTTTATTATTTCTATGCTTGTGCTTGTTGGGTTCTGTTGCAGATGGCATGTTCAGATGCCTGCTATTATAGCCAAGTCCATTTCGATATTGTCGGATGCAGGTCTAGGCATGGCCATGTTCAGCTTGGGTGAGTTCTTTTGTCTGCAACATACCCCTCTGTTTTCAAAAATCATTTAATAACTCCAGTCTCCAGTAGAGTAGATTAATCCATTTGCATGCACCCTGTCACTTTTTCACTTGGACTGTATGTTTCCCCACTCAGAAATGTCCAAAACAAAGTCCCATCCAAACAAAGATTACTTTAAAAAACAGAACAAAGAAAGAAAACCATATTAGTAATGAGACCATATTTCACTGCAACTGATTTGATGATATGCATCATCACATTGATCAATTCTTCACCTATCCATAAAACTTTCTTTGAAATGAAATCTTGGCCAATTCTCATACAAAGACATCACTGTGATATATGATGTGACACCAAGTCCCACAAAGCACATTTCTGTTTAAAAAGAAAGTTACATGGGGTCTTAATCACTTGAGATGTATCATTATATGAACTGGGTTTTTGAATCTACATCTATTCTTAGAGCCCTGCTCCTTTATCAGGAGGACTGGGACCATCACTTGATAAAGTAAGAGTCACATGGAGTAGTATAAAAGCAAAAAAGTGTCCTTGAATAAATTGCTTAGTTCCAACCGTCTGATTGGTGGCCATCAAGTGGACAGGCCAAAAAAAAAAAGTAGTACATAAAATTAGTTGGAGTAGTCCCCCATGTACGTGGATCCATGTGGACAGGATAGTCATACTCATAGCATTCCATCTGCATTCGAAACAGTATGTTTGATGTTCTGTTTCTATAGTAGTTAATATTTATAAAGTTAAGTTGGTCTGATGATCTGATGAAATGTCTTCTCTTGTGAGTTGTGGGATGTGAGTTGTGATGTGGGGTTTTGTGGGTGTGATGATGGGGCAGGATTGTTCATGGCATTGCAACCGAGGATCATAGCATGTGGCAATTCGACAGCAGCTTTTGCAATGGCTGTGAGATTCCTTACAGGACCAGCTGTTATGGCAGTGGCTTCCATTGCTGTTGGTCTGCGAGGGGTTCTCTTACATGTCGCCATTGTACAGGTCACTCACATACTCTCCTCTTCTTCTTTTCTTTCCTTCCTTTCTGTTGGTCCTGACAGGCCAGAGAATCCAACTCACAGGCTCTCAGAAACTTTAAACATGCCTTTACCTTCAAGAAAAATGTAAATTTATCATAACCCCAAGCGAATCTCTTTATAGCTGGGTCACAGGTATGTCTCCTGAGACCCACTACAGAATGTGGACCCAATCATGATAGATATGCCAATGTAATCTCCTTCCCTTGATTCCTACAGTAATGATCTAACCATTTGAAAATGTGTAAATGGGCAGACCTGATTTGTAGGAAAAGGTGTAGGGAGGTGTGTATTCATGGGACCCAACTAATTTCGAAAACATATGCCCCCCTCCAATGGCTTCTTTTGTGGCGGGCCAAGTTTGACCTTGCCTAAGCCCACCCCACATAACTGTTAAGAGTAAGAATGAGGCCTGCAAAGGACATGGGTCTGAACATGCTGCTCAAATCCTGCTCAGTGGAGACTAGGTTTGCGCAAACCTAGGCTTGAGTGACCCACCCACCAAAAGGAAATTGGATTTGGCTACATTGGATCTCAAGATGTCTATGTATTCCAGAATTCAGGATGTTCAAAAGAGTTGATCATTTCATGAATTCAAGGCTAAAGCAAGCAAGGAATTTTCTTTTTCTGAAGTATCTGGGGTCCTTGGCTTGAATTCTGAACCAGTTATCAGATGAACTTAAAATCTAGGCTCATACCCTGTTTTCCCGGCAGGGTCCTCTGCAAATAAGGTTAATGTACACTCAATAATAATTCAGAATAAAAACATATAAAGTAGAAAACATATCTGAGTTCCAAGATCCTGAATCCATCTAAATGGTGACCAAATATAGACTAGTCAACTCAGTCTTCACTGAATGACTACTTTGTATTGAATTTCAGCCTTGTTTTAAAACCATGACTAATTCCTATTGATTTCTTAAGAATTCATAGTAGGAGAGCTTTTAAAAAAAGTTCCTGTTGTAGGAGTATTCAAGAGGCAAAGAGGGAATGATCTAAGGTGAAGATGTAGTCGAGACCATCATTATGTTCACATCTAATGTACTAGGATGATCTGCGGGTAGTCACTTCCCAAGGAGGGAATTTGATGGTCCCCAATGTATCTTCACCTTTTAATCATCACTTGCGGGCGATTCTTATATTAGGAATTCAATATCAATTAAACAAAGAAACTCAGAGATTCTAATTAATTTGTTTTAACAGACAGTTATTAAGAATGAAGATTTTAAATCTCTAGTTTGAAAATTATTAAATTTGGCTCTATGTGATTGTTTGGTCCCCAATGGTTCAAAAATGGGTCGACTGTAGTTCTAACCCCTATAGAGTGTGATGGTTCTAACTAATATTTTGGTGTACTGATGCTAAAACAGGCGGCTCTGCCACAAGGCATTGTACCCTTTGTATTTGCTAAGGAATACAACATACATCCAGATATTCTCAGCACAGCGTAAGTTAAAAATCTCTCCTATTCTTTTCTCTCATTTCATCAACACCATTAAGTAACACAATCTAATTATATTTTATCTTTTTTTTTTCTTTTTACTGTAGGGTTATTTTTGGGATGTTGATTGCATTGCCTATAACACTCGTTTATTACATTTTTATGGGGCTGTGAAAGAAATTAGCAAGTGATCATCTTCTCCTATGCAAAATCTCCAGAACCCCAAAAGGCCCAAAACACAGAGATGAGAGAAATCAGAGATTTGAATCCATTTCGGATGTTTGTATCCTGGATCTGAAATGGGAATTGGAGGAAATTGTAAAATGATGTGTTAGTGATTTTATCTCTTCAAGTGGTTATGATATCTTCTGCCCTTTGTTCTCCTTTAGTTGTTGTTGTAAATCAACATGTCATGCCATGGATGTGTATCCTGAAAATCACTCTAGATCGATCATGGCTGTATAATCGCTCACCCATTGTAGTTGGACCGCCGAACATTTTAATCATGTCAATGGCTAATTCTTACCCAAAAAAACTAACAAATCTTACCCCAAAAGAAAAATGTCAATGGCTAATTAGTTTATGATTTTGGATGATCTGTGGTTTTGTACTGACATACAATCAATGGCAACCTTATGAGTGCTATAGATACTCGGCTTGGGCTTCATGTAAGCTTACCCTGTTTGTTTAAAGCCTTCCTAGACTCATGCCAATCAGAGACATGGAAAGGGTATGCTTGAATCATCTGTTTAGAAAGGTCCCATGTGCAGGCTTATTTTCTGTCAGTAGCAATGAGGCTTGCTTATAAAATTCAAATCTTGACAAGTCATCAATTTAACAATGAGTCCAAAGTCATATATTGCAGTGAAATTTGAGCTTAGAGTGAATGCCAAAAAGAAGTGCATTTTATCTAGGCTATAGCACAATTTGTAAGGGACACCAACTAGCCCCCCAAGCAGAATGAACTTCTATCTTGAACATTTTGGATTTCACAAGATATGTCCCCCACTAATGATTTAGAGGCTTAGTTATGGGATCTTCTTGATTACCCAATGAGAGGTAGAGGCTTAGTTATGGGATCTTCTTGATTACCCAATGAGAGATACAGATCATCCTAATCCTAGACTTAAAGGCCTCAAAGTTCTACATTTTTATACATTCATTTTTTTTCTTCAGTTGTGATTCAATCCCAAATGCATTATAGTTTGGTTAGTGTCAAAATGTGACCACTTCCAATTCACATAAATAGGGCTCTAGCAGTGTGTGAGAGGGTTTAAATTTTTTGTCACTGGGACCTACACGTACTTAAAGAATTTTTGGGAGAATTTCAAATAAGGCCTTAAGTTTTTGCCTTATTTAAAAAAAGGACATAAGTTTAAAACTTTTCAAATTAGTGCATAAGTTCTCAAGGAAATTTTTTATTAAAGACATCCATCCACTTAAAGCAATATTCCGATGACTTTTTTTCTTCGATTTCTTAAACCACTCAAATTCCCCTTAATTAAAATAAAACTCTCTTTTATTTCCTTTACATTCTTCTCCTTTTCTTCACCGGCATTTTCACGCTGATCGAGGACAATCGGCGTCCCCTTAGGTTTTTTTCACCAGCATCTTCACTACGATCGGCTATATGTAGTGGTTTTCGAAACCATGTTATGGCTTTAAATGAATGGTAATTTAGGTAATTAAAAAAAAAACTAAGAAAAATAAGTAACCAGAAATAAACTTATTGGATAACTTAGGGACTAATTTGAAAAGTTTTGAAATTTACGTTTTTTTTTAAATAAGGCAAAAACTTAAGATCTTATTTAAAATTTCCCGTTTTATTTTTACTTTATTGATTTTGCTGGACACCCTTTACCTAATCCTACCATTTGAACTGTAATGATTACAAGCATGTAAGTCTACATTTTTTTTAGGGCTTTACAGTTTCACTTTCTTCCATTTAGGTAAAAGAGAAGACATGGAGAAAAGCTTCATTGAAATTTTCTGCTCTGTATGCTTTGGTTTTGAAAGTTGGCCCTTTTCAAGTGAGTTCTGTAAAAAGGTCAAAGGTAACCTTTTTAGATTAATTTGAATAAGCATCTCAAGGTAAAAGACAAGGGTCCCTCCACTCCACTGACTACACATTGAGAGTTTGATCTTTCCTTTTTTTTCCTTCTAATTTTTTATATGTATTGAGAGTTTGATATGATACAGAGTACAGACCCCTTAAACATATTAACAACAGCAGCTATCCTCCTTTTTACCAAAAACAGCAGCTATCCTCCTGCCCCCAGTCCCCTCCCTCATCTACAACTCTACTTTTTTCCATGCTTTTGTTAGAAGTGTGTGCTTTTCCTCTTCTATCTCTTCTCAACATTGTGGGGAGAGTGGTGTGGGTTGGGCCTTTTTGGGCAGATGGGCCTGACAATTATTAGTTTTTTATCCTTGTTAAAAGCAGCAGCAGATAACCCACAAAAGGCTGGGAAAATGGCAGTGTGGCATGTGATTTGTCATGCAAGAAGGGCAGCATGTGGTACCCCACTAGATGCCTTTTTCCAAACTCCTCGCTTCACTAGTTAAATGAACTTGGCTTGTGGGGGCCCATGACATGTCCAGTCGAATGTCTTTTGACTGTTGATGTGGTTGCAGGATGGCCCACATAAGCCCATTGCTAATGTCTTCTTGCTTGATGACCACATGCTGGTTATGGCCCATTGTTGTGTCTGTTCCGGTCCATGACCACGTGGGTTTGGCTTTATATCATTTGGATGTTTGGCTACGTTTACAGTGCTTGAGAAAGCAACTCAACATCTATAATGTTTCTTGAAGATATAGCTTTAGTTTCATCCTTCATTTCGGTATCTGACCAACGGAGCCTATACATGCAAGAAGAAGAAGTTGAGAGAGTGGGAAGATGGAGTTCTCATGAATCGATCCTTAAAAACCCGAGTGCCAGGTTGCCAACTGAGCAATCCCTTATTGTCGTATTTCTTGAAAAATGGCTAGTTGCTGCGAGATATGTGGCATGTTAGTGGGGTTTGCATGTGAAAAACAATTGATTTGACGGATTAATTATGACAAAATATTGACCTGATAGAGCTAATTGTTTAATTAGAGGTTATTATTTTTGAGCCATCCATTGTTTTCAGATAAATACACATTTGAGCTAACAAACTATCCTTCCTCTTATGATGGGGCAATTAGACTATACTGTCATATCACACATCTCACAAACAACAATATATGAGAGTCCCATCATCTTTGTGCTATCGATCATGACCGACAAATTAGTCTTGCACGTGCGCCCACCAGACAAGTGCACTTGTTTTTAAACTAATTTTGACTTGACCCAAATGAGCGATGTGGACTTGCTTGAGTTGATAGATTTTTCAATCAGAGAGCCAAACAGGCATGAAGGAATCTAAAACTGACCCTTGATAAGGCTCCCCAAGTTGATGACTTTAATTCATGTGGAAATGAGTCTTCTGAGTTTTTAAACACTGGGTGATGCTGGACAAGAGATGTAAATTGGGTTGGATCTAATAAGGGTGTAGTTGGATGTCAGGGTAGATCAGTTTATAGGTTGAAAAACAATATGGTTCTTTATGTTGAATTTTGATTCTCACAGCAGCTAAATTGCTAAAAACTAGGGATCTGGTTTTTGGACTAAATTTTTAGGTGACAAGTGGGGCTAAGGAGTATTCTGGATAGGGCTGTAAAAGGGGTGGGCCGGGCTTGGAAATGCGTCAATGCGTGCGGGCGGGCTCGGGCTAAAGCATGTCCAGGCCCGGCCCAAACATAACATGGGCCATAAAAGTTAGGCCTGAGCCTGTCCATTTAATAAACCGGGCCGGGCCAAACCGCGCTTTTATCATTTTATGGGCATTTGACAGGAAGTAAATCAAATTGCATGCATTCATTATATGGGCGGGCCGGACTTTGGGCATTCTATCACTTTATCCAAGCCTAACCCTATTATTAAATGGAGCCTAATTACATTTCCAAGACCAGTCTGGATAAGGCTTGGCCTGGCCAGGTCCATGAGCACCTTGAGTATCGAGTATGCGCATGACTTTAACCCTTCTCCTGTATTTGAGCTTGGGCCAATAATGCAAATGCAACATGCAACATGACGTAGATGAAAATCTCACTCTACTATTATATGATTTAGCAGGGTGATGGTCATATCATCATTTACTTCTCAGGAGAATATTATTTGATGGTATCGGTGAGTCTTATCTTTTAACTCATCAATTTAAGTTCTATACAAGGGCGATAGTGTTAAATCATGTTTTCTATGTTAAATCATGTTTTCTACCAATTCACGTAGATCTATTCTGTGTTTTTCTTTTCTTTTTAGCTTTGATTAGATGTATCTTATATATGCATATCATTTTTACTCTCGTTCCTTTTGGTTAATAAAATCCCTATCTTTAGGAAAAGGGAAAATAAGAAGAAGAAGAAAAAAAAGCATGAAAGTCGCATAAGAATCATATAAAGTAATTAGCTTAAGTATCACGTAAGAACTCACTTAACAATCACATAAGAATTATGCTCAAATAAACCTACATATGTACTCAAATAAATCCACATATATCAGTCGTGTTTGGTACTGTCCAAGCCCGGCTCTCAAATTGACAGACTTGCAAAAAAATTTTGTCTAGACACAACCCACGGGCTTTTCAAGAAAAACAAAGCCCTCAATTTGTGGGCTTCTCAAGGACCAGGCCGAATACCATATTAGGAGGGTGCTTAATTCTGGATCAACTGGTCCCAAAATAAATTTGTTTCTCATGCAAGTGGTGTCCAACTGGACTTGCTAACAGTGCTCATCTGACCCATACTCTGGTCCACCTGAGGCTGGCTTAGATTGGGCATTGTTTTAAGCCCAACTGGACCCAGGTTATATTTTTCATCTCACCAGCCCGGCATGTGTGTGTGTGTGTGTGTTATAGACAAATGGAATGGGCCTGGGCTTTCAAAGAACTCTTAATTGGACCTGGCTTGTAGAAGTTTATTACCAGCAAGACCTGACCCATAAACATCCCTAGCTGAAAGCCACATCATGTGCTCGTCCTGGGTAGTGATGTAAACAAACCAAGCCCAGCTGAGCCTTGTCTAGTTTGAACTTGGCCTGAATACTTGGGACACTTATCAAGCCAAAAGCACTGACCCCAGTGAGACTTGATTTAAACAACGAACTAAGCTAAGTCCAAGCTTGCCTCAACATGAATAACAAGCTTAATGCTTCTCAATAATATAGAGCATATATAAGGCTTGGATGGCATACACAATGTTGTAGATTAAGCTCAAGATTGATGGCGCGGGTGAAGATTTGAGATCAATGGTGCAAATGAAGACGCAAATAAATGATAAGATCTAGAGATCAAAGTAGGCAAACGGGCCTTAGGCATGTCTTCCATCAAAGGGTTGAAATCGTACATCTACAAACACTATACAAGTCCCTACCAATAAAGCAACACTAGAGCATGATCCCTCGTCGCTGCTAAATGGCATCAATTCAGCCCACCAATGAGGGTACCAGGTCCTGTTGAGCCCTCAAAAGCCCACAAAATAAGGGAGTTTTCCCCCACTAAAAATGCCCGAGGATAGGGTTGGGCCGAATTTTTACAGGGCCTCTAATTTGGCCAAGTCCAGCCTGGGCCAGGCCTCTGATATATTTTATTATTAACTTTAATTTATATAAGTATAGTAAGTTTGTTATATAATTATCCACCATACATATATGGAAAGCTTGAGCAAAGTAAAACTCAATTAATTAAGCTCATCTCATTGATAGAGCTTTGCAGTGGTGGCGTTTAAACAGGCTGCATGAGTTAGATAGATGCCTTCATACTCAGATGGCAAAATGGAATCGTTTTAATTAATTTAGCATAACATGTATCCTGATTCCAGACACTGTAAAATGGACCATCTTTGGCTTGGCAAAGGTACAATTTGCATTAGCAATCTCGCGCTAATAGTGTTTTAATGCTACTGTGCATAGGGATGGCAATAGCTGAGTTTGGGTTGGGTTGACCACTAGCTGGGGTTGGCATGTATAGGCTCAATCTGAACCCGTCCCATTTATTAATTGAGCTGAAAATGGCAGCCTGAACCCAGTGCAGAAATTAAAACAGTCAACTCAAAATCATGTTCAACAGGTTGGGTTCTGGTTTAATTGTTGGGTTATTGTACAATAAGATGGGTACGTTGGGTCTCGTAGGTTGGTTAAGTAGCAATAATTAAACTCAACTCTAACCTAATTCCTTAATTAATCGGGTCAGAAATCTCAACTTCAATGTCAACCTTGAAATAAAAAAGGGTCAACTTGAACCTTGAATTACTGAGTTTATTTACAGTTGGATTGACAAGTTTTATATGCTCATTCATGTTTAAGTTCCTATTGCTTTGATTAATCTTTTTGTTTCTTGGTTCTCTTTCTGCAGTACTGCAGGAACAACACCAACAACCTCATGTTCAACCCCAAGTCCACTTCAGTAACAGCATAGAGTTAAACAATCCCTCATCCACCACTTTAATAGTAGGAAGAATATATGAGAACTATTTTTTGTCCCCTTTCTTTGGTAATTTGAAGCTGCCCTGGAGTATAACATAGCACCAAGATATGGCCCAAAACCTCTCCTATTGATGAATATTGTATCCATAATTAGCAGAGGGATGGTATAAGTAATAATAAATAAATAGGGGGGCTTTCGACTTGGCTTATTTACTCTATACTGTGATCCTTATAGGAAGACACCTTTCTGTACATCTGGTTAAAACTAGTATTAGGGTTCATCTAAATTTCATGGTTTCCATTTTTACTATATGCAATGGAGCCTACTATGATCAATCCAACTCCTATATATGCTCACTGTATATGGATTGGCACCCACCCCAAGTCACTCATCAGACCTATATTCAACTTGTTGGATTGCATATGAGAAATATATAGCAAAAACATAGTTATACGGTGCGACCTTAGAATCATTAGGCTAGGATAATAAGATGAAGCTAATCATTTTTCACAGAAGCTATTCTAGGATGTAGCCATTTCTTGTCCGGACAGCCTGCTGATTGAAGTTCATCCAGGTGCTTCCCATGGGGAGGAGCACAAATCTTATTTCTTTCTATTGGATGCAATATAATATCTTGAATTTTTCTAGGAAGAAATCCCTTAGTCCTTAAAAAATACCGAGGAACATAACTCTTAACGATCATGGCTAGGTTTTTTTTTTTTTTTTTGAAATATTTACCTTTATTCCATGATATCGTGGAATGTCCATCTTTAATCTGATTTTGAAGAAAACCCTGAACAACTCATTTTCTCTGCCCCTTTTCTTTCTTTATCCGAACAACTTTCCACCACTCGTCTTGTTACAAAGCTCTCATCACCATTTATCTTTTATGCCACATGTTTCTCCTTTTGGTTCAATGTCTATACCGGAACTAGCTTTCCTTTGGAGACTTTGTTAAGATATCATCCCCTCCAAAAGACTTCGTAAAAATAAAAGTGAGTCTCCTATAAATCTTGTGGAAATTCAGACATCAGTGAGACTTATAAGATTGTACACTTATTTTGAAAGGTTTTTTTTTTTTTTTTTTGAAAGGTTAAGATTTTTTTTTACTCACTTTTTTATATATTATCTATATACAAGACAAGTGGGCATGTCCTTAGATTGTGGATTCATTCAATGTTTCTTTAGTTTTGATGATTTACAGCCGGAGGAGGCACAGATCCTTCAGCTGCCCTTTGTGTGAGTGCAATCATTTGCTTCAGAACATGGAATACGGTGTGGAATTAAGACCACATATATGGTTTGCTGATTCTGTGATCCATCTTACCCTTCAAGTGGCAGTTCCATGCTTTTGGATTGGTGGCCCATCAATTTTGTTTGATAGTTAGGTACTTAGGTTCCTCTTCACTCCAACATTTTCTAAGAACTTAATGGGTTTTCTCCCATAAAAACCTCTAATATCTTTCAATACCTTGATTAATAATTGCATGGGTCAAGTTCCAGTTGGGTTCATAAATTCTTTTAGATCCATGAACACTAATTCTCATCAGTTATACTTCCACCTGCCAACTCCAGCCAGAAATTTGGGGTTAGGGTTGATTGTTTTTCATCCATAGTAGTAGATGGATTAGAAACGGGGTCCATGCAGATTGCCATTGGAGGTCAACCACATCTAATCATATCTCAAATTCAACCCTAGAGGTCAATAACTAATCTAGCATGAGCTTTTACAAATGAGTTGTATCAATGCAAGTTGTAACTCAAGGTAGAAAGCTCACCCATCAATCAATAGGGTTGTCAATAGACCTAGGAAAAATCTTAGAATCGATTGAGCACATTCTAAGAACTGATAGATTTGGACATGAATTAGATTCCAAATGAATCCCAATCCACCGGATTCTTATTTTAATCCTGATTTCTTCTGACAATTGGACCAGGCCCAAACACATCCAAGGGAAAAAAAAAAAAAAAAAACAGAAAGAAGGAGAAATTTTTTGAGGGGTTCTCTTTTTCAAGCTGTTGTGTGGCAGGACGCATGCTTGCAACCTAAAAGCAATGGGCCCTTTCTCTCTGTGTGGCTCAGCCAAATAAAGGACAAAACAGTAGCTCATGAACTGCCAAATCGACGTTGAAAGTGGAATTCATGTGGGACTGATGCTTTCTACTTTGGTGGTGGCCTAGAAAGTAACATATAGGAGAGATCTGGAGAGCCTGTCGAGAGATCTGGAGAGCCTGTCTCGGTGGGATCTTAAGATGTGTTGATCAAATCTTCATCCATTTGCTGGGTAAGTAGAGTGGTTTACTCTTTTGAAGCATGAGAGAAGGCTGTGTTAAAAACATTTCTTCTCTACTAATGTAGACGAGGTTATTGCAACACTTTTTGTTCTTTCATTTCTTTAAAACTCTCTCTCTCTCTCTCTGAGTTTATACTTGTGGGGAATCATTGGGTGTGACTGTAGCTAGTACATCCGCCTCCCACAGCTCCCTACAGGGTTCGAACCCTGGAGTGTCAGCTTTTCTTTACATCTCTTGGCTACTAAGCCACCAAGCAAAAAAAAGAAAAAAAGAGTTTATACTTGTGAACAAGGTCAGTACTTCTCCGAACTGATAGCTCAAATTGTGTTTTAAGCAATGTTTAATGGAAATATGAAAGTGTGATACTTTATGTACAAAATTACAAACTAAAGTCATTAAAAGATTTACTATGCAAGATTAGGTTTTACAAATTTTCAGCTCATGCCCCAATAGATATACACAAGAGAAAATCACCTTTTAGAGTGTGCATTTAGATCTTCTCTCTTAAAATTTGAGAGGAACTTATTGTTAGTTTTTTGGGTGTTTCAAAAAAAAAAAAAAAAAAGCATTTTTAAAATCTTTGAAAAGATGCTGTCTTTTCCTCACTTTGTTTTATAAGTGGGTAGAGTAGGCTTTATGGAATACATGGGTTTCCACATCTATTAAGTGCAACACTTTAGAATGCTTTATATTTATTTTTATTTCTTTACACTTTAAAAACTTTCGAGTCTTTTATTAGTACCACTAGCCTTATGTGCGCATGCGATTCAGGCTTGACCTAGGGTTACTGGGCCCGGAAGCGTTTACGAGACGCGCATCCTACATAATTATTGCGCAGGAATGTATTTGGTCCTTTTTAAAATAAAATAGGTCATGTCTTTTAGTTAGAAATGACTTACCTCGAATTTAAAATAGGTTTCCGTCTAAGATTCCTTCTTATCAATCTCCCCTTTTTTTTTCTTTTTTTTTTTCTTTTTGTTCTTCTTATCTTATCACCACCATTCATCAACTCCTTAAATGGCCCATCTGTCATATCATGTTAGCTCTATAATTGGGTAGCAATTTTATAGAAATTTTGATTGTTAATCATTGGACTGTGCAATTGTGGTCCATCATTCAATCACGAGGTTATCATCATGGCCATGGTCATCAAACTATTAGATATGGAAATGGAAGCATGAAGTATCGTTTGAGCTTTCCATTATGTGATTGCAAGAAGGACCACAGGATCAAATCCTTTGGGACCTTTAAAAATGCCATGGACCCAACAGTGAGCATCTGCCGTTTGACATGGTTAGCTACCTCAAGATTTTGCTAAATCAAAGGAACCTTGAAGATAGAGTTCATAGAGTCTAGAGTCTAGATCCTTACACCATGGTCGAAAAGAGTTCAACTTTGCTAAAGTCAAGTGGGTAACTTGGAGTCAATGGGGAGATGTGAGTGGGATGTGTAGGGTACCTAGTGGACAAAAGGTGGGTCAAATTTGGCTTCCATCCAACTCATATCCCGCCTTGAGTTTCACCAAAGAAGATAAAGTTAAAAGACACCAAAAACTATTTTAATGTGTTACTCTTCTATCTTTATCTTCACCAATCTTTATAGCCTGTAAGTGATTAAAAATGAAGAATTAAGGATAAATATCTAAAAATGTCCATAAAAGAACTTCTCATTTGATGCAAAATTGAATCAAAGATAAAATGAGAAATAAATATTCAATCATCACACTAGTAATTCAATATTTAGGAAAGCCAAGGCCCATCTACATTTCTATCTTATGACCTTCAATGCTTGCCATTTTAACAATCATTTTTCAAAACTCATTTTACCATGAATTCATGTACATTCATGCACATAGAATAAAAAAAAAACTGAATCACAGGAATTCTTGTCATAAGTGTTTAAAACTGAAAACCAGTAGTGAATAAATAGAAAAGACCATCAAATGACTTTCTTTTTAATGGGAGCTGAATAAAGAAGAAATGTGAAATGTATAAATAACCATCACCCAAGTAATTCAGATTCTAAAAAAGTCATTGTCTTATCTATATCTCGTCACTGCTTCATATCATTCACACCTCACATATTCACCTCTTTTGATAATCAATAGAGCTCTCTTAGTCATAAACTTTTATTTATTCAATTCTTATGTAATCTTAATGCTAACAAACAGGCCTTTAGTGTTGATCTTGTGAGATTTATCTATGTATGTACCTTTTGGTAAATAAAATTCTATCTCATCCTAACATCTAATGGATTAGAACCATATCAGGCAGCAGTCCTAAAATCAGTGTACTTAATTTTGTATAAAGTACATTGATATTAAACCAAATAGACATCTATAGTTCTGTACAACTTGAATATCTCTTCTAAGAGTCAAAGAAGGATAATTTTTACTCATATTATAATATTGGGTGCAGTTCAGTTTGGACTATTGGGCAGTCAAAACTGTTCTGTTGCTCACCTACCATTCATTTGATGACTGAGAAGGGTAATTTCATTGTTCAAAAGAGGAAAGGAAAAGGCCATCGATCCCACCCTAGATACTGATGGTGGAACACTTAAGTCAACCTCGTTATCCAAACTAATGTGAATTGGGCAACATCCAAACGCACAACAGTCAAAAAGCATGGCAAGTTGCCTCATAACATATGGAAAAGAAGCTAAACCTGTTTATAAGTACCCCTACTCAGAATTATGATGTCTATGCACTGAAACAAAGAGCGTGCTAACGTAGCCTTCCAAGCATCATCTTTTCTTTTGTTCTTTTGTGCTTTGAAAAATTCACGCAACCTCTCGCACCACTGACATTTTCTCCTACCAGTGTGAGCAACAGGGATGAGAAGTCAAGAATCTTCATCATTAGACAGGTGGAGCCTTCTCCCTGGCCTTAGGAGTTTGGACTTTGGAGTTGATACCAACAACATGTACATTCCCAGGCCCCACAATTCCGACCTTTGTTCCCAAATTGCTTACTTGTGTAGTGGTTTTACAATATTGTGTAGGGCAACCATGAAAGAGAAGTGATCTCATGCTGATGATTGCATGAGATTTTTTCATATTTTCACCTTTGTGGTTGATCTGTGTGGGAGTCTATCTATTGTTGACTCTTAACATGTTTTCATGTGACACGCATCTCTGATATATAACCGGATAACTGTTTAAGATTTACAACAAAAAAAAAGCAAGATACTACTGTTCTATTGATCAAAATATGATATTTTAATTAACTCTTGAACCAGACTTGTATTTAAACATTGATCAATTCAATGATGGATGACACTCTCATTAGAGTGAAATTTGAAAAAAAAAAAAAATGCATTTTAATGGGAGAGTTACAACATGAGTGGCTTTGATCGAATAAACGGGAACCCAAGGAGACAATGAGGAAGTCTCATGTTGTCATCAACAAATTAAATATAATTATTTTTGTATAAATAACTACTCCTTTGTGTGAAGCACTCCACCTTATGCACGTTAGCGTAGGCCTGTCAATCGAGCCCTCTGATGAGGGCAATCCGGCCATGTCGACCCTTAAAACGTATGCAAAACTAGTGCTATTCATTTTTCTTCAAAAGCATTAGGGATAGGCTTGAATAAAATTTACTTAGGTCTGCCAATTTGAGGGATAATAAAAGGACCACCAGCCCACTTATTTCTTTTTTTGATATCTAGAATTTATTTAAACATATATGTGAGTTTATTTGAGTATTCTTAAGTGATTCTTATATTAATTTTTTTGTTATTATGTAAATAAGCCATATATGATTTTTTTGTGATTTTTTTTCTCAATGGCTTATTTAGATAGAACTGCCATATACGTGGGTTTATTTACTCTTTGAAAAAACATATGTATATTTATTTGAGCTGAGCATAATTCTTTTGTGATTCTTATATGGTTCTTATTAGCATGGGATCACTTCTCTATAGTTATTGAGTCTAATCTTTAGCTTTATGTTCAGATTCAACTCCAAGAGCTCACATCTTAGATGGGCCATAACTTGAAAAATGAAGTACTTTAAAATCCCAATGCCATGCTACTGGAAAGGGAATTATGAGAATTTATTATTATTATTATTATTATTATTATTATTTACATAGGATCCGTTTCTTCAAATTGGTATCTAATTTATGAGAATTCAACGCAATACACTTAATTGAGGGTCTAAAATTGATGAGTTAAAACATAAGACTCACCAATATCAACAAATAGTCTTCTCTAGGATAGTCAATGTTTACGTAGTCACCACCTTAAATCATATTATTATAAAGTGAAATTCCTTCTACCACCATATTCTTTGTTACATTGCATTGACGGTCTCAAGCTCAAGAAGGAGGCTAACATCAAGTTTATACTTGGTGCTAATGATAATATAAAAAAAATATTAAATTATTAATTTTCTTTCTTTCAAGCCCTAAGTGTGAACTTGGCCTGCAAGGGCTGAGTAAGAGCTTAAGCTCGCCCCTAGTCCAGCCTGCATATATTGAGGATATGTCTTAGGCTTCCCCAGATCGGCCCTATCCGCACCCTTTGAGAGCCATATTCATATAGCCCTAATTTCAATATTGTAGCTAAAAGTTGAATAGTGCATAGCCAATTCACACTAAATAGATCATGCTTGCGTTGTCTTATCAAATCATCATCATCTTTGTGATTATATGAATTTATACTTTTTCTAGTGAGATGGGCTTTGCAAGTTCTACTTGTCCTATCAATCTTATTCAAAGCTATGTTAATTTTTTTTTTCTACTATGAAGTACTAGTGGGACGATCTTGGACAACTATAATATGTGAGAGACGACTATTTGCCATTGGGTTGGGAAGCATTTCTCTAAGATAAGATTGTGTTAGGATATATGCAAAATTGGGTCTTTTTTCTTTAGTATTATAAAGAAAATTTCGCATTTAAAACAAATTTTTCAACAAGTACAATGATGAATAAATACATGATAAATGTAACATACTTTTAGAATCCTTCTTATAAATGTTCCCAAGTTTTAAAAAAAAAAAAAAAAATCATAGTGATTATCCATGAATACCATCTAGAAGTTCTCAAGTAATATCACTAAGAAAAATCTTAATAATTTGGGAAATATGGACGATCATAGTAATGGTGGGCCCTACTCCATAAACAGAGAACAGAGTCAATAGATAAATGCCACGTGTAGGGTGGAGGAGTGAAGACAAAGCGTAGCAGAGTGGAAGAGTGGCACGAGGTGCATCAGTGAGTGGATGGAATAATGTGAAAGTGCCTTTTCTTTTCTTCACGTCGACAGGAAAGACCCCAACCTGCCTATCATTGTGTTCCCTCTACACTACAACCTAAAAACGCTTCACTTACAATACAAGTGCAAGTGCCCCTCTCTCTCTCTCTCTCTCTCTCTCTCTTTCTCTCTCTTCCACCTGCCCTCCTGTCCTGCATAATAACTACTTAGAATTACTGGAAACGTCCAGTGCACCGTAGGAGCACCAATATTAGATTGTGCAACCCATCCCCAAATGGACCACTTAATCCCATGTGTATCTTGCAGTTCTATATTTGTGATGGGTAATGTAGTACTTGTTACAATGGTAGCAAACCCAAGTGCCCATATCCATCTTAGAGGTAGATAGATCATATAGAGCCCGTTTGTTTGAGGTATTTGGGAGAAGAACTTCTCATTTTGGGATTTTTGAGATGGAGGAGGCTGATCATGTGGCCATGCCCCATTGACAACAGTAGCTAGTTTCAATAAATGGCTCACTCGAAGCTTTTTGGATCGAGTTGTATCGGATGTCATGAATGACAGACAGTTCGTGGTCAATCCGAACCCAAGTCTCCAACTTAGCTTTCACTACACTCCAAATGAAAGGGCCCCACTAATGTGGATCTATCCAACCACATAACAAAGAGGTGGGACAAAATTATTTTGCAGCCCTATGAAACATCCAACATAGTTGCGTTTAGGAATTACATGACACTCTCTTGCCGGGCATAGAGAAATGATTATAGGCAGGCCTCACAAGTCACAACTGTAAGTACTTATATAATGATCAAGTGAAATCTATTTTTTGGGAGTGCACCTCACGTCAAGGCAGAAAAGGGTGATCAATACCATCCTTTCTTATATTGCAGTTGGCCCAAACATGACTTGAGAGTTGAGATTGGACACATGTTACGGAAAAAGCCTTCTTTTTTTCTTATTCGTCACCTGATAAGATAGGGCCTCATACTTTAATTTCCACAGTCCATATAACATGTAGAGCAGAATGGCATTTGACCCACTGTAATCCTACAGCCACACCACTGGACCCAAAGTGGGGCCCCACAAGGTAGCTATATCTTGCATGCTATATGTCGGATTTTTCTTGTTCTGTCACCTGCACAATCATTTCTCACCAGATATAAAAGCAAAGGATACTACTCCCCAAGCACTCATCAAGTACGACGCGCGTATCACACAGCATGCAGACGTAAATGGCGTATAGATGAGTAAATCCAAACTGTCAATGCGGTGGGCCACACACCATGCAGGGCTGAATCTCAGTCAAAGAGGACAATCCAATCTCATGGGTACCCATCCATCAATCAGAAAAATGCAGTTGGAGCAACTGCCGAATGGTCTTAAAATGCATTGGGAAAACATCCATTGATGGCATAGTTGGAGCTGCCAGATCACTGTCATTCTTGGGCCACACCCCCATCGCAGAAAGTGGGCCCCACAGGCCACAGATGAAGATGGAGAGGAGCACATGGGCATGAAAGATAGCGAATTGTGTGCACGATAGCTAGAAAACCACATGAGGGAAGAAGGCATTAAATGGTTTTTGGCATAACTTGCGTCATTACAGGGTGGTGGTGACGTGAATGGAGGGGGAGAAGTCCCCACCTCGTGAGTGTGAGAGTGTTAGTGGTGGCATCATCCAATCTTTGAATATACAAGGAGAAGATTATAAAAGGGACAGGTAAAAAGGAGGGGACCATAGCCACCCATGTGTGTGACCACCGTAACCCCACCCACTAGCAATGGAAGAAAACTCAAAAAAACTCGAAAAAAAAAAAAAACGAACAATAAGAAACAGAGATAGGACTTGGGAGTGAAAGAAACGGACCAAGAAGGAAAGACAGTAGTACTATTCTAATAGATCACCCCAGAGCCCTGATCAGTGCTACGGTTGTGTGCAGTGAACCATCCATATTTAACGAAGTATATATCAACATTCTTTTTATGGGGTCTTAGATGAAACCATTACCACAAATGAAATCTATATCTGTAACTTGAATCATGTAATGTTTTGGCCATTAAATGAATTCACAAGATCAGGATATATTCAAAGGTCATACTAATGTTCCTATTTGTAATCCAAACTAGTTATCAAACCTAAGTGTTTAATTAATGGCTTCCATCTTATAAGTAATCTAAACCGTTCAAAATCAAGTTCCCATCATACTAAATTTAACACAAATTAGTTTCTATGCATCCTAACATTGTTCGCCTTTCGAACAAGTGATTAATTTAAGGAAAGAACAAAAAGATCACTGTGCTTTACATGTGATCAGTGGACCATGATTTTGAACAAATGTAAAATAAGATGAAACTGAAAATTTTCAAAGTTGAGCCATTTACTGCTGTAAATACATTACCACCCTCCCTCAAGCGATATGATGCGGTCAGTACTAAAAGAGTTTTTAGCATGCTGCTCCACACAGGATGGTACATTGAGAAGTTAGGTTATTGTATCTGTGGGTTCCACATACGCCACGCGTACGGCATGTGAGATGCCACGCAGGTTGCAAACTATACCATTTCTTAAAGATAAAGGGAAGCTAAGCAAAAGCGAAGAACGAACTGCATTATGTTACTGAAACCGAGGTGAAGAAGAAACGAAGGAACGAGAAAGAGCGGAAGAGAGAGAGAGAGAGAGAGAGAGAGAAAAGACCAGAAGGAATAAGGAAGAGAAAGAGAGGAGTGTGTTCCAAGACACAATCATTACAAGGTCTTGGGGAGGCGTGGAATTAGCAAGCGTAGAACGTGGAGCTTGACCGAGGTAGACTTTTATCATCAGCCCCGGTCGGCTTTCCTACTTCTACTCTCTCTCTCTCTCTCTCTCTCTCTCTCTCTGTACCACAAACCAAACATACGGTTCGGTTCGGTTCTATTCCAGTAATCCTCGGGACTACTCTCATTGATTCCATTCTTACACTTTTTAGGTTAGTCACGAAAAAATCCAATAGAATTTGGGCAATAAGAATCCTAAATTACGAAGGTTTTAGATATTATACTCTCATTGGATTTGCAAATCCTTGCTTTTGTGGTTTAATGTGGAGCATGTCTTGTAACATGAGAGGAATCTATAGATCTGATGATTCTTCACTACCAATAGAATAAGGATTCCTCGTTAGAGATTTGAATAGTTGAGGATTTTACATTGATATTTGTGTGTATTGATGCATATAGTTGAGGAAAATAGGGTGGGGTGTGTAAATCTACTTAAGTGAGGATTTTTAAATACTATGAGGGGTGGTCGGATTTGAAAATCCTAACAAATAAAGATTTTTATTCTTCCAAATCCTCGAAAATTTATAGTTGCCAAATATGGATTTATCACGATATGAGAGAAACCGAAAAACTTTTCCCTAAAGATTTGGTTGCCAAACATGACTGTGATGATGCTAGTTTTTCTTAGTTATATATATATATACATATATATAGAGGCTCTCCTAAGCTGCAGCTTATATTATTTTAAGCTGAAATTGCCTACAAAATACTCTCCATCGTAATCCTTTTCAAATTATTGTCTCCAAAATCAAGATAAATTCAATCAAAATAGAATTTTCCAGTTCCATCAGGCCAAAAACACTCTTAGTTGACTTTGATTTGTGGGACTGCACTGTTTTAACTTATAATAATATAAGCTGTAGTTTAGGAGAACCCCTCTATATATATATATATATATATATATATATGCATTGATTAGCACTCGTATTGAATAAAATTTCAAGCAATATAAAACCTCAGTGATGAATATCTATTCCAGGGCTAGTCAGAGATTTTCAATTTTTATGAATCTCTTATTAAATTTTCTCTACTAACCAATTCTATCATAATCTTGAGGCGTTAAGTAGAAGCAGCAATACTACGTTTCAACACTCCCTTTTGGGTGGAATTGAATTGGCACACATTTCATAACATATTCATTTCAGCATTGAGTCGATCCCCATGGAATTTGAACTCGTGACCGATTTTTTTCTTTTACCATACTAAATTTCCTCTGCTACTATCAACATCTCACTGATTCCTCATCTGTTTGACTGTTACCAAACATATCCTATTGTTGAGTCTTTTATCTACTAACACACTTTGGTTTATATAGTTGTCACGTGGGTTGGTATGATAAAAAATGTAAGTGATCTTAACCGTTGCAAAAAAGAAATTGAAACAGACACTTGTTATTGGATGTAGTCGACAGGTACGATCTTGGACTATCCATGGTGGGCCAAGCTTCAGGACTAGAAGATTCATTCAAGCATTCAAAGATAGTGTGTGGACTATGAAATGCTTTGAGGTAGGAAGGATTGTAGAAAGTAAAGAGGGTAAAGATGAAGGTATATAATAATACAGAGGATGGCGTAGGAAGAAAGGAAAGGAGAGTATAGAGTACATCAGTAGCCACAGGAAACACTAAAAAAGAAAACAGAAAAAGTAAGCCACGAAAGGGATAAAAAGAGAAACAAGGGCATGGCAGAGGAGAGGAGGGTTTGAAGAACCTTTTCGAGTGCAAAGTGAGAATAGAGTTGGTTCTTGTTCTCATCTGAAACCAGGGTCTCTTTCTTTCTCTCTCTTATAACCTTTTTCCTTCTCTTCTCTTTGTTTTTCCAATCGCAACCAAAAGAGAAAGAGCTTTTGCTTGGCTTCTTTTAGAGAATTTTGTAGATAAATTCAGAGAGAGGGAGAGAGAGCTAGAGAGAGAGAGAGAGAGAGAGAGAGAGAGAGAGAGAGAGAGAGAGAGAGATGGGTGGGAAGGTTGAAGATGAGAGAGAGGCAGCACAAAGGTTTCATGAATTCCAAACCCACCAAGAACATCAGATGTTTCAACAGCATCAACAATACAATGATGGTTATACGGGAGTGGTATTAGGCGGAGGTCATCTAATTCCAGAAACTAATCCGATTCTACCATGGTCGTTTCCACCGATTCACACCTTCAATCCGGCTCACTTCCCAACCAACCAAGTTCGAGACTATGATCATCTTCTTGCACCTCCATCGTCTTCTTCTTCTTCATATGGAGGTCTGTATAGCAGACGAGCAGCTGCACTGCAGTTGGGATATGATAGTTCCTCATCGGACCCTCTTGGGTTAGCCAGTCTATACATCGGCTCGGACAGCCTGGGGCAGGCTGGTCGAGCTGGGTCTATTCCGTTCGGGCTCCAGGCCGAGTTGGGTCGGATGACTGCTCAGGAGTTGATGGATGCTAAGGCTCTAGCCGCTTCAAAAAGTCACAGCGAGGCCGAGAGAAGGAGGAGGGAGAGAATCAACAAACACCTTGCCAGATTGCGCAGCTTGCTTCCCAGCACCACCAAAGTAAGAAAAACATACATAATATATAGAAACAATATAAATCCTAACTTTCAAGACTATTGTAGGAATTCTTTTTAATGAAAGGGAGAAAATTTTAATTTGATAGAGAAAGATAGATAGTTTGTAGTCATATGTGAATCTGATTAGAATAAGATAAAAGAGTAGTCAGTAGTGAAAGAGTTATATAAAATAGTAGATAATCTTCTTCTTCTTCTTCTTCTTCTTCTTCTTGTTCTTCTTATTCATATTCTTGGGAGTGGATCGATTTTTACTAGTTTGATGTTGCCTTTGGTTTATCATGTTTTAGTTTGGGTGGTGTTTGGAAGGGGTTTGTGGCAGTTCCGAGGAGAGGGAAGACAAAAGCAAAGAAAGGAATAGATAGATAGATAGGCGTTAGACAGTGGATGGCTTTGTTGACATGGAAAAGAGGAACCAGAGCTGCTGAAAAAGCTTCCTATGTGAATGTCTTTGCCGGCGCCGAGGGAGGAAGAAAGACAAACAAGCGCTCCTTGTCAGAAAGTGAACCGCCCCTTTCCATTCAACCTCCTTTCCTTTTTCATTAGGAAACCGTGCATGCAGGAGATGCACCCCCCAAAATTCCCTCCTCCCTCATAAAATACAATATACAAAACTATTCACAACTCTCTCTCTCTCTCTCTCTCTCTCTCTCTCTCTCACACACACACACACACACGAAAACTTCTTGTACGACTACCATCCTAAAATCTGGGTTGCACCACAACTTCACAAAGGGCACCATTTCAAAACTGCACGGCTGAAACCATCTTAACCGTCCAATTATGGATACTTTTAGTGGTAAATGTCCTCTTTTTGGACACCCAGATGAGATTAACTTTCAAGTGAATGAGTTCTTAACTATTGTATAAACGGTTAGAAGTCACATTCATGAATAGACAGACCAGACCATTTCTGTTACAACTGATCTAGGATAGTTACGTTTTTTTTTTTTTTGAAACGGTAGGATAGTTATGTTAACAGGCCATTGATTAGATGGCTTTAGACTATGGGATGGATCTTAATCAGATTGGATTGGAAGAAATGGACGTACAAACACAAATGTAGTGCAATGTCTCCTTGAAAATCTATATGAATATGGCAACATCTAGTTCATAAAAATTAGATTTTTAAGAAATTTGTGATGCAAGGCATGTTAATGTTTGCTTTCTTTTTGACATGGACACATCAATATAACCAGCCCATAATCTGTAATACGATTGCAACTTATTCTCTTTGATCGATTTATGTCACTGCAGACGGATAAAGCATCTTTGCTAGCTGAAGTGATCCAACACGTCAAAGAACTGAAGCGCCAAACGTCGGAGATTGCAGAGGCCAGTCCACTTCCAACCGAAGTGGACGAGCTCATCGTCGGCCCTGCTGATGAGGAAGATGGAAGGTTTTTGATCAAAGCATCTCTTTGTTGTGATGACCGATCCGATCTCTTGTCGGACCTCATCAAGACCCTGAAAGCGCTGCGACTGCGAACCCTTAAGGCGGAGATAACCACACTTGGCGGGCGCGTGAAGAACGTCTTGCTCATAACCGGGGAAGAAGACTGCAAGGGCATTGAACAGCATTCTCTCAATGCCATTCAAGAAGCACTGAAAGCTGTCATGGAGAGGACTGCTGCTGAAGATTCCTCTTCTGGGAATTTAAAGAGGCAGCGAACTAATATCAGTATACTTGAAAACAGGTCCATCTGAGCCTATCCTTCTTCTTCTTCTTCTTCTTCTTCTTCTTCTTCTAGAACTTGGTGCTGATTTGTTTTGTTGGGTGTTTGTTTTCCCATGAAAGAAGTGAATGGGATGAGAGAAAAAAAAAATGGAGGAAAGGAATGGAGACGTAGTAGGTGTGGTTGCTTGAGTGTTTCCAAGAAAATGGGTGAGGATCTTTTTCGTGAGAAGTGAACTCATCTGAATCCCTATTTCTGGAGACTGAGTCGGTTGCTTCCATTTGCTTCTCTTTGCAGAATGGTTTTAATTGTTTTGTTTGTTAGTATGCTAGTAGTATATAATGCCCCTGGCCATGTTTTCAGCTGCAATCCTTCTACTTCCAGATTGTTTGTCCTTTCAGGGAATACCTAAGCATGTTTCTATCTTCATCATCACTGGCATTTTGTTGTTTTTGTTGTTATTGTTGTTGTGGTTGTGTTTGTGTTCACATATGTTCACATGCAGTTCCTTTGAAATATATACATTATTGTAATATTTTGATTCCTATAATATTCTCCATTTGATCAATCTGATAATGGGCCCACTCCTATTGGATTGATTTGGCGCGATTCCTTATGAGAGAGAACATTTATTTATAGTGGCTCAAATCTTAATAAATAGGTTTTACATTTATTTATAGTGGCTCAAATCTTAATAAATAGGTTTTCTGAAAGCATCACCAAATTTCTCATGATTCTAGAAATTATAGTCAAACTTATTTAGATCAGGACCAACTGGAACTCAACTCTTGGGTTGATCTGGTTACATTTCATAGAGCAAAACCTATGAGTTAGTGGCGTATGATTAATGCTTAAATTTTAGGTGAGAATTCTATGTGTTGGGCATTTCTGGCAGTAATGCCCATGAAATTCTTGAAACTGCTTGTTTGATAAGTGGAGGCACATATCAAATCTATTTATGTACGTAGTTGTTTAATGTCAAAACATGACCAGCTTCACTAAGTTCAAGAATATCATCAGTATAAAAGAACTACTTAAGCATTTTGGAGAATGTAGCCTCCTGATTTCTTGGAGTATCTAAGGGCCATATGTTTGTGCTGGGCAATTTTTGAGAAAATTAATAGTGCATGGTGAATATGTAAGAATTCGATGTTTGGTGTGGACATTTTTGGGTGGAAACGTAATAGAAGAGAACTTGACATAATATATGCATTTGAGAATTTTGAAATTTTAGGGAGGAGAGTTCAAGCCCCAGATTGTTTTTCACCAGAAATCTTTGTTGTCACTTCCTTCTTTCTCTGTCATTGCAAAGAAATTGTAAGCCCAATGCCTGATAAAATTCATGCCTCAACCATCTCCATTGATCCATATTTGTTTCCAAACTACGCTTAAAAGATAAATACCACTTAGGTTAGGTACCTTAAAAAAAGTGATCTTTTAGGGGCAGGGAAAAAAATGCCTTTTGCGGCTGGGTTTTTTTCCACCGCCAAAAGTTAGGGAAGTGCAAAACCTTAAATGGGACTGTTTAAGGAAGAAATGACACTTTTAGCGGCTGGGAAAAAAAAAAACTGCCGCTAAAGGCTTTTTTTTTATGCCACTAAAATTTACATTTTTTGCAATAATGATTTGAATTGAATCCTCCACTTACATCAAGATTCACTTTGTTTGCATAAAAGTGAATTTCTAGGAATTTATGTTAGCTAGAATGGGTTCCAGCAAAGGAATAGTAAGGAGTGGAAGAGCGAAGTATATAAGATAGTGATGGAAATTGACCCTTATTTTCATAGGATTCGAATTATTAGGGTGACGAATAGTTATTCATTTGCAATCTTCCCTCATTCATTTTCCACATAAGGATAGACTATTTGATGGTTTTTTGTGCATCTTCACCATCGTTCCGTCAATTTTATCCACTTCTAAAAATAAATGTCAGAGAATTCCATGCAAATAGACTGGACCTAAGTTTAAAATATATTATTAATGTAAGATAAAGGGCATTCGTTGTCAACATTTGTCATATGAACTAAAACAGATTTATGTACAAATGAACTCTTTCGATCCCTCACCATGAGTTTACAACCCCACCAAGATCATGAGGCCTTTGTAGTAGGAAATTTGATTGGTGGAGTTTGATAGTGATCAAGTGCAGGATATCCAAGTGGTGAATGCTAGGAAGGCAAAAAAGAAAAAAAAGAAAAAAAAAGTGTGGAAAGATTTATTACATCTAGAAGACATGACAACAAGTAAAAGAAAAGAAAGAATACTTGAAGTCTAGGAAACCGGTACCGGTATGGTAGTTTGCAACAGCAACAGTGAGGTTGTAAACCTCTGATACCACAACAGAGATTAATATAAAGTCTTTCTGTCAATCTAACTGTCTAAGTCTATGGCTGAAGAATTCCATTCAGTGTACATGGTTTATCTAATCTTATTGGTCACAACAACTTATCAGGATATACATGCTATAAACAGTGATTCAAAACTTTACAATTGTCCAATTACAAGGGGTAAGACTCATTTGGTGTTGATTATCACAATGGTTACAAAGCTCTGCTAAATACTCACAATATACCTATCTGCGTACACTCTCACAAGTCCTTCACCATTAGCGCTGCAACAAGATATTGATCCTTGACTGTGGCTGTTTATGTGGATGGGAGGTGCCTCAACAACTCAGCTACCTGTGGTTTCGGAAAGCCCACCTTATTTGATTTACAATGCATGGAATCAAATTCGTGGCTCCTTACAACGAGGTACCTTATGGTATCAAATTCGTGGCTCGTTAGTTATCTTAGGTTAAGCTAGTCATGATTTTTTCTCTTATATTTCTGCAATCATATCACTATCATTTTTTTTTTTTAGTGAATAAAAATCGAGCATTCTCCCTCACCATCGCATCATCTAGACCAGCAATATTGTCAAGCCGAGCAATAACTGCTTCTAGAAGGAATACAATGAATGTGATCTAGTGGGCCATTGGGACTCACAAACTCAAAAGAGCATGTCATGACAGTGATTTACTATAAAAAAAAAAAATGTGGTCATCAGCAAAGCATGGTGATTGTTTCTTCCAGATCAAAAGGTTTGTTTTGTAAACTACCAATTGCTTGATCCTTTCTACCAAAAAAAAAAACAAAAAAAAACAATGCATTGCAAAAGGGTGTTAGAGGACATATATGATATATCTTATATTTGATCAGTTAAAAAAAGGAGATAATTAGCGAAAGGTCCTTAGAATTGAATCTGTCCAGCCTTCTGTCTAGGAAAATTCTTTTCAAGGGCTCTGGTCTAAACAACTAGACCGTTTGCAGCCAGAGGTCCCTATAGCTATACAATTTCATTTTTCAAAACCAATTTGCCTTTTCAACCGTTTTAGGAATACAAATTTCAAATGTTCTCATTAACTGTTCCAGGTCTATGGAACCGACCCATTTACATCCCTATATCAAACTCACCCTTCATTTTAAGTCTTAAAGTTTTACGATTCTTTACCCTTATATCAAGTGTGCTCATAGTGTTAGCATAAGATCTAGGCTTACTTTTAGACCTAACAATATATTGTGCCTGACCTTTGCCATCGATCGAACTTGTTTCCACAGTGGAGGCCAGGCTGAAATGGTACATAGATTCAGTTGCATGTGGTTCTCAAAAACCAAAACTTTAGCCTAATTGGTAAACGGGTTGGGACTGATGCTTAATTGAGGCCCAGGTAGCACTGCACCCCTGGTTGAAATCCTCTGTGAATGTGAGTAATGAAATATTGTACGAAGGAAGAACGTCCAACAAAAGTCAGATGGACCTGACCTATGGCGTCGATGAAAGCCAACTCGATTGAAAGCCAAACAACTCAATAGGGCCAGTCCAATATGTCTACCATATATCAAACTCATGAATCAAGAAATCATAAACAAAAATGCAGCCCAACTGTCCTTGGGCCTAAAAGCCCATAAAAAAACTAACACAAGCACCAAAGGGGTTAATATTTCATCCTTTCAACTCATGCCAGCCGTATAAAATCTCTTGCGAGCTAGTACACCGTCCTTGGATATAAAAATAAAAAAGAAGAGATTTAATACAGCTGTGAAATGGTTCTTTGAGCGCATTTGTTGATAGGCGAGGAATTCACAAAGTTAAGGATTCCTCCCTACTTGTGGAATAGGGATTATTTGCTAAGGGTTTGTTTATATTTGACGATGTTACATTAATTGACATTTGAGCGTATGATATATAAAGCTGAAAAACTGATATTGGAGTGCAAATCAGCTAAAACAAGAATTTTCAAATCCTAAAGAAAAAGGTACTCAAACCTGAAAAACTCTCAAAATGCGTATTTCCATTGGTCTAAATCATTGTGGATTTACAATTGCCCAACATATATAGCTAAACCATCACCATAAGTAAGTGGGTCCGGGTCCGGGTTCGAGTCTGAGTCTGGTTCACCTTAGTTCGGGTCCGGTACCCAGACCTATCCTATATACAGTTCTAGTTCTGTCTTCTCATTAACGGTTCCGGATCCATGGAACCGACCCGTTTACATCCCTATATCAAACTGACCCTTCATGTTAAGTCTTAAAGTTTGAAAATTGACAATCTTTTCACAAATCTTTCCCCAAAGAATTTGGTTGCCAATGGGTTTAGAAAGATGCTGAGATGAGATGCCCAAGATTGTGTGTCTCAACTCTCACGGCATTCTCTTCTTTCAACCAAGAGCCGGCCATGCAATTCCAGAGGAACCATTATAACAGTCACCATAAATAAGATGCCTCAAAAAGATCAAATCTGTAACTATTTACAATCTGACAATGAAATGGTGAAAAACCCTCACAGTGTCCCCTGACAATAGTTGTCACATGATCTTATAAGCCAGGTTCGTGTAATATGGATGTGATGGATCAATTCAAGCTAAGAAATCTTCTTAATATAATAAAAGCTAAATGAAAGTCAAGAGACATTGTTGAGGGAGGTGATAGCAAAAGTTAAGGGACTATGGTGGCATGGTATCAACCACAGAGAGAGGGTGGGGTGGCAGCTGCAACGCCATCGCATGCATCTTGCATCTAATAGGATCATTAGGTCGCACACGCTCTGTCACATGTCCCAATTTATCAAGGTCTAAAAAGCATACAACGGAGAGGGTCCAAGCTCCATACGGTGAAAGGTTAAATTGGATGAGATAGGTGATGGACGCGGTTAGTAAAAATCAACCAGAAAGATGAGTATAGGAAAGTGGGCTTTGGTTAGTCGGTAGGCCCAATTCTAACACCAACCCATCCAAACAAATATAATTAGTAGAGATTTGGTATAATCTTGAAATACAAAAATCTTGATCCCTGGCTTGTAATAGTAACAGTCTAATACACAAAACAGTGGATGTTTTATTGAAGGTGGCCCATTGGTGGGATTGAAAGAGAGAATCCGGCAAGGACAAGCCAAAAATATCAAAGAAGACTGTAGAAGCGATTAGCCAAAACAGCGCTGAATCGACCGACCGTGCGAAACATAGGGCCCCCGTTTCTCAGCGTGGAAGCCAAAAGCATACGCGTTGTGGGCCCCAACCCCCACCCTCTTCCATCTGCCGACGTGTCACCATCACCAAGCACATGCTATTGATGAAGACTCCACGGCCTGTCAGATCGTCCTTCCCATCTCTCTCTCTCTCTCTCTTTCTTTCTTTCTTTCTTTATCAAAACCTCCAAATGGTTATGGAGTGTTGATATGGGCTACCATTCACATGAAAGATACTCATAATGTGGGCCCAATCTTGCAGATCCATCGGCTGAGAATTACCCGATCAGAGAGTTTGTGTTGGCTGCTAACTGATGAATGGACATGATCTCCTTCCTAATGGTGAACAGTATTTCGGTATGTTATGTTTAGTGGAGAATGTAGCTCAGTCTCATCTTTGCCGCATCAAAATAAGCAGTTTAATATTTGATAACCTCAAAAGGAATTTTGAAACATTTATTAGTGGAAGTGCTTCATTTGAAGATTGAACATGCAATGGAAAAGATTTATAAATGACCATTAAATAATCTTCTCAGAAGCTAATTAAGGAAGTAAGTAAAATGAATATCCAACAATTATCTAGTAAATCAAATTCTTGGAGGCAGACATAGTGGCTTACTCACATACATCCAAATGGCGGCGATTGTCCCCTAAAACTTAGGCTCGCATTGAAAACTCGCATGACATCTCTCCAGGTCCGCTTCCAAAATCCATATGACAACTCGAAGTCGTCCCCCCCTATGACTCAAATGAAAAATATTGAATTTTACAATAAAATTGAACTACTTGTTTGAGCTTGTCCCTCTCAAGTGAAAGTCATTGGTATGCCGCTTAGGTATGTAAGTGAGAGCACGTGTCTTTATGTTTCGGAAAAATTACCATACTGAAGGTGTTAAAACTGACAATAGCCCTAGAACAGCCAAAAAATGTATATTTACTACAAAACTATTCTATTTGTAGGATATTGCACAATCACTTGAACAGTCCATTTTTTTTTTATTTTTTTTCCTTGACTGTGTGACCACCAAACCACCAACCAAACTATTTGATAGCTGTATGAGTGTAAGAACTAATATCGCATCAAATTTGAACCGTTGATCTATCACGGTTATCAAGAAATTTGTAAAAAAAATATGGCTTATAATTAGTTCTAATAATTTACAAAATAACTTGACTTTTTGCAAATTTCTTGATAACCGTGATAGATCAACGATTCAAATTTGATGCGATATTAGTTCTTACACTCATAAAGCTATCCAACAGTTTGGATGGTGGTTTGGTGGTCTCACAGTCAAGAAAAAAAAAAATAAAAAAACGGCCGTTCAAGTCTTCACACTTCTGATTGTGGGATATCCTACATCCCTAGTATATCGCAACAGATTGAATAGCTCTGCGGTAAATATATATTTTTTTAGCTATTCTAAGGCTATTGCCAGCTTTAACGCCTTTCGTACGATAATTGCCCCGTATGTTTGAGCCTCTAAAAAAAATTAGGAGGACAAAAAAAAAAAAAAAAAAAAGCCAAATTCCAAGGAGTAAAAGTCTTCGTCTACATCTTCACTTTATAAATTTCACATCCCAAGCAAATTTCTAGATTGAAACTTTTGCTGAATCCTAATTTATTATAAAATCCTAGAGCAGCCCTAAAAAATTCCTTTAAACAAGTACACAGGCAGCCTCCAAAAACAATACAAAACAATAGAGTATTTATTTTTTTTTCAAATGTAAAGTAAAGTAAAGTACATACAGTTATCAGAAATCAGAAAGAAAAAAAAAAAGGACCAGAATAAAACATCCAGCAATGCGGCGTACAGCCTCTTATCTATACCTGTATCCAATTCCCGCATCAAAGAATCTGAAACCGCCCACACGAACCAACAGCTGTACAGCTCTAAAACTTTTGCTAAAAGAGACGAAGAGATAAAAAAAAAAAAAAATTCGCTTCTCCAGGCCTCAATCGGTATAGTGCAGCAACATCATCAAACACCATCACCCCAAAAACCACAACTTCCACTCCACTCCCCACCTTCACTTCCATTCCATTCCACATAAAATCCATCCCCTTCTCCCTCTCTCTCTCTCTCTCTCTCTCTTATCTATCCATCCAAACAAACCCATTGATTGATTGAATGTAGAGCAGGTGAAAAAGTAGAAGGAGGAGAAGAAGAAGAAGATGAAGAGAGAGTATGAGGCGGAGGAGAGCACCAGCTCCAGCAAAACCAGGCTCATGGACGCGGCCGATGACGAGCTACTGGCCGCCCTTGGCTACAAAGTCCGCTCATCCGACATGGCCGGGGTCGCGCACAAGCTCGAGCAGCTCGAGAAAGCCCTCGGATCTGGCCTCGAGGACGGCATCTCCCACCTCGCCTCCGATGCCGTACACTACAACCCTTCCGATCTCGCCAATTGGCTTGACAACATGCTCGTCGAGCTCAACGGCCCCGATCTCTCCCTCCCTTACGATCCCCAATCCTCCGCCGTCCATTTCTCCACTCAGATCTACGACGACTCTGATTCCGATCTCAGAGTGATCCCCGGAGAAATCGCCTTCGGAGATGGAACAAACACCACCGCTACCAACAAGAAGATGAAGAAGCTTGATCGGAAAGATCTCGCCGAGTCGACTAGGCCTGTCGTCCTGGTCGAGTCTCAGGAAACCGGGATCCGACTCGTCCACACGCTCATGGCCTGCGCAGAGGCCGTGCAGGAGGAGAACACCAAAGTCGCGGAGGCGCTTGTGAAGCAGATCGGCGTCTTGGCCACTTCCCTGCCAGGTGCGATGAGAAAGGTCGGTACTTACTTCGCCGAAGCCCTAGCTCGGCGGATTTACCGTTGTGCCCCGGCGGAGCCGCTGAATTCTCTCTCCGATGACCTCCAGATGCACTTCTACGACTCCTGCCCTTATCTTAAATTCGCGCATTTCACCGCCAATCAGGCGATCCTCGAGGCGTTTTCCGGCAGGAGCCGCGTCCACGTGGTCGACTTCAGCATGAAGCAGGGGATGCAGTGGCCGGCTCTGATGCAGGCACTTGCAGTCCGTCCCGGCGGCCCTCCGGAGCTCCGGCTTACCGGGATCGCCCTACCGCCGCAGGACGGCGGCGATTCGCTCCAGGAGGTCGGGTGGAAGCTGGCGCAGATGGCAGAGACGATCGGCGTGAAGTTCAAGTTCAGACGCGTAGTCGCCTCCAGCTTGGAGGATCTCGAGGCGGAAATGGCCGCCATCCGTCGGAGAGAGAAGGATTCCGAGGCGGTGGCCGTGAATTCCGTGTTCGAGCTCCACCGGCTTCTGTCCAGGACCGGCGCGATCGAGAGGGTGCTGTCGTCTATAAAGGCGGCGGGGCCGGTGATTGTGACTGTGGTGGAGCAGGAGGCGGACCACAACGGGCCGGTGTTTCTGGACCGGTTTACGGAGGCGCTGCACTACTACTCGACGATGTTTGATTCGTTGGAGGGAACCGAGGGTCAGGATCAGGTGATGTCGGAGATGTATTTGGGGACGCAGATTTGCAATGTGGTGGCTTGCGAGGGTGAGGAGAGGGTGGAGCGGCACGAGAAATTGGCTCGGTGGCAGTCACGGATGGGCGCAGCTGGGTTCGAGCCAGTGCACCTGGGCTCGAACGCGTTCAAGCAGGCGAGCATGCTGTTGGCTCTGTTCGGTGGTGGGGCCGGCTACAGGGTGGAGGAACGTGCTGGCTGCCTGACGCTCGGATGGTACACCAGGCCCCTCATTTCCACCTCTGCTTGGCAAATTCTCCAACACTTGGCCGCCAGGTAAAGCTAACAACCAACCAACCATTCTCACTTCTTCTATCAATCACTATTCACTGCTGCTGCTGCTACTGCTACTGAGTTATTGAGTTAATTAGCTATTGCTGAGTCACTGAGTTCATTATCTGAGTTGTTTAATCAAGTTACAAGTGGGTTGGGGGAATTGGGTTGATGGGGTTTTTTTTGTATTATTATTATTAGTACTGTACTTGTGTCTGGTTTTTGAGTTTCTGTATGTATTTATATGTGAATAGTGTGTGTTATTAACAATATCAACTTTTGGATTAAAAAGAAAGAAGAGATGGGACTGACTGAGTTTTCTCTTGGGGGTTGGGTTCTAATGAAAAATGGATAAAGGGTTTGGTCTTTTTATAGATGCTGGGTAGCTGTAGGGTAGGGTGTGCAATTATATGTTTATGGTCAACTATTCAACTCTCTCTTATTTCTTTCCTGTTATTGTATCTTTGTATTGTTGTAATGTTGCAATTGAAATGCATGTGCAATTTCTCAAAGATTCAAATTGACTTAAAAGGGTTGATTGAGTGGGGTTGATTCTTTCCAAAATCCCTTTCAGATTGAACCGACTAGGGTTGACTCAAGCAAGTCAAGGTTATTCTGGGAATGTGAGATTCATGTTGTCTACACTCAACAGCCTATTTTACTTTAAGTTGGGGCCATTTTTAGTGCCATTCAGCTAAGAGTCCAATATATACATGATGTACCAGATTACAGTATGGAGTGAGTGAGTCGGCATCTTGATTGATTTGGTGGTCCCACTTTTTTTTGTCCAAAGTGAAACCAAAGGACTTACTCAAGCATAATTAATCAAAGTCTATGAGTATCATGTGAACTGGTCGGTTTTGACCTGATTAAATGGAGATACATATGATTAAAATTAAATCGGCATAGATTGTGGTTGGAACTTTGAAGGTCAAGTCTTTACAATCCATTCTGTATGCCATTTTTTTTTTTTTTCCCAAGATGCCATATGCCTTTTTTTTAGCCATTCACTCTAGAAATGTATATGAAGATGATATTTATTGATATAGATCTTGTTATGATATTTTATTCATGGCAAGGAGGGTCCATGTGATCATCATACCTGGGTTTGTGAGTTTTAACCCTCTGGATCACTGGTCCATTGAGTGTGCAAGTGGGTCAACTAATCTTTACCTTGAAACAAATGTAAAAGCTGATTTAAGAGTTTTGGCAATTTTTTTTTTCTTGGCCATAAATAACTGCAGATATTCCCAACTACATCTATTCTTTCAGGTCCTACTTATTAAAGCAGAGACTAAGACACTCGGTTTATCCATTGAAAGTGCCATCTCCTCTGAAAAGTGTGAATAGTCTTTCCTATATCTGCTCCAAACTTGCTTTTTTAAAAATTGTTCTTTATTCTTTGATTCACTCTGTGGAGAAAAAAGGTATCATCACTTCACTCTGGAACTTAATTGAAGAATGGTCAGCAACCACAAAGAGGTATTGAGATTGGCATTTGGAGATATTGGTGAATGAAAATTGGCAAAAGAGTAAAGGCTCATGTTAGCCATTGGGGATTGGTTATCACAATACATGATGAATGAATATTCATAGATGGGAGCAGTAGCAGCACTGCAGTGACAGGGCATTTGGAATAAACAACTGGCTAGTCCAGTCGTGTGGGTGCATGACCTTGCATCATGCCTATGGGTCCTGTGTCTGTCCCCTCTGCACTCTACAGGAATGGGTAGAGAAACTGATATTTTAGAGGGAAATGGCCCCCCATCTGTTGAGACTTTTAACATTAAATGCCATTTGCAATGTACTTCTATTTTTCAACTAGTAGGTATGATGTAGAGCAATTACGGCCGTCTGAATCAGTCTCATTAGATCAAGTGGATCTTCTTAAACTGAGTTATTGTAAATCGAGGGTGGGCAAATGAGGGCCAAATAAACTTGAGCTGCCTCTCACAGTAGTTTTTAAATTTGTCCTAGGAATTACAGATAGATAGAATTACATGGCCCACCCTAAAATAAAATAAATGAGAGTTTCAGGTAAATTGAGTACAGAACAATCAAGTTACATATTATCTTTTCAATTCATAGAAAGTTGAATATATATATATATTTTTTTACCTTTTTGGGTTTGTCAAGTCATTTTTTGTCTAGACTCGAAAGTAAAAATTCCTTGAAGGTTTAGGGCACATTTGTGCATCAGCTTTTTCAAACAAAAGGAATGGAAAGTGAAAATGCTTTTCTACTGCATTTAAAATCTCACATTTGGTGTGGCTGCTCTTTCTCAAGAAAAATTCGAGACATTAGCCAGCTTTTCCACATATATGTGGAAAGCTATTTCAATGGATGTCGGAAAACCTTTTTTGTGGTGAATTTAAAAAAGAAGAGTACGTGGAAATGGTTTTCCATATCGTTCCACAAACGTGCCCTTGTTGATTAGGATACACAGGTATTGTAAATTGCATTGTCTTTAATTTCTGTCTTTGGCAAATAGGAGTGGATGGATTGGTAGAGAAAACATTAAAATATATATATATATATATATATATATATATATATCTTAATTGGTCATGCACATGGAACGACCAACTCGATTTTGCTCTTTTTGTCAAAAGAAAGCTCACGAGGAGAGAGAAAGAATAAAAATATTAGGGTTTATTTCTCGTTCAAAAACAAGAAGCGTCCCGGACTTGTTAGGATGAAACTGTCTTACTTCCACTGAGACGGGATAACAAAGGTAAAATTTAGGGTCTTCATGTGGGTTCCTCCCAGCTCAATCCAAGCCGGTGAGACTTGCTATCTCCCATTAAAGTGCAGACACTTAAAAGAAAATCCTCCATCATCATCATCACCATCATCATCATCATTCCTCAATGGTGTCATTGCTGGCAACCTCAATGGTGTCATTCCTGGCATGTTGGGGCGGACCCAAGTAGAAGGGTCCATGGGCTTCAACCCCCACCCAATTTGAAAAAAGTTAAAAAAAAACAAAAACCCCACGCAATTCTGAAAATTAATATTTTTTACAGTTTCCCCCTCCTCCAACATATTTTTTTATATAGAGCCCCGATGGAGAATTTCCTGGGTCCACCCCTGATGGCATGTGTTGGATCTTAAACGAGTATCTCTTGATTTATCACCCATTGATGTTATCTCTACAAGGTTCCCGAATGATCTCATTTTTAATTCCATCTATCTTTGTTTTACTATACATTGATCTAAATATTCTTGTCATTGTCATACTAATTTTATGCATCTGTTGTGTTTTTATTGATAAACATTCTACTCCATGGGTCATAGATGGTCTAATTGTCATTCCATTAGTTTTTTTCCTTAAAATCTTGTTAGAAGCATTTCAAAAGCAAGTCTACACTTCAATCATCTCACCCTTAATTATCTTGTGTTTGGCATCTTTTTCGATCTCTCCTTACTAATTAAGCCAAGGTATCAAAATGCATTTCTATGTTATCTTCTAGCTAGTTAGAAGTCTCACGAGAGTTTCAGCTCTTTGCCCATTCTTACTCAAGTTACTATTCAGTTATTATGTCTTTAGATTTTAAAATCTTTTTTCCATCTTTCAAGTTTTGCATTCACATCATATTTCGATTTATTCACTAATATTATTTTAACAACAAATAACATATATTAAGGTACCTCCTTTTGATTATATCAGATAACTCGTGTAAAAAAATGAGGGTTTAAAGCCAACCCCACTTATGAAAACTATAGGGACACAAAACTCACCCATCTCTCCGTGGTCATGCTCTATCCAAGTAAAAAAATGGTGTAAACCTGACCGGAGTGCTTTGCCAATTCCAAGAACCACACATAAAGCTTTAGCAACTTCAAATAGCCACCCACTTCTAACATAATTCTCTATAAATATCATATACATTCTAAACTAGTTAATATATTGATTATACACAACTCGTAGAGGATCGAGCCACGGTTGCTAGAGTCTAAAAATGTCTCAACCACTTGTTTCTCAATCAACTTGTGCTGTGTCTTTCACGTTTCAAATCTCCTACTTTACTTTTGTGTATTCTTTCATGTCTGGTTCCTGTTGAGAGGAGATTTGAGCTAACCACTCCCCCACCAAGTTGCAATGTGATGTCTGAATCCAACATTAGGATATGCTCAAAAGGCGCTGCAATTATTAAACAGGAAATCAGCAATCAGCTCAAAAGTCATAAATCTCGCACCCATTGTTTGATATCGATCCCTATCCTCCCGCATCAATATTAGAAGAAAATAAAACATTTCTGGGTATACTTTTTCACAGTTACACACTTTTGGTGGAGTCCAGATTCCACGTTCAACAATAGCAGATTCCGAGAAAGAGAGAGAGAGACAAAAGAAGGTGTTAGTATTTTTACGTTGGTTAATTTATGGGTTGTATAAAACTTTGGGTCCATTAATTTGTATTTTTTATTTTATTTTAGAATGGATTGTGGTATACTCGCCTAAATAGCTGAAGCGAAGAAAAAAAAGAATTCGGGCGAACCCACAAGGACTGATAGATCGGAGCCTCTGTGTGATCCATTGGATGGCTGAACTACGCCGGTTATCCTCGAGGTCCGGTCGATTGGAGCCTCTGTGCGATCGATCGGATGGCGAGAAAGTCTCTAGTTCTGAAATAGAATTGTTTCCTTTTGAGACTATATTTCTCACTTTGAGTCCTATTTGTGTTATGACTCTAAAGTACGAATTTGAGGCTATATATATGGTGTATATCTCAACCCTTAGATACACATCAATTAATTATCTCATTGATCTTAAGTGAGAAAACCCTAGAAAAGATTTTTTGATTCTCTAGAGCTTTTGAAAGGTTATGCTGAGGATCTGCTCTAAAAGGTTGTTGTTTTTACTCTCTTGTAGAAGATAATTTATTATCTTGGTTGACAAGGTGTGACAAGATCAAATAAGAGAGATGGTCCACGGTGGGGAAGTCGTGGCAGTGGAAATTGTGCGAGAATAACTACAGTCCTTCGGTCAAGGTACTGACTGAGGTAAAGGAGCTGTGAATGTATCGTGTAACTGTTCAATAGTTGTTGATTTCTAGATCGTGGTTTTTCTCCATGAATAGGGTTTTCACGTTAAATATTGTGTCTGCCTTTTTGTAGTGTGTGATTGGTAAATTGATTGGCTAGTTCTATCTTATTTATTTGGTTACATCCGCTACATTAGTTTGTTAGACTAGCACCCATTTTAGTAAGTCGCAACTTTCGAAAGGGCATCTTCTTCTTTCTTTGTGGGTAGGAAAGCTAGATAGGTAGCTAGGGACAAACCTAAGCCACAACAATTCTTAGATCATCATCAAGTGTTCTTGGATATGCATCAACAGTTTGCTAATGCAATTTCGCGGGAAGTGAATATTAAGGAGATTCAAAGAACAATATGCTAGAAGACAATTGAAGAGGATTCTCACAGAAAGCAGGCATGAGATTTCAACTCCTTCTCATCACCTGCAAAGAATAAGCTAGTCCACTCATCAGGTTTTGAAGAAATGGATAGCTGTGGGAAATAAAAGGGCAACTGGATCATATTAGGTCCACTAGTCTGCCTGCCAAATTGTGGACCACCAAATCTTTAGGCCAGATATGTTTACAGTGGATCCCTCTCCGCGGCTTGATGGATAGGCGTATCAACATTCCACTTTGGCACAAATGCTGCCAAGATTTTGCTCAGATGTGTCTCATGTGAATTTGGTTAGCATAGTTACTCACAATATTTACCTTACTTTGGCTATATTTACTGTTCTGTTTGATGCCATTTTGATTCTGGCAGTGTTCCTGATTTCCAAACTCTTGTAATATATATTTAAATGTACAGTTGTTTGAGTATCAGATGATTTGTATATGTGTTTTTTTAGGGAACCTTGTCACCTTCCTATCAATGTGCTTCATCTAGCCTGCAGATTCCACGAGTCAAAGTGAAGAAACAACAGCAAATCTTGGTATAGTAGCTCACCGATAGAGAGTAAGTAGTCTACACTTGAGAGAAGTTTGGCACTTGGCAGCTTTGAAACCTGAATACCTGTGTGTCATGCTAGACAGCACACTGGCCTTTTCTCTCCCACCACATGATGATTTTTCCCACTTGGATGCATGACAAATAAAGGGATGGCAGGTGACCGTGCACCAAATTTGCATGCTTCCTATTGCAGCTTATGCTTATCTATCACACTTCAGGCTTGTTCGAAACTTTGGACTCTTTGAAATAAGAGTTGATTTGATTAGACCGTTTTGAGAGAGGGCTATTTCAATTATAGCCCTTTTCTTTTTAGCATTAGACTATATAACAATGGAAGATTATTAAAGAGGTAAAGCAAATAATACGAGGTGAGGGGTAAAAGATACAAGGAGTAATGTAGATTGTACTATAACTGTTTTAGGGTGATGGCTAGGTATTTATTTTGAATCTTTCCGAAATTTGCTTTTTAGTAGGAGAGATTCTTTTATGGTCTTTCTTATATAATTGGTTTTGGAAATTGATATCCTGATATAGATGTCAAATCCACGGAACAGTGCGGCCGCCAAGAAAATATATTGATAATGATCATTGTGACATTTTGACTAACACACCACCAAGAAAATATATTAAATTTGGGGCAAATTTTACAGATTTAATAGATGGTTTGTACTGTTAATGGAGATGTTTTCTCATTGTTTAATGTCAATATCAATTATTCAATCATATCTGGTGTAGTTGGTTCTGTACACACGCACAGCTTGAGCACTATATCAGAGCATTAAACTAATGGTGTAATAGGATAATTCTAATTCCCAAAATGGCACCAAGGCAGACAATTAAGAAAGAATTTGATTGGTTCCCAATTCCCATCCATAAGGTTTAGAGTTGTAAAAGCAACTGGCGAACTTAAATTGTAAAAATAAATATGGTAGAAGAATAAGATCATTAAATATTATTTTTATTCTTTTAAAATATTGTAAGGTTTTGAAGGTAATCAATCCTATTTACAAACTTTCAAGAAGTTAAGACCCAAATGGTTCTCTTCTAGTTTAGTAGGTCGAGTTTGACCTAATCACTCAAATATCTTTGTTATTTTCCGTGCTTGTATTCTAACTTTTAATTTTAATATCGAAAAAGCAAAAAAAATTAATTGAAAAAAAAAATTAAAGAAACAAGCAGAGCACGCCCGGCACGACAGGTCCCATGGCCTGTGCAGCCTGTGATCTTAATGCCACGGCCAATTTGACATGCCTACAGTGCCTTTGGAACCATGCATTTGGAGATGATCAGTATATATGCATGGCATGTGAGATGTGACAAATGACAGAAAGCTTAATGATAAGCTACTTTTATGCGTCAGGGTGGCTGATACTTTCTTTTTGGGTCCATGAAGTCTCCTGTTGAGAATCTAAATCACTCAAAATGAATTCTTCCACTCCAAAACAATTGTACGAAACATCTCTAAAAAATTATAGTCCAATAAGAGTTGGTCTTACTATAAGATTAATCATTTAATAAAAAATATCATTAACATAATCTAGTACTAGACCAATCTAAGTAGATGTCATGATCACTTTTTAGTTCTTAACAAGAAATTAGATAGGTGCTCATGGGCCGAGCCCAGCCTGTGAGCCCAGCTATCAATGGGCTGGATTTGGGCCTTTTTTTAGGTCATTGGGCTGGATATGAGACGGGCCCCTTCACCTATATATATGCTTAAACTTTCAAGGCCAGAGCCGGGCCGGACATATTTTTGTGCAAAGGACTGTATATTTACAAATGTGTGGGGCCTGTGCCTGAGCTTAAAGCCCATTGGATTACTGAGCGTGATTAAAGACTTGGGGTTTGATTAAATTTTGAACCACTGTTCTCCATCCCTCCACTCATGACTAGATGCATCCAAGTATACCCTGCAAAAAAAGGTTTATGATTTACTTCATGTATCTTTGGAGAAGGTGTGGTAATCAAAAATTCACATCAAATTATGGGAGGCAACAGAGCAGGATTAGATAAGAACGGCCTCTCACCTCAGTAGTTAGCTTAACGGATGAGTTTCTTTGACCCTCTTTCATTTGGGACGTGTTTGATAGCGTTGATTTGGATTTACATATTATGAATTGAGCTGGGTTGAATATTGGTTGGTTTGGCACCCTTGGCCTTTTCTAGCCAGCTTAGATAATTTTAAATGGGTTTTAATAAAAAAAATCTTGCGTAGCGTAGTGGGTAAAGCATATTTTATAGAGTTCAAAGTGTTGAAGGTTTATAATTTACCTTTTAATCCATCCAACCCTCAACACACCACTATCCCTCCTGAAAAATTACAAGCCTTATAGTTTCTTTATTACACCCATTCCAATGGATTGACCATTGAATTGAAATATAAAAACATGTAATTAATTTTTACATTATAATACTTTACAAATATAAAAGAAAAATATTGAGCCCAATCCAAACCTGCAATTTCAGTTTGATCTTGAGTATGAAGCTACAGGGGAGTTTACTCGGCTTTTCCCTCAAAAAAAAAAAAAAAAAAAAAGTTTGATCTTAACAAATTATAAATGGGCAGTGTTTGAAAACGCCTGGGTATTTTTAGGAGAAAAACACCCATTTTAATATGACTCCATAAGATCACCCGAACCCTTTCAATTATAGCCCTCAAATATAATTGTTTTAGATATAAGATTTCAATCTAAAAATTAGTTAAATGTGAAATTTGTACTCGTGACCATTCATTGAGAGAGGCAGTGTGTGTGAAAAAAAATGTCTCCTTGCTTCAAAACAAGTTTAAGAGGCTTGAGGCTTAGACAGGCTTAGACCATGACTGTTTCACCTCAGACAACTAACAACATCTGGGCCCTACACCCCTTACTAGAAAGAAGCCCTTCAACTCAACCAAACGAAACCCAACCCACTTGCTGTTGCTGGTCCCCGTATACAATTCCTAGATGGCGTGCAGGTAAGGTAAGGGTCAGGTCAACCACACTCCCCCTCACCACCTAAGACCCTTGCCCATGGTTCCACACCTACTGACCTTAACCTACTCCTCTCTCTTGCACACGCCCAATCCAAAACCATTAGAAAAAAAACACTTGAAATTTTCCAAAACCAGACCTGGACCGAGTCCCTTGGTCCCTCCCTCTTCCTGGTCTGGTGCCACCCACCCACCCACCCCATCTTTGCCTTTTCCAAATCCCCCAAAGTAATCGACCCACCATCCTCTCAACAAGTCGAACCCTCCCTGTTTCTCTCTCCCCCCCCTCTCTCTCTCTCTCTCTCTGCAGCAGTCTGCACCCAGATTCAAGACCAAAGGACCAGGAGGGCTCGCCCAAAAAGCTCATCGGCTATGTCTCAACCCTCTCCTCTTCCTTCATCATCTCCTAATCATCTTCTCCATCAAATCCCCATCAAAATCGCTGCTCGTAAACTCCCCGTCAAACGCAAAACCCCCGACCCTAACCCTAACCCTAACCCTAATCTCCCAATCATCCCCAAATCAGAAATCTCTTCTCCTCCTTCCTCCTCCGATCCTGACGAAGAAGACGACGATCTGAAGCCCCCTCCCTTCAAATTCCACCGGATCTGGTCGGAATCCGACGAGCTACGCCTCCTGCAGGGCCTCCTTGACTCATCCGCTGACGGCCTCTCCTTCCCTCGCGACCTCAATCTCTTCTTCGATCGCTTCTCCCAATCCATGCCCCAGCCTTACACCAAATCGCAGCTCTCCGAGAAGCTCCGCCGCCTCAAGAAGAAGTTCCGCGTCATCTCCGCCCGCCTCTCCCGCGGCCTCGATGCCTCCCATCTCACCCCTCACGACCGCTCTCTCCTCCACCTCTCCAAGCAGCTCTGGCACCCCGCCTTCGCCGCCTCCTCGCCTTTCTCCTCCTCCTCATCCTCCTCCGCCAAGAAAAAGTCAACCTTTTCCTCCTCTAGGGTTAGGGTTACGCCCTCTCCCGCCGCCCCGACGGCGACGACCGCTTCCCCTTCCCATACTCCCCCTCCTCCTCCTCCTCCGCCGCCGCCGCCTCCGTATAACCACGACGGCGGCGATCTCAATAACAATGGCGAAGAGGATTTCCAGAGCGGAAGCAGCAACGGGATCGGGCATGTGGCTGCGAAAACTGTGATGGACGTGTTTGATCAGTCTCTGAGTGGTGTTCGGATGGTCCTTGCTCGCCATGGTCTGCTCCGCCCCAATGGGGGCGATCAGGGGAAAGCGAGGGATCTGTCGAATAAGTGGAGGGAGCAGCGGGTGGCGGAGCTGGATGTGTTGGCTCGCCGGTTGAGGTTGGTTCTCGAGCATGCCGTTCGCGAATAGATTTAATTTTTTTTTTTTTTTTTTATGTTTTTGTTGTGTAAAGAGAATTACAGTTTGATTTTCTTCTTTGCTCCTTTTCTTTTCTTTTTGATCTGTTTCATAGCATTCTCATCTCATTTGATTCTATTGTTTTTGGGGATTCTTGTTTAAATGCCTATATGAACAAATAGCTTGTGCATTGTGTTTGCTTCAGTGTATTTAATTCAGTGTATTTAATTCAAAAAAGAATAGTTCTGTGTTGAGATTTTTTTTTTTTTTCTGTGGGGGGCTGTGGGCTGTTTTGTATGTAATTGTTTCATATTGTGCATGAATTGTCTCCTACTAGTATCAGCTTATGTGATCATGTCCAAACTCAATTTGATGTCCTTATCAATATAAATTCAATGACAAAACCCAACATGATTGTTGAGGGGTAGTGATTTGGGTGCTCAGTACTTTTAAAGGTTGCATGTAACCAAATGTGCATTTTTGTAAAAATAAAAAATAAAAAAAAAAAATCCTTTGCTAAATCTTCATCATGCTAATCCCATGTTTTCTTGTGAAATTGCAAGAAATAGTTGAACTCAAACAAGCTTTTGGGAAATTGCTTTGCTGTTACATCAATATTCCATATGTTCACTGAAGGAGTAATGGGATGTGGCCATAGTGATGATGATGGTGTACAATGAATGAGTTTCTGCTAAAATTAATGGTGTGCCTGTCAAAAACCTTTTTTGTTTTTTTTTTGCAGTCATCACATAAATTCCATGTTTAAGATTGTTTTGGGCATTTGGTGTTTTGTTATGTCTTCTGTTGATCGCACCAAACAACTTTTACCTTTTTTCTTTATTTGGTTGATGTTTAGGAGGAAAAAAAAATGCATGGGTTTGTTTACAAAGTGTTGCACCACTGGCCCTCAGTGATGCAATTTTCCTTAAGGGGTAGGTTTTTTTTTTTTTTTTTAATTTTATGCGTGAGATCTGTAAATCAAATTAACATAAGAAAATTTTATATATGTGAAATATATTACAATGTTTGATTATAAACCCCATTTTCATTCACAATTCATTTTATCACGATTATTTTAAGCAGATGTGTAAATATGCGGACATAGAAGAAATTAATATATGGGGTTGGGAAGAAGAAAAGAAAGAGATACTCTCTCTTATTTTCTGTACAATTTAGTGGGCTATAGGACCTTAAAACTTGTATGGAATGGAGATAATGGTTCCTAGGCAGTGAATGGTTCAGATCATAAATTCGAGCACATGAGAGTAGAGAAGAATTAGAGAAATGTGAGTAGGCTATTTTTGCGTTTTCCACATATTTCCAAAAAATCTGTGAGGATTTAAGATATGAAATTTGACACCTGGTTAGATCAGAATGTTGTAAGGTTTAGATCATGAATTGGGACCATAAGAGTGGGGAAAAAAAAGAGAGAGACTAGGCTATTTTGGTTTGCACCTGTTTGACAAAGGCACCTTGTTCTTTTTTTCAATGGTAACATGACTGCTACCTGCAACCTTATGGGTGCCACACTAACCTCTTTTCAGCTATGCTACGAGCTCTTGTCAATTTGACAAAAACGCTAACAAGCACCATCCTGGTGCCTTTTTAAAAGTATAATAAAAATGCATCATTTACATGTGTAAATCATTTTACTAGGGGTGGTGTGAGAAATTCTAGATGAAAATGGACCCTTTTACACATTATTCTTTTTCCAATGTAATTTTTGCAAAACAAATGTCCATATGTAATTTTATCACGTGTAAAGATTACATATTTGAAATGTTGCAAACAAACAACTTCTTATGTGTATCAAGCTTCTTGTGAAGTTTTATAAGCCACATATCCAACAATTCAATCTTATAGTCGATAATTTCCACTTTAACAACGTCATTGGTCCCATTTTGTGCAGTGCTCCTATGATCTTGGTCTTTTCCTTCAAGTTAGATGCACCACGTAGTCAAGAAATGGGTCAAGAGCGCGTGTTTTGACTTTTTGAGTCACCTTAGCAAATGCATGCTTGTTCTGAGTTGTGTTGCACAAATGCACAGTGGGTCTGTTAGCTCTGCTTGGGAGAATGAAAATGGTCAAGACTAGACAGAAACTTTTCTCTAGATTTTGGGAATTCTATTGTTATGAGTTTTGACTTTTGAGTTGCATTGCCCAAGTGCATGCTTGTTATGAGTTGGGTTCGCAAATGCACAATGGGTCTGTTTCTTAGGTCTCTGCTTATGAGAACGAAAATAGTCAAAGAATATAGAGAGGATTTTCTATATATGTTGGGATTTCTATTGGAATGAAAAGCCCCAGAAACTCAAAATCCAGGAGAAAATTGTCTCTAGCCAAAAATGTCGAACCATCACAACCAAAGTTCAAAAGTTGATCACGAGACCTTGCTGATGAGAAACTTTGGTTTTTTAGTTGCTGAATGTGGATAACTTGGACAGCACATAGATCTTTGTTTTGAAGATGGGTCAAAGATGAAGGTGCATCTGGTAATTTGAGGGGTGATGTGAGAGCCCCCGTCTGCTCTTTGGCTTCTCCTGTCTTGCATGGGGTATGAGCTTATGATATCATCTGTAATTCTTACTATGTCAAAACAGGATGGGCGAGTGTAAGTTCCTTCTAAAAAGATATGGTTTGGGAAGTTTTTATGGGTGACTGCTTGTCTCACACTAGTCCTCCTGTTCCAAGCTTGAGAATGACGTCTCACACTGGCTCTCTTGTTCCAAGCTTGAGAATGACAGACGCTCTGGTGCAGGAGAAACTATACATAATATAGCTCACTATCAAGGAAAATCACAACATTGCTGCTAATCCTGAATGCCATAAATGATATTTAGACTCTGGTTTTTTGTTTTCATTGATCAAAGCACACTTGCACTTGTTGGGGGAAGCAAAAATCCACCAAGAGGGAATGTACAGTTTTCTTTTCTTTAACCATTGAATGCTTTCTCTATCTTTGGTTCTTCTGGAAAACACTGAACTAGTAAAGTGAGAAGTGAGGTTCTTTCCTCCTGAGTTTCTCCTCTCTAGGCTTTTACACATTGAAATGCCACCTTGAAAAAGGGTGGGTCTATTGAGTCTCTAAGAATATAATCAAAAGCAACATGTATGGTTCTGGGGTCTCTGAGAACTTTGCACTAAAATGATATTAGTGGAGAGCGTAGAATTCACTAATCTGGATATCGGATAGGGCTTTGATGATGATGATGATGATGATAATTTTGATGAAGTGAAATGGAGCGCACTTCCACTCAGTTTTACCCGTTACTGGCCTCCTGCAGGTGGGTCTGAGATCCTCTACCAGATATGTCTGGAGGATTAGGTAAATGTTGCGTGCTCGTGGGCTCCAACTACAGACATCACTCTTTTGAGTCACCTAGCATTTATTTATTTATTTTCCCAGTCATGCTGCTTTACTGATTGGCTCAGGTTGGCGCAGCTATGGTAGGAAGATCATGTCGCCTTGGGAGTGAGGTTCACTTATGGTATTCACATCCTTTGATCTATAACCTTTGCCAAATGAAAGGTCACCTTGCATTTGTGAAAAGCCAAGATTCTTGCTTGTGCTTTAAAAAGGTTGTAGTTGTTTTATGAAACTGTAGATTCTTACGGGATATAAGCTTGCACAAATTAGTGTCTGGCAATATGAGAAAGCCTTCTGATTCTTGGAACTGGTTTTGGTCTAAGAGCTGAACCAATGCACAAGTAAAATCCTTCTAAGGTTTCTGGTTTTCTCCTGTAAGCGATAAAGGATCCAAGCTCTTGCACAAAGGATTGTGACTCAAGTCATCTTGCCAAACTGATCCAAAAGCGACAAAGTTTTTCTGTGTGCTGCAACTTCACTTCTCTTGAGTTCTGCTGATCCCACTCATTGCAGGTTCTTTTTTTTTTGGTAATACATGTGGGGCTACCTACCCACTCAGATGGATCCCCGGGTGGCTGTGTGAGACAAAGACATCCCTTCTCACCCAGGCGCATCTTGAGTTTCTTCCTTCACAAAGATTTTTTCTGCTACTGGGACTCTCATATTAGCGTTTTGTTTTGTGCAATTCTGGATCAAAGCTATTCAAGGACACTTGTATTTAGAAAGAAAATCAAAATATCATGAGGCAGCTGTCCTTGGCTTCGATTCAAAATTGACCAAAGCTCTAATGCAGGAGTGCAAAATTTTTGCTGCCTTCACAAGCATACATATTTTTTCTCTGGACACGCATTTAAAGATTCTAGCTGCTAGCTCATTAGATGGAGCGTACTCAACCATGAACCAATCTCAAGTTTGTTTTGTAGCAGTATGAAGATGAAAACTCATCAGCTGATCAGGCTGTTTGATCCAGGGACTCACGTTGGGACATCTTCTAGGTCCTATTTGGAATTGTTAGCATGTTAGACGGTCTGCCTGAGTCAGCATTCAGGCGTAGCATGTTCTTTTGCCATCATAGGAGATATTCAAGCCATATCTTAGGGTTTGTCCAAAATTCTGTCCAAAAAGTTTGTCCAAGTAGACTTTTTGTTTGGTTTTCTGAAAATGTGCCACCCAAACCTTCTCTTCTTTTTTTTTTTTTTTTTGTAATGAATGGTGACCCAAACCCATGGCATTGGATCCATGTCACAGGTCTTGGCCTGGTCCAGGTCTTTAGATATAGCCACTCATGTGGGTCCAAGGTAAGAAACTCTTGTTAGGTCTGCAAGTGCAACTATGTGGGTCAAGGTACCCCCAAAGACCTGGCCAAGCCTGAACTGTTTTATTTTAGAAGTCTAGTCTCCCCCCTTAACTCTCCAGTAGAGTAGGTAGATATCAGGTATGGACTATAGACAATGAAAACCCATGAGAGTAGAGTAGGTAGATAACATATTCCTTTCCTTTTGCCCCCTTTCCTTCTTTCCTTTTCCCATTATAGGGCGAGGAGTGGATTAAAAGAAACCAACATTCTATTTTAGAAGATGGTGGAGGTATTTGACAGTATCTCACCAGAAGGGAGGTGGGCGGCCTGCACCAGATAACACGATGACAATTAAAACAGAGAACTATAAAGGTAGTTTATTGTACTAAAAGTTGTTAGAAGATAATGTATCAAAGTGCACATGAGGCATGAAGTGGCCCCTATAAACTGTGTATGAGGGATATTTGAGATTAGTTTGTCTATCACCCAAAAGGACACCCTTTTGTTTTTGCTTGGTTGGGCTACTAGGTAGGAGGAGTGATCCAACAATGAGCGTGGACACATTTATTACACTTAATTTGCTAGCAACCATGATCATCAACTTTTTTTTTTTTTTTTCTTTTCTAATGAGTCCACCAGTGGTATAAATATTGTAGAATGGGCAGGTTGTTCCTAAGCTTGAAACAAATGAGGAGGTGGCACGACTGGCACCCATATAGAAGCATGCCAAATCACTGGAATAAGTGTAGAGGCTTAAAAGGTCCCAATAAGATCTACTTGCAGACACACACACAAAATAATAATAATAATAATATTGAAAACCATATTATCTAAGGGGGCTGGATAGGGTGAGAGAAGTAGACCTCGAGTGACCTGGAGAGCCCTCATGTGAGGAAGGTGGCATGTGCCCTCATGTGAGAAAGGTGGCATGCCCGGAGTTGATCACTAGATTTCCAGGTGAGAACTGACGTATCGTACACCTGGGGTAAGATGTTATTCTCGCGGCATTGCCTTAACCAAATGCTAGACCTCAGATAAATATGAATGAAGGCTGAATTTTTCATGATCAATTGGAGGCACCCAAAATGCAAGTAAGTGTCAAATTTCAACTGGACATAAATTCATGAATTCATGAGAGATAGCGAATGTGAAGGGGATAAGCAGTGCATTGCTGTCCCTGTAATGCCTTAAGAGATAGCGAATGTGAAAGGGGATAAGCGGTGCATTGCTGTCCCTGTAATGCCTTAATCGGCATCCCTAAACATGAACTTGAATTTTATTCAGTTGTACAATTCAGGCCTAAGCCTGACGTGTAGCCAAACAAGCCCTGATACATAATTCACTTTTGGCCAGGCTGGGTCAACCAGATTTAGATTTCCCCTGACCCTGGTTGCGCCACCAAATCTTACTTGGCCGAATTGTTGATTGAGCTCACAAGCTCTTTTAAATTGTTGATTAGTCATCTATCAAAATTCAACTTCTCATTTAGAAACCATTAAGATTTGAATATAACGTACCATTATACATATGAAAAAAAAAAAACAATCTTAATCTTCACTTTTTTTATTTTTTTTTTATTTTCTGGAATTCACTATTTTTCTTTAATGTACAGAGAAAAAAGATGGGGATCTCCAAACCCTAGTTGTTGTTTTGTCTAGGTTGTAGGCGTCATCATGTAAAGTTTTTTTATCAATCTGACTTGCCCATCTATGATAGTGCCTTTCAAGTCCAACCCCACAATAATTGAAAAAAAATGTTGGGAGAAAGCAACAGGTCTTTATTTGTTGTACCATTGGATTCTAAATGGAATAGAAAACGTGTGGGAATAGCATTTGGTGAATGGTCGGTGCTGGCCCATGGAAAAAAAAAAAAAAAAACAAAAAATCATACTAGTATCCTCAACATTTACCAAGTTTATAAAAAGCAATAGGTCCCCAGCATATGATTTTCTAACATTACTATAACAAATATCAGACCGACCCTATTCAGGAACCATGTCCAAACAGGCTTCACCTGTCCAACTCACACTCACCGACTATTCTTTCTGCCCATTTTGTTTTGAACTCCACTTGGGGCTATCCAGCTTGACATAGAAATAGAATAGAGACTATGGATGTCCTTGAAGAAATTTACAACTGCACCCCTATTTGATATTTATAAATAGACCCCATGAATTTTTCACAATAACAAAAATGTCCTATTTAAAGTTTTTACATTACATTGTTTAATCAGTCCCCGAAGAGTTTATGATTTATTTTTATTGGAGGAGATACAAATGTAACAGTGGAAACCAAAATCCAATGAGCACAGAATCTTCTTATTGTACAAACAAGTACTACAGGCAGGGAAGGAGAAGTAGACAGATATGCCAAAGCATTCAAACGGCAGTTCTATTGTTATTAATTAATGCAGGAAGCATCTCTTTGCATGTTTTATGAAACCTATGAGATCAATATGCTAGTTTAGATTGGAATTTGGAATTTGTCTTGCAATATCTTTTCCTATCATGAAAGGATTACTACCTACATGGTGGTATGTACCCACTGTCCTTGGGGAAGTTTCATGAAAAAAAATATCTCAAGTTTGAAGGGTTCTAGGTTCTATTCATAGTATTAGTGCATGTGATCAGAACCATTCAACCAGCCAGTCTGGATTCCATGCTATTACACAAGAATCGTATAACACGTGTCGGAAACTTCATCATAGACTTCACATAAAGATAATTCGGACTGTTCATGAAGAATCCCATACGCTTCAGGGATAGATCCTAAGTTTTGAGTTTGATAGAAGTGGAGGCTGCAGTCCAATTGAACGCATAACCGAAACATGATTAATGCCACCTTATGCCATGTTAGTGCCTAGTGACGTTTTCAATCATGTGCTCAACTAGACAGTGATCCCCCACGCCTATTTAACTGAAAATTTAGGATGTATCCTTGGATGATATGAGAATATTCGTCATGAACAGTCCGCATTATCTCTATGTAGGGCCCACGATGGAGTTACTGGCATGTGATATAGGGTTCCATATAATAGCCGTGACAGGAGATCTAGACTCTCAACCAGTGTGTCTCTAGTCTTTGATATGATAATTCTGATCTTATGATGTTTTCTTCTTCTTTTTTTTTTTATTTTTGTTTTTTCATTGATCTGTTACAACTTAGGTTTATCTCTGGAGAAAATGTAGACTGGGAAGAACTTTTGGGGTAACTTTTTAGCTAACCACATTTGCTTTTCATGAAAGTGTGGTTGGTCAACCAAATTGTTAGGTTGCATTGTTAGCCTAAGACCATCAAGACAGAGCTGGATGCCACATGTGAGAATACTAGTCAACACAAAAATGATCATCAGACCAACATAGCTCATGGGGGACTTCTCACTACTGTCTTGTGGGGCCCATCTATAGCAATCATTCCTAGGGATGAAGGGAGACAAACTGGGAAAGGCATATACATCATAAATGGATAAGGAAAGCCTCAAAATTCAGCTTTCACCTCTGAAAAATGTGTTACAGAAGGATTTGAAATTTGAATGGTGGATATAAATCAGATGAGCATTATTAAGATGGGATGAATGTTGTGTTATTATGAGCTTTGTGGGTCTCATAAGAAATGTCCTGAAAATTTCATAGGTGGTGTTGTCACTGAAGAACAGATTTGGTAACCACCATAGATTTAAAGAAAAGTTCAGGTACCACAAAAACATCTGAATCCCATATCAGTCCAAAACATTGTGCTTCAACCCAAACCCTAGTTTGAAAACTAGTAGATTTATAATTACATTCTGCAGCAAAATGGAACCAGTTACTCAAATTGAGTTGCAGAAAATTTAAAACTCCTCCAACTCACCCAATTTGGAGGCATATTGACCATAGCTGATTTTTGATTCGGCTGAATTAAAACAGGTCTTTTTTTATGAGCCATGTTCAAAAACCACTTTTATTGGATTTGGACCAAGCCTACAGCCTTGAAAGCAGCATTCACTCGCTTCCATATATCTTTATTGATTATTATTCATTGAACACATGAGTGTTAGTGAGACCATTAAATGAATTGATTATTGTTCATTGACCACATGAGTGTTAGTGAGACCATTAAATGAAAGAGGGATCTCTAGATAAGGACTGTTTAGGAAATTAATATTATTGATCATTATACATCAGCAAATCTAAGGCTATAAAATAAATGGTGAAAAAAAAAATTAGATATTGAAAAGAAAAACTTTAATTTTCAACGAAATAACAGAAGCACACCCCAATATTCTTGAAAATAATATATATTCTTTCATATTTGACCTCTTAGTAATTTTTTTACATAGTGGCCCCCTCAAGAACAAGTCTGTCACTGGTTACAATTGATGACACACTTCACATGGATTACAATAGATTTAAAGGATCTAAAACAGTGGAATCTATCTATGTTGCAAAAGGCCTTTATGCATGACATTGTTTGGGAAAATAAACAATAAGGAAAAGTTGTGGTATTCCTTTGTTGGTCAACGATAGTTGATTGTTTGTAAATAGAGACAACTTCAATGGTATGTAGTTAATGGTCTAGTGCAGAAAAGGGAGAATTGAATGAGGTAGAACTAGAAAAGTCAGTGGGATTAAAAAGGTGAAGTTCACTAAAACCAAAGTGTAATTTGAGGGAGTTCCTAGGAATGAACTTTTCATAAAAGTGTTTTTCAGAAACCTAGTAAATTACAACTTTTTCATTAACCTGTTTATTATTTTTTTTCCAAAGGTGCTTTTCATCGATCAAAAAACAGTTCTCTAATGCTCTATTATATTTTGTTGCACTACCCACGGGTCATTTTCAAAAACAGTCAGGTCATCTAAGCATTGCAAGTTACTTCAGTTGAATGCATGACAATCATGGTGATATATGGAAGGGGCATTTTTAAAAGTCTTATAATGATGAATGACCTACGTCTTTGTAGAAAATGATATTTATTTAATTGTAAAGGATATAACTTTTGCGGGCCTCAAAAGTGGTTCAAATCTCAGATTTAGATAAACTCAGATGGATGTCAAATTTGCATGATAAATTATGGAGATCACAAACTTTGGATTAGTATCAAAGTTAAGCGAGGGCTAACTTACAAGTAAGTAGTGAGTATGAGGGGTTCAAATTAGTCATAGGATCCGTGGGGATGGCCCCACTGGCCAAAATCTTTTGGTACTTAGGGGGACGGGCAAGCTATCTCTAAAAAATCCTCTTGTGGTCTATGCTCTTAAACCCTTCTACAAACCTCTTAAATTATTATGAAAGCTCAACTTTTATACAAATGCTCATACTGAAAGTATCCTATCATTTTAAGTCTTTAGAACTATCTTCTCAAGTTAAAAACGAGTCATTACTTTTTGAAGAGTTCCATATATCACACCTAGCATTGGGCTGGGGGATTCAAGGCTGGATAACAACAAATCAGACCATACATTGCAATCCCCGAAAATGTAGCAAGATATAAGCTGGTCGTTTTTCCCAAGACTGCTAGGCTTGGATCTTCCTACTGGGACAGTACTGTAAGAAATCACCAATCAGCAGTGGGGCCCTTTGGATATGTGATGCCCATAAACAAACATCCATAAAACAAGTAGGAGTATGGGATCATACTCTGTAGGACCTCATAATTCTTGTCTGTATTACATGTTACAATATTGTCCACATCTTTCCCAATTATACGAGGTCACATCCTTTGAAGGATGAATGCAACCAGGTATCCATCCATGGATATTGACCTCATACAACGTTTCCCTTGGATGGACTTTTTTTCCTTTTCTTTGAAATTTGTTAGAAATTTGAATGGTAGTAGATGCAACAACAGTCACAATCATCAAGAAATAAGGTCCCACGTCAACCACAAGCAGGATGGATTCGGATCCTATGAGACTTTAACCTAGAGAAATCCGAGTTAAAACGAGTGGAATTCCAGTGTGGAACCCACCTATTGTAATCCAACCTGTTTAAAATAAACAACCTCATATAGATTTTACATCAAAATCTCATACCCATTCATGCAACGTCACGTTTTTCATCAAACATTGAATCAAATGACGGAAGAAACTGAGATCGCATTATTCACGATGCATGCATGGAATTGTATTATAATAGGTGAGCTCCACTGTGGAGTTCTACTCATTTTAACTCCTTCTCCAGGTCATACCTTCAGAGGATCCAGACTCCAATATGATGAGCTAGTTTGGTGATGGTGGGACCATTGGTTCCACTGATGGCCAACATGACAGATCCACTCCACCAAGGCTTCACTCATTGGCAGAAGCATGTGTGAAATAAGAGCAGCAACAGATAGATATTCCCAGCGATTCATTGCATTACATGATTCATTGCATTACATCTCTCTCCCTCTCTCTCTCTCTCTCTATCTCTGGGAGATCAGGAGCTATCCAATCCAATCACATGGCCAAGTGATCAGACCCATTCAAGCAATAGGCCCCACCATGGACAAGACATGGTCAAAATCTCTTTGCCTTAAAATGATAATTACCATTATCATCTGTTACCAGACCTAATTTCAAATCAGTGGTTTTTCTTTTATGCTTTTTTTTTTTTGGTAGGATCTTTTTTTGTTTTTTAATGCTTGGTTTGAAGTATTTGTATTGGAATCATTTGCTTTGCTTTGCTTGTTTTCAAATATTGGTATGGGAACTCATATCAGTTAGTTGGGAAAATGGATATATGTTGGCTGTGTCGGTGATAGGAATAATTGGTAATGTGGATCTCAATGTGATTTTAGGAAAATGTTCAAGATTTTGAAAACATATTCATAAATCAGTAAAAATAGGAAGTTCTTGGTTTATTAGAGATAACTATAAACTTAATGTTGTCTTCGAACGAACATAAATTTCGTATTAATTTTTAACAACTATAGAGTAGATCTCTTTACTTGTTCTTCAAGCTACAAATTGTGTTGTTTAAGTGGACTAAGTATTTTAATTTTTTGTTCTTTTGATGTTGTAAATGAAAAATATGCATTTTTATGAATAATTCATCGTCTATATTAATTGTGAAATCAATAATGCAAATGAATCTTAAATATACAACTTCAAACAATATAGTGTACTCACTCATTTGTCACTTCCTAGAAAGCCCACTCAGATGCATGACAATTGAGCAAAAGAGATGGATGAATAGGTTAGCACGTGCACTAGGTCTAACATCCACATCGGTTTAACTAAATGATTCTAACCAATGATTTTAACTCTTAAAGTTCTAATGGCTATATATCATACAAATTTATTGTGATATAATCTAACAACTACTTGTGTTAAATATTATCAAACTAAGATCATTATCATCAAATCAAAGGAGGTGGGTGTTTGTAAGGATCGAAATACTGATCATAAGTGAAGCATATCTCCATGTGTCGTGCAATAGAAAAGTCGGAAAAAGGGTGTTCGTAGGCCTAGTTTTATAGTTGTTACGATATAAATATAAATAACTTCTTAAGATAAAAATGTCTCAAGACTTGAATGATAAGAAACTAAGGAAAGCTAACCAAAATTTACTAAATTTTGGCACATCTAAGGTTCAAAAATTGGTAATACTGATTAGAATATAAATTGCATTGACGCGCTTATATTTTAAGCTATAAGATTAAATAATAAAATTGTTTCAGCATTTGATATAGTTCATATTTCAAAATGTTAATGTAAAGATCCTTTCTTTAAAACGATATGTGCCCCACCCACATTTGTACTTAGTGGTATTTAAAACGATGGTTTAAGACTTTCTATCAATAATAAATGGATTTCCTTGAAACCCCCTGACAAAAATCAATTTTCAAAAACATCGTTATCTTAAAAAATTCTATAAACACCCTTGACTTTGAAACTATTTTAAAACCCACATTGAATAGATTATTTTGAAAACTATTGTTTCTTGACGTCATATTAAGCCCAAAAACCTATTATAATCCAAATAATTTAACCCTAATTCAATTTCTTCCTTGGATCATACAGTGCTCAACCATAATGCATTTTAAAACAGATTTTCTATGAAGAATATATGTGGCCATCATAAGCACTGAGGCACAGGAAATCACTTTATTTAAGTTAGAACTGTCATCTTTGACCTTTCAAAAAAAAAAAAGAAGTTATACCTTTCAAAAAAAAGTATACCTTTAAAAAAAATTATAAAACCTTTCAAAAAGAAAGAAAAAAAAAAACCTGTTATCTTTGTGTTTGAAATAAAATAACTCTAGAAATCCAAATCAGGCATAAGTTGAAAATAAAAAATAAAAAATTGGTAATTTCAGAACAAGTTTAACAAATGGTGTTTCTTTTAAAGAGTTTCAAAATCAAAGAGGTTTTTAAGGATTTTTAAAAGTTGGCGTTAAGAATTGACCAATTTTATTGAGACTTTATGAGATCAATAATTCTTATTGAAGAAAAATTTGACCTGTTTCTCATAAATCTGGTCCAAATGAATGGGTGTGGTGGGTATCTTGGTTTTTCTCATTAACATTCAAACTCATTGATAACTCTTACTATGGGACTTCTAACATGTCTTCATCTTTTGTCCCGTGCATTTCAAATACTCTATTTAATATAAGAATTGAAAATTCCAACCCATATGAAAAAGCACTTCCATTTCTTTATCAGAATTCCAAGAATTCACGTTGAAGAGAATTTCAAATTCTCAAAAAAGTTTTCCCAGGTGGAATTTCAAATCCATCTTTTTAATTGAGGATTTGAAATTCCAACAAATGGTATCAGAAAATGAAATTCAAAGAATTCCAAAAAGGTTTTTTGGGTGGTTAGAATTTGAAATTCTAAAGAAAGAAACACAGTATTTCAAATGCCAAGGGACAAGATATTACATCATATAAAAAAAAAAAAAAAAAAACCCCAACCTACAAAATTTTAGTCATAAATTCCGGTAAAATAACGGACCTTAGTCTTGTGAATGTCCAGAATTTCAGCAATTTTAATGCAAGATGAGTTTAAATAAAATTCCGAAAGATAACTTGTTATCGATTAAGTGGGTCCCACACATCCTCACACACATTGGATTTGTGAGGGATCCGTACACTGAATTCCATTTCCAGGTAATCAATTACTGGCTGTGTATGTGTCGTTTGTAGTAGTAGTTGTTGTAAATATTATTTTGATTTTTTTTTTAAACTGCCACCGTTTCATTTTTATTTATAGGAAAATATTCAAGTGCATCTATCCTTTATTATGTGCGGTGAGGAACACTCTTTTTGAAAAAGTTTTAACTTTTTGAAAAAGTTTTAAGCACAAAAGGTTTTTGTACTTTTTGAAAAAAAAAAAATCTCTTCTCACATTATATTTAAAATTTTTTTCAAAATAGATGTATCTCACGACAAATGGTGAGCGGTAGATGCACTTAAATATGTTATATACAATATAAATGTAAAGAAAACGCACTAGTCTTTAAATCTCTTTTCTAGATAGAAGAGAAACAAAATTCTTCAGTCGGCATCCGATTCCCGGACTCTTTACAATTTCTTACTTTTTCTTTCCCCCAATCTTCATCATCATGGTCTGATTATTCTCACACTTTTTGATTCTGATGCAATTTCAGGTTCTTCTTTTATCTCTGTATGTGAAATTTCATAGAAGCATCTACTTCTGGAAAAGCTCCTCTCTCTCTCTCTCTCTCTCTCTCTCTCTCTCTCTCTCTTGTCATGTCTCTTTCTCTTTCTCCTCCATCTGTTCATCTTACTCCATGTTTGGAAATTGGAATACATATGTATGTGTAACTGTGTGAGGAATTGGTTGTTGCTATATTTGCTAATGTAATGTTTTGGTGAAGGGATATGTCAGAAGTTGATGCAACAGAAGCAGCTGCTGATGGTTGTATTTAAGTGGGGGAGTGATAGCGTAGCTGCTATTCTACCAATCTTCTAATTTGGGGGGGTACTGAGATTTTATTTTATTTTATTATTTTTTTTTTTTTTTGGGATTTTGAGGTTTTTTTTTTTTATCAAATAGGAGCTTGATTTGTACTTATGTATGATGGGTTTTCTCTTCTGAAGTATCTTGATTGCCTGCACTGAGATCTGAGAGATGTGGTATGCAAATGCGCACCACCTGTTTGATGGGTGTCGTGACCCACGTTTTGGTGATCTAAGTTGTTTATCTGGTGGGGCTTTCCATGGATGGGTGATGCTGGGAAGAGCTTCCCCAATTGGGAAATTCTATGCACTGGATGATTGGCTTGCATCTGGATGGTTAGGAAGCAATTTTGTAGCAACAAGTCCTTTCTTTTTTTTTTTTTTCCTTTTTTTTTTTTGAAGATGTTTTCTGATGTTTGGTGTGAACTGTGGGACCACCCACAATCTTGATCACTGGAATTCAGGCCCTTTCCGTGTGGAACTGGAATTGCATGAACTTCCTTGTGCAATTGGAATTTCTCTATAGAATTACTGCATTCTGTTGTTGCTCATGGTTGATTGATTCATTTTTTTACTTTTTTTATTACTAAAAAAATTGTTCTTTTCATTGTTAGAGAAAAAGGGTCTCTTAGGAATTCAGATCAACGACATCCAATATGTTTGGTTATGGAGAGGGAGAATTATGAGCCTTTTTAATCTTGATTATCCAGACAGTTTACTTCAAGGTGGGAAAACCCTATTTATCTAATGGTGGCCTTCACATAGATGGTTTGCAAAAATATGTAGCAAGAATGTTGAAAAGAAGGCTTAAGTTGGATGACTGGAATATTTCGTTCTAGATGAATTTCTATTGCATGTTCAATCCTCAGTGCCTCAGTGGGATCCTAAGTTCCCAGTGTAATACAAATCCACTTGGATGTAATGAGTGCATGTTGTTTACATCAATTAGGATCCTATAGCTCCTGTATGAAGTAATGACTAGGGATTAATGTCACTGTTGTGAAGATGCTTGTAAAAAGAGGAGACTTTATTAACAATGGAGTCTCTTAGGCTTCTTTATTCAGGATCTTCAAGCGTGCTGCTCATCATGTTCCTATAGTTCCTCTACCTTCTTTTTTCTTGAGTAAAATCTTTACCCTTCGGAAAAAAAGATGTTATTACCAAAGCGAATGTCTCTTAATGGGAAGTAGAGGAGAAACCCATTTATTTTCCCTTAGAAAAATGGTTTCTTTTTCTTTTTTTTTTTTTTTTTTACGGCTTTCGGAGAAAATGAAAAGAAAAGGGCCACAAGAGTTCATTAGCTCCTCTGACAGCATTACAACTGTATATGGCCACAACATTGGATGCATTAGTTTGTTTTATTAACATGTGGCTTTGTTTCATTGGAGTGCATTTTGGCTAGACTTAAAGAAGTGCGTGGCCTTGTAGGTATTCATATTCTTTTGAAGTGATGATAGTTTAACTAGTTTTGCATTGTTTCATTTATCCTGAAGATGTTTTCTTAATAGTAGTATGTGCTAATGTTAGAGCTTTTCTTGGTGGCATACTACTATTCAAGTGTAGTTCTCTCTGTGTCTGGCATTAAGGTTAGAGCTTTCCTTGGTTGTCTACTGCTATTCTAGTAGTGCAGTTTGTCTGTGTGTGCCTGTGTGGCATTAATGTTAGAGCTTTCCTTGGTGGTCTACTACTAGTCTACTTGTTTGCTAGAGCTTTTATTCTTGTTAGAGCTTTCCTTAGTGGTCATTTATCAGTTTCTAATGCTACTTCCTTTGTTTCTTGTTGCCAATCACATGAATGTTTGGATTTTCGGAGGAAATCCTTATAATCTTAATTTGCTCATCTTTTTTTGCCAGATATATACTCCAAAGATTAGGTCTGGGGAGTTAAAGGGGTGATTTCAGTTTAAAATTCTCTCATGGTGTCCTTTACTGTGTTTTGCCTGGTAAGAATGCCTGAAGTTTATCAACCAGTTACAGACTGAATCCTTTGGGACATTATGCATGTCTGGCCCCGTGGTCCTTGCCGATGATGCGGAAGGAGCGCAATCTGGGACGGCCAGACAATCTCATGACAATGGATGCTTCATTGATAAGGTACACTCGATTCCATTGGCCAATGGGCAAATTGATCGTTCGTCATTTGAAACTGGTAGATTCAGAGTTGGGTTGCTTTCACTTCCCGATGCGGAATCATATTCTGGGACATTGTTGGGTAACATGCCAGAGGGTACAGGGAGGTATGTATGGTCTGATGGCTGCATTTATGACGGTGAATGGAGAAGGGGGATGAGGCATGGGAATGGGAAGATTTCGTGGCCTTCAGGAGCTGTTTACGAGGGTGAGTTTTCTGGGGGTTATATTCATGGAACTGGAACGTATGTAGGAGCTGATAACTTGACCTACAAGGGGCGTTGGCGGCTGAATCTCAAACATGGGTTGGGATGTCAGACATATGCTAATGGAGATGTCTTTGAAGGTTCCTGGATCCAGGGAGTTATAGAAGGGCCCGGTAAGTATCTTTGGGCTAATGGAAACATGTATATAGGAAACATGAAAGGAGGGAAAATGTCCGGCAAGGGAACGCTTACTTGGACAAATGAGGACACTTTTGAAGGAAGCTGGTTGGATGGTATGATGCACGGATTTGGAGTCTATACGTGGGAAGATGGTGGCTACTACGTTGGAACTTGGACCCGAGGCTTGAAGGATGGAAAAGGAGCTTTTTATCCTAAAAGTGGCCGGCTTCCTGCTGTACGGGAGCTGTACCTCAATGCTCTGAGAAAGCGTGGCCTGTTGCCAGATTTGAGAGAACAAAATCGCGTGTCACGCATCCGCCATGCTTCTTCAGTGGACATGGGGAGTGTCAAGGTGCGTGAGACCCATAGATCTAGTCATGGCTCATCTGATAAACTCCCTAAAGGCAACTTGCTAAATTTAGAGCAACCACGGAACAGAAATGTATCTTTAGAAAGACGATGGAGTCTTGAGGTAGCTATAGAAAAAGTACTTGGAAATGATTCAGCACTTACTTCAGGAGAGTCACTCTTCGAAGGTGATCAAAAGGAGGCTGAAACAAATGCCCCAATCCTGGAACGGGAATATATGCAAGGTGTTCTGATCAGTGAGCTGGTAATGAATAATAGTTTTTCATCATCATCTAGAAGGGCCAGAAAGCGACACAAGAAACTTGCAAAGGACATTAAGAGACCAGGTGAAACAATCATTAAGGGTCACAGAAGTTATGATTTAATGTTAAGCTTGCAACTTGGAATCAGGTAATACCTCACTTTTTATTGTTATCTTAAAATTTGTAGAATACTGCACTAGGCAGCACTCATGTTCATACTGTTACTGTTTTAGCTGTCCCCTTCACCGCCCTCACAAAAAAAGAAGAAAACAATAATAAAAAAACACGCATTTTTCTTTTCTTTTTTCCACCAGCTGGTCTCCATACCACTCCTTTCCAGTGTTGGTATTTACACCAATTTGACACTCATTGGACTATATTTGCAATTTTATCAAGTCGTAAGAACCCTTTCTTTTCTTGAAAAGAATCACAAGCAATTTACTTCCTGTAATTGTAAAAATTTAAGCCCCCTAAATCAATTTTGGTTTACCCCTATTCCACAAGTACTCTGTAGCCCTACCCATCCCCAACTTCCCCCAAGGTTAGGATGCAACCTTGTGGCCCCCAAAAAAGTTCCTTTTTAAGAAGGAACTGCTGCTCTAGAAAACTCCTACGATGGATCTAAAGTCTAAATCCTCACCGTATTCCTCTTGAATTGGCGCTCACCCTAGTCTGACATTTATGACAGTTTTCCACTTTTTGGATTGACTAACCTTAACAAACAGCACTTGTAGAACTTTATACTTTGAGACCTCTAAAATCATCTGATCAAAGTGATATTTGGCCAACCCTTAATCCTTAACATGTCCTTTCTATAACTGCCTGACCACCATGGTCATGCTGCATCCATATGGGCCCCATAAAATGAGTAGGCTTTTAAAACTAGACATGGCTTTGTACACGTTCTACACACTCCCACAACCCATGTGTGTACATGTGCATGTGAGGTCCAAATGTCCCCACCTATTTCCCATCCCGTACTCCCCAATGTATTGTCATATGTTACTTCATCCCAATCATAGTTTCACTCTATTATTGTATTGATGCACCCTATTTCTCATCAGTAATTTTTGGGCCTTAAAATTCATGGCTGTGTTCATCTTATCAGGCTATCTTCTGGACATCCTCTAATTCATGAATAGACTTTTCCATCATCCTCTTGTTTGATGGTGGCACGGCAAGCACCTGTTGCAATAGAGTGGAGATTTCCCATGAAGAACCTAGTTTAACTTGCACAAACCGAAAACTCCAAAAATGGAAGTTGCACAAATCCCTTTGTGCGACCGATTATTTTCTCTCTTAGGAAATATGCTATTAATTAGATGGCTGATATTAAATCTTAAATGCATCAAACCAATGGATGAGAACTGGAATAGGTCTTCCGTTGCTTTATTGTTTATCTAAGCATTGTAAAAGAGAACTCCGGGGGCAGGAGGCAGAGGGGGTTGGTGGCTGGGTGGGGAAGTTGTTGGCTGGGTGGGGGAGTTGTTGGCAGATATTGATATTGAACTTTGAGAGTTCTGTACACCTTTTTTCTTTGTGAAACTGGATGCTTCAAGTATCAGTGTGAGATTCTAGGCGCAAGATCATCTTCATGTTCCCTTTAGCATCATTTCGAAAGGAGAGGCTCTTGCTTGATTGTGTGATTGCATTCCATTTATGTAGTCTTGGCTTTTTTTATTACATTCGTTACCAAAGCCCTTTTAGGTTGATTTTTTAAGAACCTCTTTTGAGGCCACTTTCCAATAATTTAGTTAGAAAGGTTGATTGGGATTTTGGTGAATTTATAATTTGTGGTTTCTCTAGACTAGGAAACACGGACACCTCTCCGAGGCCGCCGTGTTAGTGTCTGACACGGATACGCCCTGGACATGCCCGGACACATGTCCGACACGCCAAAAATGGTGTCATGCTTATTTTTTTTATATATATTTTATTTCCCGGACACGCTAGGACACGTTGGGGACGCTTGCTGTTTTTGTTAGAGAAAAGTACTAAAATTATAAAAAGAAAAGAGAAGGGGGCCGTTTGTAAAAAAAATCTCTTTTAGTTGGAAGAAAAAAAAAGGAAGATAAGGCAGAGGCTAGGGCTTTAAATTAGAAAAAGAAAAAAAGGAAAGGGCCTAAATGCAATTTTGTTAACTTAAATAAAAGATAAAAGTTAAAATGATATTATCTTTTAGTATATGATTAGATATATTGTTATTATTATTATTATTATTAAATATCAATGTGTCCATGTCTTACTTTTTTTTTTGAGAAATGCCGTGTCGGTGTGTACGTATCGTGTCGTGTCCGTGTCCTGTGTCCGTGCTTCTTTGCTCTTGAGGCCTTGAGGGCTGTTGGATCGTTGGATATTTTTACTATGAATAACCATACTTTCCTTCTTTCACTTATGTGCTTAAGAGCAAAGGGGTTGTGGTTTTACATTAGCACCAGTCCACAATGTCGGGCAATATTAAAAAAATGGAGTTGTGCAGAGAGAGGTTGAATTGAACAAGTGATGTTGAAAAAGAACTCTAAAATGGATAGATTTGAAGTTCATGACAGAAAAGAATTAAGGGGATGAGGGGTGGGTGGGTTTGATGTCTAATGTAGCAGAACTATGTGGTTCAGCATCACCACCAAAACAGCCCGAACATAAAGATAGCAATATCAATAGTCAGCCTCAGTTGATGCAGACGATGTACTTATCCTTTCCCTGATTCTGCCTGTCTTTCACTTCATGCACCACGACTGGTTTAACCTCAACTTGCTAGACTTGGTAGCACACCACTTCTTACTATCCTTCTAATTTCCTAATTCTGAGATGGAGTGTCAAATGGCTCCATATGACGATGCACTTCTTTTTAAAATTCATTATAGTCAAATGTATCCCAAGACTGTATCAGGCTGAAGTTTCCCAAAATCTATCTTATTGATTCTAAATTCTGAACTTCATTCTTTTTTAGTGTTCTAACTTCCAACTCAGTCGACTTTTGTAGGTACTAAAGTACTACTGGCAATTCTGACGAAGACGCTTAGCAATTTTTACAAGGACTCCTTTTTTTTCGTCCGATAACTTATTACAAAGACTCCATTAATAGATACATTTGAGTCTTTTCATACCCCAAGTTATTTTCCCAATACAATTTAACGACTCTTTTATCCTTTTTTAAGCACAATTTAAACAGATCAATAAACCAGAATTTTTTAAATGCTCTTAACTCTTAACCGTCCGAAGAAGTCCATAAATGATTTCAAATTAAAATACTAATTCTAAAACTCCAATAATTTCATCAAATTTGATCCTGAATCTTGAATGTCATTGAAAGTTGCTTATAAGTATTTAATCAAATGGTTGCTCTATGTAATAGGCATTGTTATTAAGTCTATATCAATGAATATATAGGTATACAGTGGGGAAAATTACACCGATACAAAGGCGCGAAGTTCGGACATCAGACTTTGGGCCCCGTGCAAGCTTTTGGATGAATTTTCCTAAAGAAGGTTCCCAATTGACACCTCCACACCATTCAGAAGATTTCAAATGGAAGGACTATTGTCCAATGGTTTTTAGGTGGGTAATTTGTTTCAATAATTCCCAAGGGGAGGATATGCAACTTGTGTTTCTGTATTAATGCTTTGTACTTAATGCTTAATGTATCCTTTTGTTATTTCACACTTATTAGTAATTTTGATTGCCTGCTGCATTGGTTGTTTCAGCAAATATACCCTACTTCTCACAGATTCTAAAAGAGTTATAACAAGTAACTGAGAGGAAAAAAAAACTTTGAATTGAGTTAGTTCGTGCTCAATGCTTAATATATCATTTTGATTCTTCGTGCAAATTTTATCTATTTTCATGGCTTGCTTTATTGGTTGTTTCAGAAATTATACTTTACTTTTTGCAAACACTTAAGGTGTTACAACAAGTACAATAAAAAAATTATATGAGTTGAGGTGATTTCTTTGGCGTTCCAACATTGTTGCTAGTAGGAATTGATTTCCTTGTTAGTTCAAATATATTGTGTAAGATACCATATACCAGCCCAAAAGCTTAAGCTAATAGGTGGAAGGCCCAACTTAAGACTTAGGCGATGTGGGACTTCCCAACAAGGATGAAAATAGCGGTAGCAGTGAGCATAGCTGCCTGCCGGAAAAAACGCTACGTAGTGGGTGCTACGTAGCGTAGCGGTGCGATTTGGAAAAATCGTCAAAAAATAATGAAAAAAAAATGGAGAAAATCTAGAATATTGGAAAATGAAAGAATGTATATATATATATATATTTTTATAAAAGTAACTAAGATAAGGGGGCATAGCGGTCCCCGCATTGTATGAGATCCTATATTGCTATATAAATAGAAAATAATAGTAATGATCATTTTTTTCATATGTATTTATCTTGCTTAGTTATGCTAACTTACAAACTAATGAAAAGCTCCTAAAAAAAAAAAAAAGAAAACTGTGTCATGAAGTCAAGGCTTTAGAGTATCTAGAGAAAAGAATACATCTACCAAAGAGGGTGTTTAATATGATGTACTTAGAAAAGAATCCTTGAGCAGAACTCTTTGTATCGACTATAATTCGGCAATATCATGTGCTTTTTGGTGTTCTTTTAAACATAAAAGGGTAGAAGAGTTGCATACAAATGTTATTTGGAGAGAAGAAGAAAAGAAATAAGTCTTGTTATGCATTTTAAAAAAATTTGGAAAGTAGAAATCTGTCTCACTCCGTAGCGGCCTCGTAGCTGGCGTAGCGAACCATAGCGGCCGCTACGGATGTGAACGGCGATAGATGCCATTTAGCGTAGAGGTCTTCACCGCTACGCTACATAGCGGCCACTATTTTGATCCATGCTTCCCAACACTCCCCCTCACGTGCAGGCCCAACAGATTTCATGAACTGGCTTGCCTCATGGACTACATAAGAACGACAGGAGCCACATGGGCTACACAAGAATGATGGGATTGGAACCCGCTCTGATACCATGTAAGATACCATATACCAACCTAAAAGCTTAAGCTATTAGGTGGAAGACCCTAACAGGTATATGAAGCCATGTCCAACTTAGGACTTAGGCGATGTGGGATGTGGGACTTCCCAACATATTGTACATTTTGGTGAGGCTTCTAACTGTTGCTTCATATCCAATAACTATATTGATGGCACTACTGAATATAAAGAATGAAGGTTACTTACCAAGTGATTTAAGTATTGAGATTTGAGAACCATGTGACTTAAGACTTTACAAACTGAATGAACTGGGTGACCGAGTGAATGAATGAACCAAAAACTATGGCCGTAGTGAACCAGGACCAACAAATTGGACTTTTGAACAGTTACACGCTAAATTAAGCATGCTGTAGATTGTGACTTTTCAGCCACTGCTCATGATTCTCAAGTGGGGATCAAGGTAATGCTGCTCTCAATGGAGATAATTTTTGGGTCATGTTGGGTTTTTTGGGATGCAAAATATGAGTAACTGTTCAGGAAGCTACACCATAGTAATGGTTGGATTTTGTTTTCTAGGAATACTGGCTTTCTTATCTTCTTATTTTGGTTTGCCTCTAAAAAGGCTCCTCGGCTTTCAATTCTCATTCCCTGTCAGATTTACATTGAAAAAGAGGGATGGGAGAGAATAGATTCCCAAGCTCTAGAATTTTGGAGCTCTTAGGGTTCTTAAAGACCATATTCATATCATTATTAATCTTATGGAGGAAGGCATATGATATTTTCTTTAATTATGAACTATTAAAAAAAAGATCTTTAATTGTGATTAGAAAAATTATACTATATGCCTCTTAAAAGTGAGCATTGTTGTAGTGGTTTTCAAAACTTATAGAACTTGGAGTATATAGGAAGTGTTTACATGGTCAAATATTAAATTGTATTATTTGCTTTAAATAGCAGCCCATAAAGGCAAAGCCCAGTGGAAAAACACTGGATTTGAGTAAAATCCCGTAAACATCCGTAACCTAGAATGGAATGCGAAACCATAAAAGGTAAGCTCAAAGGAGCCTTGGTCCACAAGTACCTGAAATAAAGGAGTTAAAATCCCCATGCTTCTTTATTTCATAGAAGCTATGTCGATCAGTTGTTTGATTGAAGTTAGTACTTTCTATTTCTTTGCTTGTTTAATTGTTTTTTTTTTTAGGATAGGAATTCTATTTTGCTAAGGTTGTATGATCATGTGGGAACTAAGGGGAGAATTTACTGCTCATCAAGGACTTACAAATTTGCAGATTAGATTAGACTCTAGTGATCTACTATTCCCGTTCATCAAAGCCTTGTCCCAACTATGTTGGGATTGGCTACATGAATTCTGCTTCTCCATTCTGATCTGTCTTGAGCTAAATCGTTAGGTAAGTTGCAATTCTTCATAGCTATTTTTACTACGTCCATCCATGCCTTTTTTGGCCCATCCCTTTTCCTTTGTGGGCCATCAACCTTCATAGCCAAGCTTTTCCTTACGGGTGCCGTTGCCGGCCTACGTTAGACATGCCCAAACCGTCTCAAAGGAGGGTTGCGTTATGTAGGTTGACCAGCGCAAAATTTTGTCACGACCCAAACAAAAATCTACTGTTCATCAAGGAAGAAAAAATTGGAAGTGGTCAGTTTTGAGCTTCATTTACAATCTGATGTCAAGCTACCACAATACCAAAGGTAATACCTGGGATTGAAAGATTGTTCAAATATTTGTTCTGCTTTAGCTTGTGTACCTGCCCTTTACTTGTTAGAATTCCTAACCAAGTCTAAGGATGGATTTGCGCATAATTTGGATTGAATCATGCGTGCACATTGGCTAACCTTCCATCATTCAGTGGACTGATTTGAAGATTTAGTGACTGACATTATTAGAATGAACTGCTGTTTTCTTCTTCTTCTTGTTTTTTTCTGGCTAATAGAAGGCTTACATTAAACAAGAAAACAAAGAACATAAAAAGGAACATCAACCAAATCCACTACAGAGTACAGACTGACTACAAACAATAATAGTTAAAGCAATAACCTAACAACCACACATCCAAAAACCAGACTAAAGAGAACAATTAGTCCCTGCAAAAATAAATAAATAACAGTAGCAGAATGATCTGTACATGCTGGTTTTATTCTACTTCTTGTTTGTGTTCGTTTATAATTAGAATTGGCAACTACAGAAGATTTCAAGTTGTGTTTGTGAGAAGGAATTCTGGAAATGTTGTTTGTGCTTGTGGAGCTGTGAGCTGAATTGGTTGCTAGAATTTTGTTTAAATTTGCTGCAATTGGTATTCAAGTGCATGCATTCATAATTGGAGAAATTTTGTAGTCAGATGTAGGTCGATTGGAGCTAAGTAAGGTTTGCTCAGTACCCTTCCTGATTTTTATCAGAATGGTTCCTCAGGATTCAGCTGTCTTTTAGATAGATTTGCATTAGGTGGGATTATTGGACCCTGATTCTTTGGAAATGTACAGTTTCCTGGTGGATCCAGTTCCTTCGATGGCCCTCTGTTTCAGTGATTAGGTAGCTGACATGATGGTCCCCACTGTGGATGTGATTATGTTTCAAGACATCTTGGATTCGAAACAGTCAGCCATTCTTTTGCCTTAATTCTGAGCTGTACTTTCAGTTTTTTCAACTATTTACTTGTTTCCTACAAACAAAAGTTTATAATCTTTGCAACTTGGAGATTTTTGAAGATATCTCTGTCCATAATGGGCTTATCACATTGGCGGAATGGATCGCCAGATAGTGGGTCCTGCATGCACAAAAATTGGGCTGCAGGAAACAGTTTGCATTTTGAAGCTGAAGATCCCCAATTCCTCTTTTCAGTTGATATGCCAATTTTAAGGGCCTAAGTTTACTGGACATGAAGATTGATATTTCTGAGATATGTTACTTTATGAATATTTTTTTTCCAACTCTTTCTTCAGAAACTTGCGGGAGCTCTTCAAGATTGATGCTGCAGATTACATGATGTCCATTTGTGGAAATGATGCACTCAGGGAGCTCTCTTCTCCAGGAAAGAGCGGTAGTGTTTTCTTTTTGTCTCAAGATGATCGGTTCATGATTAAGACACTACGAAAATCTGAAGTGAAGGTGCTTCCCATCACTATTTCTATCCTATGATGTATAATTCACCTCCATGGTGTATATATTTCTTTCCCTAACAATTTTGTGACATCCATTTTTACATTCTGAAGGGAAAATTTAAGCATCGTATTTGTTGTTTAATGCACTTCATTATTTTAATGTTTATTTAGGTGAGATTAGTACTTTAAGAAAATATTGCCTGAAGTTCATTTATACTCTCACTTATTAAATCCTTTTGTCAAGCTTATGGAAATCTTTTCTTTTTGGGATGCAATTTTGCAACTCTACCTTTCTGCTACATTTATGTGTGTGTACAATATAAATTTAATGCTGAATGTTCATTCAGTTATGCACGGTGGAAAATGTTCTGACCGTTGTAAATGTGCAGGTTCTTTTGCGAATGCTTCCAAAGTATCACCACCATGTGCGTACATATGAAAACACACTGATTACTAAATTTTTTGGTCTTCACAGGATTAAACCTTCTAGTGGTCAAAAGGTAATCGACAGTACTCCACCGCAACACACCCCACACCCCCCCCCCCAGCCCCCCGTAAAAAAAAAACCTCCTCTTTATTTATTTATTTTTAATATTGAATCTAGGGCTCTCGCTCTCTCTCTCTCTCTCTCTCTCTCTCACATATATCACATAGCAATAATACCTCAAAAAAATTGAGGCAAGCTTTGGATTAAATAGGTAATCTTTGTCAACTCTCTGATTTTGCAGTTTCGATTTGTAGTGATGGGCAACATGTTCTGCACGGAATTGAGGATTCATCGAAGATTTGATTTGAAAGGATCATCCCTGGGTCGTTCTGCTGACAATGTTGAAATTGATGAGAATACAATACTTAAAGATTTGGACTTGAACTATTGCTTTTATTTGGAGCCTTCTTGGCGAGAAGCTCTATTAGAGTATGAAATCGATCTTGTTAACTCTTATTTAACAGTTTGTGTGGGAGTAGCGGGTGGCACCTGGGGGAATAGTCTTGTTGGGTCAAAAGACCTCAGGGATGCCCACGTCACCAAAAAAAAAAAAAAAAAAAAGAAGAAAAAAAGAAAAGTATTCCTTAAAACTTCTTAATTTTTTTGTATTTTGTCATTAAGAGCTTGAGGATGATAATTGATGGTTCCTATGTCTGTTTAGGTTTTGGATGTTTCTGTTTTAGATAATTAGAGAGGAGAACATGAAATATTAAGTAATCATATGTTTTAGTTCCAACTCCCTACTGCAATTGATCTAGAGGTATCAATGTTTATTCGTCTTTATCTCCAAACTGTACCCAATATGGTAAAGGTGTCTTTTTTGAGGAACACCCCTTAATATGAGGAGATTTTTGTTTGTTTATTACATCATCACTAAGTCACTAAGCATTCCACTTACCTCACCACCCCTTGATACATTTATTGTTGCAAAAAAAAAAAAGAAAAAGCCTTGCTTTCAATCCAGAATATTTAGGTGGATCATGGATGTGATCGTGTGGTAAAAGAGTTCTACTTTTACATCACCTGCACCTTTGTTTCTCTTTACAAGTTGTGAATGGTGCCTCACTTTTGAGCCATAGGAGTCATTGCACTTTTGTATATTGCCTCTCTTTTAATTGGCTTTCTTTAGTCTTGGGCCTGAGAATGGGAAGGCTGTTCCTTCTCTTCTTGAGGTCTTCAAAAACCTCCCTTTTGAGAAAAGTGCTAACCGTTGGAAGACTAGACAATTGTAGGCTTCTTTATGCAAACTCAAGGACTTAATTCAGGCAGCAACGTGAGAGAAGTTTCAGATGAGATACAGGGGCTAATTTGAACATGAATGCCAAAATAGATTCAAAAGGTACAGCGGAAAGGGTGCTCCAGCCAAAGCCTTTGCAAAACATATTTTGAGGATCAACATGAGCTTTGTGGCTACAGCCTACAGTTCTGTCTATGGTAACACTAGGATGATTTGCAGTATGCGGTAGAGTAATATTGAGGCTTCCTTATTTAGAAAACAAGTTTTGATTTTCTTGGAAATTTTTTGGATATGGCGAGAATTTTATAGACAAAGGGAAACAAAAAATATGAATAGAAGGGTCTCTAGGCAAAAAACATAAAACTTCTAGTTTCTAGCAAAAGGAAACAGGAGTTTGAACAGGACATGCACATTACCTGCCGTAACTAGTCCAATCGTGGAAGCACCTGAGACTAGAAGCAGTTGCCCCCTGATAACTATAATTGAGAAGGGATGTAGGAGTTTTTAACCGTGGTTTATCAAGAGTTGCTTCTGCTGCTGTTATTTTTGTTGAAAATTTTTGTGTTTTAAATGATGAGATTTGAAGAGATAGGAGTCGAATATAAAAGTTATTAAGGGTTTGCTTAAGAGTTAAAAGAAGAGTAGAGATATTTTTAACCAGTGGTAGTTGATATTCGTTTCTTCATGTCCTATGCATATGCAGGCAGATTGAGATTGATAGCAGATTTCTAGAATCACAACACATAATGGATTACAGCCTTTTGTTGGGCGTGCATTATCGAGCACCACACCATTTGCGTCCGTTAGCCTCTAATCGCCAAAATAGACTTACAGATGGACTGGCCATTGTCGCCGAAGGTGAGTTTTACTTGTTTTTCTTGAAATGTTTTGAACATTATTACAATAATAATGACAACAATAACAATAATAGTAATTCTGATAATACTAATAATAATGATAAACATGATTATTACTATTAGTCGATGCTTTATTCTATCTATTTTTGTCAGATTTGCAAGTTCTTCGCTCATCCCTGTAGACAACTAAAATTTCTTACATTTCACAATTTAGTTTCTGTACTTTCCTAATGGCTCCATCTATCTCCATGTGCTTTAATTCATTAAATTGGAGCTGATATCAGTATTAATCTCAAATCCTTGGTTTCTATCTTATTTATTTATTTATTTTGAATGGTAATTTTTGTTCAAAGAAGAAAAAGATGTACAGTATAAGAGGACTATACTGACTTGGGAGCAGAATGGTGAGGGACACCCCACTTCCTCCCCTCCAACCAAAAAATAGAAATAAAAAAAGGCTCAAGAAGCTAAGCCTGCAACATAATCAGGCAGTGGAAGGATACTGCTGAAAACTAATTTGATTGATGCCTTCTGATCCTTTGTTTTGCTAGAAGATTTGCATCCTCGTGAACGTTTCCATTGACATGGTGGAAAGATGTTTATAGTTTTTTTTTTGGGCTACGAGAGGATGTATTATATGCAAAAAACGAAGTCAGGTACAAAGCACAGTCTGGTACGAAGTAGTGAAAACAGAAACTGTGTATTACAAAACACCAAAAGTATCCGACCAAAACTATCCCGTATCTATTTGAAAGATGTTTATAGTTTTGTTTCTATCTTATTTTAGCAACTTTATATTTTCTCTTTTATTCTATCCCTTCTGTTTTCACTCTATCCATCCACCTTAGCAAGTTAGCATACATGTCTTTTTTCTATTCTTTTTTTGAGAGGTAAAAATGTGTTTTATAACTAAAAGAAAAATACAATTACACAGCTCATCCTCGATATCATGAGCAAGTTCAATTGCTCTCCTTATCCAAGGTATCCACAACAGTGTTCACCTCGCGAAAGATATGCTGGATTGGAAAAAGAAATGTCCAACAAGCATGTACATAGATTCCTCATCAACTCCTTATGTGGCTAGTGAATCTGCTACTTCACTTGCTCCTCTCTAAGTATGATGAAATTTGACTTGTTATGGTTTATATAATATCTTGTTCTTGTTACGCACGAAACTAAGTTGCATGCGTATGGGTACTTGTCTGGAATCCATTACCAAATAAGATCTTTTATCACCCCCCCCCCCCCCCCCCCCCCCCCCCCCCGCTTTCTCTCTCTCATATGCACTCTTACACATACACATGTCCCTAACCATCTGAGCTACAGATGGGGATACAAGATGTCTGATTTGACAACTATCTAAACATTCGTTGAATCAGCATAATATTCTAAGTTAAATAAATATTTTTTTTTTGATGAAGTATAATACAAAATAACACCAGTAAAAAAATAATGTTAAGACATTGCTCCAAATAAAAAATAATAATGTTCAAACATTACTCCAAATAATCAATTAATAAATAAATCAATATTGTAGTTAGATTTTATCCACTGCAGTCTGCAAACAATGTTTTGTTACTACAAGGAGAACACATGAAGAGTCCGACGCGGTGTTATGTTGGATAAATGCCCAATGCAAGTACTTAGTCATTTCAAAGACTCCACATAACATTAATTATACTTCCAATGCATTGTAGAGCCTTGGATAGAGTATGGATCCTTTAGAAGCACAACAGATGTAGGGACATGGTTGAAAATCTTGGCCGATACCGGTCCATATCGGCCATTGCGAACCGGTCTTTGCTTGTACTGATCCAATATCGCGCTGCGAATCAGTATCAGTATCCCTTAAAAGAAGTCAAATTTTCGGAAAATATGGCCGATATTCTAGCCAATATATCGGCCAATATTTAAAAAGAAAAAGAAAAAAAAGAGAGGAATATAAAGAGAAAAGGAGACACACGATCTACTTGCATTCATGTTAAAGTTGTGAAGAAGAAGAAAAAAAAGAACATAGATAGATTGATGCTTGCATAAAAAAAAAAAAAAAAGGAAAAGAAAGAGAGAGATAGGAGAAAGGGGGTGTACCTGTGTAGGTATTGGTCTCTACTGGTTAGCATCTGGTTGCTGCTGCTTACCTTTTCATCTCCCTCTTCTTCTTTCCCCTCTTTCCTCTCTTTTTCGTTTTTCATCCCTTTTTTTTTTCCTTTCCCCAATTTTCTCCTTTGGAAGATGAGAAAGGGGCAATTGCTTTGTTGTGTTTCCATTTTAGGCAATTGCTTTGTTGTGTTTCCAGTTCCTGGCCTTCTGATGTTTGACATTGCATTAGTTTTATCATTTGCATTGTATTTTTGAAGTACTTGTCTTAAGGAAAAACTTGGTTATTTGACCGTATATGTAGTCCGATTTGCTTACAAAATGCTGCTACTTTCATTATTGATCCAATGCCAGATGCTGAAGAGGAGGAAATTTCCAACTATCCACAGGGCCTTGTTTTGATTCCACGTGGGACCGACGAAAATAGTGTTGTTGTGGGTCCTCATATTAGAGGTAGCCGACTCCGTGCATCAGCTGCTGGTGACGAGGAAGTGGATCTTCTACTTCCTGGCACAGCAAGGTGCGTTATGAGACCCATTTTTTCTGACTGGCCACTGTTATAATATCAACAATTTGATCATTTGGTAATAAGGGAAATTTACATATAACCACCTGCATTTTTTTAATGATTACAACTAACCACCTGCATTTTTCATTTTTTACAAATAATCACACATTAATCTAAAAATGTTGGTCAACCACCTTGACTTAAAGTGACTGGTTAATAAAATCTGGCCTATTTTACTGTAAAGGTTGAAGGTTTTCGACTTTTCGAACATCTAACTTGATTAAGATTAAACTAAGGGTGTTAATCCTAATGAACTTTTGACTCAAGTTTAATGGTCTTTTCACATCATCACCCTGGATTTTATCCAAATGAAGGTGGAGTTAAAGTAATGTTTATCCTTTCCAGATAAGTGCAGTGGATTTTGTCAGTTGATAAAAATAAAATAAAATAAAATAAAAAACCTGACTAATTGACTGACAGTCAAGGTGGTTGATTGAGATTTTTAGATAAACAGAGATAGTTATTTGTAAAAATAAAAGGCATGTGTTTTTTTAATGCTCAAGTGGTTATTTTTAATTCTAAAAAAAATAACAGGTGGGAAATTTCCTTAAGTTTAGGTGTTATGTTCATGTATGGTAGCTCTACCAAATCCTATTAATGAACAATTATATGATAATTAACCAGAAAAAGTGGATAATAGAAGGTTGCCCATAATTCAGTTATCTAAACAGTCGGTTTGATTGTACTCTAGATGGCTCACGCCTAAAATGTTTCTGTCAGAAATGCTTACCCTTCAGTTGTTGGCCCAAATGGATGGTTCCCTGAGGAAAACTGGTGACTGTCCATATTCAGTGTGTGAAGAATCAATTATTGGATTGCTAGAACCATGCAATCTGATTAGTGAGGCCTGGACGACTGAACCTTGGCCCATTACATGTAATTATCTGAAGGGCTGAGGATACCATGCATATCCTTGCTTTGTAAATATATGTTCCCATCTTTGATTATTAATTTCTTGTCCTTTTGCCATCTCTGGAAAATTTGCTGAAATGATATTTACATCAGGTTACAGATCCAGCTTGGAGTGAACATGCCTGCTAGGGCAGAGCATATCCCTTCCAAAGAAAAAACCCAGTTGTTTCATGAAGTTTATGATGTTGTCCTTTATCTGGGGATCATTGATATACTGCAGGAGTACAACATGAGCAAGAAGGTTGAACATGCCGTCAAGTCCATTCAGTTTGATTCTTTATCCATCTCAGCTGTTGATCCCATGTTCTATTCCCAACGCTTCTTGGAGTTTATTCAGAAGGTGTTTCCAACAAATCCTTAGCAAGCGAAAGGTGCACATCATTGTGCTGAATAGAGTTGCGTGCTTGTTGAGACAAGAGTCCCTGTAATATAGCATTCATCCAAAGGATTGAATATTATTTGCTTCAGGTTTTGTATAGTAGGGGTATCAAATTGGCTGTTGCTAGTTCCTTCAGATATTTGATTATGCCTTTTCCTTTTAGCATAGCTGGAGTTGATACCCAATCGGTTTGTGTAGACTGAAAACCTCACATATCAGTTTTGGCAGGACCACAGCACCTTACATGTAGCAGAATTTGACTTAAATATAGCAGCCATTCACATCTTCAATTTGCAGTTAATTCCAAACCTTGCCAGCCCTATGGAGGCAGCACCTACAATAATGTAGCTATCAGCTGGTAGGTGAATTAACAGTGACTGTTACCATTGTTCTTTCTGTCATCAGGTTTTAGTTTTACATGAAATGATCTTGAGCCTGCATAATTGAGTTTTACTCTAGAATATACTCGATTATAATTTTTCATCAGCAAGCAGTAGAAAACTGAGCAAAGAGACGGATTGGGTGGCCTTCTCATTGCCACCATGGGGTGGCGAAATCCTCCAGGATGATTAATTTTGTTGGGTGCACTGATGGAAGGCGATGAGTTGTAGGCTTGTAGCTCGTGACAGCTAGATTTGCAACGCGCCATTTTTTCACTTTCTGGGCTGGAGAACTCTTTTGCTAGGACCTTGATCTTGATGGTCTGGATGTATTGATTGCATTGTTCATGTTTGGAAATGTCTCTCTGTTTTTTTTTTTTTTTTTCCACAACTTTCATTCAAATGCACGGCGAGCGGTCCCCATCTGTAGGTCAGCTAGGGGCACCAAGCCCTCCCTTTCCGGGCAACAGTGTGAGTTCCAAGCCCTATAAAAGTAAAATTTAAAATAACTCTCAATAAAGGACAGAGAGTGCAGTGCCGAGATGGCACTTTCCTTGGAGAAACCTTAGACATGGATTCATCCCCTTAGATATTGATTGGATGGTATTAGATTTTCAGTTTTAAGCCATAATTTAAACTGTCAGTATGGTAAGAATCAGCTGTTTCATGATACTTACATCAACTGATTGCTATTTTGTATGAGAAGAAACTCAAAGAATAAGCAACTCTAGCTACGCCCAAAAATAAAGAGAAGAACCCCATGGCATTGTTGAGTTTCTATAATCTTCTACGCTCTTCTCCCTAGTCCTTCCCTTGCATTGTACTGATGATCTCATAGGAGAATACTGCGACAACAATAAGCACCTAACCAATGGCCAAAGATCCAATGTTGGTGTGGTGCTGGACCAACTGGTGGCAAAAGTCACCTCAGACGGCTTTGCGTCCGCGTTTTCTGGTAAGCGCCCAACCAGCCGGGTCTACAGCCTTGCTCAATGCAGGCAAGATGAGAGCACTGAAGACTGCTCCACAAGCATTGGGGATATAGCGAAGGTGATCCAAAAAGGCTGCTTGGATCTGGCCGACGCCCAGGTATTGTATGAGTACTGCTGCTTAGATTACAGCCCTGATAATTTTATTGGAAAGTTGGATGCCGAGTTTGGGATGATCTACAGCAATGAGGAGAACATCACCGGCAACACTGAAGCCTTCAGAAGAAAGGTTGGGGACCTCATGAATAGAGTGGAGAGACAGGCATTAGCTGCCGGAGAGTCAAGGGTTGGGTAAAGATGATACTCAGTTCACACGATCCGTGACCATCTATGGGCTGGTGCAATGCACTAGAGACCTTTCTCCATTATCATGTTAGCAGTGTCTGGCAATAGCCATTGGCAATCTCCCCAAGTACTGCAAGAATAGGAAGGGTTGTCAAGTAAACTATAGCAGTTGCCGCGCTCGATATGAGACTTATCCTTTCTTTCTTTCCTCTTGAACCCAATAACAAGTTGGTGGCAGCAAAGGGTTCTTCTATGCGGATTCTTGTGTACCCATGATGTAGAATTAGCCTGCGGCACACTGGAAGGTGCTTACTATTGTTACTTTGAAATTGTGGGTTCAATTGATGCTAGCTTTTACGAGTTTAAAAAAAAAAAAGAAGAATAAATAACAATAAAAATGATGAATTACTTGTCTGTGTGAATCATGTCACGCAATATAGTTTTTACTATCAACTTTTGGAATGAGCACTTTGGATAATTCTTTTGGATGTCTTTTCACTGGATCCCAATAGCAGCAAAATGGCAATGGGTCTGGTTAAGTGGGTGACCTGTTGGCCCCATCCACTCCTATTGTAGACTGCTTTGGTAGTGGTTTCTCCTATTTGAGGCATGAATGGTTTTTTGAACTAAAACTCAACTTGGATTTGGGGTGGTTCGGTTTTTGTTGTTATGGCCTGGCCTGGCCTGCCCCGTACATTATTGCTTAACTTATAATCAAGGTTTATGCGGTTCAGGTGGTGTTTATTATTGGCTTAAGGTCATGTGGGGAAAGGAGGTTGTGCATTCAATAACCTTCTCCGCCTATTTCAGATCATATTTTTAAGATTTTGAATCCATTTAAATGACCCAAATGTGTATGGGGCAAGTTTGGTATCACATATAATGATCCATCACAATCCCTTCTGGGTTAGGATGAGATAAATGTAAGGCGGGTTGTCTGTGTAGGATTGTAAATGAGTATCTGATTATTCGAATTGTTGAAGTCTCCAAACTCCGATTCTAAATTGGGAGAAATTCATATTCAGATCTTATTATCATCCTGTGCAGTCAAAGGAGAGATCCGGATTCATTGATTTGAGGGCAAGTGGTCTAGAAAATCACCAGCACATCCCCACCCATGAGCCGCATTATTTGAAATTGGTACATTAAGAATCTTAATATCCTGTTGCAAACAAAAATTTTAGTCGTTTCTCCTAATAAAAAAGCTGTTTGTAGTTGACTAAACTTGGCCAACATTAGTTTTGCATGGGGCTTTCAAAAGTCGGCCAAAATCACAAGATATATATATATATATATATATATATATATATATATATATATATATATGGATAAGGTCAGAAGTCAGCTTTAAAAATGGTGCTGTCCCTGTGCCATAGGCCCATAGTATACTTGGTTGCACATGACTGGTTTGAAAAATTAGGCAGTGGCAAAAGCATTTCAACAGTGCCCATTTAAGACCCATGGACTTCATCATTGTTCTTATTTTATTTCATTATTGTGAATTGTTTAACTCTTAATCCAGATTCCACTCATGTGGTTTGGGTAGTCCCAATACAGATGACCATCTACAGTATCAAAATCATGACTCGGGTAGGGTCCCTCTATCCTCCACTAGCCCACTTGATCTCATGACTCGGATTCCTCTTTCCATCCACTTATCCACTTGATGTGGGTGGGGCCCTTATTGTCTGGAAGAATGCCCACATGCTAATTGTAACTATATTATAATGGGACCGACGGACTGTAGGGCTTTAGTCCAAAGCTTCTTGCAGTTTTGTTTTTCAGGGTTAATAAGCTCAATGGGTCTTGGATAGGACAATGGAGTTGCTCCTGCCATGTTCACAGGCCTCTCTTTTGTAACATTATTTGGTGATTTAGGGTGTGTTTGTGCTATAAGAGGATTTCTCGATCTGTGGAATTTTTCGGAAGAGAAGAATCTTTCGTTATTTGGTTCTTGCATTCTCATGTGAAATAGAAATCATCTCTCTTTCTTTCTTTTAGTGCTTTATTACCTAAGATTCATTAAAATCATTTATGGATGACAATATATAACATTTTATACGGAGCCTCCACGGTTTACTCTTGGTTAAATTTACCTTTGAAAATAAATCAAGGTAGTTTAAAATATACTAAATAAGTCGATTTAAGGGTAAGAGAGTCATTTGATATTTTGATTTAAGTTAGTCTAATTGGGATGAAACATTAACTACAGTACAAACAAGTGTAAGGTAGGGTATTTTAATCTTTTTAAGAAACATTCAACTGAGTATAGTCAAAATGACCAAAAAATAGGTTTGCTTCCAAGCTGAGGTAGTTGATTGCTATTATCAGAAGGATATAAGTATTGCACTTAAAGCAAAAGGAGGAGGAGGAGGAGAAGAAGAAAAGGTGCTCACTTGTAAACAATAGAAAGTGCAGGTGGTTATATTTAAATTTTTCTGGATGCCAATTGAATGCAAAGAAAATGATAAGTAGAGAATCCTCATATTTAAATATTAATGATTTAGGTATATATTATTAAATATTAATTATTAGATTGAGCTATATTTGGTCCCACGATCCTATTCCCAATAGAGAGGAAGATATTGTTTCATCACACAGATGAGATTACTTCATATAAAAAAAACGACCCTCATCTTTACCAATCCCTAGTGAGCCCAACCTAACACGATTCACAGGTTGTCCACAAATGTGGACCAGGCAAGGTTGGTAGAAATTGTTCTAGAAGAGAAATATTCAGCAATAGAGTTCAAAATTTCGGCAGTCAGCAGCTAAAGAAAAGTCAATTAATAAAAAGTCAACATCTTCATAACTTACAGCTAAATGCACTAGAAGAAGCCTACCAGTCAACAAAAAAGGCTGTTCGAGACTCATCAATTGATACTTATATAACACAAAAGAGAAAGAAGCCGTGATCAAGCCCATAAGAAAAGAAAACCCATGGCAAGGTTTCATTTCTATCACCTTCTACTTCTCTTCTCCCTGGTCCTTCCCTTGTATGGAGCTGATCCCATAGGAGACTACTGCAACAATGACAAGCGCCTAACCAATGCCCAAAAGTCCAATGTTGATGGGGTGTTGGCCCAACTGGTGGCAAAAGCTCCCCTAGATGGCTTCGCCACCGCCTCTTCTGGGAGTGGCGCCAACGGTGTTTACGGCCTTGTTCAATGCAGGCAAGATGTGAGCACTGAGGACTGCTCCACATGCACCCAAGATGCGGCCAAGGAAATCCAAAAACGTTGCCCGGATCAGGTTGATGCCCGGATATGGTATGACTACTGCTTCTTACGTTATGACACGGATAATTTTATTGGAAAATTGGACGCCGGATATGGAATTATCTACTATAATGTGGAGAATATCACCGGAGACGTTGAATCCTTCGAAAAAAAGGTAGGGGATCTGATGAATAGAGTGGAGAAACAGGCGATAGCACTGCCAATGAGCCGAGGGTTGGGTAAGGATAAGACTGACTTCTCACCATTTGTGACCATCTATGGGTTGGCACAATGTACTAGAGACCTATCTCAGTTATCTTGTGCTCAGTGTCTGGCCATAGCCATCGGCAATTTCCCTAAGTACTGCGAGAATAGCAAGGGCTGTCAAGTGAACTATAGCAGTTGCCGAGCTCGATATGAGATTTATCCTTTCTTCTTTCCTGTTGATCCCAAAAACAAGGTGCTTGCGGCAAAGGGGTCTGCTCTGCGGGTGCTATTGTATCCATGATGTAGAATTAATTTGCAAGAGCTCGTGGCAAAGTAGTAGGTGCTCGCTAATGCAACTTTGAGGTGGTGGGCTCAAGTTACCCATTACCCATAAATAAAAAATAATGTTGCAGAATTAATTGTCTGTGTGAATCTTGTTATGCAATAAAGTTTGATTATCAACTCTTGGAATGAGCAATTTGAAGTGTTTTTTTTTTTTTTTTTTTTTTTTTTTTGTTTTTTGTGTGTGTGTGTGTGTGGGGGGGGGCAAATTTTAAGACTCCAAGATTAGGGTACCCCCTAATCTTCAATGATCTCAGCTACGTATGTCTCGGCTTGAGTATTAATGCGCCAAGCCGGGACCAGTATCGCCAGCTCGGCCGAAACCACCTTGGTCATGCCCCCGGCACATATCAGCTCAGCAGCAGCGTCAGAGCTCCCACCTCGACCAGGCTTTCCAGCCCCCACCTGCAGCCTGTTCGGTCTCAGCTCGGGAAAGCACCATCCTGGCACACCAGCTAAGCACCCGTCTCATCACCTTCACCTCGGCTGCACACCTTCACCTCGGCTGCCCGCTAATAGCGTCTCGGGGTCTCGGCTGTATCCGTCCCGGCTGTGCGCGTCTCGGGGTCTCGGCTAGGACGCCAGCACGCTAGCCGAGACCAGTGCTGTGGTCTCGGTTGTGCCGTTAGCAGACTGCCAACTGAGACAGGCACTGACAGCTATCTCCCCTCTTCAGACACGTGGCTTCCGATGAGACTTTTGCCACCAATAAGTCAAGATAGGAGCAGACCCATGTGACTAGCATTTAATGCATTGTGGGCTAATGAGACCTTAGCAGTCAGGTCGTGGGGCCCACCATCAAATATCAAGAGTCAACTCTCCCCACCATAAAATATCTAGAGACACTCTCCTATAAGAGCGGACCGATTCCAACCAGAAAGAAGATTCAGACTCAGTTGCAGACACACAGATACGCTCTCACTCTGCTTCTCTTCTTCTCCACCAAAAGTTCAGGCCCTTCACTATCTTGGCATCGGAGAGCCCTGAGCTGTCACAGCCATGGTCCTCTGCCTGTCTTCTCTTCCCTTTCAGGTCCCTGAAGCAGCTAGCTCTCTACAGTCTTTTGGATAAGTCCCAAAGGGCACCCCCTAATTTTGTGAGTTACATTTTTTGCACCTACAATTGGCGCCGTCTGTGGGAAACGACTGTCAAAGTCTTCCTAAACACCATGACTGAGAGAGCTACGAAAGGCGGGGAAGCATCAAAGACGCACGATGCAGTGCCAACTTCATTCATCCCCCCTTCCGAGAGGAGGACAAGGTCGAAAACAGCCATGAGAGACTCCAACTCCGCCCCGAGAGGAGATTCAAGCACAAAAAACCGTCATCCAGGAGAAGGATGTCCTGATTTCTCAGCTCTGGCAGTAGCTAAAGGAAAGAGCAGCTGGCTCGACCACACAGCATTTCCAGCAATATAACTATGAGAGAGCCTCTCATAGTAGGAGGACTACTCCCAGGACAGATCTAAAGGCTCATTCGAGTAAGGAGAAGCGCAACTGGACCTGCAATGAGGGCTCGAGCAACAATCCCAGCCATAGAAGAAGGTCGGACACTATATTGGAATTCAAGCGTGACGACCAGGAGTGGCTCGACGAACACATTCAAGAAGTTGTTCGCCATCACCTGGAAGTGGCTGGTTTCGCCCGAAACCAGCGAGACACTTGCCAGACTATTGATCTCGGCACGTCCCCTTTTTCTCGTGACATCAGAGATTTTCCCCTCCCGAGGAAGTTCACTGTCCCGAGGTTCGTCACTTATGAAGGGACCTCAGATCCGGCTGCACATCTTCGACACTTCTCTCAGAGGATGTCTGTTTGGGGAGACGAAGGCCCCCTTAACTGCAGGATCTTCTCCTCTAGTCTAGGTGAGCTCCCCCTGAGATGGTTCTGCGCACTCCCAGAGAGGTCTATCTCGAGTTGACAGCAGCTTCAACAGTCCTTTATGAAGAAATTCCAGGCCTATAGAGTCAGACCCAAAACTGAAGCAGATATCATGGCCCTGAAGATGGAGGGGGAGAATATCACCCAGTTCGCCAAGCGATTCTAGACAGTCTATAGCCATATTGATAACTCCATAGATGAGGTGGCGATCTTCGCCTTCCAAAATGCTCTGCTGCCGGATAACAATCTTCGCAAAGATCTAGCTGGACACCCTGTGACCACTATAGCATCACTGATGGCCAGGGTAAACCGTTTCATCGCTCAAGAAGATGATCAGATTCGAGCTCGGGAAAGCTTCGACCTCAATTGGAGAGACTGAAGTGACAGGTCTTCCTAGAAGGATAAGGAATCACGTCGGAAAGAAGAGCCAAGCCGACGCTGGGCGCCATCCAGCTCTACGAAGGCCTCAGAATCCACCTCGAGAGGAAGCAGGACGCCCAGCAAAACGATCCTCAGCTAGAGCATCCCCAGCAAGACAAGACTCCAGTGCAAGCCAGGCCTCATCGATCTTATCAGCAGACTGGTGGTGAGAACACAATGGAAGCAGCTCACTTCGCGGATACCAGGGCCCGAACTGGGGGCAGCAAGCGTCGCAGCAAAATCCCAGAGATCCTAGAGCACTGGTCTTCAGTGATTCTCAGTTGGTGACAGGCCAAATGATCAGAGGCTATCAGGCTCAGCACGAAAAGACAGCAACCCTCTTCTCAGGTACGGCCTTCGAATCTCACAAGTTATTCAGTTCGGCAAAACACCCTGCTGCGGAACTCAGCAGATCCACTTCGGCTACAGCACCAGCCTTCGCCCGGGTGCCTTCGATCATGCAGCTACGACTGTGGCTTCGGTTACATCACCAGCCTCAGCTCGGCCAGCCTTGATCACAGCCCCGGCAGGCCTTGGTGACAGCACCCATCCTCCACTCGGGTGCCTTCGATCATGCAGCTACGACTGTGGCTTCGGTTACATCACCAGCCTCAGCTCTGCTAGCTTTAATCACAGCCCCGGCAGGCCTTGGTGACAGCACCCATCCTTCGTTCGGGTGCCTTCGATCATGCAGCTACGACTGTGGCTTCGGTTACATCACCAGCCTTAGCTCGGCCTGCCTTGATCATAGCCCCGGCAGGCCTCGGTGACAACACCCATCCTCCGCTCGGGTGCCTTCGATCATGCAGCTACGACTGTGGCTTCGGTTACATCACCGGCCTCAGCTAGGCCAACCTTGATCACAGCCCCGGCAGGCCTCGGTGACAGCACCCATCCTCCGCTCGGGTGCCTTTGATCATGCAGCTACGACTGTGGCTTAGGTTACATCACCAGCCTCAGCTCGGCCAGCCTTGATCACAGCTTCGATCACGAGCTACGACTGAGGCTTCGGTTACATCACCAGCCTCAGCTCGACCAGCCTTTATCACAGCTACGGCAGGCCTCGGTGATTAAACCAGCCTTCGCTCGGATGCCTTCGATCACGCAGCTACGACTGTGGCCTCGGTGTCAACATCTGCCCCAGCTCGGACAGCTTTGATCATGGCTCGAGCAGGCCAAGGATGAGATTACCTGACGGTCGGTTCTCGCCACCTCGGCATGAAGCCTAAGGGCCACTGATGAGATTGCCTGACGGTCAGTTCTCGCTACCTCGGCATGAAGCCTTAGGGCCACAGATGAGATTGCCTGACGGTCGATCCACGCACCACCTCGGCATGAAGCCTAAGGGCCACTGATGAGATTGCCTGAGAGTCAGTTCTCACCACCTAGGCATGAAGCCTACGGGCCACTGAGCCTTCGCTCGGATGCCTTCGATTACGCAGCTACGACTGTGGCCTCGGTGTCAACACCCGCCCCAGCTCGGACAGCTTTGATCATGGCTCGAGCAGGCCAAAGATGAGATTGCATGAGGGTCGGTTCTCACCACCTCGGCATGAAGCCTAAGGGCCACTGATGAGATTGCCTGACGGTCGGTTCTCGCCACCTCGGCATGAAGCCTTAGGGCCACTGATGAGATTGCCTGACGATCGATCCACGCACCACCTCGGCATGAAGCCTAAGGGCCACTGATGAGATTACTTGAGAGTTGGTTCTCACCACCTCGGCATGAAGCCTACAGGCCACTGAGTCTTCGCTCGGATGCCTTCGATCACGCAGCTACGATTGTGGCCTCGGTGTCAACACCCGCCCCAGCTCGGACAGCTTTAATCATGGCTCGAGCAGGCCAAAGATGAGATTGCCTGACGGTCGGTTCTCACCACCTCGGCATGAAGCCTACGGGCCACTGAGCTTTCACTCGGATGCTTTCGATCACGCAGCTACGACTGTGGCCTCGGTATCAACACCTGCCCCAGCTCGGACAGCTTTGATCATAGCTCGAGCGGGCTACTAATGAGATTGCCTGAGGGTCGGTTCTTACCACCTCGGCATGAAGCCTACGGGCCACTGATGAGATTGCCTCGGGGTCGGTCCTCACCACCTACGCATGAAGCCATTTCGGCCCCAGATGAAATTGCCTCAGCAGATGAGACCCGAGCTCAACAGCGCCCAAAAGATAGATCAAGATGGCAATGAGCTGGAGGGCCACCAAACTGAGGGCAGTGAGCTTCACAATGAAGTTGCCGAAATCCTGAAGTATGGGTCTTCAATAGCTCAGATGGTGACAAGTCAATTGGTCAAAAGCTACCAAGCTCAGTGTGAAAGGATGGCAGCCTATCGAGCTCATGTAAAGCAGCTTCCTTCTCTGTTGTTGCCTCCAAATCTCGCCAAATTCTTAAGCTAGGCAAGCACCTTGTTGCGGAACTCGGTAGCTCCAGCTCGGCTACATTACCAGCACTAGCTCGGATAGCTCTGGCAATGGTTTCGATGACAGCACCGGCCTCGGCTCAGTCAGCTTCTATTACAACAGCTTCAATTCTTGCCAAGCCATGAAGAAAAGCCCTTGAACGATCAAGACATCCCTGTTACAAATCTCGGTGAACCCAGCTAGGTTCCATAACTTGCTGCCATTCAGAGTTGGTGACCATTCAGAGTTGGTGACAAGAGCACCCATCATTCCAGCTCGGCTACACGGCCACTAACGAGTTGGTGCTGTCACCGATCATGAAGCCACTTCGGCCAACTGAAGAGATTGCCTGTGGGTCGCTGCTCAGCACCCAGGCATGAAGCCATCACGGCAACTGAAGAAATTGCCTGTGGGTCGCTCCTCAGCACCCAGGCATGAAGCCATCACGGCAACTGATGAGATCGCCTGTGGGTCGCTCCTCAGCACCCAGGCATGAAGCCATCACGACAACTGAAGAGATTGCCTGTGGGTCGCTCCTCAGCACCCAGGCATGAAGCCATCACGGCAACTGATGAGATTGCCTGTGGGTCGCTCCTCAGCACCCAGGCATGAAGCCATCACGGCAACTGAAGAGATTGCCTGTGGGTCGCTCCTCAGCACCCTGGCATGAAGCATTCCCTGCAACTGATGAGATTGCCTGCGGGTAGGTCCTCACCACCCCGGCATGAAGCCATCCCGGCAACTGATAAGATTGCCTGCGGGTAGGTCCTCACCACCCCGGCATGAAGCCTTCGCGGCAACTGATGAGCTTGACTTCGGGTCGGTCCTCACCACCCAGGCATGAAGCCTTCGCGGCCAACACATTGTATGTCAACCTTCTATATTGACCAAGTGTTCTCAGTTCGGCAATCTTGGTCTCGGCAAAACCCACCTCAGCAACAGTGCCGGAAGAGGCATCTTCATATGACATGGTCATTCTAGCTCCGGTGAGGAGAACCAGCTCCATGAAACTTAGCTCCCAACCTCCAAGAGTTGATGAACTCCAAGAAGATCAGCAGCTAGGGGGCATTGTGTGGGGGCAAATTTTAAGACTCCAAGATTAGGGTACCCCCTAATCTTCAATGATCTCAGCTATGTACGTCTCGGCTCGAGTATTAATGCGCCAAGCCGGGACCAGTATCGCCAGCTCGGCCGAAACCACCTTGGTCATGCCCCCGGCACATATCAGCTCAGCAGCAGCGTCACAGCTCCCACCTCGGCCAGGCTTTCCAGCCCCGACCTGCAGCCTGTTCAGTATCAGCTCGGGAAAGCACCATCCCGGCACACCAGCTAGGCACCCATCTCATCACCTTCACCTTGGCTGCACACCTTTACCTCGGCTGCGCGCTAATAGCGTCTCGGGGTCTCGGCTGTATCCATCCCGGCTGTGCGCGTCTCGGGGTCTCGGCTAGGACGCCAGCACGCTAGCCGAGACCAGTGCTGTGGTCTCGGCTGTAGCCATTAGCGAACTGCCAACCGAGACAGGCACTGACAGCCATCTCCCCTCTTCAAACACGTGGCTTCCGATGAGACTTTTGCCACCAATAAGTCAAGACAGGAGCAAACCCATGTGACTAGCATTTAATGCATTGTGGGCTGATGAGACCTTAGCAGTCAGGTCGTGGAGCCCACCATCAAATATCAAGAGTCAACTCTCCCCACCATAAAATTTCTGGAGACCCTCTCCTATAAGAAGGGATCAATTCCAACCAGAAAGAAGATTCAGACTCACTTGCAAACACACAGATACGCTCTCACTCTGCTTCTCTTCTTCTCCACCCTAAGTTCAGGCCCTGCACTAACTTAGGCATCAGAGAGCCCTGCGCTGCCACAGCCAGGGTCCTCTGACTGTCTTCTCTTCCCTTTCAGGTCCCTGAAGCAGCTAGCTCTCTGCAGTCTTTTGGATAAGTCCCAAAGGGCACCCCCTAATTTTGTGAGTTACATTTTTTGCACCTACAATTGTGTTTCACTGGATCTAAATAGTCATAATAACTCTATACTTAGAAGTGAGATCAGTACATGCATCCGGTTGATGTTTTGTCATTCGAGAATTACAACAATGTGTATTAGGCATGATGAAAGATTACAATAGAGCATGCGAGCCTCTTGATCCTAGCTATTGTATACCAAAAGGAATGGGTTAGTCTCACAATTTGTAAAATTTAGATGCTCAGTTTTGACTGTGCACGCCCCATTTCAAATTTGATCAACTCCATGAGATGAAAGGTGAGTCTCTATGTTAGACATACACTAAAATCTAAGCTTCATTGGAAATTTCTAACCATTAAATAATGGCTCCTAAATGAGTAAGAAAACTTCTCTCTTTACAATCATCCATACTAAGGCTTTTTTTTTTTTTTTTAATAATTATCGATTTCAAGTTCTTATATAGGATGATGGCTAGAAACTTTCAATAGAGTTTTTTTTTTTTTTTTTGGTACCCAAGCCAGCCTAAGGAGCTAGGATCCAAGAGAGCCCCGCACAAGTGAGAAGAGAAAGTACATATAATGAGAATAATAGCTCACACAGGTGGAAAAAGTGGCATATATAGGGATCAATCCCTAAGCAGCCAAGTGATAAGCAAGATTGTCAACCAACTGAGCAACCCTAGTTGTCAATTTTCAATAGAGTTGAATGCATTACAGAAGCCCCTTTTTTTATAAAACAGGAATACTCTTATTCAATCAAAGCGGATGACAAGGATTCCATAGTTTTGAGGAAGGAGTCTAGAACATTGTCTACACAGCCGACAGACCACAGGATATGAAATTGGTCTATGAGGACTCTCAATGTCCTGCTACAATTAATGTTTTAACTAAATAGAGAGGAAACTACCAAAAAAAGGATCCTAGATGGCCCCTATCCGAAAAACAAGCTACTAGTCAATATTGCACGAAAGTGGCTTCTTGTGACCACTTTCATTTTTTTTTATTAAAGATTTAAACGTGTAACGACGTCGTCGCTTATTATAGAGAGTTAGCGACGACGTGGTCACTAATTCGTCAAATCTGCATCATCTCCGACCTTCATCAGCTGCGATTGCTGATTTTCTATACCAAAATGAATCAGAACTCTATGTTATTATTTTTTATACACAAATATATGAGTGTGGGTCACGGATATGGAAGAGCGAGGGAGATGATCGATGGGGTTTATGAGGGAAAACGATGGGAGGAAGAAGGCGTCACTATGGTTTTGAATCTAGGGTCCTTTTGAGCATGTATTTCCCCCATTAATGCCTTCTTCCTCCTATCGTTTTCACCCATAAATCTCATTTACCAGAACTCTACTCCATACTTTTTCAAATCGCCAACTAAGTCATAGACCTTGTGAGGGTCTGGAATGACCTTGGAAACACTCTTTTTCTCCATGCATCTCTTCACCAAAGCAATTAGCTTTGAGCACTCATTCTCTATGCTGAAATTGCCATCAGTCTCATATGTGTAGAACCAACAGGCGAATGGAACAAGCACGACATCCACATGCCCCAAGCTCTTGCCACCGTAAAATGACTTGTCTTCGAGCTCTTCTTCCAATAGTTTCAAGCAGTCGATGGGCTCTTTCCTTCCTACCTCTTGAGCCTCTACATTGCTCTTCAATATCTGTGACCCACACTCATATATATGTATATAAAAAATAGTGATATAGAGTTCTGGTTCATTTTAGTATAAAAAACCAGCAATCGCAGATGATAAAGGTCGGAAAGGATGCAGATTTGATGAATTAGCGACGACGTTGTCGTTTGTTGAAAAAAGAAAAAAAAAGATGAATATTATGGCGGGAATATCAGTTCTGTTGCATAAAAACTATGGGTACCTCTTTTGGTTAGTAGCCATATATAGTTCTTTTTTGGGTAGTTTTCTCATAAATACATAAGCAGTTTGTAGTAAAAAAAAAAAACTTTGGCCGATATTAGTTTTTTAAGGGTTCTAGAAGTGAGGCCAAAATCACGAGAGAAATTAAGGGTTGCTTGATAGTTTTGCCTCCCAACTCAGCTAAAGTAAGACAGTCCCATTACCCATGGAATAGTGTAGGGTTGAGCATTCAAGTGACATATATACTGGCATAAAACCCATGCACAGGTCAAGTCTCATGCAAATTCAATATTTTAGATATGAAAACTTAACCCTTTTCACGCTAGCAACTTATCCAGTCAAATGACACTCGCTATGTATTTAAGGTACAGGAGACTCTAGATTCTCCTTAAGGGAGTTTTTGTTTTGCTCCTTTTATGACATTTGAAAAGGCACTTTTCCCTGAGCATCTATATGAGTCACCATACAGAAAACATGTAACATAAAGAAGTTTCAGAGCCTATGAACTATTTAGAAATGTCCTTTGAAAACTTCCAATCATTAAATAGTATCTTATAAATTTGCCATTTCATGAAAAGGTCTTCTCCAATGATGGTCCAATTTAGGGGCAGGAAAGAAGCTTTTTTTTTTTTTTTTTTTTGGCTAGAAACCAAGAACTTTCAGTAGAGCTGAATGATGATCCAAGTGCTGAAGCCGTGGAAGTCTCATCTGTAGATAAAACAGGAATATCTCCTGTGCAGTCAAAACAGGAGATTTGGGATTCTATGAACTTGAGCGCAAGGAGTCCAGCAAATTGATACAGGAATGAATATCTCTTGTGCAGTCAAAGGAGAGATTTGGATCCATTGATTTGAGTGCAAGTAGTCCAGAAAACTAACTACACATCCTTACCCATGGGCCGCATGATATGAAATTGGTCTATTAGGACACTTTATATCCTCTACAAACAATAGTTTTAGTGGCTTTTCCAAAATAGAAAAGCTGTTTGCAGTTGACTGTACTCGGCTATTAGTGTTGCATGGGATTTTAAAAGTTGGCCAAAATCTCTAGAGAGTCCCAAGTCAGCTAAGAACATGGAGTCCTCCCTGTCCCATGGCATACTGAGGTTTCACATTATTGATTTGAAAAGTAGGGAGTGGCAAAAGCATTTCAGCATTGCATATTTAAGAATTAAGACCCATGGATATATTTAGGGGGCAATTGTGTGAAGATATCTACATGATACTGAGATTGTCACCCAATCTCAACTCGGTCAACTCCACCTTGGTCCACACCTCAGCACCCGAACTCGGTACCTCAACACTAAGCTCGGTCCTGGCCTTAACACCCGAGCTAGGCACCTCTGCACCTGAGTTCAGTCCTGGCCTCAGCACCCGAGTTAGGCACCTCAGCACTTGAGCGTAGTCATGGCCTCAGTACTTGAGCTAGGCACCTCAGCACCTGAGCTCGGTCCTGGCCTCGGCACATCTCAGCTCGGTCAGCACCACCTCAGTTAGCACCATCTCAGCACCTGAGCTGGGCACTTCGTCTCAGCTCTTCAGCTCGGTAACAATACCAGCTCAGTTAGGCGTTTCATATCAGCAATAGTGCCAGACTTCCACCTCGGCCAGGTGCTTCACCTCGGTCAAATGCTTCACCTCGGCCAGGTGCTTCACCTCGGCCAAATGCTTCATCTTGGCCAAATGCTTCACCTCTGCCAAGTGCTTCACTTTGGCCAAATGCTCCTCCTCGGCCAGGTGCTCCCACCTAGGCAGCAGTGCCAGAATGCTTATCGAGACGAGTACAGATAGTTGTACCCTATGGAGACTCAACCACGTTACAGAACGTGTTGAGTAATGAAGACATGTATCGGGTAGAGATAAAAAGTTGTCATTATCCGGTGGCTACGTCTACATCAAGTCGTCAGGGTAAGGTCCGATAGGACAATGCCTTCACCTACCCCTACTAAGGAAACATAGTACTGGCTGATGGGTCTTCCGTCTCCACCTACTTCCACTCAGGAAGGGTTCGATGGGACTGCAATTAAAGAAGTATGGTCCGATGGGACTTCACATCCAAGAGTCAAACTCCCAGCCTATATAAAGAGCAAACTAGGTACGCTCAAGGGGGCGAGGTAAAAAATAAATAAAAACATATAAAGAGATACTCTTTTTCGAAGGGCCTTCATCTTTCGTTGAGTTGTTGAACTAACTTAAGCATTGGAGGGCCTTGCGCTGACAGCAGTCTGGGTCTTCTGACCTTCTCTTCTCCTCCCCTTTCAGGTTTTCAGGCAACTAATCATTCCCAAAGAAGTTTTTATATCTTCTAAATAAGTCCGTGAGATTTTTTGCAATTACAAATTTATAATATATCAGCTGATAATTCGTTTGTCACATTCTCAGTTGCCACAGGTCATGACCACCTACAGGATCTCAAAATCATGAATCAGGTCCCTCTATAGTCTACTCCACTAGCCCACTTTCAAGCTCATGACTCGGATTCCTCTTTCCTTGAAACTTTTCCACTGATGTGGGTGGGGCTCGGATCGCATGAAAGGCCATTTTCCTCTTAGAGGTACCTCTTACGGATTTGTCTGAGAAACAAAATTTTTACCATCGTGTGGGACAACCCATCACGAAACCACCCTGTGTTGAAACCAGAACAAGCATGACAGAAAAGAAGAAGAAGAAGAATAAATCAAAGACCACGTTCTGAATCCGAGACAGGAAGCGGGGCTCGGATGGCTATACACTGACCAAATGGGTCTTGTCTGTTGAGCATTCGTGATTCAAGTTATAAGACTTCTCCACAAGGCAATAAGATTCAAGCTCCCTATCGACCATTCAAACTATAAAGTTTTCTAACACATGACATGACACTATGACAGTGCTGCTCTTGTCAGTTCACATCTAAATCTTAGATTTTAAAACGTCCGGATACTACACGATAGATTCAGATTCTGCATATGGATAGGATTTGTAACATTAGTGGTACCAAATGAGAATCAAAGTGAATTTTCAAGCGTAAGCATCAAATAATTTCATATCGGTAATTCAAAACATAAGAAAGTAAATGTTGTATTTATATCTTCATCTTTTATCCTTCACCACTCACCAGATATTATTTACTCATCACCCCATACATAGCCCCCTTGATTAATTCATTTTAACATGAGTTCATTTGTATTTTAATGCAAACCAAAAAGGTCCCAAGTGGTACATTCATTGGACGACGTCATGATGTGAGCATTACTAGTTTTACAAATTTCTTGTTCAAGTAATTTTACTGTACCGTTAAAAAAAAAAAAAAGGAATGTAACCATGTCGGGTTTTTTTGGAACAGAAGAATCTTTTGTAATTTGGTTCCTACTTTCTTATGTGAAATAGAAATCATCTCTCTCTCTCTCTCTCTCTCTCTCTCTCTCTCTCTTCTTTTAGTCCTTTATTACCTAAGATTCATTAAAATCATTTAAAGTTGACTTTTGGTTAAATTTACCTTTGAAAATAAATCAAGGTAGTTTAAAATATACTAAATAAGTCGATTTAAGGGTAAGAGGGTAATTTGATATTTTGATTTAAGTTGGTCTAATTGGGATGAAACATTAACTACAGTACAAACAAGTGTAAGGTAGGGTATTTGAATCTTTTTTAAGAAGAGCTTTTTGTAAAGACCCCCCTAAGGTTTGTAGGATTTGTAAATAGGCCCCTGAGGTTTTAGTATTTGTAAATAGATCACTGTCTTTTCTTTTTAATACCTTTCATGACCCAAAATCAATATTCCTAACAAGAATAGGCATTTACCATGAGATTTGTGTTGGATTTTTATATAAATGACAGCTTTGTCCTTACATCCATTAAACAAAATGAGTATACTTTTATTTGTAAGAATACCATTATTTTATATTAAGTCTCAATGGTTTATCTCAATGATAACCCTCTCACGCACATGATCGGGGTTGGACCCAGGTTCAAGGGCCTGAGAACTTAAGCCCCAGCCTGTATTTGAGCAAAGTTTAAGATTCTTACTCCCCTGCACATGCTAAAAATTGATATATTCTTTTAACATATGCCCCTCCCCCCAATATTTCTTTTACATAGGGCCAAACCACGCCCTCACAAATTCTAAAATTTAATATTTATTTTACGTTTTCCCATTTCTCCAATATTTCTTTTAGACCCCTACACATGAAGCATAATCTTGTATTTTCAAACTCTCTTATATCCAAAGGTGGGTAATGTATGGGTTGGAAAATCATGACTAGTTATAAGTATATGTGTTATCGTCGTCATGATCAATTTGGATTTAATGAAATGAGCTATGTATTTTTAAAGAAATAAATTTATTTAGGGTTATTCTGTCCTGCTAAGTACAATTATTAATGTTATATGCTTTATAATAAAAAAAAATTTAAGTCCAAGCTTTTGGAATTATGCATATAAGGATATAAGAGATGGACAAAAGTGTCATTTCACTCTAAAAACATATGGTGGTTGGAAGACTATTTATTTTGGGGACACAGAAGGTATTAAAATGAGAATGCAGTGGCCTGTTTGTAAATACTAAAACCTTAGGGGCCTATTTACAAAACCTACAAAAACCTTAGGGGGGTATATACAAAATGTTCTTTTAAGAAACATTCAGCTAAGTCTAATAAAAATGACTAAAAAATGGGTTTGCTTCCGAGCTAAGGTAGTTGATTGATATTATCAGAAGGACATAATTATAAGCATCGCACTTAAAGCAAAGGAAGAAGAAGAAGAAGAGGCACTCGCTTGTAAACACTAGAAAGTGCAGGTGGTTATATATAAATTTTCTTGGACACCATTTGAATTAATGCAGAGAAAATGACAAGTAGAGAATTCTCACAGAGAAATAAGAAAAGAAAAAAAAAAAAAGGCGAAAGGTCACCACTCTTTTTTCTTTGAGTAATATTCACTATGTTTGAATGTAAATGGAGGAAACTATATAAATAGGAAACCATTTTAAATGTTAATGATTTAGGTACATATTATTAAATATTAATTATTTGATTGAGCTATATTTTATCCCACAATCCTATTCCCGATAGAGAGGAAGATATTGTTTCATCACATGGCTGAGATTACTTTGTATAAAAAACGATCCTACGGAGCCCAACCTAACCCGACCCACAGGTTGTCCACAAATGTGGACCGGGCAAGGTTGATAGAAATTGTTCTAGAAGAGAAATTATTCAGCAATAGGGTTCAAAACTGCGGCAATCAGCAGCTAAACAAAAGTCTATTATAAAAAAATCTTCATAACCGACGGCTAAGCAGCAGCCAGAGTCAACAAATTAAAATAGGCTGTTCGAGACTCATCAATTGATACTTATATAACTCAAAGAGAAAGAAGCTGTGATCAATCCCAAAAGAAAAGAAAACCCATGGCATGGTTTCATTTCTATCACCTTCTACTTCTCTTCTCCCTGGTCCTTCCCTTGTATGGAGCTGATCCCATAGGATGATAGGAGACTACTGCAACAATGACAAGCGCCTAACCAATGCCCAAAAGTCCAATGTTGATGGGGTGTTGGCCCAACTGGTGGCAAAAGCTCCCTTAGATGGCTTCGCCACCGCCTCTTCTGGGAGCGGCGCCAACGGTGTTTACGGCCTTGTTCAATGCAGGCAAGATGTGAGCACTGAAGACTGCTCCACATGCACCCAAGATGCGGCCAAAGAAATCCAAAAACGTTGCCCGGATCAAGTTGATGCCCGGATATGGTATGACTACTGCTTCTTACGTTATGACACTGATAATTTTATTGGAAAATTGGATGCTGGATATGGAATTATCTACTATAATGTGGAGAATATCACCGGAGACGTCGAATCCTTTAAAAAAAAGGAACGGGATCTGATGAATAGAGTGGAGAAACAGGCGATAGCACTGCCAATGAGCCGAGGGTTGGGTAAGGATAAGACTGACTTCTCACCATTTGTGACCATCTATGGGTTGGCACAATGTACTAGAGACCTATCTAAGTTATCTTGTGCGCGGTGTCTGGCCATAGCCATCGGCAATTTCCCTAAGTACTGCCAGAATAGCAAGGGCTGTCAAGTGAACTATAGCAGTTGCCGCGCTCGATATGAGACTTATCCTTTCTTCTTTCCTCTTGATCCCAAACACAAGGCGCTTGCGGCAAAGGGGTCTACTCTGCGGGTGCTTTTGTATCCATGAAGTAGAATTAATTTGCAAGAGCTCCTGGCAAAGTAGTAGGTGCTCACTAATGCAACTTTGAGGTGGTGGACTCAAGTTACCCATTACCTATAAATAAAAAATAATGTTGCAGAATTAACTGTGTGTGTGAATCTTGTTATGCAATAAAGTTTGATTATCAACTCTTGGAATGAGCAATTTGAAGTGTGTGTGTGTGTTTTTTTTTTAATTGTGTTTCACTGGATCTAAATAGTCATAATAACTATATACTTAGAAGTGAGATCAGTACATGCATCCGGTTGATGTGTTGTCATTCGAGAATTACAACAATGTGTATTAGGCATGATGAAAGATTACAATAGAGCATGCGAGCCTCCTGATCTTAGCTATTGTATACCAAAAGGAATGGGTTAGTCTCACAATTTGTAAAATTTAGATGCTCAGTTTTGACTATGCGCGCCCCATTTCAAATTTGATCAACTCCATGAGATGAAAGGTGAGTCTCTATTTTAGACATACACTAAAATCTAAGCTTCATTGGAAATTTCTAACCATTAAATAATGGCTCTTAAATGAGTAAGAAAACTTCTCTCTTTACAATCATCCATACTAAGGCTTTTTTTTTTTTTTTTAATAATTATCGATTTCAAGTTCTTATATAGGATGATGGCTAGAAACTTTCAATAGAGTGTTTTTTTCTTTCTTTTTTTTTATTTTTTCTTTTTTATTTTTTTGTTACCCAAGCCAGCCTAAGGAGCTGGGACCCAAGAGAGCCCCGCACAAGTGAGAAGAGAAAGTACATATAATGAGAATAATAGCTCACACAGGTGGAAAAAGTGGCATATATAGGGATCAATCCCTAAGCAGCCAAGTGATAAGCAGGATTGTTGACCAACTGAGCAACCCTAGTTGTCAATTTTCAATAGAGTTGAATGCATTGCAGAAGCCCCTTTTTTTATAAAACAAGAATACTCTTATTCAATCAAAGCGGATGACAAGGATTCCATAGTTTTGAGGAAGGAGTCTAGAACATTGTCTACACAGCCGATAGACCACAGGATATGAAATTGGTCTATGAGGACTCTCAATGTCCAGCTACAATTAATGTTTTAAATAAATAGAGAGGAAACTACCAAAAAAAGGATCCTAGATGGCCCCTATCCGAAAAACAAGCTACTAGTCAATATTGCACGAAAGTGGCTTCTTGTGACCACTTTCAATTTTTTTTTATTAAAGATTTAAACGTGTGACGACATCGTCGCCTATTATAGAGAGTTAGCGACGACGTGGTCACTAATTCGTCAAATCTGCATCATCTCCGACCTTCATCAGCTGCGATTGCTGATTTTCTATACCAAAATGAATCAGAACTCTATGTTATTATTTTTTATACACAAATATATGAGTGTGGGTCACGGATATGGAAGAGCGAGGGAGATGATCGATGGGGTTTATGAGGGAAAACGATGGGAGGAAGAAGGCGTCACTATGGTTTTGAATCTAGGGTCCTTTTGAGCATGTATTTCCCCCATTAATGCCTTCTTCCTCCTATCGTTTTCCCCTATAAATCTCATTTGCCAGAACTCTACTCCATACTTTTTCAAATCGCCAACTAAGTCATAGACCTTGTGAGGGTCTGGAATGACCTTGGAAACACTCTTTTTCTCCATGCATCTCTTCACCAAAGCAATTAGCTTTGAGCACTCATTCTCTATGCTGAAATTGCCATCAGTCTCATATGTGTAGAACCAACAGGCGAATGGAACAAGCACCACATCCACATGCCCCAAGCTCTTGCCACCGTAAAATGACTTGTCTTCGAGCTCTTCTTCCAATAGTTTCAAGCAGTCGATGGGCTCTTTCCTTCCTACCTCTTGAGCCTCTACATTGCTCTTCAATATCCGTGACCCACACTCATATATATGTATATAAAAAATAGTGATATAGAGTTCTGGTTCATTTTAGTATAAAAAACCAGCAATCGCAGATGATAAAAGTCGGAAAGGATGCAGATTTGACGAATTAGCGACGACGTTGTCGTTTGTTGAAAAAAGAAAAAAAAAGATGAATATTATGGCGGGAATATCAGTTCTGTTGCATAAAAACTATGAGTACCTCTTTTGGTTAGTAGCCATATATAGTTCTTTTTTGGGTAGTTTTCTCATAAATACATAAGCAGTTTGTAGTAAAAAAAAAAAACTTTGGCCGATATTAGTTTTTTAAGGGTTCTAGAAGTGAGGCCAAAATCACGAGAGAAATTAAGGGTTGCTTGATAGTTTTGCCTCCCAACTCAGCTAAAGTAAGACAGTCCCATTACCCATGGAATAGTGTAGGGTTGAGCATTCAAGTGACATATATACTGGCATAAAACCCATGCACAGGTCAAGTCTCATGCAAATTCAATATTTTAGATATGAAAACTTAACCCTTTTCACGCTAGCAACTTATCCAGTCAAATGACACTCGCTATGTATTTAAGGTACAGGAGACTCTAGATTCTCCTTAAGGGAGTTTTTGTTTTGCTCCTTTTATGACATTTGAAAAGGCACTTTTCCCTGAGCATCTATATGAGTCACCATACAGAAAACATGTAACATAAAGAAGTTTCAGAGCCTATGAACTATTTAGAAATGTCCTTTGAAAACTTCCAATCATTAAATAGTATCTTATAAATATGCCATTTCATGAAAAGCTCTTCTCCAATGATGGTCCAATTTAGGGGCAGGAAAGAAGCTTTTTTTTTTTTTTTTTTTGGCTAGAAACCAAGAACTTTCAGTAGAGCTGAATGATGATCCAAGTGCTGAAGCCGTGGAAGTCTCATCTGTAGATAAAACAGGAATATCTCCTGTGCAGTCAAAACAGGAGATTTGGGATTCTATGAACTTGAGCGCAAGGAGTCCAGCAAATTGATACAGGAATGAATATCTCTTGTGCAGTCAAAGGAGAGATTTGGATCCATTGATTTGAGTGCAAGTAGTCCAGAAAACTAACTACACATCCCTACCCATGGGCCGCATGATATGAAATTGGTCTATTAGGACACTTTATATCCTCTACAAACAATAGTTTTAGTGGCTTTTCCAAAATAGAAAAGCTGTTTGCAGTTGACTATACTCGGCTATTAGTGTTGCATGCGGGATTTTAAAAGTTGGCCAAAATCTCTAGAGAGTCCCAAGTCAGCTAAGAACATGGAGTCCTCCCTGTCCCATGGCATACTGAGGTTTCACATTATTGATTTGAAAAGTAGGGAGTGGCAAAAGCATTTCAGCATTGCATATTTAAGAATTAAGACCCATGGATATATTTAGGGGGCAATTGTGTGAAGATATCTACATGATACTGAGATTGTCACCCAATCTCAACTCGGTCAACACCACCTTGGTCCACACCTCAGCACCCGAACTCGGTACCTCAACACTAAGCTCGGTCCTGGCCTTAACACCCGAGCTAGGCACCTCTGCACCTGAGTTCAGTCCTGGCCTCAGCACCCGAGTTAGGCACCTCAGCACTTGAGCGTAGTCATGGCCTCAGTACTTGAGCTAGGCACCTCAGCACCTGAGCTCGGTCCTGGCCTCGGCACATCTCAGCTCGGTCAGCACCACCTCAGTTAGCACCATCTCAGCACCTGAGCTGGGCACTTCGTCTCAGCTCTTCAGCTCGGTAACAATACCAGCTCAGTTAGGCGTTTCATATCAGCAATAGTGCCAGACTTCCACCTCGGCCAGGTGCTTCACCTCGGTCAAATGCTTCACCTCGGCCAGGTGCTTCACCTCGGCCAAGTGCCAGACTTCCACCTGAGCTGGTAACAATACCAGCTCAGTTAGGCGTTTCATATCAGCAATAGTGCCAGACTTCCACCTCGGTCAAATGCTTCATCTTGGCCAAATGCTTCACCTCGGCCAAGTGCTTCACTTTGGCCAAATGCTCCTCCTCGGCCAGGTGCTCCCACCTAGGCAGCAGTGCCAGAATGCTTATCGAGACGAGTACAGATAGTTGTACCCTATGGAGACTCAACCACGTTACAGAACGTGTTGAGTAATGAAGACATGTATCGGGTAGAGATAAAAAGTTGTCATTATCCGGTGGCTACGTCTACATCAAGTCGTCAGGGTAAGGTCCGATAGGACAATGCCTTCACCTACCCCTACTAAGGAAACATAGTACTGGCTGATGGGACTTCCGTCTCCACCTACTTCCACTCAGGAAGGGTTCGATGGGACTGCAATTAAAGAAGTATGGTCCGATGGGACTTCACATCCAAGAGTCAAACTCCCAGCCTATATAAAGAGCAAACTAGGTACGCTCAAGGGGGCGAGGTAAAAAATAAATAAAAACATATAAAGAGATACTCTTTTTCGAAAGGCCTTCATCTTTTGTTGAGTTGTTGAACTAACTTAAGCATTGGAGGGCCTTGCGCTGACAGCAGTCTGGGTCTTCTGACCTTCTCTTCTCCTCCCCTTTCAGGTTTTCAGGCAACTAATCATTCCCAAAGAAGTTTTTATATCTTCTAAATAAGTCCGTGAGATTTTTTGCAATTACAAATTTATAATATATCAGCTGATAATTCTTTTGTCACATTCTCAGTTGCCACAGGTCATGACCACCTACAGGATCTCAAAATCATGAATCAGGTCCCTCTATAGTCTACTCCACTAGCCCACTTTCAAGCTCATGACTCGGATTCCTCTTTCCTTGAAACTTTTCCACTGATGTGGGTGGGGCTCGGATCGCATGAAAGGCCATTTTCCTCTTAGAGGTACCTCTTACGGATTTGTCTGAGAGACAAAATTTTTACCATCGTGTGGGACTACCCATCACGAAACCACCCTTTGTTGAAACCAGAACAAGCATGACAGAAAAGAAGAAGAAGAAGAATAAATCAAAGACCACGTTCTGAATCCGAGACAGGAAGCGGGGCTCAGATGGCTATACACTGACCAAATGGGTCTCGTCTGTTGAGCATTCGTGATTCAAGTTATAAGACTTCTCCACAAGGCAATAAGATTCAAGCTCCCTATCGACCATTCAAACTATAAAGTTTTCTAACACATGACATGACACTATGACAGTGCTGCTCTTGTCAGTACACATCTCAATCTTAGATTCTAAAACGTCCGGATACTACACGATAGATTCAGATTCTGCATATGGATAGGATTTGTAACATTAGGGGTACCAAATGAGAATCAAAGTGAATTTTCAAGCGTAAGCATCAAATAATTTCATATCGGTAATTCAAAACATAAGAAAGTAAATGTTGTATTTATATCTTCATCTTTTATCCTTCACCACTCACCAGATATTATTTACTCATCACCCCATACATAGCCCCCTTGATTAATTCATTTTAACATGAATTCATTTGTATTTTAATGCAAACCAAAAAGGTCCCAAGTGGTACATTCATTGGACGACGTCATGATGTGAGCATTACTAGTTTTACAAATTTCTTGTTCAAGTAATTTTACTGTACCGTTTAAAAAAAAAAAAGAAAAAGGAATGTAACCATGTTGGGTTTTTTTGGAACAGAAGAATCTTTTGTAATTTGGTTCCTGCCTTCTTATGTGAAATAGAAATCATCTCTCTCTCTCTCTCTCTCTCTCTCTCTCTCTTCTTTTAGTGCTTTATTACCTAAGATTCATTAAAATCATTTAAAGTTGACTTTTGGTTAAATTTACCTTTGAAAATAAATCAAGGTAGTTTAAAATATACTAAATAAGTCGATTTAAGGGTAAGAGGGTAATTTGATATTTTGATTTAAGTTGGTCTAATTGGGATGAAACATTAACTACAGTACAAACAAGTGTAAGGTAGGGTATTTGAATCTTTTTTAAGAAGAGCTTTTTGTAAAGACCCCCCTAAGGTTTGTAGGATTGGTAAATAGGCCCCTGAGGTTTCAGTATTTGTAAATTGATCCCTGCCTTTTTTTTTTTTAATACCTTTTATGACTCAAAATCAATATTCCTAACAAGAATGGACATTTACCATGAGATTTGTGTTAGATTTTTATATAAATGACAGCTTTGTCCTTACATCCATTAAACAAAATGAATATACTTTTATTTGTAAGAATACCATTATTTTATATTAAGTCTCAATGGTTTATCTCAATGATAACCCTCTCACGCACATGATCGGGGTTGGACCCAGGTTCAAGGGCCTGAGAACTTAAGCCCCAGCCTATATTTGAGCATAGTTTAAGATTCTTACTCTCCTGCACATGCTAAAAATTGATATATTTTTTTAACATATGCCCCTCCCCCCAATATTTCTTTTACATAGGGCCAAACCACGCCCTCACAAATTCTAAAATTTAATATTTCTTTTACGTTTTCCCATTTCTCCAATATTTCTTTTAGACCCCTACACATGAAGCATAATCTTGTATTTTCAAACTCTCATATACCCAAAGGTGGGTAATGTATGGGTTGGAAAATCATGACTAGTTATAAGTATATGTGTTATCGTCGTCATGATCAATTTGGATTTAATGAAATGAGCTATGTATTTATAAAGAAATAAATTTATTTAGGGTTATTCTCTCCTGCTAAGTACAATTATTAATGTTATATGATTTATAATAAAAAAAATTTAAGTCCAAGCTTTTGGAATTATGCATATAAGGATATAAGAGATGGACAAAAGTGTCATTTCACTCTAAAAACATATGGTGGTTGGAAGACTATTTATTTTGGGGACACATAAGGTATTAAAATGAGAATGCAGTGGCCTGTTTGTAAATACTAAAACCTCAGGAGCCTATTTACAAAACCTACAAAACCTTAGGGGGGTATATACAAAAAGTTCTTTAAAGAAACATTCAGCTAAGTCTAATAAAAATGACTAAAAAATGGGTTTGCTTCCGAGCTAAGGTAGTTGATTGATATTATTAGAATGATATAATTATAAGCATTGCACTTAAAGCAAAGGAAGAAGAAGAAGAAGAGGCACTCGCTTGTAAACACTAGAAAGTGCAGGTGGTTATATATAAATTTTCCTGGACACCATTTGAATTAATGCAGTGAAAATAACAAGTAGGGAATTCTCACGGAGAAATAAGAAAAAAAAAAAAAAAAAGGCGAAAGGTCACCACTCTTTTTTCTTTGAGTAATATTCACTATGTTTGAATGTAAATGGAGGAAACTATATAAATAGGAAACCATTTTAAATGTTAATGATTTAGGTACATATTATTAAATATTAATTATTTGATTGAGCTATATTTTGTCCCACAATCCTATTCCCGATAGAGAGGAAGATATTGTTTCAGCACATGATTGAGATTACTTCGTATAAAAAACGATCATACGGAGCCCAACCTAACCCGACCCACAGGTTGTCCACAAATGTGGACCGGGCAAGGTTGATAGAAATTGTTCTAGAAGAGAAATTATTCAGCAATAGAGTTCAAAACTGCGGCAATCAGCAGCTAAACAAAAGTCTATTATAAAAAAATCTTCATAACCGACGGCCAAGCAGCAGCCACAGTCAACAAATTAAAATAGGCTGTTCGAGACTCATCAAGTGATACTTATATAATTCAAAGAGAAAGAAGCTGTGATCAATCCCAAAAGAAAAGAAAACCCATGGCAAGGTTTCATTTCTATCACCTTCTACTTCTCTTCTCCCTGGTCCTTCCCTTGTATGGAGCTGATCCCATAGGAGACTACTGCAACAATGACAAGCGCCTAACCAATGCCCAAAAGTCCAATGTTGATGGGGTGTTGGCCCAACTGGTGGCAAAAGCTCCCTTAGATGGCTTCGCCACCGCATCTTCTGGGAGCGGCGCCAACGGTGTTTACGGCCTTGTTCAATGCAGGCAAGATGTGAGCACTGAAGACTGCTCCACATGCACCCAAGATGCGGCCAAAGAAATCCAAAAACGTTGCCCGGATCAAGTTGATGCCCGGATATGGTATGACTACTGCTTCTTACGTTATGACACTGATAATTTTATTGGAAAATTGGATGCTGGATATGGAATTATCTACTATAATGTGGAGAATATCACCGGAGACGTCGAATCCTTTAAAAAAAAGGAACGGGATCTGATGAATAGAGTGGAGAAACAGGCGATAGCACTGCCAATGAGCCGAGGGTTGGGTAAGGATAAGACTGACTTCTCACCATTTGTGACCATCTATGGGTTGGCACAATGTACTAGAGACCTATCTAAGTTATCTTGTGCGCGGTGTCTGGCCATAGCCATCGGCAATTTCCCTAAGTACTGCCAGAATAGCAAGGGCTGTCAAGTGAACTATAGCAGTTGCCGCGCTCGATATGAGACTTATCCTTTCTTCTTTCCTCTTGATCCCAAACACAAGGCGCTTGCGGCAAAGGGGTCTACTCTGCGGGTGCTTTTGTATCCATGAAGTAGAATTAATTTGCAAGAGCTCCTGGCAAAGTAGTAGGTGCTCACTAATGCAACTTTGAGGTGGTGGACTCAAGTTACCCATTACCTATAAATAAAAAATAATGTTGCAGAATTAACTGTGTGTGTGAATCTTGTTATGCAATAAAGTTTGATTATCAACTCTTGGAATGAGCAATTTGAAGTGTGTGTGTGTGTGTTTTTTTTTTAATTGTGTTTCACTGGATCTAAATAGTCATAATAACTATATACTTAGAAGTGAGATCAGTACAAGCATCCGGTTGATGTGTTGTCATTCGAGAATTACAACAATGTGTATTAGGCATGATGAAAGATTACAATAGAGCATGCGAGCCTCCTGATCTTAGCTATTGTATACCAAAAGGAATGGGTTAGTCTCACAATTTGTAAAATTTAGATGCTCAGTTTTGACTATGCGCGCCCCATTTCAAATTTGATCAACTCCATGAGATGAAAGGTGAGTCTCTATTTTAGACATACACTAAAATCTAAGCTTCATTGGAAATTTCTAACCATTAAATAATGGCTCTTAAATGAGTAAGAAAACTTCTCTCTTTACAATCATCCATACTAAGGCTTTTTTTTTTTTTTTTTAATAATTATCGATTTCAAGTTCTTATATAGGATGATGGCTAGAAACTTTCAATAGAGTGTTTTTTTCTTTCTTTTTTTTTATTTTTTCTTTTTTATTTTTTTGTTACCCAAGCCAGCCTAAGGAGCTGGGACCCAAGAGAGCCCCGCACAAGTGAGAAGAGAAAGTACATATAATGAGAATAATAGCTCACACAGGTGGAAAAAGTGGCATATATAGGGATCAATCCCTAAGCAGCCAAGTGATAAGCAGGATTGTTGACCAACTGAGCAACCCTAGTTGTCAATTTTCAATAGAGTTGAATGCATTGCAGAAGCCCCTTTTTTTATAAAACAAGAATACTCTTATTCAATCAAAGCGGATGACAAGGATTCCATAGTTTTGAGGAAGGAGTCTAGAACATTGTCTACACAGCCGATAGACCACAGGATATGAAATTGGTCTATGAGGACTCTCAATGTCCAGCTACAATTAATGTTTTAAATAAATAGAGAGGAAACTACCAAAAAAAGGATCCTAGATGGCCCCTATCCGAAAAACAAGCTACTAGTCAATATTGCACGAAAGTGGCTCCTTGTGACCACTTCTATTTTTTTTATTAAAAATTTAAACGTGTGACGACGTCGTCGCTTATTATAGAGAGTTAGCGACGACGTCGTCACTAATTCGTCAAATCTACATCATCTCCAACCTTCATCATCATTTTGCTGGTTTTCTGTACCAAAATGAATCAGAACTCTATGTTATTATTTTTTATACACAAATATATGAGTGTGGGTCACGGATATGGAAGAGCAAGGGAGATGATCGATGGGGTTTATGAGGGAAAACGATGGGAGGAAGAAGGCGTCACTATGGTTTTGAATCTAGGGTCCTTTTGAGCATGTATTTCCCCTATTAATGCCTTTTTCCTCCTATCGTTTTCACCCATAAATCTCATTTACCAGAACTCTACTCCATACTTTTTCAAATCGCAAACAAAGTCATAAACCTTGTAAGGGTCTGGAATGACCTTGGAAACACTCTTCTTCTCCATGCATCTCTTCACCAAAGCAATTAGTTTGAGCACTCATTCTCTATGCTGAAATTGCCATCAGTCTCATACGTGTAGAACCAACAGGCGAATGAAACAAGCACCACATCCACATGCCCCAAGCTCTTGCCACCGTAAAATGACTTGTCTTCGAGCTCTTCTTCCAATAGTTTCAAGCAGTCGATGGACTCTTTCCTTTCTACCTCTTGAGCCTCTCCATTGCTCTTCAATATCCATGACCCACACTCGTATATATGTATATAAAAAAATAGTGATATGGAGTTCTGGTTCATTTTGGTATAAAAAACCAACAATCGCAGATGATGAAAGCCGGAAAAGATGCAAATTTGACGAATTAGCGACGATGTTGTCGCTTGTTGAAAAAAGGCAAAAAAGATGAATATTATGACGGGAATACCGGTTCTGTTGCATAAAAACTATGAGTACCTCTTTCGGTCAGTAGCCATATACAGTTCCTTTTTTGGTAGTTTAATTTTCTCATAAATAAATAAGCAGTTTGTAGTATACAAAAAAAAAAAAAAAAGACCTTGGCCAATATTAGTTTTTTAAGGGTTCTAGAAGTGAGGCCAAAATCACGAAAGAAATTAAGGATTGCTTGATATTTTTGCCTCCCAACTCAGCTAAAGTAAGACAGTCCCCTTACCCATGGAATATTAGGTTGCAATTGAGTGGTTTCAAATCCAGGGGTTGGAAATCAATGGTGTAGGGTTGAGCATTCAAGTGACATATATACTGGCATAAAACCCTTTTCACGCTAGCAACTTATCCAGTCAAATGACACTCGCTATGTATTTAAGATACAGGAGACTCTAGATTCTCCTTATGGGAGTTTTTTTTTTTTTTTTTCTCCTTTTATGACATTTGAAAAGGCACTTTTGCCTGAGTATCTATATGAGTCACCATACAGACAACATGTAACATAAAGAAGTTTCAGAGCCTTTGAACTATTTAGAAATGTCCTTTGAAAACTTCCAATCATTAAATAGTATCTTATAAATATGCCATTTCATGAAAAGGTCTTCTCCAATGACGGTCCAATTTAGGGGCAGGAAAGAAGGTTGTTTTTCTTCCTTTAATTTTTTTTTTTTTTTTTGGGCTAGAAACCAAGAACTTTCAATAGAGCTGAATGATGATCTAAGTGCTGAAGCCGTGGAAGTCTCATCTGTAGATAAAACAGGAATATCTCCTGTGCAGTCAAAGCTGGAGATTTGGGATTCTATGAACTTGAGCGCAAGGAGTCCAGCAAATTGATACAGGAATGAATATCTCCTGTGCAGTCAAAGGAGAGATTTGGATCCATTGATTTGAGTGCAAGTAGTCCAGAAAACTGCCTACACATCCCTACCCATGGGCCGCATGATATGAAATTGGTCTATTAGGACACTTTATATCCTCTAACAAACAATAGTTTTAGTGGCTTTTCCAAATTAGAAAAGCTGTTTGCAGTTGACTAAACTCAGGCATTAGTTTTGCATGGGATTTTAAAAGTTGGCCAAAATCTCTAGAGAGTCCCAAGTCAGCTATAAGAACGAGGAGTCCTCCCTGTCCCATGGTATACTGAGGTTTCACATTATTGATTTGAAAAGTAGGGAGTGGCAAAAGCATCTCAGCATTGCATATTTAAGAATTAAGACCCATGGACATATTTAGGGGGGTAATTGTGTGGGGATATCTACATGATACCGAGATTGTCACCCAATCTCAGCTCGGTCAGCACCACCTCGGTCCTCACCTCAGCACCCAAGCTGGGTGCCTCAGCACTTGAACTCGGTTCTAGCCTCAACACCCGAGCTAGGCACCTCTGCACCTGAGCTTGGTCCTGGCCTCAGCACCCGAGCTAGGCACTTCAGCACCTGAGCTCGGTCATGGCCTCAGCACCCGAGCTCGGTCATGACATCGGCACATCTCAGCTCGGTCAGCACCACCTCGGTCAGCACCATCTCAACGCCTGAGCTGGGCACCTCGTCTCAGCTCGGTAACAGTACCAGCTCAGCTAGGTATCTCATCTCAGCAATAGTGCCAGACTTCCACCTTGGCCAAGTGCTTCACCTCGGCCAGGTTCTTCACCTTGGCCAAATGCTTCAGCTCAGCCAGGTGTTTCACCTCAGCCAAATGTGCTTCACCTCGGTTAAATGCTTCACCTCAGCCAAATGCTTCACCTCGATCAGGTACTCCCACCTTGGCTAGGTGCTTCCACCTAGGCAGCAGTGCCAGAATGCTTATTGAGACGAGTACAACTAGTTGTACCTTTATGGAGACTCAACCACGTTATAGAACGTGTTGAGTAATGATGACATGCATCGGGTAGAGATAAAAAGTGTCATTATCTGGTGGCTACGTCTACATCAAGTCGTCAAGGTAAGGTCCGATGGGACAATGCCTTCACCTACCCCTACTAAGGGAACATAGTACTGGCTGATGAGACTTCCGTCTCCACCTACCTCCACTCAGGAAGGGTTCGATGGTACTGCAGTTAAAAAAGTATGGTCCGATGGGACTTCACATCCAAGAGTCAAACTCCCAGCCTATATAAAGAGCAAACCAGGTACGCTCAAGGGGGCGAGGTAAAAAATAAATAAATAAACATATACAGAGATATTCTTTTTCGAAGGGCTTTCATCTTTCGTTGAGTTGTCGAACTAACTTAAACATCAGAAGGCCTTGCGCTGACAGCAGCCAGGGTCTTCTAACCTTTTCTTCTCCTCCCCTTTCAGGTTTTCAGGCAATTAATCATTTTCAAAGAAATTTTTATATCATCTAAGTAAGTCCGTGAGATTTTTTGCACTTACAAATTTATAATATATCAGCTGATAATTCTTCTGTCACATTCTCAGTTGCCACAAGCCATGACCATCTACAGGATCTCAAAATCATGAATCAAGTCCCTCTGTAGTCTGTACTCCACTAGCCCACTTTCAAGCTCATGACTCGGATTCCTCTTTCCTTGAAACTTTTCCACTGATGTGGGTGGGGCTCGGATCGCATGAAAGGCTAGTTTCCTCTTAGAGGTACCTCTCACAGATTTGTCTGGGAGGCAAAATTTTTACCATCGTGCGGGACTACCCATCACGAAACCACCGTGTTGAAACCAGAACAAGCATGACTGAAAAGAAGAAGAAGAAGAAGAATAAATCAAAGACCACGTTCTGAATCCGAGACAGGCAGCGGGGCTCAGATGGCCATACACTGACCAATGGGTCTCGTCCGTTGAGCATTTGTTATTCAAGTTATAAGACTTCTCCACAAGGCAATAAGATTCGAACTCCCTATCGACCATTCGAACTATAAAGTTTTCTAACACATGACATGACACTATGACAATGCTCCTCTTGTCAGTACACATCTAAATCTTAGATTTTAAAACGTCCAGATACTACACGACAGATTCAGATTCTGAATATACATAGGATTTGTACCATTAGTGGTTCAAAATGAGAATCAAAGTAAATTCCAAAAAATAAGCATCAAATAACCTCATGCCAGTAATTCAATATATATAAAAATAAAGATTCTATCTACATCTCCACCTTATATCCTTCACCACTCACTAGATATCATTCACTTATCACCCTATACATAGCCCCTTGGTTAATTCATTTCACCGTGAATTCATATGTATTTTAATGCAAACAAAATGGTCCTAAGTGGCACATTCATTGGACGACGTCATGATGTGAGCATTACTAGTTTTACAAATTTCTTTGTTCAAGTAATTTTACCGTATCTTTCAAAAAAAAAAAAAAAAAAAGGAATTTTATCATGTTGGTTTTAGCTTTCCAGGCTTGCAATTTGAGTTTCAAGGAATTTGAATTAAATGAATCATTTCTGCACATAAAGGCCTATCTGGTTACTCCATCCTCCCCCAACCAAAAAGCACATCTCATTAAACAAGCTTCCACATCACTCCTATCGAAAGCTTTTGCCTTTTTCAAATGGGAAGCTGCTATATCTGCAACCATCTCATTAAGTGAGAATGTTTTCACAGTATTAACATTGCATGGGGAGGAACCCACCCAGTGTCAAAATTGCACTTTTGCTGCAGAGCTTGCCTTCCAATCCTTGGCTCAAACACATCAACAATCTGGAAGAGGTCAGATTCAGTGGCCAGAATCTTGCAGCGCAAAAAATTTTGATTGACCAATTTGCAGGAAATGCCTGGATGACACTAAGCACGTTTTTATGCGTCATAATTCAGGATATACTGATTCCTCCAAATAAGCACTTTAAAACAGAAAACAGAGAATTAATGGGAACTCAGCAAAAACGAAAATCATATCAGAAGTGCATGGATGTTTCACCTCACCCAGGCTCACACTTTTACAAGTTAATCCAATTTCAAGGAGGGTTCCTGGGAAGGGGAAGAAATAAACAAATACGACAAACTAATCCCTGAAAAGCAATAGATGAATGTGCATTTGTCAGGCATGGTGATCCAACATGTTCATCAGTTAAACCCCTGAAATTTAAGATGATCTTAATGTGCCAGTGCATAAAGATTGATAAAAAAAGAAAATAAAGTGCATCCCGAAACACAAGGGCATATATGCTACTGACATGGGGCATTGAAAGACAACATGACCATAGACAACTTCCATCTTTTGGTGGGTCATACTTGATTCCACAAGACTAGGGTTCATAGGTAAATGGGCTTTACCGAGCCTTGGTGGAAACATCTGCCTGAGAGACCACCTCTACATGAATGGAAGGGCCCCTGGAAGCTTTGTCAGTTACATGCCACCTTGTAGAAGGGCAGCAGACTAGGGTTCATAGGTAGATGGACTTTACCGAGACTTGGTGGAAACATCTGCCTGAGAGGCCACCTCTACATGAATGGAAGGGCCCCTGGAAGCTTTGTCAGTTACATGCCACCTTGTAGAAGGGCAGCATGCTGAGGGTTCGAAATAAGGAGCTGCTGCATGTCCTTGGGAAGTGCATTGAACACTGTATGTAGGTTGCCTTTCAGTTTTTGGCATGCTAGTGCAGAGTCAGCGTTGCCTTTCCCAGACTGCACTGACTGAAAAATGAAAGAAAAGTAGAAATTAGGCTACCAAGAAAGCACAGCACAGGAGAATATGGAGAACATATAAGGCATGTCTCATTGCATCTTAAATAATTGAATTACAAATCAATAAGAAAACATCAAATTAAAGTAGCTGCTACGTGAGCAGTTCCATGTAGACTTCTTAGTATCCATACCTTAGGGCACTAGTGTAGATTTCAAGCCAGCTATGTGGGTAATAAGCTCCATAGTTTTCTTTTAATCAAATGTATATATCTTATAATGAGGAAGGGTGAGATGGATAATATTCTCCATAATTGGTGAGCTTGTTTGATGGTGGGAGTCCCAAGAAAGAGGAAGAGAGTTTCTTGGCATCTTCCCCTGTCCAAAATTCTAAAATTAACGTGGATGGAGCAGCACGCACGATGATGGAGGCATCCGTTATTAAGTGAGTATTTCTTTACTTATATTGGTAATTCATATTGGAATGGTACAGGTTTGGGTCACACCCCGATTTTTGAAGAAATAATTGAAAGTCAACCCCCTGATTCTTAAAATTGGGTAGCGACAGTCCCTGCCCCTTACCTCTGCTTCTGCCAGGCAAGAATTTTGTGAGTATCATTAGTTTAGTAGGGTAAGAAATTCCGAGTCTTTTGTTAATCAGGCGACACTCGGATTTGAACTGGGGAGAAAGGATTTGCAGGCCTGGCTGGCATTAGCAGTGTTCTTAGAAATTACAAGTGAGAGGTGTTATATAGACGTTGGGGTTAGCCAAAGCTTTGGCCATTTTAGAATCACTTCACATTTATGGTCTCTCTTTTCAGCATAGCCTAATAGCAGAGAGTGACTCGTACAATACCATATTGTGGTGAAGTTTTTTTAAGGGCCCTTGGAAGATGCAGTTTTATTTCATCGAGTTTCCACATTAAGCATCAAGGTCTCAATTCTTTTCAGCATGTTAGTAGATCCACTAATGGAATGGCAGATACTCTAGTTAAACAAGGAGTTGGTCATTCATGTAATCTTAGTGCTTTTCTAGCATTGTTTTGGTTGGTGTCCAGTATATAGCTTTTATGCCAACACTCCTAGGTCAGTTGTTTCAATTAAGCTTGGCTGTACAATCTCTTCATATTAATATTTTTCATTGTTGCCGATCAAAAAAAGAATATCATATAATGAGGAAAAACCTAAGGTGTTGCCGTGTTGGTCACCTCATATTTTAATTTAATGCGACTGATTATTGCACTTGTAGAACCTATGGCGCACACCATTTTATTTAAAAGAAAAGGAATTTCGGATACTCGTATTGTATTGGACATGCAGACACATCTCAATACTAATACAGAAATCATAAAAATAATTGTCCTTTTCTATCCATTTTCCCTCTTATACAAAATAGCATTCCCTAACTATTTATAAAGCTGTAATATACTTATACCCTTGTAGATATTTTTTAAAATAAACTGCAATATATTTTTTTAATTTCATTTGTTGCAGTACAATATATATATATATATATATATATATTAGTTTAAAATATTGATCGTCATAGATGTGTTGGTGTATCACTTTCTTGCTGTTTTTAAATAAAACTTGTGTACTACACAATCAAGGGTGGGAAATGTACTAACGAGATGCATTAGAGGAGGCCGACTCTTTACTGAACAACAAAAAACAAAAATAGATTGTTGCAGTGGACAGTGGAGGACCTAGATTGGTACAAAGGACAAGTCGACGACTATTTCATCAATGGACTGTTCCCTTTTCTTTTCTTTTCTTTTAAATGGAAATTATCACCAATAAAAGCTTAGCAGTACGAGAGGAATATACTGACAAGCGGGCACCCATAAACAGGATACAAGAAAGGAAAAACCAAACTGAGTAATCACATCAAGATATAACAAAGCTATCATAAGATAAAAACTCTCATCTGAAACTCCTTCCCTCGCTAAAGCATCCACCACCTCAAATTTAATGTTATTAAAAATAAAATAAAAAAAGCATCCACCTCCTCATATGGAAGAGGGAAAAAATCTAGATTTCTCACTAAAGACTTATCACCTCTTCCACAGTTCCACCACATCCAACAGGGGTCTTACAACTACCTGAAACTCAATGAATGACACATTGCAAATCACCTTCACCAAAAGACCATGCAGATTGAGGCAAACAGCTTTCCTCAAACCCTCCCTCAAAGCAAGCAACTCTGCCTTGACAGTAGATCAACAATACACATGCCCCAAATAAGAGAACACATAAGAAGAATAGAAAACGACAAGTTAATGTTATTACATTAATGGACTGCTCCCTTTACATGTACAGTTGACTTTCCAATACACGCTTTTACTTATCCTAGAAAAAATCAACCAGTCAATGGAACTTCCATTCGCTTAACTAACTACCAATTTGATTTCCTCAAAAGCCTTCCAATCAAGTATTTTTGTATTGTCTCATCAATATGAAGTTTGGGTTTTGGGCCAACAATGGTAGGATACAAAATAAATTTAAATTATTTAGATTTTGTGCATATGTTCAGTATGTATGAAGACAGTCACAGAGACGCAAGGTAACCCACACCATATTTTTCCCAATTAATGGATGATATGGTTTAGTGACACTTAACCAAAAAAGAAGGAAAAATAAAGATATAGGTAAATAACTTAAAACTAATCAAAAGCTAAACATTACAAACAGTTAAGAATTAAGTTACAATGTATTTCACCACGGAAAATTAGTCCTAAATGAAAATCACCGTATCATCGAGAATAGGGATGATGACTGATGCAAATAGAGCAGCTAAAAGTTGTGTCAAGCCACTAGACCGTGAATGATAATGCAGACAACAAAAATGAACGAGGATAAGTCAGAACAGAGCTTCTTTTTTTTTTTTTTTTTTGAATGGCTACTTTTATTAGTGAAACCAGGTAGTACAAGAGATAAGTACCGACAAGCTAAGACAGGAAAATCGGAAAACAGGAACGCAAAAAGAGAGAGGGCAGAGCCCTATAACAGAACACCTAAGGCGTTACATAAGAAAAGGCTAACTCCTTCCAGCCTAATATAATTTGATCTATAGAGTAACCTCTAAAAGACGGACTAATGGACACCCAAAGAGCAACTAAAAACTTAATTCTCTCCACCAAGCTGCTGACGTTGGATTCTTTGCCTTCGAAGCATCTTGCGTTCCTCTTCTTCCATATTATCCAAATCACCGCTAGAAATGTCAATCTCCACAGATCCTTACCTCTGGGGACCCCAATTGGCTCCTTCCAAGCCTAGAAGAGCTCTATGAGAAACTTAGGGAAGACCCAACAACAATCAAACCACCCAACCACCGCCTTCCATAAAGATTGAGCTACTTTTGTAATCCAACAGAAGATGGTCTACTGATTCCTCATCCCTTAAGCACATGGGACAGCCATTAACAACTGTGATTCCCCTTCTCCTTAGGTTATCCATAAAAGGAATTCTTTTTCTGAGAGCCAACCAGCCGAGGATCACCACTCTTGAGGGGGCTTCAATTTCTATACGCTTTGCACCACACTCCTCTCCCTCAATCTATTAGATATTGCCGAAAAGAAAGAAGAGACAGAGAAGGTCCCATCTTTTGAAGCTGTACACACCCTAATATCCTCCCCTCTCCGGGATGAACATACCATTCAGAAGGCTGAGTAGATGAATGAATTGAGGCGCTTCATTATCCTTCAGGTTCCTCCTTAAGGTAGGATTTCATACCACCTAACCACCAATTCTTGTTATATATGAATTGACCAATGCTTCCTTATCCTTCGCACAATTAAATAGTTCTGGGCATAGTTTTCAAAATCAGAATCGTATCGTAAATCGTTCATACCCATGAATCGAATCAAATCGCGAATCGTATCGTGAATCGTAGGATTTTTTATATTTCTAAAAAAAATGAAAAATAATTAAAAATTAAAAGAAAAAGCAAAAAGTAATTATTCATAACCATCCATTTTTCCATTTATAGTAGTATAAATATAATAACAAGTAAGTCTATCATACAATCATATCAAAAACATCATGACATATATTATTATTATATATATGAAATAAATTATGTGTAAATAGCTAAATAAGTTTAAAGTATCAATACATATTTTTTATTATCTTTAAATCAAAATATAAAAATAAAATAAAACTCAAACCATCAATCTTACACAGTATGATATCTCTTAAAATAAAAAAAGTGTTCATGAAGAAAAAAAAAACCAAAATAGATTAAAAAAAGAAGAAGATATAAACAAACACCATACGTACAGTCGAATGCGAATGCATGTTCTTTATTCATCTTTAAAACCTTATCATAGCCGTAAAAATTTCTTACAAGGTTTCGTTAACTACTAAATAACCTTTTAAAAATACAAATGATAAAAGAAAGAGAGAATAAAGAAAGAAACAAGGTAAAAGATTAATATTAGCTTATTGGCTATAGTCATTCTCGCTTAGTCAAATCGCTTGAATCGTAAGATTCAATGAAACGCGTATCGAATTGTAGGATTCACACCTGAATCCTAAGATTCATTTGTAAATGGGATTCATCACATAGATACGAATAGTTTTCCTTAAGATTCGGGATTCGGGATACGAATAGTGGGATTCTGATAACTATGGATCCGGGAATTAAGTCCTCAGAGTCCTGTCACCAGCCCACTGATCTTTCCAAAAGAAAATCGTCTTTCCTTCTCCGATTTGGAATTTGATATTCTTAATAAAGAGCCTTTTTACGGAAAGAATTCCTTTCCATATAGTAGACTAATTAATTGTGGCACATCCTGAACATCCCACCCGCGTCTCGAAAGGCCGCATATTCTATCCAACACCTGTCGCCAAAGCCCATCTGTTCTATCTCCACAGCCATTTTCCCAGTAAGGCTTGATTCATCTGCTTAAGGGGTTTTACAAATAGAAAACCAGTCCACCAGGTGTAACTTCTTCTAGGTTCTATTACCGTACCATAAGAATTCTCGATGCAATCTCTCTAGTCTCTTGATAATAGATGCTGGGCATTTAAAGAGGGAGAAGTATTAAACTGGTAAATTTGAAAGCACTGATTTGATCAGGGTGACCCTTCCACCGATGGACAAGTAGTTCGTTTTCCATGCAGACAACTTTCTTTCTACCCTTTCCACTACCGGATTCCACATTGATTTTGTAACCGGCCTCAAGCACAACAAAAGCCCTAAATACATAGCAGGCAGCAACCTTCCCATCTTACACCCAGAAATAACAACAAATTTGTGAAGCACGGATTTCTCGGTTCTTATCCCAATCAGCTCACTCTTAAAGAAGTTAACTTTAAGCCCTGAAACCGCTTCAAAGCAGAGGATAGTGGCTTTGACATTTCTAACTTGGTCCTCTTTTGTTCCACAAAAGATGAGGGTATCATCTGCAAATTGGAGGAGGTTTATTGCAGGGGTGGCTCTGGCCACTTTAAATCCTTCCAATAATCCCGCGTTCACTGCCCCTTATTCATTCTACTCAGAGCTTCTGCCACAATAAGAAACATGAAAGGGGAGAGAGAATTCCACTGTCTCAGTCCCCATGCAGCCAGAAAAAAGCCCTTTGGGGACCCGTTTATCATAATTGAGAACCAGGCTGACGAAATACATTCCTAAATCCATTTCCTCCATCTTTCCCCAAACCCCTGAGCATGTACTAAAGGAACTTCTAATCCACCCTATCATAGGCCTTTTCCATGTCTAACTTGCAAATGATCCCAGGCTTCTTCTCTTCGTATCTAGAGTGCACACACTCATTAGCCACCAAAATATCATCCAGAATTTGCCTCTCCTTAACAAAGGCTCCTTGCTCGTTGGATATTATATTCAGCAAGACCTTTTGAATTCTCCCTGCTAAGACTTTGGCGAGGATTTTGTAAATGCTTCCAAGTAGGCTAATGGGTCTATAATCTTTAATACCAATTTCTCATGATTTCTTCGGAACAAGCGTTATAAAGGAAGCCCTCATGCCTTTAGAAAGCCTACCCCTCTGATGGAATTCCTTTATGAATGCTAAGATATCCTTCTTTAGCAACACCCAAAGTGCTGAAAGAAGGCAATCGGAAACCCGTCTGGGCCTGGAGCCTTGTCCCATGCGAGATCAAAGACCGCTTGACTTCATCCTCTTCAAACTCCCTCTCCAACCATTGAGCCTCCCAAGTCCCAACAGCATCAAATGATAAGTTATCCAGGGATGGTCTCTCCCAGCCTTTGTCAACGTAGAGAGAGGTAAAGTAGTCTTCCACGTGCTTTATAATCTCCTCTTTCTTCTCCAACCTTATCTGCTCATCCATCATGATGGAGATCCTATTTGTCCTTCGTGAGGAAGCCATCCTATGGAAGAATTTTGTATTTTTATCCCCTTCCTTCAACCAATTGCATCTCGACCTTTGTCTCCACCTTATCTACTCCTCTCTTAGCTTTCTATGGAATTCCACTTTAAGCTCTAGCCTTCTCATTCCTTCAGCAGTAGTCAGATGGTCAAGCTCCTCCTTCCTATCTAGAGCTTGGATCTCTGCTAAGATATTAGATTTTTGAACCCTCATATCCCCAAAATTCTCCTTAGCCCACTCCTTTATTTTATTCTTTAGTACCTTCAGTTTAGTAGCCAACTTATGCCCCGCCCAACCATCCACCTTTATCTCCTCCCACCACCCCTGAATCAGGCTAGGAAACTGCTTATCCTCAAGCCACATTAATTCAAACCAAAAAAAGGTTTAGGTCCCCACCTTTCACAGTCCGAATCTATCGTAATAGCGCAATGCGGGCTTGGCTAAGGGTAATCCAGAGAATCAGCCAGCTGCTCAGTGAGAGTATACATGAAACTAGATAAAACAAGAGGCGAGATGGAAGGAAAAAACTCACTTTCAGACGAATAGTAACTTTGATCTTCACTTCTCTAGATCTCTCAAAATAGCGAGATTTGATCTTCAAAAAACCAAATACTTAAGCTATCCACAATTGAAGACCCCCTCGGGCCCCTCCCAAAGCTTTTCACTCAAGTAAGAATGAGAGTTTCAATGAGAATGAGAACATATATAGTTGGCCGAGTCTGACTTGACCATGGTTTAAAATCTCGGTCTCGGTCGCGGTATCGGCCGGGCCGAAAAACCGATATGATATCGGTATCGGTCGCGGATATCGGTCCGTCACGGTCATCGCGGTGCGAATTTGTTTTTTAATCCAAAAAAATTCGCAAAAATATCCAAAAAATCCAGAATATTAGAAAATGCTGGAAAACAATATTTTTTTTCCATTAGTAATAGCAATAAATCAAAATCTCGGTCACCTTAAGTTATAAGTCCTGTCTGTGTCGCAGTTCGCTGTCTTTTCCAGTATTTCATATAATGCAGCCATTATTGATGATCATGATCAATTTATTAGTGTAAAATATAAGAAAATAAATATAACATATCAATCATCATTTAATACTAACTCAATAATAAAAAAAGTTGTGAAATTCAAGACCATGAAGATGACATTAAAATCAGAAACATGATAGTAAGATCGATAAATCATAAAGCAGTTAGGCATCAAAGATTCATGGTTTACCTGAACTTAGAGGAGACTAGTAGAGAGTAGAGACTATAGAGAGATTGGTGAGTATGACTGTATGAGACTATGAGTGTATTACATTTACAGATTGACAACTTAATTCCAAGCAATCATAAAAGTATTTTTTTTTTTAATAAAATCATTTTCAAAATCCTAAATCTATAGATCTAACATGAAAGTATGTAGATCAATCATTTACACATCATATAATGACCATGAATCATTAAAAGAACATATTTATGATGAAATCCCCAAAAAATTATGTATTATAATTCAAATATTAAAAAATCCGAAAATAAACAAAATAAATGAAAAAAAAAAGTTCAAAATCATGTGTATGAGTAGATCTAGCATGAAAGTATGTAGATCTAACTTCTAAATGAAGAAACAACATAACTACAAAAGTAACATACCCAAATGATCTATAATTTCATCTAAAAAAAAAATAACATAAAAAAAATACTTTAACTTGATTTTCTCTTACCTTAGATAATTTTTTCTTCAAAAATAGAAGTGGAATTTCAAAAATGCAAGGGGGATGTGTGAAGGAGAGGGGCTGCTGGTATAGGTAGTAAGAAGATGAGAAGAGAGGAGAAGAAGATGAAGATGGAAAAAAAAAAAGAAAAAAAAAAGGTTTTAAAGCATCTCGGCCGATATTTTGAAAATATCGGCCGAGATATCGTTAAATCCGATATATTCAAAATCTCGGCCGATATCGGCCGAGATTTTGACGATATTTTACCGATCCGATATCTCATCGAGATATCGGATCGGTATCGGCCGATTTTTTGATCCATGGACTTGACAGAGTCCAATCGAGTCGGGTCCAAATCCCAGCAAACCCAACTAGATAAGTGCCGAGTCCAAGTCGACTTGGCCTATTTTTTTAATCCTCGTCCACTACGAGTAATAAAACAACAACTGGATCATCATATTATATTCATGCTACTTAAGGATACAAAGCTGTGGCCCTCTAACTGAACTTCACTCGCATTATATTTAAGCTTGTCAGCTAGTTTCTACATGGAAATCTAATATCTAATAAGGAACATCAACAATTCAAAAAACCCAATCATATGCATCTTTGTTTCTTTTTTTTCTTTTTTTTTTTTTTTTCGTCTTTTTTATGGCAACATGAGCCCTATATAAACAAATAAAAATGGTCAGATTCGATATTCGAGCCCATGTATGAAGAGAGTACCAACAATTCTGGCACAACCACAGAGTAGGATAACTCTACACTACAAGATAGGAAAACTTAGCTTGCAGATTAGTGTGATCTTGTAGACAATTGCCAACACACTCATGGTTCAGTGATGATTGCACCTTATTTTCACACACAACCTAGGGATCAATCCCAGGGTCCTCACGTTAAATTATCACTCATTACCAGTAGTCTAGTGTAGCAAAAAAGAAAAAAGAAAAAAAAAAAAAAACAAGCAAACAAAAAAAAAAAAAAAGTGATCTTGTAGATAATTACTGTTCTTTAATTCTCCTTAAAGGGGTATCTATGTAATTGCTATGACTCAGAATTTTCAGGATCTCCAAGCCAAACACACATGGGATCTTGTGTATTGTCCTTCTAGTGTCCAACCCATTGGTTGCAAATGGGTATATACAATAAAGATAAAATCAGATGAAAGCCTTGGCAGATACAAAGATTGCCTTGTTGTGTTGGGCTACCAAAAAGAGTAAGGTATTTGACTCTATGATAAAACATCCGTTCAAGTTACAAAGACGATAACTATCAAGGACAATTTTGGCAATTACTTCTGCCAAATCAGGACCAATCTTTCAACTAGATGTTAAAGATGCATTTTTTCATGTATTCTTTACAACTCCAAATCCTACATATGTTTGTCAGCTTCATCCATCTCTCTATGGTCTCAAACAAGCTCCATGAGTGTAGTTTGACAAATTTTGGACTACAATTCTGCTAGTTCTAAAAATAATTTTGTGATCACTCACAATTTCTAGGAAAGTCCTCAGAAGGTATTACTTTCCTTTTGGTATATGTTGTTGATATTCTGATTTCTGGGGATGGCACAATGGGCATTTCATCCTCGAAGCAAAAAATTGTCTTTTCTCATAAAAGATCCGGGGCACCTCACTTATTTTCTTAGTTTGGAACTTTATTCCCACTCCTTCATGTCTCTTTCTCAACAGTAATATAATAAAGATCTCATTGAAATGGTTGAAATGACTAGTTCAGGCCAATTGATACACCAATGGAACTCAATGTCAAATATAGCAAGCACAGTGGTGACCTGATTTCTAATCCCAACTCTTTACAGAACATTAGTTAAACGTCTCATTTATCATCAAAATTAAACTCCATTTATCTCACAATTACTATAAGGGAAAATAAAGAAATATTACAGCCCTATTTGTCCAAAATATTCTATATTATATAGTTTAATGGTGACTGTGCAGCAAGTGACAAACCGGGGCCGGCAAGTATTAGTGGCATCCTTCGCAACTATAAAAAGTATGTTTTAGCTTTTACTTACTTTTTCCCAAGCATGTGTTTGTTAAGGACTCTAATGAAGCAAAGGTGCTGGCCATTTTAAAACATGTGTGTCATGGTCTTTTTTTTTTTTTTTTTCAGCGAGATTAATTCACTGGCTTCATCTATACAGGTGGTTGTTTGTCATGTGGGTAGATCAAAGAATAGCATGCCGATGTTCTAGCCAAGCGAGGGGTTAACAGACAATAAGTGTTGGTTGCGCCTTTAGTTTGTTGTAGAGTTGGGTATAGTGCTCTTATACCTGCGCCTTGTGGGTGGTGTGTTTTTGGTGCTCGCTGTCTGGTTACATTGTGTGCTCACCTTTCTTAATCAATAAATCCTTACTGTTAGTTCTTTATTTAAAAAAAAAAAAAAAAAAGGGCAAGGATGACAGAAATTATTAAAAGGAAACGATAAAAAAAAATAGAGAAATATTAAAGAGGATAAAAATGGAATATAGGGACAATATAAATATTAAAGAGGAAATAAAGAAATACTCTCTCGGCAGGCTTCTCTTAACTGATCAAAATGAACACAAATCGTCAATGAAAAGTTATATAGGCTCACTCTCCCCATCAAGAGATTGATCTCTCACTCGATATTATGTACTCCACCAGCGAGAGATTTTTTATAACAATTGGGGAAAAAACAAACTCCCAGACAATAAGATTTCCTGAAATCTAGGAGAACAATGTTTTGATGGATAAACAGCCTGCTCTAGAAATGTCAGCAGCACCATCAGAGTTATACTTCTATAGGCAGGTTACCAACATTGCCATGGTATGAGTATTGCTTGTAATCAGGAAAAAAAAAAGTGTACAGTGCATGCTAGGTACCAAAAATCCATGTTTTTTATACTATAGAAAAAAAACCAAGGGCATCTAAGAGTGAAAAAGTCAGTACTAAAAGAATTACCTGAATTTCTTCTAGTAGGTGCCGCTCGATAGCATTGAAAGAATCAACAATCTCCAATTCAGACATTTTTGATATAAATGGTTTTATTTCAGTCTTCATCCGTGCCTGTCTCCATAGTTTATGCTGTTCTTGTTCAGCAACAACACGCCTTCTTTGGAACCATGGCATAAAATTATGCCCGTTCAAGAAGCGTCTGGTTTATATTAAAAAAAGGAAATTAAAGGATGTAAGTAAACCTTTGAATTCCCACTTGCTAAATAGAATTGACTAAATGATACAAATAAATATATACATATATATTGGGAGTGCCCCTGTGCAAGACACTCTCGTGGGAGGCACCGTGCAAGACAATTGCTGAAACCCCACAAATCATGAGAAGTGGAGATTGAAAGATCCAAGTGGGACCACCCCAGATATGAAATTTCAAGTCAATCCAATAATCCTGATCCGTTGATTTGTGCCCCCACAAATTTAATGGTTTTAAATAAAAAAAACCCACACCATATCCAATGGTCCAATCCATTTGGATCGTTGCAAAATCCATTGGATCCAAGACCTTTTCACTTTTCTTTTTTTTTTTTTTTTTCTTTTCTTTTGGGTGGGGGCTGTTGGTCGTTGTGTTGCATATGGTCCATTCGGATTGATCATACGTATTCACAAGAGCAAATGCCTCTATATAGAGAAAGAGGGGCAGGGGAGGCAATGAATTAAAATCAAGAGTTGCAATATAACGTTTTCATCAAGAGAAAAGTGTTACACTCTATGACAGGTAATGTTGCAGGTGAGGTCCTCCTTCTTTGACCTACAATGTTCAACTAGTGAGCGCCCATGGCATGGACCTAGCCCTAATAGATCCCATGAGATTGTTCTAGCTATTTAATTGATGGCTTGCAAATGAACAATTACTTCCAATGATCCTCATTTGGAAAGGGCAAAACCAGATGGTTTGGAACTTAGGATCACCTGAAAGGGGAGATCTTTGGGAAATTTCGCATCAGCAACAAGGTTCACCATATAAAGGGTTTTATTACCAGAAGATGAATCTATGTACAGATTGCATTGGAAGCAGGTGACATGAACAAACATTATAAATCATCACAATGGAACATAAAAAAATTTAAAACAAAAATAACAATAACAACAAATAATATGACAATGATTGAAACCCATTGGTTGTTTGAGTGGATTACCTGTATAGGTCCAGCCAGTTAGCTTTCATCCTTTTAGATAAAAACTTCCCTGGACCTCTTGCTGATAAGCTTTCAAGGAACTCATCAGCATGAAACGGAAGTAGAGGAGGAGGATCAACAAAAGGAGAAGTTCCTTCTGAAGGTGTGGTAGCTCTCATATATGGGCCAAAGGGAGCAAGAAAGTTGGTTGTGAGCTCCAAGAAATGACGTCGCAATATCTCATTATTGACAACCGACATTGACTCCTCAACTCTTGGCGACATTCCCGCATCAATAAGTCTATTCAGAACAGCAGTGTCTGGCTTAGTTATTGCTGCATAGGTGCTCCAAATGGCTTCCTTGTGCTCTGTCATCAGGCAAAGTGGCCCATCTCTCCTCATTTTCACAGCATTCAACAAGTTTGTAGGAGAAAACTTCCTCAATGAAAGCTGTTGAAGGTTCAGACGGTCCGGTCTAACATTTCTTCCAGTAGAGGCAGACTTAGGACCAAGAGCAAGTCTACTTGAATTTGGAGCAGGAGTACCTACTGAAACAATGTGGGGGATATTCCTAAGAGCCTTCAAAAAGAACAGATTTGTCACGCCAAGAACCACTGGGGGGAACAGATCTCCTTCACCAAGTGCATTGAGATTGGCAAAATCTGGATCATGAATAGTAAAATAAGGTCGAAAGTCCATACTAGATGGAAGAGGTGCCACCAGACTTACAAGACTGGCAACGGCTTCACAGCACTGAGGCGGTGTTGGTGCAATTATAAGAAGAGGCTCGCCAATAATCAAGAGTTCCCACAACACCCAAAGCTGCAAGAGAAGGCCCCGAAATATACCAAATATGTCGGCATCATGGAATAGACCTTGCGGGATTGATGGATTTGTGGGAGGAAAAGGAGCTATTGTGGAGATGAATTCATCTGATGAGATCCCATTGTCATATAGCAAGCTATGTGCAGGTGGAAGATACACCTTCATGGTTGCATTTCCAATTGGCAGCTCCATCAACTTACCAAGAACAGGGACTGGCCATATTGACACATAAGAAGCAACATGCTCAAGAGCCTTTTTACCAATGTCAAAACACAAAGGGCCTAATATTTGTAATAAAGGTTTGAACACACTTGAATAAGGACTGTAAGACAATATAACAACTGACTTCTGCTCCCCACCTCGCTTAAGCCTCTCATCTTGCCTCTGCCTATTGAAGACATAACCATAAATATATTTTGGTCTAAGGATTAGATGAGAGTTCTTCTTTCCACTGTTGGGAGAGTTCTCCAAACTTCCTTGGGTTGCATTAGAAGATACATTGCTTGACTGTGAAGTGCCCCGATAGGGGAAGCGGAAGAAGAACATGGAATCGTGGATGCTCGACCGGTTCTGGTGGTGGGACATAGAATCAGGGAAAGAGTTGAATGCAATCTCAAGCTCTTCATCTTGAGTGAAGGAGCCTGCAGGGTAGCACTCTTCAATAACCTGACCCTGTTCGAGATCAAACCTAATGATGCAGAAGCCAACAATCCATCGCCTCAGAGCATTCACATCGGCTATAGAATTAGCATCATGCTTCAAAGAGAATGAAGAAGTTCGACTCATTTCAGGTTAGATTTCACCGACCATTTCATCTAACAAGACAAAAGTATATTGCTGCAAGTCAAAGACATCAGCTTTCTATTCCATCAAAAGTTCAACCTTATACACTACACTAACTCATCTAAAGATTTGTGGGTTCGTTGACTCTTTACTGAACAAATCAAAAGCTGGTACAAAACCAATCTGTCTTACAGAAGGAGATGAGATACTTATATCTTCAGGGTTCGTTTCCTCTTTCCCATACAAATCAAAATCAAAACCCCAGAGAAAGAACAAAAAAAAAAAAAAAAAAAAACCCACCTTTCTCAAAGGAAAGAAGGTAAAAGAATAGGAAAAGAAATTCACCAACAATTAAAGAGATCTTACTATCTTCTATCAATTTTCAACCTTCCATAAGTGCTCAATCTGCTAAATCAAAATAGGTTCTTCCCTTTCTCCTATTCAAATCAAAACCTCATATAAAGCACATACGCCCTGACGAAAAAACAACCCCACAATTGCACAGATCTCCCTAAAGTTTCGATCTTGTTATCTTTCTTGTGCTAAAGATTTCTGGGTTTCTTCCCACTCCCCCATACAAATCGAAATTTCCTTCAAAACCCAACAAATGTAAAGATTTCAGAGCATGAGAATCTGGGATTTTAGAGAAAAAAACATGCCCAGATAGAAGAAATGATATTGAGGGGGTCTCGTTACCTGCAATGAGAAACAAGAGGAAATCTATTTTGCCCAAACAAGCATCTGGGTCAGCATCAGAGTGGTCGTGCATCCATCGAAAAATAGAAACGGATCTCTGTTGTCGAAGAATCAAGGATTAGGATATGTGCAGTGACAAAATCTCCCCTTTCAAGCCAAGAACAATGAGATGCTCTCACTCTCTCGTATTCGTTGTCAGAACTTATTTTATGAAGAATTATTTAAGTGGATATTTCAGATATCACCATCAAAGCGTTTGATTTATCTTCATCCCTGTCCACCATGAAAATCAACGGCTAGATTCTTTAATCTTCCATCATCCCTTTCATTAGCATTAGCACAAGTCATCACCGTTGGCCTCGTTGGTGATGGATGATCACATTACAACCAATAATTGAGGTTATTAAGCTGATGCCTGAAGGAAAAATAAGATGAAAAAGTAGTTTAGAACTTAATTTTGAGAGGAGTAATCCCAAGAGGATTTTAGCATAAAAATCTCCTAGATTCATTATATACCAAAAAAGATAAAAAAAAAAAAAAAAAAAAAGGTTTAAAAGATATATATCTACCACTTTGATGGATATCACCGTGCGAAATAATGAACCAAAAAGGGCCCAAAGGACTACAACTATAGTAGAAAAGATACTATCTTTTAATCCCTTTTGTTTTTGATATGCAGTGAATCTAAAGGCCTATTTGGATGAATGAGGAGTGAAGTAAAATGAAGTGAATTTCACATGTGAAGTAGAGTGAAGAGAAGTAAGTTGAAGTTAAAATAGAGTACTTCACTTTACTTCATTTGAATGTTTATTTTAAAGTTCAGATATGGAGTAGAATTTATTTTTACTCAAGGAAATAGAAGTGTTGAGAGTTGAAGTGAAAATGAAGTACATATAGCTCATAACATTACTTTGTTTATTGAGCCAGACTCATCCAAACGAGGCAAAGTTGAGATTTTAGACGGTTAGAGCTCACTTAACTTCATTCTATTCTATTTTTTTGCTTATCCAAACATTCCCTAAGATTTTTCTAGGTAAAATCCTTAAATATCGATCATAATCCCTTTTTTTTTTTTCATGACTCGAATATTTCTTTAGCATTTAACTCAATAATAATAATTTTTGGGGGCGAACACACAGCTTTACTATTCACTATTAGTTACCAGAAACACCAAAAACCCAAAAATACTTAACCTAGGGGAGCAGACCGGCGCCTGCCAACGAACCAACACGCAGGCAAGGTCTGAAAACAGATTTATTTTATTAAATTTATATTAAAGAAATACATATTATAAAGTGTCTTTCTCATGAGCTGATCAAACCTGCCACTGTCAACAACTGATTACATGTGACACAGAGAAGTGGTCCAATGTAAGAAAGATGATTTATTATATTCGTTTCTTCAAAACACCAACTTTGTTGAAGTTGAATGATACAATACGTGAGTATGAATATATTGAAATAGTTGTTGCTAAGGGCTTGTTTGGCTGTAAATGTTTCCGACAAAAACTGTTCCGTCTGGAATTTCTAACAGCAATATAGGTGTTATTATGTGTTATCTCAATGAAGATGACTTAACGCAAATGAGCCGGCTGTATATAAGGGCATGTTTGGGGGTTTTATTAGTAGAGTTGAGTGGAATAAATGTTATTTTTAGAAAATAATAAAATATAAATGGATTATGATGTTATTTTATTTTTAGTTATTTGTGATGGAATTTTTTTGACTTTTTTTTATCGAAAAGTAGAGGTTTTTTTTTTTCTTTTGTCTTTTAGTAGAGAAATGATGTTAATTTTTGACTTTTTTTGAAAAAATATGATTTTGGTAAAGATTTCGTGATCGTACATAACTCGACTGGACTTATCCCTTGTGGTCGGGCATGTGGGTTTTAGTGGGCTTGATGATGTGACCAGTGTGCTTCCTTTGACTTTGTTTTGATAGGCTCTTTGCCCTTTTCTTAGCATGTTGCCTGCCACGTATATTTCCCATAGATGGTCACCTTAGTGGGTGAATTTTAGCTCTACTTTTCTTCGTATTCTCTATTTTGAGCATGTACAAAATGATTCCACCCCTCAATAAAAATATATTTACTTCCAATTAAAAAAAGAAAAAAGAAAAAAGAAAAAAAAAGTCCAAGTAAAAATGATTTTCATAAGAAAGTTGACTGCAAAGTGTCATGCTCCTATTATTTTTTTAAAGGCAATTGTATTTGTTGAGTTTATTTATTGTATTCCAGTTTCCTGGAATGGTCTATTGGGTTAATCAATAATCGAGTTAAACCGGAATAGAAGACATAAACTTAACAATCTCTACCTTGTCTTAAATCTCATATGACTCGAGTCAATGAGAAATAACCAACAATGTCTTCTCATATCTCACTATGACATGGTGAACAACAATACAAGACATAATCCAAAGTCCCCAAAAACAGCCTACTACTAGATGCGGCTGAACAGACAGAAGGTTACAAAAAAAAAAAAATATATCTCAAAGAGAGAATCAAAACCTGTTAGCATGTGTTGGCTAGTGGAGCTTGGAAATATTTTGATGGTTTTCTCCTCTGAATGTCCTGGTGATATTACAGAAAGACAAGAGAGCATTTCCTACTGTTAGAAACACATGAAAAAACAATGTTTTCTAGCGCTTCCAGCAATGAAAAATACTAGATTGGGTGGAAAATGAGGGAACTGATTTGTGGCCCATAAATAAAGCAAGGAGTTGCTTCACATGCAGACAAGAATTTGCAGCCATTTTCATTAATGTAGTTGATCTCAATTCACACAGTTGGTTGAAAAGGAGGAGAGTTGGAGACTTTCAACCTTTTAAACGGTGATGACCAATCCATGAAGCACATGGTATACATGCAAGCCAATGTAGGTGGCTAGATCGTAGGCCACCTTGTTGGTAGAGCACAAATACAATCATTTAGTGAGACTACTAAGCCAATGGATGTATTAAAAATAAAATGTAATGAAAAGCAGTTAAGAACCTACTTTCAGAAGGGAACAATCAGACAGTAAAAATGGTTACTCTTTAGGTAAAAACTTCAAAATGGATACTTAGATGTGGTATTTTGAAAGAAGAATTATCAAATGGTGACAATTGTATGGGAGCTGTTTTTCATGCTGTCACATTTGATCATGCAGAAAATCGTTCCAAAGATGTTTCTCAAGCCTCACTTTGATCTTGGAAAAGTATATTACTGCAAAAAAGAAAAAAAAAAAAAAGAAGGCTTGAAATTGAAAATATCAATCATCACCATTGAAGAAAACAGCATGATTTGATCATTTGACAGATTGAAGAAATAACAACGACTGAATTTTTAGTACGCATCTTTCTCTCCATTCAAATTCAAACGATGAAGAGAAATTCACAAAACAGGGGAGAAAGAGTAAGACACATCACATGGGCAATGCCACTCATCAAGACACACTGCAAACAGAAACTAAAGAACACACACAGTCACCTCTCAAAAACAACATAAAGCCAAAAGACCAAAACACAAACCAAACAAACTTCAACCTTTTAAAACCTACTCAAATTGTCCATCAGCAGAAATGCGATCCATGATATTAGCAACCACATCTTTAGACTGCTTCAACAACTTGATGCTTCTATTCATCCTTTCGCGCTTGCCTGCCAACGAGGGTGATTCTTCCAGCATCCTCTCAATACCACCCCTTTGTGGACCCATCAACTCATCCACAATCCCATGGAGCATATCATGATTGACAAGCTTCTGCAGGCTGAAAAGAAGATGCATCGCCAAACTATCAACCAATCTCATTACCACAATCTTCCAGTAAACAGTTACTCTCATTTTTATGTCAAATGCTTGCTCAACCATTGAGGACTTCTGCCTCAGATGACCAACTTGGACTTGACCAAAACCATTGAGATTGAACAGACTGGGTTGTGAAGCATTTCGTATGACTTCCATTAAGCGATCTCGTTGTGCCATTAAACTGGCCCAATTCTTCATGTATTCTGGGTTCGATGTGTAGTCCGCGATCATCTCCATCTGGACCAGCTCCCGTACATGATTTTCAGATTGTTTCTTACTCTGGGCCAAAAGATTCTGAGTTGCCCTGATTGTTGCCGATTTCAGTTGTGGGTATGCTGCCAAATGTCTTGTCAACACATCACCAACAACATCTTCAATGTAAGACCACATTTTAGTCATAAAAACAAGAGGCAAAACAGCAATTTGATCAACCTTTCTCTGCAAAAGAACAAGAAAAACTGTCCGAGGGATGAAATTAGGAAGTCCGATGCCTTCGGATTCTTCAAGTAACTTGATCTCGTCTATTAGGAAGTTACCGGACAGAGTGTCCTCCGCTGATTTGGAATAAAGTTGATTTGAGAAGTCGTGTAGCATATCTGCCATTCGAGCAGTGCAATGCATTTTCTTATCTTCTGGGTACTCTTCAAACTCCCCCTGCAAGAGTATTTTCTTGAGCGAATCTTTGGCTGCACCAGTAATATGAAACAGTGCCTTCATTGCATCACCTGCACTAGCAAGATTCTGTGGCATTTGGCTCAATTCATCTACATTCTGATTGAGTTTGTCATTTATTTTTTTCACAATCTCTGGCAAGCATCTTGCAATGCTAGCAGCTTGAATTTCGACAAGCTTCTGAGCAAGAACTGGGATTCCAACAATTGATTTGTCAATCTTGGAGAGAAGAGGATGAGATTCAAATAATTCTGCCTCCTTGGTCCTAGCCTCTTCATAAGACTCATCCCCAATGCGGTTCCTCACACATACATAGCCTAGACCAATGTTAATAGCATCAGTGGTCACCTTCTCCAGCAACCCTTCAGGCGCCCTATCCGATTTTGTCACCACAGCCAGTGTCCTCTCACCGGTCTTATCAACAAGCTGAGACATTCTGATGGATTCACATGTGGGGAAATCAACAGTAGCCGATAGAACATTGAGAATTATGCTCTCTTTGGGGCTAATATAATCCTTGATTATGTTAGATATCTGTTCATAGATGTCTTCAGGCTGGCCATGAACCGGAACACGTGTAATTCCGGGCAAATCAATCATAGTAAGATCTGGGACACCCTTCTTTCTAACAACCAAAGTGAGGGGAGTGTGAGAGATACCTTTTCCAGTACCTGCAATCTCTTCGGTGGCAACGTTAATGGCATCAGATACCCGAGCTTCTGACGTTTGAATCGTCTTAGATTCATACTCTAACTGCAATTCCACCTTATCAGAGTGATGATCCTGCAAGCGCATTATGAGCGGCACACGGGTGCAGATGCCTTGGCCTCGAGGCAAGCTTATACCAGCAAGAGATTCAAGAACACTTGATTTTCCACTGGACTGATCGCCAACAACCACGATGGTAGGGAGCTGGATACCTTCTTTCATTACATTCAAATGGCGCAAGCTGTCGATGGTGTCGAGGAGGGGGCGGATCCGATCATTGTAAGATGAGACAAGGGGAGCCATTTCTTGTTTCATGATTGAGAGGTTGTTGTTCCGATTGACAGATCTAATGGGAACGCGCTTAACCATTTTTCTGAGCAACTGAGAGAATAAGAGAACTTTTTTAGTTATCAATGAGGCTGGTGAAACTCTGTAAGCTTGGGGTGTATGAGGAGGTGGTTCTCTTGGGATTTTATAAGGGTATGAGGGACTTGGGGAAGGGTGTTGAGTGCTGCTTAATTCTCTGTGTACGAAACGTGCAAAAGTGTAATGAGGTTCTATGGTAGTTACTGATGGAGATTTACTACTGGTTTTGGGGAGCCATGCCATGCATTTTGCAATAAAAATCAATGGTATTGGAAGTTGGAAGGGCGAAGGCAGAAGGGCAACGTGAGGAACTAGGCCAATAGTCGCCAGAAAATCATGTATCCTTCGTTTGGTGATCATGAACATCTCATAAAAGCCATCATTCCTATTTATTACTCATTGAATCAACTTGAAATTTGGAAAATATGTATTTCCTATGAAACCATCCATCATGAACATCTCATAAAAGCCATCAACTACATTGGACCTAGCACTTGGGGTGGACTGCTACCTTTTCGTTTGCTTGTATCGACTTTCTTGGAATTCTAATCAATGCTACAAGTAGCCAAGAGATCATCTCTCTCCTTTAATGGGAATTTATGATTCACGTCTCCACCTTATATGATTTGCTCTTTACCACTTCAATATTCTTTCATTAGATTTAATTATGAGTTCTCATGAAATCAATACTGGGAAAACAAAAGGGCCCTAGGGAAATGCACTCATTCATATTTGCAATTTCGATTACCTGCAAAATACCCACAAAGCTTTGAGCTGTCCTAGAATTTTACTTAATCTAAAGTTATTCTGCACTATTTATTACCACCTGTACTGCTACAATTAACCCTGTATGAAGAGATCTACTATAATATATATATATATATATATATATATATATATATTTATAGCACAAATAAACCAGCCCGCCGAGGCAGCTCAAACACTCCAAAATCCAAACCCACTCCTAATAGAAGTGGATCGAGGCAGGTCCCCATTTAAACATGACCTATTGAGCCCCATCCCTACTCCAATCTCAAAGTGACAGTATTCTAGTCTGCGGTTGTCACATTTTCATGTCCAAATGGGACGTTTTTGTTTTTTAACCCAGCCAAAGGGGCTGGACCCGAGAGAGAGAGAGAGAGAGAGAGAGAGCTAGCCCACAAACACACGGGAAGATAACCCGCACAAGTGAGAAAAAGGCTCACACAAGAGGAAAAGAAGCTCACACAAGTAGAAAGATGTGCAACGTACCTAAGGGTCAAACCTTGAACAGCCAGGTGAGAACTGCCACCACTTACGAGTGAGGTAAGTGGCCGTTCTCATGCGAGGTTGAATGTTGATGTGTGCAGCTTTAGGTGCCTAGTGTCAACCAGTGCAAGATTGATCTATCATTGATGTATGGCTTCTGTAATGCCCCATTGCTGCTCCAATAAACTAACCCATATCTTGCTGTAATAAGAGTTGGACGTGTAGACTACTATCTTTTTCATATTAACCAACTCCAAAGTAGCTTAAGGCAATATGAAGATTTTCTCCATTTTTCTCATTTACAACAAGACCTTTGGGTTATTGTATATATATTTCCTCTTCTACTTCACCAATTAGAAAGACGCTTGTTACATCCATCTGGTGTAACTCTAGGTCACGAGATTGAAATTTGTTAATATAAATATACACAAGCGTTTGAACATCTATGCTCAATTTCAAAATGAAGAGGATCAACTCCAAGGTTAAGTGTCATGGGTTTGGGTTTGAACAGACTCGATAGTATTTGATTTTGAAAGAGTGGGATCAAGATTGATTCCTCATCAATCATCCAATGAAATTCAGGGCCTCCCTTTGTAGACACCCCATTTTCGGGCGGACCCTATAACAATCAGGCTCAATTGACCCATATTTGAAACCTGTACCCACATTCAAATTATTAGATTTATCGGGCACCACCTGATCCCCTGCACCAGTCAGAACAAACCCGAGCCCACCATCATATTCTAGTCCATATTAAGAGCATTCTCATCCTTTCTAGAATTAGAATCATGGCTTCAAAGAGAATGAAGTAGCTTGACTCATTTCACATCAGTTTTCACCAACCATTAATAAATGCATGGAACCATAGCAACAAGGCAAGGACATCACCTTTCTATTCTATAAAGTTTTAACCTTGGGCACTGACTTTGCAAATTAAAAGCTGATACAAGACCCACCTGTCTGAGATACATACATATCCATAGTTACCTAATGCGATGCTCTAAAAATTTGCAATCGAGTTTGCTATTTGTAATTTCCGGCTTAGCTTGATCAGAGAATTCAATAAAATGGGCTCATTTAAGTCGCCTTTCATTTTTTCACTGACTCGGAGATCAATTTTGATAACTTCCTTGAACTAATTTCTGTGTGCCCATGCTATAAGCCCATCACTAGAGCCCACATTTAGAATCTAAACCACTCAAAATAATTATTCTTTACGTTTACTTCTGGCAAAATTCGATTTATCTTAGTTAGTTAGGATAACAATTAGATTGATTACGCATAAAACACGTTGTTAAAGTAAAAGAAATAAATCAAAGTAAAGTTTCTGATGACTAATCTTAAGGTAGGACAGGCTCTGATTCAAGTGCGGTGAATTCAAGTTGATCGAATTTTTAGACATGCTTGAACCACCTGTAATGCATTTAGAGGACTCTAGTTCAGAAATTTTTCACAAACAATTCAGAATTCTCATACAATTGGAATTTCTATCAAGAGTTCTGGCAAAGATACAAAGCCCTAATATTGTTACACCCCGGCCTGAATTAATCGTAATTAAGGCTAATTAATTGTGATTAATGCTAATTAAGCATGGATAATTGGATTAACTAAGGTTAATGACCCAAGAGAGATAAATCAGTCTCAATTGACACATTAAGCCTAACGAAATGGATTTGAAGAGAATTGAATCGATTAAAATGGGTTTAGACTCAAACAAGGTGAATTAAGGACTTTTTCGTAAATACGGGTTTATACGTATTTCGTCAAATACGGAAATTCTTGATACCAACGAGCGTATCTCGAAGAGTACGTCAACTTTCATAATAGACGCGATTTCATTAGACCTCAAGTGGACTAAGTGAAGAGTCATTTGACTCAAAATGTAAATAAAACAAATGAGAAGGGGTTTTAGTGTGAAGAGGCTTATATTAGAATGAAATGAGAGAGAGATGGGTTCATTCCTCATCCCATTGCAAGAGAGAACCCTAGAGCATTTCCCATTCCTCCTTCCTCTTCCATTCCTCTTGTTGAGAGAGAGCTAGTGAGTGATTGGGTGGCCTTTGAAGAAGGAAGCATCAACTTCATCTTCTTCCCCAAGCAAATCCACCATTGTTGAAGTATAGAGCTTGAGAGAAAGCTTGAGGACCTTTCCCCTTTGAACTACAAGTAAGTAATGGCATCCTCTTGTGATTTCCAGGTTCTCTTAGTGATTAAGTAGTGGTTTTTAGCACCAATGACTCATGGGAGTTCATTTGGATGTTATTGTTGATTAGGGTTTGAAGTTTGGGGATTTTAGTCTCAATCCAAGCCAAGGCAAAGAGGGCTTTGAATTAATAGCTTTCAATAGAGGCAAGTATAAACCTTGCTTGTAATTCATATTGATCATTGTAATTGTTTATAGAAATGTATGATAGATTTGCCATGGATTGTATGCATTTTTCATTGATTTTGGGTTTAATATGAATGTTTAATGAGGTGATTAAGGAATGATTAGAAGTGTGATTATAGATGAATGTGAATGGATGATGCATGAGGGGGAACAGGAGGTTCCATTTTACCATGCAGGTTGTAGAAATGTGATTAAGAAAGGAGAGGAGAAGTAGAGTGAACTGCACAGAATTCGGATTGGAATTCTGCACAGTTCGCTCGAGCGAACAAGGCTCTGGTTGGGACGAAATGAAATTTGGGCAGTTCGCTCGAGCGAACGTGGTGCTGTGTGAGTTCGCTCGAGCGAACAGTGTTCTGCCTGGGGTCCGCTCAAGCGAACAGTGGGTCCGCTCGAGCGAACCTGTTTCTGGCCCAGTGACATTATTTAGTGAAAATTTTGGCTAATCGATCGGACCTAACGGTCCGACCGATTAGGGGATTCGAGTTTTGGATTTTTACGAGAATTGGAGTATGACTCTTAAGTAAAAATGCGCTCTCGATTAGTTTTTAAGACTAATCGTGGTTAGACTAGATTATTGAGAATTAGTAAGGTTTCAAAGGGGTTCATTGAGCGAACCATAATTGGATATTGCCTAAGCTCCATGGGTGTTAATTAAGGGGACTTGAAATGTACATATTAAATATATAAATGTGATGTCCATCAAAAATAACACGTGCATTTGGAAACCAATGATTACACCCGAATGGTTGTTTAGGATTGAGATAGGATTGAGATGGGATTGAGTAAAACCATGTGTAGTTAATGTTACTCTCATTGTGTCATTGTGATCAATCTAATGAGATTGATATCATTGTCATTCATTTCCTTTGTCATGAAAGGAATCATTGAGTTTAATTGGATTCATAAAAAGGATTTCTCACTGAATGTATCGATCATTGAGTCTGGCACTACCTAGCGATTGTATTAGAACTCCAAGTGAGTTCAATGAATAATGAATGACTAATCCTGCTGCAGCAGATGGATATTGGGGTGTTCCGGAGCTCCGTGGTGATGCTAGTGTCCCTGGCCCGGACACTGGTAAGTCCCACTAATAATTCCGATCATACCTTCGGGTATTGATTGAAGCCTCCCTTTGAGGGGAGATGGTAAATGAATAAATCCCGATCATATCTTAGGATATTGATTGAAGCCTTCCTTTGAGGGAAGATGGAAATGAACTGAATGTAATACAATTTAAGAATGCTATGGTAGTTGCCAATTTGTACGTGTATACAGACTGTTATTGTTTATCATTATTATTGTAGAATTGTCTAGATTTCTCTAGCATTGAAATTGTCATTATTGCAATATGAATGTATTGATATACTATTGCAAGAACTGTTTATACATTGTTGAACCGTCGTGTTCACTAGTGTTATTGATGGCATTACAGGCCCGGTTGCCCCTGCCGGTGTTGCAGCGCCCCCGCGCCAGCGGAGGAGACCGCTCCGGTTCCTCCAGGAGGATTGATAGAATGGAACCGGCGGGATACCATCTGATGTGGTATTCGAGTGCAAATTGGGTGTTGAAACATTTTGGGGAAATGTTTTGAGTAAATGTTCATAGATTTATTTTGAGATGTAATTAACATTTTGAAAATGTAACTAATGGTCATCTGCATAGTATTTTTGTATATGCAGCAATTGTCAAAATGTATATTGAAACAATACATGTATAAGGACTTTCTTTTGTATACATGTAAATGTTAAATTGTTATTGTCAAATATATATTATTTCCGCAAGTTTTATATTTGACAGGTGCTTGTGATTGATATCCCTTGTAGATCTCGTTTTAACTTCGGTTAATTCGGGGTTTACGAGAGTAAGTATGATAATCACGGCTTGGCTCGGGCCCGGGTCGTGACAAATATGCAACCAACAGAGGTTCCTCGCCGATTTTCCTCAGGGAATTAGAAATGCACGCAAACAAATTATCAAGGATTTAAGCCATTGAAGTCCTCATTTTGAGAATTTTCAGGTCCAACCACCCCCATAGGATTTGAGAATTCTTGGTTTTGTGGATTTATGCATGTACACCAAGTTTTCTCAGTATATCCACTGATACACAGTAATATCAACGTAAAATCCTAAGCTGTTCAAGTTTCAGGTAAAAAAAGTTCAAACTATGTTGCAGTGAAATATTAGGATATTTAAAATTATATCATCATCAAATCATTTGATTACTTTGTCCCCCAACCACAATAAAAATCAACTGCTAGATTCTTTAATCTTTCATCATTCATTTTCTTAAGCACATGTCATGATCATGGGCCTCGTTAATGATGGATGATCAGATTACAACCAACAATTGAGGTTATTAGTGGATGACTGAAAGTTGAGTAAAAGTTTTCAGCGTACAAAATAATTGCACAATCAATTTAGCGATCCAGTCTTTTCAAATGGGTGCCAAACTTCCTATCGGTGACCATGGGGGGTAGGGGTTTCCATATTTTATGGTCTACTTGGATGGATCATTAGGTGCGCCTTACTTAGGTCTTCCACACGTTGAGCTCATCAGCTTGTGAAATCGGCAGAGGATTCCCCCCTTTATAGATTTTATGCTGATAACCAACTAAAGAAGCTGATTTATTTTATAAAATCAAGAAGAGAAAAAAAAAAATACATGTTATCAACGGGTGTTTCTCATGCACGGGCCCAAACTAGTTCTCCACAACTCATCACAAGACATTAGGTATGTAAATGGGTCCCCAATTTTCCGTTTACCCAGAGTTTCCAACCCATTAAAAATCGGGTGTAGGTCCTTATTTAGGCCCGATAAGTAAATGGGTCAGGGTTCGGTTCCACCTTGGTTGAGACTTGTGGATCCGAGACCCGACATATTACCTCAAATTTTAAAAATTTTTTTCCTAAAAATCATGTTCTTTTAATATCATTCTCTACATAGATCCGGATTCGGTTCCAAACCCATCCCATATATGGTTTTGGTTCTGATTCTGGAGCCAAGAAACCAATTTCAAAACAGTTTCGAGTCCAGATCTGGTTCCACCTTCTCCTTAATAATTCCAGTTCAGGGTCTACCGTGGACTTATACTAGAACCGACCCATTTACAACCCTACAAGACATGACACAGATTTTGTCCAATGTGAGAAACATGATTTTTTTTTATTGACTAAGTATCTTTTTAAAAAAAAAAATCATCTTCATTAAACATGTCAGTTATTTGATCACAGAATAAAATGAAAGCAAATGATAGATATGAAAGTAGGAATAGATTGAAATATATATTAGTTCTTGTTGGCCCATTTGGTTGCACCTATTTCTAACAAGATTTGCTTTTGTCTGGAATTTTTTATAGCAGTGCAGGTTCTGTCTTAGTGAAAAAATATAAAAATAAAAAAAATTTCAGAATATTTATCTCTCACCAAATATAAGAAAAGACACTTATCAGATACCACCCCACAAACTGAGAAAACGAAAGGCAAACAATGCCATGGTTCCTGTAAAAGATACCATGCAGCAAACAAAAGCAAAGGCACGAAACCCCAAAACAAAAAAAAAAAAAACCGTCAACCATTAGGCACATAACCATAACTATACTCAAACTAAAACCTACTCTAAATGCCCATCAGCAGAGATGCGATCCATGATATTAGCAACAACCTCTTTCGATTGCTTCAGCAACTTGGTGCTTCTATTCAGCCTTTCCCGCTTGCCCGACAGGGAAGGAGATTCTTCCAGCATCCTCTCAATACCACCCTTCCGCGGTTCCATCAGCTCATTCACAATCGAATGCTGCATATCATGATCAACAAGCTTCTGCAGGGTAAAGAGAAGATGCGTAGCCAAACCATCAACCAATCTCATCATAACAATCTTCATGTAAACAGTTACTCTAATCTTCATGTCAAACGCTTGCTCAACCAGTGCCGACTGCGGCCTAAGATGGCCAACTTGGACTTGACCAAAACTTTCGAGACTGATCAGAGTCGGTTTTGAAGCATCTCGTATGACTTCCATCATGCAATCTTTTTGAGACATTAAACTAGCACAATTCTTCATGTATTCAGGGTTAGATGTGTAATCAATGATCTTCTCCATCTCGACAAGATCCTGAACATGATTTTCAGATTTTTTCTTAATCTCTGCCAAGAGATTGTGAATTGCTCTTAGTGTTGCTGTCACGACCCGGGCCCGAGGACCCGGCTAACCCGAGCCGTGATCATCATACTTACTCCCGTAAACCCCGAATTAACCGAAGTTAAAACGAGATCCACAAGGGATATCAATCTCAAGTACCTGCCAAATATAAAACTTTTGCAGAAACAATATATTTGACAATAACAATTTATCATTTACATGTATACAAAAGAAAGTCCTTATACATGTATTGTCTCCATATACATTTGACAAATGCTGCATATACAAAATACTATGCAGATGATAGTTAATTACAGTCCCAAATGTTAATTACATTCTCAAAATGAATTTATAAATAGTTTATCAAAATATCTCTTCAAAATGTTTCAACTCCCAATTCGTACTCGGATACCACATCAGATGGTATCCCGCCGGTTCCATTCTATCAAACCTCCTGGAGGAACCGGAGTGGTCTCCTCCGCTGGCGCCGGGGGCGCTGCGATGCCGGCAGGGGCAATCGGGCCTGTAATGCCATCAATAACACTAGTGAACACGACGGTTCAACAATGTATAAACAATTCTTGCAATAATGTGTTCACACATTCATTTGTCAATTTCAATGCTAGATAAATCTAGACAATTCTACAGTAACAAAAATAAACAGTGACAGTCAATATACATGTACGATTTGGCCACTACCATAGCATTCATTGCATTACCATTCAATGCATTTCCATCTTCCCTCAAAGGAAGTATTATTCATTACCATCTCCCCTCAAAGGGAGGCTTCAATCAATACCCGAAGATATGATCGAAATTTAAGTGGGACTTACCAGTGTCCGGGCCAGGGACACTAGCATCACCACGGAGCTCCGGAACACCCCAATATCCATCTGCTGCAGCAGGATTAGTCATTCATTATTCATTGAACTCACTTGGAGTTCTAATACAATCGCTAGGTAGTGCCAGACTTAATGATCAATAACAGTAGTAAGGAAATCCTTTTTATGGATCCCGTCTAAACTCAATGATTCCTTTCATGACAAAGAAAAGGAATGACAATAATATCAATCTCATTAGATTGATCACAATGACACAATAAGTATAGTATTAACCACACATGGTTCTACTCAATCCTGTTCCAATCCTATCTCAATCCTAAACAACCATTCGGGTGTAACCGTTGATTTCCAAATGCACGTGTTATTCTTGATGGACATCACATTTATATTTTTAGTATGTGCATTTCAAGTTCCCTTAATTAACACCCATGGAGCTTAGGCCATATCCCATTATATGGTTCATCCAAGGAACCCCTTTTTATTCTCTTTAAAACACCATTAATTCTTCACAATTTGATTAACCCATGATTAGTCTTAAAACTAATCGGAAACGCATTTATACTTAAGAGTCATAGTCAAAATTCTCGTAAAAATCCTAAACCCAAAATTCACCGGACTCTAATAGAGTCCCCTAATCGGTCGGATCGTTAGGTCCGATCGATTAGCCAAAATTTTCACTAAATAATGTCACTGGGCCAGTATAAGGTTCGCTCGAGCGGACCCACTGTTCGCTCGAGCGGACCCAGGCAGCACAATGGTCGCTCGAGCGAACTCACTGTTCGCTCGAGCGAACTTCCACAGAACCATGTTCGCTCGAGCGAACCTTCAGAACTCCATTTTGTCCAAAACAGAACCTAGTTCGCTCGAGCGAACCCCCAGTTCGCTCGAGCGAACCGTGCAGAATTCCAACCCGAATTCTGTTCAGTTCTTTCTCCTTCTCCATTCTTTTCTCCATTACACTTTCACAACCTGCAAGGTAAAATGGAACCTCTTGTTCCCCCTCATACCTCATCCAATCACATTCATTCATGATAATACTTCTAATCATTCATTAGCCACCTTAATCACTTCATTAAGCATTTATAATAAACCTAAAATCCATGTAAAAATGCATATAATCCATGGCAAATCTCTATAAACAATTACAATGATCAATATTAACTACAAGCAAGGTTTATACTTGCCTTTTTGGAAGCTATTAGCCAAAAACCCTCTTTCACTTAGTTTGGCTTGAGACCCAATCTTCCAATTTCAAACCCTAATCATAAAAACACCCAAATGAACTCCCATGAGTCATTTGTGCCAAAAATCATGCCTAACCACTCATTTATAACTTGGAAATCCTAAAGAAAGGCCATTACTTAGTTGTGGTCCAAAGCAATTGATTCTTGATATCTCTCTCAAGCTTCTCTCTTCAACAATGGTGGATACTCTTGAAGAAGAAGATGAAGATGAAGCTCTTTACTCCAAACTCCACTTCAACCACTCTTAAATCTCACTCTTAATCAAGAGGAATGGAAAAGGAAGGGAGAAAAATGGAGAGCTCTAGGGTTTCTCCTTGGTTTGCAAGAGATGAAATGAGAAATGAACTCATTTCTCCCTTCTCATTCTAATATCAACACCTCTCACACCAAAACCCCCTCTTCTTTGGCTTATTTTCATTTTGAGTCAAATGACTCTTCACTTGGTCCATTTGAGGTCAAATGGAATTGTGCTTATTATGAAAGTTGACGTACTCTTCGAGATACACACGTTGGTATCAAGAATTTCCGTATTTGACGAAATACGCGAAAACCCGTATTTACGAAAAAGTCCTTGGCTTACCTTGTTTGAGTCTATACTTATTTTAATCCATTCAATTTCATTCAAATCCATTTCATTAGGCTTAATGTGTCATTTGAGATTGATTTATCTCCCTTGGGTCATTAACCTTAGTTAATCCAATTATCCATGCTTAATTAGCATTAATCTCGATTAATTAGCCTTAATCTCGATTAGTTCGGGTCGGGGTGTAACAGTTGCAGAATTAAATTGTGGGTATGCTACCAAATGCTTCTTGACAACACGAACCACTACATCTTCAATGTAAGACCACATTTTAGTTATAAAAAGAAGAGGGAAATCAGCAATTTGATTAACCTTTCGGTGCAAAAGAACAAGAAAAACCGATCGAGGGATGAAATTAGGAAGCCTAATGCCCTTAGCTTCCTCTATTACCTGAAGCTCCTCCACTAAGAAGTTACTGGACAGTGTGTAGTCCTCAACAGTTTTGGAATAAAGTTGATTGGAAAAGTGATGAAGCATCTCTCCCATTCGAGCAGTGCAATGCATTTTCTCTTCTTTTGGGTACTCTTCAAACTCACCCTGAAAGAGTATTTTCTTAAGCGATTCATTGGATGCACCAATAATATGTAACAGCGCATTCATAACATCAGTTACAGTAGCAAGATTCTGAGGCATGTGGTTCAATTCATCCACATTCTGATTGAGTTTGTCATTTATTTTTTTCACAATCTCCGGTAAGCATCTTGCAATGCTAGCAGCTTGAATTTGGACAAGCTTCTGAGCAAGAACTGGGATTCCAACAATTGATTTGTCAATCTTGGAGAGAAGAGAATGAGATTCAAACAATTCTGCCTCCTTTGTCCTTACCTCTTCATAAGACTCATCCCCAATGCGATTCCTCACACATACATAACCCAGACCAATGTTCACAGCATCAGTGGTCACCTTTTCCAGCAACCCTTCAGGCGCCTTATCAACCTTTGTCACCACAGCCAGCGTCCTCTCCCCAGTCTTATCAACTCTCTGTGACATTCTAATCGATTCACAAGTGGGGAAATCAACAGTGGCCGATAGGACATTGAGAATTATACTCTCTTTGGGGCTAATATATTCCATGATTATATCAGATATTTGTTCATAGATATCTTCAGGCTGGCCATGGACCGGAACACGCGTAATTCCAGGCAAATCAACCATAGTAAGATCTGGGACACCTTTCTTTCTAACAACTAAAGTGAGGGGAGTGTGAGAGATACCTTTTCCAGGACCCGCAATCTCTTCAGTGGCAACGTTGATGGCATCAGCAATCTTATCTTCTGTTGTTCGTATAGTCATAGATTGATACTCTAACTGCAATTCCAGTTGATCATCAGAATGGTTTTGCAAGCGCATTATGAGTGGCACCCGGGTGCAGATGCCCTGGCCGCGAGGCAAGCTGATACCAGCTAGAGACTCCAGAACACTCGATTTTCCACTGGACTGATCGCCGACGACAACGATGGTGGGGAGCTGAATGCCTTCTTTCATCACATTCAAATGACGCAAGCTGTCGATTGTGTCAAGGATGGGACGAATTCGGTCATTGTATGAGGAGACTATGGGAGGCATCTCAGATTTCACATTTCGATCATTGATGTAAGAGGAGACTATGGGAGGTATCTCAGATTTCAAATTCGTAATAATGTTTTCATCCCCATTGACAGCTCCACTGGCACCATAATCACCCATGTTTGTTTCGGTTGTTCTTTCTCTGGCATGAAAGCTACGGAACTTAGAAGGAAAGAGGTCTTTGAACATGGCGATATAGAGATACAGATTTGGGTGTTTGAAGACGTGGTTCTCTTGTGATTTTATAGGGGTTGGACTGTTGGAGGGTCCTTGGGGAAGGGTGCTGAGGGCTTAAATTGTGTAAAGAGAGGCTTTTTGGAACTGATAAATGGAGATTTTCGACGTTCTAGGGAGTCATGCATGCCATGCATTTTGCAATAAAATCACCTATTTGGGAAGCTGGTAGGACAAAGGGATTAACAGGTTGCAAAAGAAACGGTGGCCAAAGAAGAAATGATCAAGTTCAACCAGTTGGATTAGAACAGCACGCGGCTATGTGGGCTCACTGTAATCAATATGAGCATGATGAATGGTTAGAATTGAAAGGTCGTAGATGGAAGAAAATTTAGCCTCAGTTGGTGGTCATGAACATCTCATGAAAGACATCATTCATTTTGCTTGCTTCTGATTTGTTACTAATTGAATCAGCTTGAGATTTGGATCAAAATATATGTAATCAGTATTGGATTTAATTTTCCTGTGAAACCATCCATCCTGCTTTATAGATGACTTCATTGAACCCTAGAAGTTCGGGTGGACTGCTACTGTAGTGATTCTCTGGGGCATGTTCGTTTGCTTGTATTGAATTTCTTGGAATTCTAAGGGTTGCTACTTATTGGCCAACAAATCATCTTTCCTTTCATGGGAATTGATGACTCACTCATCACCCTCGAAAATCAAATTTTATGGAAGGGGGACTCTCATTTAGAGAAATAGGCCCACTCACATTAAGCAATCACAGCAGTGCAATCAGAGTTGGAAGTGTAACCACTATCTTCTTTGTATTAACCCAACTCTCCAAAACACTCATTTAACGCCCGTTGGAAGTGTAACCACTATCTTCTTTGTATTAACCCAACTCTCCAAAACACTCATTTAACGCCCCGTTCTTTTATTAGAATTGTTGACAAGCTGTCTGGAAATTCAGAATTCCTGTCTGGAATTCTGTATTTCATTACCAAAATTTCTGGGCATTTGAAATTCCAAGCATTTGAAATCCCAAAAAGCTTAGCATTTAAAAAACCACTTTAACAAGGAGGATTTGGAAATTTCACTTGGCACATGAATTCCGGGAGAGAGACGACGGCAATCCGGGAGCTCAAGCAAGAATTCAGACCATGAATGAAACAACGAATTTAGAATTCCAGAAATTGACAGCATTTCAAATACTAGTATTTGAAATTCACAGACGACCACCAGACATTATATCTATGAATTCTATGAATCCTTTAGCGCAGCTAAGGAAAGAAGAAAATTTTCTCTTTTTTCTCATTAATTGAGAGAGATTTGGTAGTATAAATATATACACACAAGCACATATGACATATACATATATATGCACAATTTCAAATTCAAGAGGGACAACTCTTATGCAACAGACTTGGGTCCAGATTTGAATAGACCCATGGTATTTGATCTTGAAAGAGTGGGATCAATATCGATTCCCCATCATGCAATCAAATCCAGGGCCTCCTTTATAGACACCCAACTTTCAGATGGACCCGATAATCGGACTCAATTGACCCTTATCTGAAACCTGGACCCACATTCAAATTATTAGATTTAATGGGCACCACATGATCCTGTTGAATGTTGATCCATTAGAACACTCTAAAACCCATATCCCTGCACCAGCCAGATCAAACCCGAGCCCACCATCATATCCTAATCCATTAAGATCCTAACCTTTCCCCTCAGAGCATTCACATCGGCTATGGAATTAGAATCATGCTTCAAAGAGAATAAAGAAGCTTGACTCATTTCACATCAGGTTTCACCAACTCTCACCTTTCTATTCTATGAAAGTTTAAACCTTGGGCATGACTTTGCAAATTAAAAGCTGATGCAGGACCCCACCTGTATGAGATACGTACATCCATAGCTACTTAATTGATCACGGTTCGATTAGTTTGCATTCGAGTTTGCAATTTGTAATTTTAGATGTAGTTTGATTGGAAAATTCGATAAGATAAACTCATTCAATTCCTTTCAATGCTTTATGACCCAGAGATCAATTTTGATAAGTTCCTTGGACTAATTTATCCATGCTAATGCTATCAATCCATCACTAGGGCCCACATTTATAATTCAAACCACTCAAAATAATTGTTCTTTACATTTACTCTAGGCGAAATTCAACTTAGTAGGCTTATATTGGAACCGCAGTTTTATCCCTCCACATTGGGAAAACAAAATTCTAAATTACCCCTCCCCCCTCCTCCCCCAGAATGGCTGGTAGCGAACAACGGCAGCCTCAACTGGCCAGCTGGCCTCCCTCCTCCCCTTTCCCTCTTCCTCCCTCTTTCTTCCTCCTCCCGCTCCCAATCGCCGGCGGGGAGGGAGATCGAGAGGGAGAGAAAAAAGAGGGGGAGGGAGGAAGAAAAGAGAGAGAGAGGGGGAAGGGAGGAAGAAAGAGGGAGGGGGGGTTTGTTTAGGAATCTCGATTTTTTTGCTGTGTGGAGAGACAAAACCACGGTGCCAATATAAGCCCTCTTCAACTTATCATAGTTAGGTTCACAATCACAGTTATTACACATAAAACACATGGTTAAAGTAAAAAAAATCAAAGTAAAACTTCCTACTTACGGGAGGACAAGCTCGTATTAAGTTAGATGTTTATCAACACTAGAATACAAGGGTGCAGTGGATTTAAGTTGATTGAAATTTTAGACAGGCCACTAATAATCCCGAGGGTTAGCTTAGTTGGCCCATGATCACAGTTTGCTTTCGGAGATTGAGGGTTCAAAACTGCACTAATACACTGGCGCCATAGGGGATTTACCCAACCCTCCTGGGACCGTAGGGATTAGTATGGCCCAAAGGACTGGGACACCCTCTATTATCAAAGAAAGACAGGCACCACTAATGGATTTATAGGACTCTAGTTAGGAAGCTTGTACTAAGATTTCGGAATTCCCATACACCTAGAATTTCTATCAAGAATTCTAGAAAAGATACAACCCCTAATATGTCACCTTTGGCAACCAATGGGAGATTCCTCACCGATTTTTCAATGATCTAGAAAATGCATGTAAGCAAATCCTCAAGGATTTGAGTCATGGGAATCCTCATTTTTGAGGATTTTTCAAGTCCAACCACCAACATATGATGTGAAAATCCTTGGCCTTGCGGATTGATACATATATACTAGGTTTTCTCAATATACACACATATCAACACAAAATCCTCAACTATGCAAGTTTTTTATAAAAAGCTTTCAACTCTGCAGCAGTGAGGAACTCTCAAATCTAAAACTTATATAATCTTGTTAACATGTTATGAAATGTATGGCTTGTTTTTCTGCCGTAGAATAAAATAATAATAGAGTGAAATAAAAGTTACTTATGCATTTATTTAATTTTATCTATTGCCTGCAATCTCTACTTATATATTTTTGAGTTAATCTTTTTTTAAAATCATTAAATTTTATTTCACAATATCTTTATTCTATTTCATGACAAATAAGCGGCCGCTAAATTAAGCTTCCAATTCGGGGATCTATGCAAAAAAATGAGCCGACGGAGCCCATTGGGCCATGGGTCCTGCGTTTACAAGATCCAGGTCCGAAAAATGAGAAAAATTTAGTCCAGTCGCGCGCGAGCAACGGAGGGTTAATTTTGTCAAAACAGAGATTCTTCTATAAATATCAGGCGGTATCGCTTCTAGGGTTTCTCCTTCCATCGTTTGCTATTGCATTTGCAAGTTGCAACTCTCAAAGTAGGAGCTGCGGTCTACTCTCGCTCCACCTAAATCTGGTAATCTCTCTCTGCTTAAACCCTAACCCGTTCGATCTCAGATTTCTGCTAATCTCCGTCTGCTAAAACCCTAAATCAACTAAAACCCTAAATCATCCGTTCGATCGCACTGAGAAGCCTATAAGCCCTTACTTAGATATGATTTCTTGTTTCTGCGCCGATTGAGTTTGTCTTTTTCCTTCTTTTTCTATTCATTCTTGGAGTTTCTCGATCCGAAGAAGAATCGGCGTCCGATTCTGTTTTCTTTTCCTGTTCTAATTGAAGCGAACATAAAATTTGAGATTGTCGTTTTTGTATTGTTGTTTTTTTCTTTCTCCTGCGTTAGATTTGATTCGCCGTTCTTCTGTTGATGCTTATGCTGTTTGCAACCATCGGTTGATGTGGTGTATTTTCTTTTCATCTTAGATTTTTGGGGCATGATGTTCTCTCTCTCTTTTAATTTCATTGTGAAAATTTATCAACTTGTCTACAAGTTTTGGTGATCGATTGCTGTTTTGATATTCATGGAAGTTTATCATTTGTTGCTGCGCTAACCAATTTACTACTGAAATCTGCTGTTTCCATATGTATGGAAGCTGATTTGGTTAGCAAGAACTCTCTCTCTCTCTCTCTCTCTCTCTCTCTCTCTCTCTCTCTCTCTCTCTCTCTCTCTCTGCCTTTATAGCATCTTAGTTTTAAGTATAAGATGACATAGTTTCTGTAGTTATAGAATCCAATTAAAGTCTTTTGTTGTTAAGAGAGACTGGGTCTTTTCTAGTGCTCATTTTCAAAAAATCTCTGCACTTCAATATGAACAAACGTCAAGGAAATAGATGCCACTGCCCACTGATAATTAAGGGTCTGTTTGTTTCTTGTAATTGAATTCCTAGGAATTCTTACTTTTTTGTATTTCTACAAGTGGTTAAAAATGAAGAATCAAATGGGAATATGAAAAATGACTATCGAACCACGTCCCCTTTAATGAATCAAGAGAAGATGGAAAATGAATACCCAGCCACCGCCGACCCTAGTAATTCGGATCCTGGGAAAGTCAAGGTCCCATTTAAATCTATACCTTACATCCTTCACCCCTCACCCAGTTAAATCCCTTCATTGGAGGTGTACATATTATCTTTTCTTAAAATAGTTGTATGGTCTTTTGCAATAATGCTTATTCTTTTAATAATTTTTTACAGGTAGTTGAACAAAGTTTCTGGAGTTTTAGCTATCAATGGCTCCCCCAACTAAAGGTTATTTTCTAACTTTTTTTTTTTAATTACTGCCCTTTCAAATGGAGTATTGTATTTATTGAGTCCATTATGTCCTTTTGGTTTTTTTTTTATACTTGCTGCTTAGATGATAGTGTTATTATTATTTTGTTTTAAAAAGCTTACTACCCAGAACTATAATTGTGGTAAATGAGTTTTATATGTCAGCACAGCTTACTACCCAGAACTATTATTTTGGTAAATGAGTTTTTTATGTCAGCACGTTGCTGATCTTGTCCTTGAACTCAAGCTGGTTTCAGTTTCTTTCAATTCATATTCATTCCTTGACGAGCAGAAAAAAATCTGCTTGCTAATGTTGTTATGCATACTGTTTTTGGTAGAGCTTATTGTGCGGCAATTGTGTGGAGGATGCATGTATAATAGCATGGACATGTGGGGGCGGGGATGTGCAGAAATCACCCTCAACCATATTAAAGCACGGACAGATATTTATTATGAAATAAACATTTACAAGAGAGGAATTCAGTTGGGTTGAATATATGGATGTTATTTCTTTATAGGGTTCTAGAAGTTCGAGGAGATTTTTTTTTTTTTTTTCTAATGCTAGTGTAAGATTCTACCGCTCGGTTGGAGTCAGAAGGTGAACCAATCATCTGGAAGGAACCAGCGTCCTTCAGGCACTAATGGAGTTCCGTTTTTTGGTATGATATAAATGATGACAGTTCATGTAGATATTGTCTTTCTGTAAGTTTAATAAGAAGCAGGTGCTACTCATTTTCTACAGAAGGGATAAACATTTGACCCACCCTTCTCTTTGGGACCCTTATTCAGGTTTGCACATTCGACCCTTCTCTTTGGGCCCCTTATTTAGGTTTGTACATTTGACCCTTCTCTTTGGGCCCCTTATTCAGGTTTGTCATGTTCTTTGTATCCAGTTCTACCAGAGAGTGTTGTGATAGAAGTTAGTTTGGCACTTCCTTCACTTCTCCAATCAGAATACTTGTTTTGATTTTTGCCCATTCTACTTTTTCGCTTATCTTAGCTGCTAATGTTATTCCATGCATTCTATGATTTATATTTTCACATCTGTAATAATGTGTAATTTTTTTGAACACTTTGTGCAGCTGCTTCTACTAAGAAGAGTGATCCGAAGGCACAGGCCTTGAAAGCTGCCAAGGCAGTGAAATCTGGTGCATCAACCTTAAAGAAGAAGGCGAAGAAGATCCGAACTTCCGTCACTTTTCATCGCCCGAAGACATTGAAGAAAGAAAGAAACCCTAAGTACCCCCGTATCAGTGCACCACCAAGGAATAAGCTCGACCAATATCGGATACTCAAATATCCCCTCACAACAGAATCTGCAATGAAGAAGATTGAGGACAACAATACTCTGGTTTTCATTGTTGACATTAAAGCAGACAAGAAGATGATCAAGGCTGCAGTGAAGAAGATGTATGACATTCAGACCAAAAAAGTGAATACCTTGATCAGGTCAGTCTTAGTTGCCTATCTCCTCTTCCCTTTTTTTCCCTGGCATATTCAACTTTTGTTGTCTTCGGAACGTCTTCAAGGGTATGAGTACCTGCCCTAAATGACTCCTTTAGGCCTGTTTCTTTACCAAAATTTTGGACAAGAATTTGCTATGTGGGGTTCTTTTCGGACATGATGTGATATCTTGTCACTGGCATTTGAAATTCCATGTTTCTTTCGCCATAATTCTAAATTCCAGCCTTACTAATAAAAAATAATAATTCTAAATTCCAGCTTCCTAAAAGAGTCTCAAATGACCTTTTGGAATTCCCGGAATTCCATTCTCTATGCATTTAGTAGGAATTTCAAACCCTCTATCAAGGGGACAACTTTTGGAGAATTTGAAATTCTTCCGGACATGAATTCTTTGAATTCTAGTAAAGAAACAGGTACTTAATCTTCTGGTGAAGCAGATTTGACATTTTGTACTTCCCTCTGTAGGGCGTAGGAAATTATTTCGGGAGGCATGCTGTACACTGCAGTAGTTTTTAATTGATCCTTTGTATATAAGTGTCCATTGATATGATGATGATTTATTTTGCTCCATTGCTTTATTGGTGCCGGAAAGTTCCTGGATTGCCTCCTAATTTCCATCTGTTCTAGGCTGTGATGAGCTGCAATGTAGGTTGTCCTAAAAATCTCCCAGATTCACACACACACACATATATATATTTGGCATCTAAGTTAAAAGTTTTCATGATCCAGAAAGCCTAAGGTGTTTACTTTTTGCCCCCATTTAATGTATTTTCTACACTTGTGGCTCAAAGTTTTCACTGCTGGGACAATCCAAACTATTTATGTAATTAAATGCCCTTTTAAGAGAGAACAATCATATTCTCTGGAAATGGTGAAAAAGGACTGTCAGAATGTTGCTCGACTATTTTCACATTCGGTTTGTTTTTTTTTTTTTTTTTTTCAATATTTAATCCCCAATTGAACATCCAAGGACTTGGTGTCATCGTATTGGTATGGATTTTGGGTTACAAGTTTTTTGTAACTAGGTGGTGTTGGTTCTTCATAAATTATAACCAATATATATTTCTTTTTTATTTTATTACTTTCTTAAAATAAATCGATGTTGCCGTCTTACTTTCAATTGCATGGTTTTTTAATGGCAGGCCTGATGGGACCAAAAAGGCATACGTGAGGTTGACGCCCGACTATGATGCCTTGGATGTGGCAAACAAGATCGGCATCATCTAGACTTAGATTATGTTTCAACATGGCATTTCCTGCATTTTAGCCATTTATCGTTTCAATCTAGGTATTATCTTGGAAAACCATGTAATTTTTGTCTTGGAATCTTGAGTTGAAAGATGAACTGGTGATTTCAGTACCAGTGTTTTGCATTTTACCTGGCAACAAATGAGTTTGATATATTTTTATTAGAAATTTTTTAGATTAAATTCAGATGATTTGACAGGAATATAATGAGAGAGAACACATGTGGTTTCATTTTGCAACGGTTATTTTCTAGTGCACTTTCAGTTTTGGATGAAAAACTACTTGCATGCATAGATGAAATGATCTCTGCATCATCCGTTGGGTACAGGACACAAACATGTGAGACATTCAATTGATGCAAATATTTGAACTCACAATTGAATCGATGGAAGGCTAAAAGAAGGGGGTCTCCCGTATGTGGGAGACAAGTGACTACCTGGATCGAAGTCTTCCAAGTTCCTCCAGTCGTGTGGGCATGGACCATATCCTTTGCTCACGAGCTGTGGTTGGTTCTAACAGCTGGGAGAAGTCTCCTCCTTTTTGTCCTTGGTAACAATCCAATTGCGGGTAATTTTTGTTTTTTGCGTACACGCCCATTGTGTTTTCTCAAGTGTAACATTGGATGCTACTTCTTCAAGATGGAAAAGCAAAATTCATGTAGCTTATCCAACACAGTCAGGTTGAGATGAAGCTTTTTGACTATGATTCTGCTTTGCAGCGATGATCGAACGGTTTCTTGGTAACTAAATTTTTGCTAAAGAAATGATCAAAACAAGATGAAATTGTCGTTTATTTTCCCAAAGAAACACCCAGAGGATATTAAAAGAAGTCCAAATATATTTAAATTGGAAAAAACATGGTAAAGAAACTTTGTTTAGTTGACCACACCACCGCAGATTGAAAACCATAAGCTACATGTAAATCCAACTAAATAGGATAGAACGACAATAACCAGCCGAACCAATACACTAATCACGTAAGACTGCTACAAACAAGAGACCACACAGAGAGAGTCACGGATACCAGGCAGGAAACAAGAGCCAGGAAAGAAGAAAATATATTAAACACAAACCAAACAAAACTCTGAGTGGCCAAAACCATGACCACAGTAAGCTGAAACTCAATCAAACGGGCCATCCATATAGATGCAATCCATGATATTGGCAACCGCATCTTTACATTGCTTCAGCGACTTGATGCTATTGTTCAGCCTTTCGCGCTTTAATGCCACCGAAGGTGACTCTTCCAGCAATCTTTCAATCCCCCCATTTTGTGGCCCCATCAGCTCATTCACAATCTCATGCAGCATTTCATGATTGATAAGCTTCTGCACGCAAAAGAGAAGATGCAAAGCCAAACTATCAACCAATCTCATTATGACAATATTCCAGTAAACAGTTACTCTCACGTTCATGTCAAAAGCTTGCTCAACCATCGACGACAGATCCCTGAGATGACCCACTTGGACTTCACCAAAACCCTTGAGACTAATCAGAGTTGATCTTGAAGTATCTCGAATGACATCCATGAAGTGATCTTGTTCATCCATTAAACAAGCCCATTTCTTCATGTAGTCCGGATTTGATGTGTAATCCGTAATCTTCTCCATCTCAACCAGCTCCTTTACGCGATCTTCAGATCGCTTCTTAGTCTCTGCCATAAGATTGTGAGTTGCCCTTAAAGTTGCTGATCTCAGCTGTGGGTATGCCTCCAAATGCTTCTTCAACACACCAACAACTACACTTTCAATGTAATCCCACATTTTGTTAATAAAAGCAATAGGACTATCAGCAATTTGGTTGACCTTTCTCTGCAAAAGAATAAGAAAACCAGTTCGAGGGATGAAATTAGGAAGCCCAATACCCTTGGCTTCTTCTATTACCTTAAGCTCTTCAACTAAGAAGTTACCAGGCTCATTGTAATTTGAAGATTTAGAGTAGAGTTTCCTGGACAAGTCATTTAGCATCTCCGCCATTCGAGGTTTGCAATGCATGAATGAATCATCTGGGTACTCTTCAAATTCTCCCTGCAAGAATATTTTCTTGAGCGTTTCTTTGGCTGCTCCAAGAATCTGAATCAGTGCCGTTGTTGCATCAACGACACTAGTTAGATTCTGAGGCATGCTGTTCAATTCGTCCATGCTCTGATTAAGTTTCTCGTTTATCTTCTTCACAATATCTGGTAAGCATCTTCCTATGCTGGCAGCTTGAATTTGGACGAGTGTCTGAGCAAGCACAGGAATTCCAACCATCGATTTGGGAATCTTAGAGAGAAGTGGATGAGTTTTGAACAACAATGCTTCCTCAGTCCTTGCCTCTGCATAAGACTCATTGCCAATGCGGTTCTTCACACAAACATAGCCCAGACCAATCTTCACGGCATCAGTGGTCACCTTCTCCAGCAACCCTTCAGGCGCCTTATCAACTTTTGTCACCACAGCAAGCGTCCTCTCCCCAGTTTTATCGACCCGCTGAGACATTCTTATCGATTCGCATGTGGGGAAATCTACGGTAGCCGATAGCACATTCAAAATTATACTCTCTTTGGGGGTAATATATTCCATGATTATGTCAGATATTTGTTCATATATGTTTTCAGGTTGGCCGTGAACTGGCACACGCGTGATTCCGGGCAAATCAACCATAGTGAGATCTGGGACACCTTTCTTTTTAACAACCAGAGTGAGGGGAGTGTTAGAGATACCTTTTCCACCACCTGCAATTTCTTCAGTGGCCACATTAATGGCATCAGCAATCTGATCTTCAGTTGTTTTGATCGTCTTAGAATGATATTCCAGCTGCAACTCCTGTTCATCAGAGGAATGGTCCTGCAAGCGCATTATGAGCGGCACCCAGGTGCAGATGCCCTGGCTGCGAGGCAAGCTGATACCTGCAAGTGACTCGAGAACGCTCGATTTCCCACTTGACTGATCACCAACAACGACAATGGTGGGTAGCTGGATGCCTTCTTTCATCACATTCAAATTGCGCAATCTGTCAATGGTGTCAAGGAGGGGGCGGATGCGATCATTGTAAGATGAGACTAGAGGAGCCATGTATGGTTTCTTCTCGACTTCTTCATCGTCATCAGAGCAGTATAGACCAAACCCTTCCATTTTTTTTATCAGAAACCCTGCCATTTTCTCTTGGCCGAATGTTGGGGTCCTGCAAAGAGAGTTCATCAGAGCGAGTTAAGAGAGACGGGAATTCTCGTGAGATTATGTTTAAATGAGTTGTTTAAATGATCTTAAAATAGGTATACAGAGTAAGCCAAGCTTGTGCTTATAAGAAAATTTCAGCACTCACTGGATTGAATTACCAAAAATTGCACTTAGAAACCATTAAAGTTTTGGGGCCCTGGAATATAAATAGTTATAATGTAGCTTTGACAGGAGTGATAACTGGTCAGATCCTAATTCACTTCAAACCCTTGACACCTCCAAACCCATGATTGGCATGAATAGATGTGCACCCTGCACATGGGAACACATTTTATAACTAAACCCCCAAGTTTCATAACACCTTAACATAGATAACATATCCCTGAGATGTTTGAGTCATCTCCCTTTCCTATCTATTGTTCCTACATGATCAATCCGTTGTTCATAGATATGCTGGAAAAATCGTGCTAAGATAGGCACACATGATAAATCAGGTTTTAGGGGTCGTTGACACCATGCAAATAACTTACATGGGATCATTTATCATATATAGATATATCACCATCATTATCATGATGCATGTATATACATTTGAGTGCATATTAGATATGATCTAGTGGGCAATGCCACCCAAGAGAGTGACACCTCTTCAGGCTTCAGGGTCTACTTCTGGCCCAGTGATCCCGTCCCTGTTCGAAGAGGTATTTCAGGGCCATGTGGGAACGTATCATCAATCCAACCCTTTCATACTTATTACCTCCATGAATTGTCACTAGTTCAATTTGACACTTTACAGGTGTAACTCTTTTTCAAATATCCTGTTCATGACTATACATGCACAAAATTGTATTAGACATTAGGAAAAGATGTCCCTTACAGGCTATTAAATCTCAAGCTCTTAAATGGAGAGTTTGGGATGACCCAAAAAGAGGGAGTTTTTCTGCCGAGATATAATTAACAATGTGACTTTCTGTCACTCCAAGTTGTCCGTCCACACAATAAGCTATAGTATTTACTTCTCATGAAAACTATGAGAATATATTTCAAGTCCAGAGAGCTGCTAATATGTCAAAAGGGTAGGTCTGTCGTCTCCAATATAGACCCTGTCACTGTTTTAGCGTAACCTACACAAGGTAATGACCTTTATATGGTTATAAGTATGTATCTGCCTGCTTTAACCTGTGGGTTCCACTCATGATCAATCCAGCTAATGGCGCACACACTGTGATACAACTTTATATTGATCATGCATAGAAAAGGTAACAATAAATTATAAATATGATCAAATGGTGAAACTTGGGCTAGTAAATATACATCTCGAAGCATGTTATATACATCACAGGATCATATACTCTCCTCTCTGTAAACCCTATCTTGGAGAAAATGAGCGAAATGGACAACTTGAACGGTTCAAATCTTGCAAAGGTGTGCCTATGGGTGTAAACTGGGCCGCGCTGGCCGCTTAGAGGCTGGCCCAGCCGTGCCCAGGCACTCGATCGGGGTCAGCCAAGCACGGCCCAAGGCACGGTCTTTGTTGGGCCATGCCTCAGCTGGGCTGCGGCATGCCGCCAACGGGCCGCATATGCCACTTCTAATTACAATTAATTAGAAAAGAAAATTAAAATCTTATCATTTAACTTTTATATTTTATTCATATAAAAAGTTGAATTATATATATTATTGTCGTGCTGGACAATGTTGGACTGTGTCGTGCTTTGCCTCGGCCCAGGCACCCTGCCCTAGCACAGGGCGGCAAAGGATCTGGGCCGTGGAGCGCCAGGGCCCAGAGCACCCTGGCCCAGCGCAACCAATCCTTTGGGTTGTGCCGGGCAAGGCTCAGGCATGGTTTTTTCGGTGCTAGGCCATATCGTACCTTGCCTAGGCGGCCGGCCTAGCCAAGTTTTCACCTCTAGTTGTGCCCACATGAACAGATTTGAGTTTACAACTATGCTAGGGAATGGTTATCAAAAAATAAAATTAAAAACTCATCTATTATTCTTGCATTCCTAGCCTTTTCCTGAGAAATCGAAATCCTCTCTATTGAGGATAATCATATCACTTTTTCCTTTTTCATAAGGAAAATATATTACTTCAATCAACGGAAGAATGGGGTGAATGAAAAATTAATACAATTTTCCTTTATGCTGCGCAATTTTTTTACCGCACAAACACATTCTAAAAGAGAAGGGTTTTCACTTACTTTGACCATATACAGTGTTTTGCCTTCGAAACCCAAACCATTAATGAGGATGCGAGCTTAATACAATGGGTCTAGTGAAGCCTATCTTACCTCCTTGTAGATTATCATATCTAGTACACCTATTCTAAATGTATGTTAAGTTGGGCTTCTCCATCTCTAGCTATATGGAATGAGAATCCTCCACTGCTTCAGGTGTACAAAGCTCTCCACTGCTTCAATAATGGAGGCCCACTCGCTCTACCATGCAGCCTGTAGTCTAGCCATTTGGTGATAAAATTAAAAAAAAAGTAAGGTCCATAAAGACATTTTCAACTCTCCAATTTGGGCCATAAGATCAGATACGCCTTTCCAACTCTTCAATATGGGCCATAAGATTAGACCACAACTTTTATCTTGACCGCCCATTTCACGGTCTTGATCAAATGGCAGAAAACTCTTCTTTTTTTTCCTTCTTTCAGATAGCATGATCTCAAACCTGTTTCATCTGGTAGAGCCCATGGCTCCCCTACAGGAACAAGCAACAGAGGACCCAGATTCACAATAAGGGAAGAGCCGCGGAAGAGAAAACTACGCGCACTTCCTTTCTAACTAGGGGAGGTGAGAAACCTGGATCCTCTTTAGTGAAGAAAAAAAATGTCGCGACAAGGTGCTGGAAACCTCGGATCCACAAAATCATTGCTGCACTAAACAAAGGCCCAAGGAAAACTCGGTGCAATTTTAGTCCTTTTCCGTGGCAACTCAAGGTCTGGTTGGCCTTGTACCATTTGAATGTTCCCACGGGATGAAGTCGTGGAAAACATGTTTGGTATGTGTTAAACACTGTTCCAAAGTTTGGTCTCAAAATCTTAACCTGCTAGCCTAAGAAAGTTGGAACGAAAGAACTTCATTTTTTTTTAGAAAGAACTCCGACATAGTTGTTTCATACTTATCTCTTGCCTTTTAAATAATATTATTTAAAGATTTCAAATCCTCTCACTTATCATAAAGATAAGCCCCATGTTTACAATCTCAAGTAAATGGCCCCACTTGGTAATTCCTAAAGGTGAGTCACATGGTCACAATCACAAAAGGTGGGCCCATATTATTATTCTTATAATGGTGGAACCATATTATAAATCTTATGGATGTGGGCCCCATGTTCCAAATTCTAAAAGTGGCATCACGTTGTAATTTCTAAAAGTGAGTCCCGTGTCCACAATCACAAAAAAGGTGGCCCTACTTTATAATTCTTAAAAGTTAGTCATATGGCCACAATCACAAAGGGTGAAGTCACATTGTGAATATTTTATAAATGTAGCCCCATGTACTAATTTATAAAGTTGGATACCATATTGTAATTTTTAAAAGTGGGTCTCATGTTCATAATCAACAAAAAGATGGCCCCACGTTATAATTCCTACAAAGGTAGGCCTATATTATAAATCCTATAAATGTGCCCCCATTTTCTAATTTCTAAAGGTGGGCACCACATTATAATTTTTTAAGGTCGGTCCTATGTCCACAGTCATAAAAAAAATGTGGGAGTTATAAGATGGGATGCAACAAATTAACCCATGTAATGTGGGAGTTATAAGATGGGATGCAACAAATTAACCCATGTAATGATGATAATGATGTAAGACCAAAACTTACAAGATAGGATAAACCTTAAAAGGGTATGAGGAGACGAAGATCTAAACCTGTGATGTTGTACGTCTTCAAAGAGTAGATGATTTCCAGCAAGTAAGAAGAATAAGAAGCAAGCAAAGTTGCTCTCTTTGCTTGGACTTGGGAGTGTGAGAGGTGAAAGAAGAGCAGAGGGTGTCATCACTTTTATATGAGGAGAGAAAAAGCAAATCGTGCGTAAAAAAACAGCGAATCTCGTACAATGACGGTCAGTGTATCACAATTCACACGTTCTACATCACAAGATAAGAAATACTTCCCCATGAAGAACTAAATTCCCTGTGGTGATCATCAGAAAGGAAAAAAAACAAAAAAAAGTGCATTAGATTGATTCCCTGTGGTCCAAAAACATCAGTTTTAGAACTTTAGAATATTGTTTGATAGAGCAATCTCCCTCTCTGATTGCTGCTTTTTTTTTTTTTTTGCTTTTCATCACTCTCCATTCCTTCCCATGGTTGGCTTCATTTCGTACTAATGTGGAAGAAATGACAGAGAAGAGAGAGTGGGAAAAGAGTCCATTCCTACGAGCACCGAATCTGTTCTCTTCGTCCATTCCTACGACCACCGAATCTGTTCTCTTCTTCTTTCACCTTTTGCTTCCGGCAACAGATTCACTTCCAAGACTCTTCCAAATTACCAAGAAAGATAATTCATTTTCAAGAGTTGCAACGACTTTGACGAGCTGGAGTTGCAGTTCCTGCTGGAGCATTAACTTGTCAGATGAGAATCCGGGTCCCCTGTTAGGGACTCCATCGTGGAGCCCATATAGAGATAATTCGGATGGTTCAAGATGATTCTCAATTTCTCAATCCTTCGGGGCATATATATCCTCAAATTTTATTTTAATAGAAGTGGGTCCCACCATCCGATTGAAGATACGATGGAAACGTGATTAATGCAACATCAGTAGCAATGTAGTGATACCACATGAGCTGGGTGCCCAGTCACGTTTTTAATCAGACGTTGTTCAATCTTAAGGTGGGGGCCCAATCATTCTAAAGTAAAATTTGAGGATGTGATTGGAGGGGAGGGGATTCATCTTTAAAGATCAAGATTATCTCTATATGCGCCCGCCACGTGATCGAGTTCCCAACATGTGTTACGTACATTGTTTAAACTCGTTAGATAGTTGGAATCTTGTGAATTTTTAAAGGGATCCACACTTAGATCCTACTATATTTAGAAGATAGTTAAAAATGAGTTTTTAAAAATAGCATCAAATAAGCTTCTTCTATGGAAATAGAACCAATGGAAGATGAAAAATGAATACCAACCATCACTTACTAATTCAAGAGGAAAGTGAAGCTGCTATCTACACCTCTAACTTATATCCTTGAAGCTTCTGATACATCACTTACTTATATTATTTGCCTTTCACATCTTTAATAACCTTTTGGGTAGAATTCATTTCACCAAGGATACCTATGTATCTTGATGCAAATAAATTGGCCCAAAGTTTTTTTTAGACAACTTTCAAATATGCGTTTCTCTAGCTTTTCTTAATATCTTCAGAAATCATGTTTAAGTGAACAGAGAAGGACTTGGACATTCTTTTCCTTCCTGCTAATGTAAAAATTGAAATAAACATGAGCATGTGGCACGGGAGGTGGTGACCATTTTCCCAGTTTTGGTGAACCACTTTCTCCTTCATTTTTTAGGAAAATTAGAATTCGCTTCAAAGTTCCATTTTCGATTTTTTTTTTCACAAATTCAATCTTTCTGCAGTCCTAATGCAACCATCATTGACAATAAATGGGCCTTAGGTGTAGTTCCTTTAACCAAATCAACCCTTAAAATGATCTTATCATGTATCTTTCTGCAGTCCTATGCACAACTTCTACCAAAAAAAAAAAAAACCAATGCACAATGGGCCTCGGGGTCAGTCAATTCATTTTTCTTCTCTTTTTGTATGAACAAAAAGTCTACATGGAAGAGGTCCTGTTAAAGGCCAAGTTCTAAATACCCTTCTTTCTTGGGGAAAGTGCTGAAGTGACGGGCTGACGACATCATTACAACCACGGTTGTCGACTGTGGAGTTTGATCGTGTGAGAATTTTCCCTACGGTAAATATGAGTTGACCAATCACAGTCTACCAAGTACTTGAAAAGCTTGAACTATCCTAGAATTTATATCCACTATCTTAGATTGAACACTAAATACATTAAGCAATCACAATAGTGCAATCAGAGTTAGGAAGTGTAAGCCACCATCTTCTTCATATTAATCCACTTTCCAAAATACTCATTAAACGCAACTAATATTCCGCCACATCATCCAAAAATTTAGGTGATTTTTTAAGTTTAAAAAGCTTAAATCAAATGAAAGAGAATTACCTAAAAATTTGGATGACGTGGCGAAGTATTATTGGTCAACTCACGGTAAATGTATAATAAATGCGATAGGTGATCTGGACTCAGAATTTATATCCACCATCTTGGATTGAACACTAAATACATTAAGCAATTACAACAGTGCAATCAGAGTTAGGAAGTGTAAACCACCATCTTCTTCATATTAATCAACTCTCCAAAACACTCATTAAACGCAGCTAAGGCAAGGTGAAAATTTTCTCCTTCTTACTCATTAAGACAGATTTGTTAGTATCAATATATATACACACAAGCACATATACATGTATGCACAATTTTAAATTCAAGAGGGGCAGGACAACTCTTATGCAACAGACTTGGGTCCAGATTTGGATAGACCCACGGTATTTGATTTTGAAAGAGTGGGATCAATATCGATTTCCCATGGTATTTTGGATAGACTCATGGACCCGGAACCAGAATCGTTAAAGAGAAGGTGGAACCGGATCCAGACCCGGAACCATTTCGGAACAGAACCATATATGGGACGAGTCTGGATCCGGGTTTAGGTCTGAGTAGAGAATGATATTAAAAAAAAATATGGTTTTTAGGAGAGATTTTCGAAAATTGAGATAATATGTCGGGTCTCGGATCCGAACCATGGTGGAACCGGACCCGGACCCATTTACTTATCGTGGTATAAATAAGGACCCAAACCCGGTTTTTAACAGATCGGAACCTTCGGGTAAATAGAGAATCGGGGACTCATTTACATCCCTATTCCTTTATAGACACCCAACTTTCAGGCGGACCCTATAATCGGACTCAATTGACCCTTATCTGAAACCTTGACCCACATTCAAATTATTAGATTTAATGGGCACCACATGATCATGTTGAATGTTGATCCATTAAAACACTCCAAAACCCATACCCCTGCACCAGCCAGATCAAAGAGAATGAAGAAGCTTGACTCATTTCACATCAGGTTTCACCAACCATTTCATCTAACTACATAGAACCATAGCTACAAGTCAAGGACACCACCTTTCTATTCTATAAAGTTTAAACCTTGGGCATGGACTAGCAAATTAAAAGCTGATTCAAGACCCCCACTTGTCTGAGATACGTACATCCATAGTTACCTGATGTACAGTTCGATAAATTCACATTCGAGTTTGCAATTTGTAATTTCAGGCGTAGTTTGATCAGAAATTTCGATAAAATAGATTCATTCAATTCACTTCCAATTTTTTTATTACCTGGAGATCGATTTTGATAGGTTCCTTGGACTAATTTATCTGTGCCCATGCTATGAGTACATCACTAGAGCCCACATTTAAAATTCAAACCACTCAAAATAATCGTTTTTTACATTTACTCTATGCGAAATTTGACTTATCATAGTTAGGTTCATAATCAGATTTATTACGAGTAAAACACATGGTTAAAGTTTTAAAAAATATCAAAGTAAACTCTCCTGCATACTGGTGACTAATTTAAAGGCAGGACAAACTCTTTTTCGAGTTAGATATTAATTAGCACTAGTTCATAGGGTTGCAGTACATTTAAGTTGATTGGATTTTTTGACAGGCACCACTAATGGATTTAGAGGACTCTAGCCAGGGAATTTTCAAAAAAAAAAAATTCCAAATTCCAATACACATGGAGTTTCTATCAAGATCTAACGGGAAAGAAACGAGCACTGGTATGTCACATTTGGCAACCAACGGAGATTTCTCACTAATTCTGAAGGTTTAGCTCAGTTGGCATAGGACCATAGTTTGCATTTGGAGGTTATGGGTTCAAAACTGCACTGCCACACTGGGTCTACCAGCATAGGATTTGAAAATCCTTGGTTTCGCAAATTTATACACCAAGTTTTCTAAATATACGCACATATCAATGCAAGAGATTCAGCTATGTTAGTTTCTGGTAAAAAAAAAAAGAAATTAACCATGCGGCATTAAGGAATCCTCAAGTCTAAAACTTCTATAAATTCACCGCCTATTACCAAATGTACGGCTTATTTGTTTGCCATTTAATAGAATAAAAATAGTGAAATAAAATTTAACAGTTGTATTTTTTTTATTCAAAAATATTTTTCGAAGATTGCAAGTGACAAGTAAGGATAGATTGATAAATCTCTAATCAACAATAGAACAAAATTTGTTTTGCATCATATTTAACCGAGTCCTTGGTTTGGACTGAATAACCAATGTCACTTGAACATTATCAAACTAGCTGCAATCTTTTTCTATATGTGAGAATCCCAACAAAGCACCTTCAATTTCTAATAGGTCATGAACTAGATTAAAATCACTCTCAATGAATCCATAAGAAGTGATCCAATTCTTCTCAACGGGTCTAGGTAGAGACCAAAGATCTTGAGTGACCAATCCATAGAACAACTCAAAAAATCAAGAAGTACATAGTCAGTTTCTTCTTACCTATTCCAAGCTCGAAGTACCATTTGTACAAATAAAAATCCCGTTCCTTACATTATTTCTCTTCTTCATATAGATAGATATAGATATAGGATCAATATGGCGATTACTTAGAAGTACATTTTTGTGCAACAAACCTTCCAATCTGATAGAAAAGGATCCTATGATTATAAACCAATCTTATCTAGGATTGCAAATCCGAAGTTCATATTTGAAGAGCCGATTTAATTGTATTAGTGTCTATAATTGATTTCTTCTGTGTAATGGGCCTCATTGGTTAGTGCTACAAGATCTCAAGCATTGAAACGCATGGTTATGGACCCAAATCGGTTTGGTATGAAACAATTTTTTTTTTCTAAGTGAAGTCCATTGGGTATTTGAAAGAATGACATGTTCCTTGAAATTTCCGCAAATACGTCTTTGGGTTAAAAATTATGACGGTTATATTTTATTTTACCAAGCACTAAATTAGCGAGCTACGCAAATAAGCAGGAGCCCATTAAGCCGTGTGTCATCCGTTTACAAGAACCAGGCCCGAAACGACTAAGAAATAGTCCACTCATGCGCGAGCTATAAATACCAGGCACTATCCCTTCCTGTAATCTCTTCATGCTAAAATCCTATAATGGAAAATTATCGAAATAGGTCTCAAGTTTTATCCAGATTTCAAATCAAATCAAAGAAAAATACGAATTTAAGTTTTCCATTTACATTTCAAATCACGACATCCCCCGAGAAATTAATTATTGGGGTGACGTTTCCTTGATATTTTCAAAAATACCCAAAATGCCCTGAACTCATTCCTCTCCCTCCCTCCAAAAATCCAATCTCTACCTGAATCTGGGCCAAGTCCCCCACGGTCTTAATAGCCATCTTCAAATCACTAATGAAGATGTTCCAGGACATGAGCTCATCGGTGTTGGTGTTGGTGTTGAGAATGGTGGCGGCGGATCGGAAGGAGTAGGGCTGGAGAGATGGGTCGGGGAGATATGGGTGGATGCGGGTGTGGTGCTGGAAGGTGTAGTAGAGGAAGATGTCGTTGCAGGAATCTGCAGCAGGGGGAGGAGCTTGGAGTTTGGGACAGAGTTGAAGGGGTGAAGAAGGAAGAAGAGATGAAGAGGAAATACAAGCGTAGGAGATTTAAGGACATGGTTTCTGGGTATTGAAACAAAAGCAGAGAAATGGGTATGTCTCAATTATTGTCGCATTCATTTTTGTTCTCAACATTTAATCCCCATTTGAACATGTAAGGACTTGGTGTCATGCCATCCTATTGGCATGGATTATGGATTTTGGGTTACATGTTTTCTGAAAATAGGTGTTATTGGCTCTTCATAAATAAATTAATGTAGCTAATCCAACATAGTTGGGTTGAGATGAAGCTTTTTCTTGATGATTCTGCTTTGCAACGATGAGCAAACAGTTTCGTGGTAACTAAATTTGTCATTTCTATTCCCAAAGGAAATACAAATCCAAATAAAACTGTAAAAAATGGTAAAGAAACTTTGATTAATTAACCACACCAAAGCAGATTGAAAACCATAAGCTACATTTTCATTTAACTAAATAGGAGAAAAGGACAATAGCCACACGAACCAATACACTAATCACATAAAAATATAACTGCTGACCTCACAAACAGAGTCACGGATGCCAGGCAGTAAACAAGAGCCCAAAAAAAAAAAACACAAACCAAACAACACTTAAACTAGAAAACTTAGACAGACCGAAACCATAACCACAGTAAACCGAAACTTAATCAAATGGGCCATCCACAGAGATGCAATCCATGATATTGGCAACCACATCTTTAGATTGCTTGAGCAACTTGATGCTATTATTCAGCCTTTCGCGCTTGCAAGCCACAGAAGGTGACTCTTCCAGCATCCTTTCAATACCCCCCTTTTGTGGCCCCATCAGCTCATTCACAATCTCATGCAGCATTTCATGATTGATAAGCTTCTGCACGCAAAAGAGAAGATGCATAGTCAAACTATCAACCAATCTCATTATGACAATATTCATGTAAACAGTTACTCTCATTTTCATGTCAAAAGCTTGCCCAACCATCGACGACAGATCCCTGAGATGACCCACTTGGACTTCACCAAAACCCTCGAGACTAATCAGTGTTGATCTTGAAGCATCTCGTATGACTTCCATGAAGGGACCTTGTTTCTCCATTAAACTAGCCCATTTCTTCATGTAGCCCGGATTTGATGTGTAATCCACACTCTTCTCCATCTCAACCAGCTCCTTTACATGATCTTCAGACCGCTTCTTAGTCTCTGCCATAAGATTGTGAGTTGCCCTTAAAGTTGCTGATTTAAGCTGTGGGTATGCCTCCAAATGCTTCTTCAACACACCAACAACTACACTTTCAATGTAATCCCACATTTTGTTTATAAAATCAATAGGAATATCAGCAATTTGGTTAACCTTTCTCTGCAAAAGAATAAGAAAAGCAGTTCGAGGGATGAAATTAGGAAGCCCAATACCCTTGGCTTCCTCTATTACCTTGAGCTCTTCAACTAAAAAGTTACCAGACACTGCATAATTTGGAGATTTGGAATAGAGTTTCTTGGAAAAGTCATTTAGCATCTCCGCCATTCGAGCACTGCAATGCATGGATGAATCATCTGGGAACTCTTCAAATTCTCCCTGCAAGAATATTTTCTTGAGCGTTTCTTTGGCTGCTCCAAGTATCTGAAACAGTGCCGTTGTTGCATCACTGACACTAGTTAGATTCTGAGGCATGCTGTTCAATTCGTCCATGCTCTGGTTAAGTTTCTCGTTTATCTTCTTCACAATATCTGGCAAGCATCTTCCTATGCTGGCAGCTTGAATTTGGACAAGCGTCTGAGCAAGCACAGGAATTCCAACCATCGATTTGGGAATCTTAGAGAGAAGTGGATGAGTTTTGAACAACAATGCTTCCTCAGTCCTTGCCTCTGCATAAGACTCATTGCCAATGCGGTTCTTCACACAAACATAGCCTAGACCAATCTTCACGGCATCAGTGGTCACCTTCTCCAGCAACCCTTCAGGCGCCTTATCAACTTTTGTCACCACAGCCAGCGTCCTCTCCCCAGTTTTATCGACCCGCTGAGACATTCTTATCGATTCACATGTGGGGAAATCAACAGTAGCCGATAGCACATTCAGAATTATACTCTCCTTGGGAGTAATATATTCCATGATTATATCAGATATTTGTTCATATATGTTTTCAGGTTGGCCGTGAACAGGCACACGCGTGATTCCGGGCAAATCAACCATAGTGAGATCTGGGACACCTTTCTTTTTAACAACCAGAGTGAGGGGAGTGTTAGATATACCTTTTCCATCACCTGCAATCTCTTCAGTGGCCGCATTAATGGCATCAGCAATCTGATCTTCAGTTGTTTCGATCGTCTTAGAATGATATTCCAGCTGCAACTCCGGTTCATCAGAGGAATGGTCCTGCAAGCGCATTATGAGAGGCACCCGGGTGCAGATGCCCTGGCTGCGAGGCAAGCTAATACCAGCAAGGGACTCAAGAACACTCGATTTTCCACTTGACTGATCACCAACGACGACAATGGTGGGTAGCTGGATGCCTTCTTTCATCACATTCAAATTGCGCAAGCTGTCAATGGTGTCAAGGAGGGGGCGGATGCGATCATTGTAAGATGTGACAAGAGGAGCCATGTAGGGTTTCTTCTTGCTTTCTTCACCGGGGCAATCTAGACCTAACCTCGCCATTTTCTCTTCGCCAAATGTTGAGTTACTGCAAAGATACTTCATCTGAGAGAGATAAGAGAGACAGGAATTCAGGTGAGATTGTTTAAATGAACTTTAAATAGGTATACAGAGTAAGCCAAGCTAATGCTTATAAGAAAATTTCAGTACTCACTGGATTGAATCACCCAAAAACTGCACTTAGAAACCATTAAGTTTTGGGGCCCTGGAATATAAACAGTTATAATTGTTTTCACAGGAGAGATAACTGGCCAGATCCTAATTCATTTGAAACCCTCAACACCTCCAACCCATGATTGGCTTGAATAAATGTGCACACATTTTAGAAGTAGACCTTGAGATGTTTGAGTCAGCAGCTCCCTTTCCTATCTATTGTTCCTACATGATCAAGCTCTGCTAAGGTAGGCACACATGATAAATCAGGGTTTAGTAGTCGCTGACACCATGCAAATAACTTACATGGTATCATTTATCATATATATAGATATGTCATCATCATCATGCAAGTATACGTATACATTTCATAGCATATTAGATCTGATCTAGTGGGCAACGGCACCCTCTTCAGCCTTCGGGGCCTAACTTCTGGCCCAGTGATCCCTTCCTTGTGCCAAGAGGTGTTTAAGGGCCATACGGGAACCTATCATCAATGCAGCCCCTTCATACTTATTTACTTGCATGAATTTTCACTAGTTCAATTTGACACTTTCCAGGTGTAACTCTTTTCAAATATCCTGTTATTGACTATACATGCACAAAATTGTATTTTTTTTTTTATTTTTCTTGGTAGACACAAATTTGTATTAGACATTAGGAAAAGATGTCCCTTAACAAATAAGCTATTAAATCTGAAGCTCTTAAATGGAGAGTTTGGGATGACCCAAAAAGAGTTAGTTCTTCGTCCAAGATCTAACTAACAATGTGACCTTCCGTTACAATATTTCACCATGATTTGCATCCATCCAAGTGGTCCGTCCACACAGTAGGCTAAAGTAGTTACTTCTTATGAAAACTATGAGAAATCTCTCCTTATAAGATTCTAGTGAGCACCATTCCATGCCAGGGAATTTCCTAAAGTGCCCATGTAAGATATTATCAATCATGGGGAGGTAGGGAATGAAAAGATATCAATGATACCTGCCGTTGCGAAAAATATGAAAGCCTAAAACATCATCCTAACCTCTTGATCTATGATCCTCAAACTTAATGGTTTTAGATGGCATACTTTATTTTTCATCACAACCTAAGTTGAATAATGGTTGGATGATTGTCAAATTTAGATTAATGGTCATTCACGCAATGGTGATGTATTTGAGGGAGGAAACGTTATTATAATTGAGCAGGCCGATGCGATCATAATAGAAACTATGGGGACGGTTCTCATTCAAATATTTCTCTATACGACACATAAATATATAAATAAATAAATATATTTTAAGTTCAGCAAGCAGCTACTTTATATATAATATGTCAAAGGGTAGGTCTGTCTCCAATACAAACCCTCTCAGAATTCTACTTTAGCGTGACCTACACTAGATAATGACCTTTATATAGTTACAAGTAATGTATATGAAAATGATCTGCGCGGTTCCAACAGCACCGCATACACTGTGATACAACTTTATATTGATCATGCATAGAAAAGGTAACAATATAAATTATAAATTTGATCAAATGGTGAAACTTGGGCTAGTAAATCTACATCTCGAAGCATGTCATATTAATAGTCGGGAATCCCACCATGTTTTTTAAGTGTTGGCTGTCATAACCAATCTACATAACAGGATCATATATTTTCCTCTGTGTAAACCCTATCTGAGAGAAAATGAACGGTTCAAATCTTACAAAGTTGTGCCCACATCTACAGATTTGAGTTTACAACTATGTTAGGGATTGGTTATCAAAAAAAATTAAAATAAAAATTTATTTATCATCATTGCATTTCTACCATTTTCATAAGAAATCGAAATCCTTTCGTGCCATAAACACACTTTTAAAAAGAGAAGGGAAAACACTTAGGGCTTGTTTGGTATCTCTACTCTTTTTTTTATAGATCCATCTAAAATAGAGCCATTAAAAAAAGAGCCATAAAAAAAAGAGGCTAGAATATAAAAAACACGCTGGTAACGCATGAATCTATTTTTAAAGACCTCGCCTCTATATTTTAAGACTATGGAGCAGATTTGCCTCTAAATGTTAAACTGGACAGAGTCTAGAATCTTGTGCCAAACGCTCTAATTGTTCAAACCTCCTGATTAGACGAGGCTTGAAATAGAGATGCCAAACATGCACTTACTTTTTGCCATATACAGTGTTTTCCCTTTGAAATTCAAACCATTAACGACCAAGCCAGCTTCTTAATACAATGGGTCTAGTCAAGCCTAGCTGACATCTTTGTAGATTATCATATCTAGTACACCTATGCTAAATATATGTTACCCTTGGCTTCTCCATCCTTATATGGGGTGAGAATCCTCTACTGCTTCAAGGGTACAAAGCTCTCCACTGCTTCAATAATGGAGGCCCACTCACTCTACCGTGCAGCCTGGAATGTAGCCATTGGGTAATAAAATTTAAAAAATTCCAACTCTCCAATTTGGACCATAAGCTCAGATTCACCTTTTTCATCTGGTAGAGCCCATGGCTCCCCCACAAGAACAAGCAACTGAGGATCCAAATTCATCTATATATCTCTGGCCATCAGCTTCGTAAGAAATAATATAAATTATTTAGTGATTGGGCAAAAAATTTAAGACGTAGGCCAGGCCCAACTCTGGTAAGTCAAGTCAGATTTCTTTCTGGGTCAATTACTACTATTTGACCCATTAACACCACAGCCTTTTCGTTTCAGTTAAAAAGAAAGACCAAAAAGATGCAACAAGCACAGCAACAACAACAACAAGAAGAAGGAGAGAAGAGCTAAATCAGGCAGTAGCATGCTTCATTAAACGATCGATATCAGTTGGATGCAACAAATTTAACCCATGTAATGATAATGATCTAAGTAAGAGTAGAACTTGCAACTTGGGAAAAACTTGAAAGGGTAGGAGACGAAGATCTAAACCTGTGATGTTGTACGTCTTCAAATAGTAGATGATTTCTAGTAAGTAAGAAGAATAAGAAGCAAGCAAAGTTCCTCTCTTTGCTTGGACTTGGGAGTGTGGGTGCTGAAAGGAGAGTAGCGAGAGGGGGTTATAAGGAGAGAAAAGGAGGGTGTGGAAAGAAGAAATAATCAGGTTATAAGGAGAGAAAACGAGGGTGTGAAAAGGAGAAATAATCACAATATATTAAATAAGAAAGCCCCATTTGAATTCCCTGTGGTGAGAAGAAAAAGTGCATTTATTTTTAAAGTTCTAAGAAACAGGCCCCTACTTTGAAACTTCCTGAATTTTCAGGGCGTCTTTTGCGGGGGAGAGGAATCCTAGCGAGAAAAACTATTCCAACTACTCATGCAGATTCTTTTCCATTTTTTGATGAGGCTCATTTTTCTTATGAAAATGGAGAAAGTTGAATTTGATTTTCCTTAATAGAAAAGGTTTGGATTTCCTATGTAGAGAGTACAAATACAAGATTTTTCACTCATACAAAAATGAAAAACCATAGAGAGGTGGATAGGAATGCAATGGCAGATAATTTAGAAAAGCTAGAGGTGGATAGAAATTTTCCTTTGATCGCATATATTATGTAATGGTTCTTTTTCACTTAAGGATTTTACCAAAAAAATAATTTTAAGTAGCCACTGTACCAAACAGGAAACTTTAATCAATAGTGTACCAAATAGGAAATCCGTACAAAAAAAATTAACTTTTTTCACCATTTTCTTTTGGTGGTCGCATTCGACCTTCATTTTCTGTGTTGAGGATCGACTGCGATCCTCGCTATAACAAGTGAGGGTCACATTAGCGAGGATCACATTCGACCCTGAGCAGGCATAACCACTTCGTCTTCTTCATTCTTCATCGAGTGTTTGAGTTTTCGATTAAAAGAAGAGATGACTGGAAGATCTGCCACTTAAAATTACTCTTTTGGTAAATTTCTCATATAGGATCCTTCCGGAAAAAAGCTCTTGCAATTTCAAACCCAAATTTCTAGCATGCTATGGTTTTGTACAACATCACGTGAAACAAATTTTACTAAAATGGAAGAATGGATTGGATGAGCAATTCAAAAGCTAAGACCCATGCTCATTTGTGCTTTAGGCTAGAAAAATCATGCTCATACAAGAAGATATCAATGGCCTAAAATAAAAGATGCTACCAACAAGAAAACCAGAGATGAGAAAGAAAACAGGGCACCAGCAGTTCATATAATGCACAACCAATCGACTACATTTATTAGAAACCGAACCTTTCTTAAATTGACCAACCCACCAACAACATTTTTAGGGCCGATTGACAATTTATTAGGTTAGATCTTCCAGTCATCTCTTCCTTCACTCGAAAACTCGAACACACGATGAAAAAGGAAAAAGATGAATAGATTATGCCTGCTCAGGGTCCCCTCATTTGTTATAGCGAGGGTTGCAGTCGACCCTCAACACAGAAAATGAAGTTGAATGCGACCACAAAAAAAATGATGAAAAAAGTTATTTTTTCTATACAGATTCCCTGTTTGGTGCACTACTAACTAAAGTTCTTTGTTTGGTGCATTGGCCACTTATAGTTTTTTTTTTTTTTTTTTTTGGTAAAATCCCCTTTTTTCTTCTTTGTTTTTTTCTTTTTTTGCCTTACCTGTATAGGGTATAAGGCTCTTATACGGCCTGTTTTGGCTTTCCTTTCTTGGCTATGTAATCGCTAATCTTTAATAAAAAGTTTTTATTATCGATAAAAAAATAAAAATTTGTAAAGAGTGGGGTCCCTTAATTTTTCTAAAACCAATCCAAAACATCAGTTCAAGATCTTTAGACCGTTTGAAAGAGCAATCTCCCTGCCACGGCTATTACACAGAATCATGTAGAATGCTTGTGACTCCATTGTGGAGCCCACGTAGGGATAATTCGGACAGTTCAAGATGATTCTCAATTTCTCATTCCCTCTGGACATAGATCTTCAAATTTTAGTTCAATAGAGACGCGTCTCACCATGCGATTGAGCACATGACAAAAACGTTATTAATTAATGCAACATCAGCAACAGTACGTGACACCACATGAGCGCCCGGTCACATCTTCAATTTTGTGTTCAATCTTACGGTGGGGGCCCAATCATTTGAAAGTGAGATTTGAGGATGTCACTAGAGGGGAGGGGGGTTCATCTTTAATGATCCAAATTATCTCTATGTGGGCCCCGCAATCAAGTTCCAGACATTTGTTACACAGTTTAATAGTTGGAGAGGGGGGGATCCAAAGTTGTTAGATAATTGGAATCTTGTGAATTTTTAAAGGGACCACTCAGATCCAACTATGTTTAGAAGACAGCTAAAAATGAATTTTTAGATAAAACTGCAAATAAGCTTTTTCTATGGAAATAGAACTACTGGGGGACGGTGGAGAATGAATACCAACTATCACCTAGTAATTCAATATATAGGAAAGTGAAACTTCTATCTACATTTTAACTTGTATTCTTTGCTTTTCAACTATTTAATAACCTAGAAATCATTTCACCAAGAGACTTATATTCTTCACCTTTCACTCATCTTTAATCATCTTTTCGTAGAGTTCGTTTCACCAATAATTTTTATTTATTCAATTGCAAACAAATTGGCCTTAAGACTTTTTTAGGCAACTTTTAAAATTGCTTTCCTCTAGCTTTTCTTAATATCTTCAGAAATCATGTTTAAGCGAATAGAGAAGGACTTGGACATTCTTTTCCTTCCTGCTAATGTAAAAATTGATTAAATGAGAGCATGTGGCACGGAAGGTGGTCACCATTTTCCTAGTTTTGGTGAACCACTTTCTCCTTCATTATTCAGGAAAACTAGAAGTCCCTTCAAAGTTCGATGTTCGATTTTTTTTTTTTTCACAAATTCAATCTTTTTGCAGTCCTAATGCGACCATCATTGACAATAAATGGGCCTAAGGTGGGGATGTAAGTAGGTTACTGATTCTCTAATTATCCGAAGGTTCTGACCTGTTAAAAACCGGATTTGGGTCCTTATTTAAACTCCAATAAATAAATGGGTTCGGGTCTGAATCCACCTTAGTTCAGACCCAAGAACACGAAATCCGACATATTATCTCAATTTTTGAAAATCACTTCTTAAAATTACATTTTTTTAATATAATTATTTACCTATGATTCAGACCCACCCCCATATATAGTTTTTGTTTTGATTCCCAAGCCAAGAAATATATTCGGTCGGATTCGGATTCGGATTCGGATTCGGATCCGGTTACATCTTTCTTCTTAAGAGCCGAAGCCGACCCGTTCCCAATCTTAGCCTCTGTTGTAGTTCTTTCAATGGAGAAGGATACGCGTTAGCGTGTGGGTCCCTCGTCTCGGAAATCGTGCAACAAGGAGTCTTCCCGTGTCCAGCGCAGGAAGCAGCTACGCGCGCTGTTGTCTTTCTATCTCGGGAAACACGCCAGAAGGGAGTGGATATTTCGGTGCTGCTTCTAAGTTCCGTTGTTTTCTTTTGGTCTCGGTTTGCGTCGCGAGAGAGAGAGAGAGATCTCACTGCTCACTGCCCTGTTTTTTCTTGCTGCAATTGTTTCTCTTCGGCATGCGCGCTGCAACACGACTCGGACGAATATAATATATGATGCATGTTGTACTATTGAGTACTGACTGTCCGATAGATTCGTGATTGACATCTGCATTGATTGTATCATTTATGAAGTGTTGACCTAGAAAAAATTAATTAATTAATGTGTTTTGTTATGGTATTCCACTTCAACGGGGATGTATCTTCTAAATGCCAAGGCTCTCAAATATTTAAATATCGATCGAGTTTGAAGCAAGGAATAATGATAATTTTTTATCCAGGTTAAGGGGGATAAGAGAATGCGATGAGATAGACAAACTCAATGGTCGGATATAAAGGTTATATTCATAGAAGGGAGGTTCCGATGGAGGTGGAAGAACGGAATTAGTGGATCAATATGTGGTTTTTCATGTGATCTCCGAGATGGAAAATTTTTAAATTCATGAAAATAAAATCCGGAGATTGTACGCAATATCTATAAATATGGAACAAATCTTGATGATGCCAAAAAGTGTCTTCGGGCACCACCGATCAAGTAGTGAGTAATTAATGTAAAAATTGTGAGAGAGAAAGGGGGTTTATAGTAGTTCGGTCAGTGTGACCTACGTCCACTTCAAACTGGAGATTTTACTTTTCCAATGTGTAGAGATTACAAATTAGAGAATACAGAAAGATGTGATAAAGACTGATAGGAATAACTTGCCCCCCAGTGCCGGTGGGGCTTCGTGTTTTATAGTCTTCCCCTAACAGATGGGGACGACTCTTCAGCAACGGATGCTTCGTTTTGGCGGAGTCTCCGAACCGCCCTCAACAGACGAAGCAGGTAGGATCTCCTCCACAGGACTTGGTAAAAGCGGGTTAAAGGAACGACGTGTTGACTTCGTCACTTCGTGGATTTAGACCCGACTTTCAACAAATGGATCTAGACCTGGGCTCATCATGGCCTCGAAACACTTAGGCCTGACCCACCATCGTGAACTGAGTCTCTTGGGCCTAGCCCGTCATTGTGGACCGAGTCATTTGGGCCTGACCCATCAAATCTCGTGGCGTGTTTCAAAAATGACATGAGTCTGGGTTTCATTAGACTTTGAAAATCTTTATATCCGTGAAATTTGTTATATTTGTGAGATGCTTTACTAATTCCTACTCTTAGATGAGTAAAATTCATGGATCAACTGGTGATAGAATATATTAAGAAAATATGTTATGGGGCAATATAGTTCTTAATTTGCATGCATATGAGATTATTACTTTCTTTTTAAATTTCTAAGATGGCATTTACTTGCTTGATATAGCTTGTAATGTGTACATCTTCAAGTCTTGATTATTCTGTATATGTTGGATGTGTGGTTTGGCACACCTATCCCATTCAGCATACGACATGTAAGGTCTGTGACCTTACTGGGTCAGTTTGGGCCCAATATCCGAACTGACCCGTTTAAATGCATATTTATTTTAATTAATTGTATTTTAGATATTTAAGTGGGTTTAAATTGTGAGCGAGTTTCTTTTAGTATTAGAATAGTATCTGCGAAGTTTCGTGCGATTCGGAGTTCGTTTGGTCATAGTAGGGGGGTAGTTTGCAATTTAGGGAAAATTGAGTGTTTTCCGAAATATTCCAAACGTCGAGATTTTTGGGTTCGTTGGAAAGATCTCGTCGAATAGATCAGTTTTGCCTCTTGACTCGTCGCGATCCGATGATCAGAAGACCTTCAAGTGATCCATTCTTTACCGGTCCCACTTAAGGGGTAATTAAGTCTTTTTCCCCTCCCTCTTCTTCTTAATCGATGCCAGACCCTAATCTCTTATTCTATTCTTTGCAACGAAGAACAAAAGGCAGCCAGTTTCTTCTTCTTTCTTCCTCAAGCCAGAACTTCACCCAAGAAAGCTTCTTTCGAAGATCTGATCCGGTAGATCTCAATCTCTTCCTCCCCTCTTTCTTCCGGTACAACTTCCGGTAAGCTTCCTCTCTATTTCATATTTTCTTTAACCTTCCTTTTGGTTAGATTTAGGTTAGATCTGAATTATTTTCTTTCCTTTGTTATTCCTGGTATGTTAGGTTTCGTTCTGTCGGGTTAGATTTGTGATTTGGGAGTAGAAAGGCTTCTCCTCGAAAGTCACCCATTTCTGATATTTCTTCCGGTTGAGGCAAGTAGATTCGCAATTTCATATTAAACATGCTTGTGGTTATATTTGACTGTTGTTACACATTCTGTAGATTAACCCTTTTAATTCCAAGCATGTTCCTGTTTAATTTGAGAAATGTATATTAGGTTAGAATCTTGTAATTGAATGGAATTGGTAAAAATTGGGGGTAATTGAATGCATTGTGTGGAACGAGGTTGAAATGGAGTTTTGGAGAGAGCAGGAGGCTTTTCTGATGTAGAAATGGCCCCTGGAAAGGCCTGAAAAGAGAAGGAGACGGATTGGACTCGAAACAGTTCAGAAAAACCATCTGAACTCGCGTTTCCCGTGCAGGCCGGTCGACCGCGGCTATGGCCGGTCGACCGCACTAACATGGCTGATCGACCGAGCTCCTTCAGCCGGTCGACCGGGGACACTACCTGTGAGTCGGAAAAGGCTCCGGTTAGAAAACCAGAGAGCTGGTTTCGCAGGCCTCTGTAGGTTGACCGGGCCCACCTGGCCGGTCGACCGAGCCCTTTGGCCTGTCGACCGCGTCTGTGCAGCCGGTCGACCGAGCCATTTGGCCGGTCGACCGCGTCTGTGCAGCAGGTCGACCGCGGACACCTTATTGGTGAACCGCGGGCTACCCTAATGGAACTAAACATGCCTTGTTTCTTTTGAATGGAAACTAAAACTCAGATTTGGACCTTAGATGTTGGAAACCATGAACCTGTTATCACTTGACCATAAATGGGAATTAAATCGAATCACGTTGCTTGGTGTGAATTCGACGGTTGTCTAGGTATTCGGGTATTACGTGTATTGTAATCGAATGCATATGGAAACTGAAGCGACCAATGCCTTACATTATTGTACACCAAGGGATTTCCCTCGTAGCATTGTCGATCCGAATTCCATATGTACTCTGTTAGGATATGTTGGATACAGGGATGACAACATTTTACCTAGGAATGGATTGTAACTTCTCTTTGATTCATGAATCGTATCCGTTGTAAATTTACCTTGTACACTCTTGACATAAAATACTTAATTAAAGGTGAAACATAGATTCTTATAGAATTAGGACTTGGACCTGACTTAGAATGTATCGTAGGAACCTTGTCTTGTATGATAAACTTGACTGGCTAGAAATGAAAGGGGGTTATCACGTGTTGGAAATCTTTTATTGTTTTGATGAGATAACCCCAGGATCTTGTCTTGTACATTGGAACTAGCCAGACTTGCTTGTCTTGTTTGTCCTCGTGTCAGAACCACTTTAGGATTTGTTTGCATATCATGGCCATCTGCAGTATGGGGTTTAAAACGACGAACCGGTCACTCGGTTGTCGGGGATGGGCAGTCGGCGTAGGACGGCGTCCATGGCGTAGAATAGCTGGGAGCGGGCATTGGACCGTGCTGTTATTCCCAGGACCGGGAGCTAGGATCCTACTGGAGCCGGACTTTGGTATCAGTAGTCTTGTACTTGTACGGACTTGTATGGATTGTTACTGGTACCCCGGGAGGTGGCATAGAACATCCTCGGAGTCTCCCTCTTGTCTTGTTCTTGTTTTGCATTGCATGGATAGTGGTTATTGTTAGATGATTGTTAGGAATTATTGCTATTGACTCCACTTATACATATTCTTGCTTTATGCCTAGACTTGCTATCATTGTATTCTCATGATGATTACCTGTCATTATTTTGTATTTGATACATGTCATATTTAATATGTTTTGCTTATCTATTGCTCAACATGTTGTTGACTTTGTTTCCTTGGAGTGCAGACACATCAGGTGATGCCTACCTCTACGAGGAGCAGGCAGGTGAGGAGATCCCAGAGGATCTCCAACCAGTCGAGGAGGTACGGGAGTGGCGTGCCGATGACGTAGAGTAGCGTCATCATTGCCCGGCACAGGAGAGAGTCACGGGGAATTAATCTTAGATTCTTTATTCTTTATTTTCCCTCGTTGGAACTTTTTAAACTCATTGAATTGATTCCTTTTATTGGCCTTAGTTATTTTGGGATGGCCAATGTAATAATTAACTTGATTCTAGATGTTTTATCTCTTTCTGTCAACTTTAATTATATATTGATGAGATATTATCCTCTGTTCAGATTACCATGTGTATAGAGTTTTATGAACTCAGTATTTAATGAATTGAAAAGAGGCATGAAATGTATAATCCTCACCGCGGACTACGATCCGTGGGCTCAAAGGACAAAATTTTTAATTAGTCCTAAAGATTCACTCTCCGGATCCGGTTATTTCTTTAATCGGGTTCGGGGGACGTGACACGACACATCAAAAAAGACAGAATAAATGCACTGATTAGGATGATACATATACCTGGCCTTCGTATATTGGAACCATGTCTAGGTGGAAATGACTGAATACCCTTTTTCCAAAATAACTAGAAGTGTAGTTACGTAATATCATACACTCTATAATATGCTGACCATTTTATTTGTCCAAATTTAAATGGGTGGGAGTGATTTGCTACTCCAATTGATGACTTTAGCATATACATTTACATTTATCTGATTTGATATAAGCTTGAAATATTGTAAAAATGCTTTGAGTGGTATGCTGCTTAGTCATAGATCAATAGGGCTGGAATTTCTTTTTCTTTTTCTTTTTTCGGGCGGGGGGGTGGGGGGGTGGGGGTGGTGTGGTACTTGTGTGGGGATCTTCCTAATAACTAGATCATCCTAGTTTTGGTAAAAGTACCAACTATGTATTGACTACGGGCAACTCGACAACGGTGCAGTATGTATTGACTACGGGCATCTCGACAACGGTGCCAGCACGCTTCCACAATAAGTACCAGCTCGGTATTAGTATCAGTTCGGTATTATACCAACTCGGTTGGGTCGACCGAGATAAGTACTGACGGATTGGACAATCCTCGAATGTAGATAAGGAGTTACCCTTATCCCATGCATACGATCCCTGTAGGAGTAGGATCCGCACCAAGGTATGTTTCGATGGGACAACACCCAACTACCCCCACTGAGCTATCTGGGAAAAATCGTCCGATGGGATCTCTGCCCCAAATCTGCACCAGGGTAAGGCTATCCTTTGGAACTTCCACCCCCAGCTACTAGGGTAGGGTCCGGTAGGACCTAAAAGCCAATTATTGGCCTATATATACAAAGAGCAAGTCTAGAGAAGGTAAGTTCATTCTCTTACACACAGTTATACATACTCATACTCAAAACTCTTTTCCTCTCTATCCTTTGTCTAGTGACTCCACTAAGGCATCGGAGAGCCTTCGGCTAACAGTAGCTAGGGTCTCTGACCTTTGTTTCCTTTTCCCTTTTTTGGTTTTCAAGCATTTGATCTTCCCAAATAAACTTCATAGTGATTCCATAATCCATCATCTTAAGTCCGTATTATTTTAGGCACTTACAATACTTATGAGTAATTCAAGAATATTGTGAATGGAGATGATCATACTTATATATTTGATTCTGTACACCCCCCCACAGCTAAAATGGTGTGGTTAGAAGATTTTAAGTTATTTTATGTGGGATATATTAGATCCTTGTTAACACCACACATATTTTCCGCTGTGTGCTATATGGGGGGCATATTATTGAATGCACAATATATTGAATCAGACACCTCCTAAATTTTAGCCTAAAGACTCATTTATGAGTTATGGACTTGTGCTAAACCTAAAAACTAACTTATGATATTGAGGGGATGTGTTGTACACAAACTATTGCAGGCCACAACTAAAATACCAACTACAAATGGAAATGAAGAAAATCATTCTTTCAATGAAAATTGAATCATTCAAAGGAATATCGTGTAATCGATCATGATATTGGACAATAACCAAAGGTTGAAATGTGTATTTCTTTGTGGATCCCATACAAATCCTACAGATGCACCACAACATCTCTGAGGATGGAGGGTGTTACGGAAAGTGAGAGTTTTAACGTTGGCAGCGTTGGAAGTATAAGTCTTGGCCAGGGCCCACTTGAAATTGAGCAACCCGGGTTATTCGAAGTCCTGTATGATTGGTAACATTCTACGTGGTTGGATGATTGGTGCAGTTATTTGGTAGAAATCATGCAAGACCTTAATCTATTATTTGCTGTCAATTTATGCACTATGATGATTAACTGTGCAATTAATCGATCAACCTCGGGATTGAAGGGCCATGAGTTCTTGTCAATAAAATGATGATGACAAATTGGTAGATAAGTATGATTGGTGGCACAAGGATTTGGAAATAGAAGGGTTGGTTACCTAGAGATTATCTCTCTGGGCGTAAATTCCTATTCATGTGAATATATGGGCAATAGTTGGTTGTGAGAACATGTAATCGCACATGGTGGATGTAAAGGCTGCATTCCTAAAAGACAAAAGTAGGAAAAGCTTTATATGTAATCTGTGGATTTGGTGTTGCAAAGATCATGAGGATAAAAGTGTACAAATTATTTTAACATGAGAATTTCACGCGGCCATACGTGAAATTAGTTTATCCCCGGCATATGAGATATGCATTGGTTATATTTTACATATTGGCAAAGGTCTTGATTTTCTAGTATAAAGAAAACAGACATGGTAGTTCTGTTGAGAACAGAAGCTAGGATAACGAACTGCGATGTAGTAAACCAAGTAGTTATCAAGTTGGATCTTTTTATGGATATTTAAAGTTCGTAAAAACCAATGAGCCGGTGCAACTGTTATGAGTCGGCCATTACATCGGTGAATGGAACCACAATTACCCAATCCCTCAAAATATTGAATTGTCATATCAATATATCTAAAATGTGGGTAAAAAAGGTGAGATCTCAATTTCGTGATTCCTACTCATGGAATTAATATATATTCCTTCATTAAGCATTTTCCTAGGCTGGAGATGTATGTAGGGACTGGAGTATATGTTGATGTACATTGGCACTTTTGATTTAAATGACATTCATATCTAGTGAGAGATTATTAGGAAAATTGTGTGGCCCGACTATCATCGGGCCCAAGCCAGATTGAAACCAACGATATGCCGCGGATGAACTCCCAACAGGTCTTGATCTGGTTGAGTCAAATAAGGATCAAACTTTTGGTGATAGAATTTGGATCAAGTTCAGACTCTCGATTGTCAGAATTCTCACGCTGGTAAAGAGATGTGGGATTCCAGGAGGGGTAGGTCCATAGCAGTTGTGACTCCTGCGAACTACTCTATTTCTGGGAGACATGAACGTCCCTTGCTTGATCATCTAGTAGATCTGAGAGCATTCACAGTGAGTTCGCAGATCTACCTCACACCGGAACACACAAGGCTCTCGGCGAGTTCGATCACGACACCCATTTGGACCAACAAGTTCTTTCAATCAACCCTTAAATAGATCTTATCATGTATCTTTCTACAGTCCTATGCACAATTTTTACCAAAAATAAAAAATAAAAACCAATGCAAAATGGGCATTAGGATCAGTCCTTCGATTCATTTTCTTCTCTCTTCGTATGAAAAAGGTCCAGTTAAAGGCCAAATTCTAAATTTCCTTCTTTGTAAGGAAAAGTGTTAAAGTGGCCACTAATGAATTTATAGGACTCTAGTCAGGGAATTTTCACAAAAAAAAAAAAAAAAAAACTTGGAATTCCCATACACTTGGGATTTCTATCAAGATTTATGGGAAAGGTACGAGCCCTAGTATGTCACCTTTGGCAACAAACAGAGATTCCTCACTGATTTCTCAAGGATTTAGAAAATTCATGTGAACAAATTCTCAAGGATTTGAGCCATGGAAATCCTCTTTTTGAGGATTTTCATATCCAACCACCTGCATAGGCTTCGAAGATCCGTGGTTTTGTGGATTTATGCACCAAGTTCTCTAAATAAACGCACATATCAATGCAAAAAAATCCAGCTATGCAAGTTTCTAGTAAAAACAATTCACTATGCGGCATTGAGCAATTCTCAAGTCTAAAACTTTTATAAATTCACCACCCATTACCAAATGTATGGCTTATTTGTTTGCCATGGAATAGAATAAAAATAGTGAAATAAAATTTAACGGTTATACTTTTTTATTCAAAAACATGTATGCGGGTATTGCAAGTGACAAGTAAGGATAGATTGATAAATCTCTAATCAACGATAGAACAAGATTTGTTTTGCATCATATCTTACGGAGTCCTTGGTTTGGACCGAAGAACCAATATCACTTAATCATTATCAAACTAACTGCAAATTTTTTTTATCTGTGAGGATCCAAACAGAGCACCTTCAATTTCTAATAGGTCATGAACTGTATTAGAATCGCTCTCAATGAATCCACAAGAATGAAAGTCCAAGATTCGAACCCTAGAGGGGGGAGAATAGAGTGAAGTCAAAGACTTAGATCAATTTTAATTTTCTAATGCCAATTATGTTTTGAGAATTAATTAACTTGACTACAAGTTAAGATTCTAAGTCATATATAAATAAGTAAAGAAACTATGTAATCATTCAACATTGGCAATAACAAAAAATATTAAACTAAGCATATGAGCATCATCCACAAAGTAAAAGATAAAACACCACAACAACCAATTTATAATAGTTCAGCCAATCATGCTTAGGTCCACTCTCGATTTTCCTACCGGATTTTCCACTATTTCAACTTGAGGTTTATGCTCACCTCTAAACTTACAACCACATATGCTTTTCAAATGCTTAGACTTAACATTTACAACTACTAATGCTTTCCTAAGGCTTAGCAATAACCTTTACAACAAGATGTTTTGATCTCGATTTTTATGTCTAAGGATGCACACGAAGAGATGCAATTAAGTACATATTTATGCCTCTTAATATAGGCTGATGTTAAAAGTGAAAACTCAATCTAAGACATATATATGATGAATACAAAGATCTAAAAAAGTTGCATATAGTTGTGGCCCTCTATCTTTTTGAAATTAAAAGCTCATAAATGATGCAAGGGTGAAAACCATAAATGAGATATAGAGAGGTTAAATGATACACACAAATTTTGAAACGATGAACAAACTAATCTTGGAAAACTCAACTTAATTCCAGCACGTTTGTTCAAAACATAAATTAATACCACGTGTAAATCTATTCAAATGTTGAAGTCAAATCATTAATCATGTTTAAAATCAAAACATGTTAAGAAACCAACATTTGGACAAGTTAGGTGAACACTAAATCATGTCATTTAATGAAAATACAGTTTTAAAGGCATGCATGAATTAATTTTGAGATAAAGTGAGCAAACCCATTAGAAGAATCAAATGTTGAAATCATGATTTTCCCTCCCAACCTTCCTCGAGTCTAGCATGAATGCTGCACCTTCCTTGGCTCTCAAAAGTCTAAAAATTATTGGCTAAAATCCCAAGGAATGGTTCAAATTTATAGCAAAACAACCTCCAACAACTCTCTGGGCGGCTACCCGCCTTGACGGTTATATTTTTGAAAAGTTCTGCCAGTCACTTGGTGACCACCAAGTGACCGCCCACTATTTTTCATCAAAAACTACTTGCTAGATTTGTAACCAACTGGTGACCGCCCAAAGGTCGATCAACCAACTTCTAGGGGGTTATTTTTTATTTGAAAATGATTTTCTAAGTGAGTCTTTTAGCAATTAAAAACTAGATTTAAATAGAGACTAACATGTTTAAAATGAGATTTCAAAATGTGATACAAAACATGTTTATGCATGAATTTCAAAAATTCATTTTATAAAACTTTTGAAACTAAACTGAGAAGATTAAATCATGCATAAAGATCAAGTCTAAACCTACATGATTTCAAACATGAAAACTTAAATAAAAATGCATGAAGATTCCATGATTAAAAAGTATGAGTGCATGAGAGATCAAGCTATGATTAAAATGAATGCATCCAATAAAATTGCAACAAATGAAAACCCTAACAAAGAAGTGATTCAATTTTTTTCATCGGGCCTAGGTAGAGAACAAAGATCTTGAGTGACCAATCCATCAGAACAACTTGAAAAATCAAGAAGTATATATCGTTAATTTCTTCATACTTGTTCCAAGTTCAAAGTACCATTTGTACAAATAAGAATCCCCTTCCTTACATGATTTTTCTTCTTCATATAGATAGATATAGATACAGGATCAATGGGGCAATTACTTAGAAGTACATTTTTGTGCAACAATCCTCCCAATCCGATAGAATAGGATCCCACGATCATGAACCAATCTTATCTAGGATTGCAAATCCCAAGTTTGTGTATGAAGAGCCGATCCAATTGTATTAGTGTCTGTAATTGATTTCTTTTGTGTGATACTAATTAATAGGGCCTCATTGGGAAGTGCTACAAGATATCGTGCATTGGAATGCATGGTTATGGACGTGAATCTGTTTGCTATGAAACATTTTTTTCTCTAAGTGAAACCCCTTGGGTATATGAAAGAATGACATGTCCCTTGCAATCTCCATAAATACGTCTTTTGGGTCAAAATTACAATGGTTAGATTTTGTTTCACTTCATCTTTATTACTACCAAATCAACAAGCACTAAATTAAGCTTCCAAATTGGCGAGCTATGCAAATGAGCTGGAGCCCATTGAGCCATTGGTCCTGCGTTTACAAGATCCAAGCCCAAAAAAAGCAGAAGATACTCCGGTCACGCCCGAGCAATAAATACCAAGCGTTATTCCTTCCTGTTTCAAAATAAAGCTCAAGTTTTGTTAAAAGTCAAATCAAACATAAAGAAAACCATAAATTTCAAATTAGAGCTTAAGTTATTCATTTGAGTGACCTTTTTCCTCAATATTTTCCAAAATTTCTAAAATGACCTTAACCCATTCCTCTTCCTCCCTTCCCAAATCCAATCTCTACCTGAATCTGGGCCAAGTCCCACACGGTCTTAATAGCCGTCTTCAAATCAATATTGGGGGATTCAAGAAAGTCCCATTACCCACACTCGCCGGCAGGGATGACCCATCAAACAAAACAACCAGATTGGCAAAAACAAGGATTTCTTGGTGGCTTAAAGCCGATGATGACGTTCCAGGACTTGAGCTCATCGGTGTTGGTGTTGAGAATGGTGGCGGTGGATCGGAAGGAGTAGGGCGGGAGAGATGGGTCGGGGAGATATGGGTGGATGCGGGTGTGGTGCTGGAAGGTGTAGTAGAGGAAGATGTCGTCGCAGGAATCTGCAGCAGGGGGAGGAGCTCGGAGTTTGGGACAGAGTTGAAGGGATGAAGAAGGAAGAAGAGATGAAGAGGAAATACAAGCGTAGGAGAATTAAGGACATGGTTTCTGGGTATTGAAACAAAAGCAGAGAAATGGGTATGTCTCAATTATTGTCGCATTCATTTTTGTTCTCAATATTTAATCCCCAGTGGAACATCTAAGGACTTGGTGTCATGCCATCCTATTGGCATGGCTTATGGATTTTGGGTTACATGTTTTCTGAAACTAGGTGTTATTGGCTCTTCATAAATAAATTAATGTAGCAAATCCAACATAATTGGGTTGAGATGAAGCTTTTTCTTGATGATTCTGCTTTGCAACGATGAGCAAACAGTTTCGTGGTAACTAAATTTGTCATTTCTTTTCCCAACTTTCTTTTCCTAATGAAACGCCCAAAGGAAATACAAATCCAAATAAAACTGTAAAAAATGGTAAAGAAACTTTGATTAATTAATCACACCAAAGCAGATTGAAAACCATAAGCTACATTTTCATTTAACTAAATAGGAGAAAAGGACAATAGCCACACGAACCAATACACTAATCACATAAAAATATAACTGCTGACCTCACAAACAGAGTCACGGATGCCAGGCAGTAAACAAGAGCAGAAAAAAAAACACAAACCAAACAACACTTAAACTACAAAACTTAGACTGACCGAAACCATAACCACAGTAAACTGAAACTTAATCAAATGGGCCATCCACAGAGATGCAATCCATGATATTGGCAACCACATCTTTAGATTGCTTGAGCAACTTGATGCTATTATTCAGCCTTTCGCGCTTGCAAGCCACAGAAGGTGACTCTTCCAGCATCCTTTCAATCCCCCCCTTTTGTGGCCCCATCAGCTCATTCACAATCTCATGCAGCATTTCATGATTGATAAGCTTCTGCACGCAAAAGAGAAGATGCATAGTCAAACTATCAACCAATCTCATTATGACAATATTCATGTAAACAGTTACTCTCATTTTCATGTCAAAAGCTTGCCCAACCATCGACGACAGATCCCTGAGATGACCCACTTGGACTTCACCAAAACCCTCGAGACTAATCAGTGTTGATCTTGAAGCATCTCGTATGACTTCCATGAAGGGACCTTGTTTCTCCATTAAACTAGCCCATTTCTTCATGTAGTCCGGATTTGATGTGTAATCCACACTCTTCTCCATCTCAACCAGCTCCTTTACACGATCTTCAGACCGCTTCTTAGTCTCTGCCATAAGATTGTGAGTTGCCCTTAAAGTTGCTGATTTAAGCTGTGGGTATGCCTCCAAATGCTTCTTCAACACACCAACAACTACACTTTCAATGTAATCCCACATTTTGTTAATAAAATCAATAGGACTATCAGCAATTTGGTTAACCTTTCTCTGCAAAAGAATAAGAAAAGCAGTTCGAGGGATGAAATTAGGAAGCCCAATACCCTTGGCTTCCTCTATTACCTTGAGCTCTTCAACTAAAAAGTTACCAGACACCGCATTATTTGGAGATTTGGAATAGAGTTTCTTGGAAAAGTCATTTAGCATCTCCGCCATTCGAGCACTGCAATGCATGGATGAATCATCTGGGAACTCTTCAAATTCTCCCTGCAAGAATATTTTCTTGAGCGTTTCTTTGGCTGCTCCAAGAATCTGAAACAGTGCCGTTGTTGCATCACTGACACTAGTTAGATTCTGAGGCATGATGTTCAATTCATCCATGCTCTGATTAAGTTTCTCGTTTATCTTCTTCACAATATCTGGCAAGCATCTTCCTATGCTGGCAGCTTGAATTTGGACGAGTGTCTGAGCAAGCACAGGAATTCCAACCATCGATTTGGGAATCTTAGAGAGAAGTGGATGAGTTTTGAACAACAATGCTTCCTCAGTCCTTGCCTCTGCATAAGACTCATTGCCAATGCGGTTCTTCACACAAACATAGCCCAGACCAATCTTTACGGCATCAGTGGTCACCTTCTCCAGCAACCCTTCAGGCGCCTTATCAACTTTTGTCACCACAGCCAGCGTCCTCTCCCCAGTTTTATCAACCCGCTGAGACATTCTTATAGATTCACATGTGGGGAAATCAACAGTAGCCGATAGCACATTCAGAATTATACTCTCTTTGGGAGTAATATATTCCATGATTATATCAGATATTTGTTCATATATGTTTTCAGGTTGGCCGTGAACAGGCACACGCGTGATTCCAGGCAAATCAACCATAGTGAGATCTGGGACACCTTTCTTTTTAACAACCAGAGTGAGGGGAGTGTTAGATATACCTTTTCCATCACCTGCAATCTCTTCAGTGGCCGCATTAATGGCATCAGCAATCTGATCTTCAGTTGTTTCGATCGTCTTAGAATGATATTCCAGCTGCAACTCCTGTTCATCAGAGGAATGGTCCTGCAAGCGCATTATGAGCGGCACCCGGGTGCAGATGCCCTGGCTGCGAGGCAAGCTAATACCAGCAAGGGACTCAAGAACACTCGATTTTCCACTTGACTGATCACCAACGACGACAATGGTGGGTAGCTGGATGCCTTCTTTCATCACATTCAAATTGCGCAAGCTGTCAATAGTGTCAAGGAGGGGGCGGATGCGATCATTGTAAGATGTGACAAGAGGAGCCATGTACGGTTTCTTCTTGCTTTCTTCACCGGGGCAATCTAGACCTAACCTTGCCATTTTCTCTTCGCCAAATGTTGAGTTACTGCAAAGATAGTTCATCTGAGAGAGATAAGAGAGACAGGAATTCTGGTGAGATTGTTTAAATGAACTTTAAATAGGTATACAGAGTAAGCCAGGCTAATGCTTATAAGAAAATTTCAGTACTCACTGGATTGAATTACCCAAAAACTGCACTTAGAAACCATTAAGTTTTGGGGGCCTGGAATATAAACAGTTATAATTGTTTTCACAGGAGTGATAACTGGCCAGATCCTAATTCATGTTAAACCCTCAACACCTCCAACCCATGATTGGCTTGAATAAATGTGCACACATTTTAAAAGTAGACCTTGAGATGTTTGAGTCAGCAGCTCCCTTTCCTATCTATAGTTCCTACATGATCAAGCTCTGCTACGGTAGGCACACATGATAAATCAGGGTTTAGTAGTCGCTGACACCATGCAAATAACTTACATGGTATCATTTATCATATATATATATATAGATATGTCATCATCATCATGCAAGTATACGTATACATTTCAGAGCATATTAGATCTGATCTAGTGGGCAACGGCACCCTCTTCAGCCTTCGGGGCCTAACTTCTGGTCCAGTGATCCCTTCCTTGTGCCAAGAGGTATTTAAGGGCCATATGGGAACCTATCATCAATGCAGCCCCTTCATACTTATTTACTTACATGAATTTTCACTAGTTCAATTTGACACTTTCCAGGTGTAACTCTTTTCAAATATCCTGTTATTGACTATACATGCATTAAATTGTAATTTTTTTTTTTTTCTTGGTAGACACAAAATTGTATTCGATATTAGGAAAAGATGTCCCTTACAAATAAGCTATTAAATCTGAAGCTCTTAAATGGAGAGTTTAATTGGGATGACCCAAAAAGAGTTAGTTCTTCATCCAAGATCTAACTAACGATGTGACTTTCCGTTACAATATTTCACCATGATTTGCATCCATCCAAGTGGTCCGTCCACGCAGTAGGCTAAAGTAGTTACTCCTCATGAAAACTATGAGAAATCTCTCCTTATAAGATTCTAGTGAGCACCATCTGCAATGGTGCCATGCCAGGGAATTTCCTAAAGTGCCCATGTAAGACATTATCAATCATGGGGAGGTAGGGAATGAAAAGATATCAATGATACCTGAGTTGCGAAAAATATCAAAGCTTAAAACATCATCTTAACCTCTTGATCTATGATCCTCAAGCTTAATGGTTTTAGATGGCATACTTTATTTTTCATCACAACCTAAGTTGAATAATTTGGATGATTGTCAAATTTAGACTAAATGGTCATTCATGCAATGGTATAATGTATTTGAGGGAAGAAACGTTATTATAGTTGAGCAGGCCCATGCGATCATAATAGAAACTATGGGGACGGTTCTCATTCAAATATTTCTCGATATGACACATAAATATACAAATAAATAAATATATTTTAAGTTCAGCAAGCAGCTACTTTGTATATAATATGTCAAGGGGTAGGTCTATCTCCAATATGAACCCTCTCAGAATTCTGCTTTAGCGTGACCTACACTAGATAATGACCTTTATATAGTTACAAGTATGTATATGAAACTGATCTGGGCGGTTCCAACAGCACCACATACACTGTGATACAACTTTATATTGATCATGCATAGAAAAGGTAATAATATAAATTATAAATATGATCAAATGGTGAAACTTGGGCTAGCAAATATACATCTCGAAGCATGTTATATTAATAGTCTGGAATCCCACCATGTTTTTTAAGTGTTGGCTGTCATAACTAATCTACATAACAGGATCATATATTTTCCTTTTTGTAAACCCTATCTGAGAGAAAATGAACGGTTCAAATCTTGCAAAGTTGTGCCCACATCTACAGATTTGAGTTTACTACTATGTTAGGGATTGGTTATCAAAAAATTAAAATTAAAATTTGTCTATCGTCCTTGGATTCCTACCTCTCTCACGAGAAATCGAAATCCTCTCTATTGAGGATAATTTTATCACTTTTTTTTCTTTTTAGCAAGGAAAATATATTACTTCAAACAACTTACTTTTGTGCACAAACACATTCTAAAAGAAAAAAAAAAAAAAAAAAAAAAAAAAAACACTTACTTTTGCCATATACAGTGTTTTGCCTTTGAAATCCAAACCATTAACGACCAAGCCAGCTTCTTAATACAATGGGTCTAGTCAAGCCTAGCTGACATCTTTGTAGATTATCATATCTAGTACATCTATGCTAAATATATGTTACCCTGGGCTTCTCCATCCCTATATGGGGTGAGAATCCTCTACTGCTTCAGAAGTACAAAGCTCTCCACTGCTTCAATAATGGAGGCCCACTCACTCTACCGTGCTGCCTGGAATCTAGCCATTGGGCAATAAAATTTAAAAAATTCCAACTCTCCAATTTGGACCATAAGCTCAGATTCACCTTTTTCATCTGGTAAAGCCCGTGGCTCCCCCACAAGAACAAGCAACAGAGGATCCAAATTCATCATCTATATATCTCTGGCCATCAGCCTTCTAAGAAATAGTAAATTATTTAGTGATTAGGCAAAAAATTTAAAGACGTAGGCCAGGCCCAACTCTGGTAAGTCAGTCAGATTACTTTCTGGGTCAACTACTACTATTTTGGTTGACTGACCCATTAACACCACAGCCCTTTCGTTTCAGTTAAAAAGAAAGACCAAAAAGAAGCAACAAACACAACAAGAAGAACAAGAAGAAGGAGAGAAGAGCTAAATCAGGCAGTAGCATGCTTCATTAAACGATATCAGTTGGATGCAACAAATTTAACCCATGTAATGATAATGATCTAAGTAAGAGCAGAACTTGCAACTTGGGAAAAACTTGAAAGGGTAGGAGACGAAGATCTAAACCTGTGATGTTGTACGTCTTCAAATAGTAGATGATTTCTAGAAAGTAAGAAGAAGAATAAGAAGCAAGCAAAGTTCCTCTCTTTGGTTGGACTTGGGAGTGTGGGTGCTGAAACGAGAGGAGGGAGAGGGGGTTATCAGGAGAGAAACGGAGGGTGTGAAAAGAAGAAATAGTCAGGTTATAAGGAGAGAAAAGGAGGGTGTGAAACGAAGAAATAACCACAAGGTAATAAATATTTCCCCACAAAGAAAGCCCCAGTTGAATTCCCTGTGTGAAAAGAAAAAGTGCATTTATTTTTTAAAGTTGTAAGAAACAGGCCCCTACTTTGAAACTTCCTGAATTTCCAGGCCGTGTTTTGCGGGGGGAGAGGAATTCTAGCGAGAAAAACTGTTCCAACCACTCATGCAGTTTCTTTTCCATTTTTTTGATGAGACTCATTTTTCTTATAAAAATGGAGAAAGTCGAATTTGATTTTTCTTACTAGAAAAGATTTCGTTTTCCTATGTCGAGAGTACAAATACAAGATTTTTCACTCATGCAAAAATGAAAAACCATTAAGAGGTGGATAGGAATGCAATGGCAGATAATTTAGAAAAGCTAGAGGTGGATAGAAATTTTCCTTTTATCGCATATATTATGTAATGGTTTTTTTTTTTTTCTTAAGGATTTTGCTAAAAAAATAACTTTAAGTAGCCACTGTACTAAACAGAAAATTTTCATCAATAGTGCACCAAATAGGAAATCCGTACAAAAAAAGTAACTTTTTTCACCATTTTCTTTTGGTAGTCATATTCGACCTTCATTTTTTGTGTTAAGGGTTGACTACAATCCCCTCAACGGCACACCCGCAAATCGAACTCCCGACCTACCAGGCTCTGATAGGACTTGTAGGATCTTACACCTCATTGAACTACCACTTATCCCAAAACCAATTGGTGATGGGAAACGGCACAACAATGGTTTTATGGTGAGGGCGAGGGCTCAACCACAATTATAACCGCTCAAGAGCGAGGGTGGACGTTGACCTCAACAGACCCTGAACAGGCATAACCATTTCATCTTCTTCATTTTTCCTCGAGTGTTTGAGTTTTCGATTAAAGGAAGAGAGGACTGAAAGATCTGCCACTTAAAATTACTACTTTTGGTAAATTTCTCATATAGGATCCTTCCGAAAGAAAGATCTTTTAATTTCAAATCCAAATTTCTAGCATGCTATGGTTTTGTACAACATCACGTGAAACAGATTTTGCTAAAATGGAATAATGGATTGGATGAGCAATTCAAAAGCTAAGATCCATGCTCATTTGTGCTTTGGGCTAGAAAAATCATGCTCATACAAGAAGATACCAATGGTCTAAAATAAAAGATGCTACCAACAAGAAAACCAGAGATGAGGAAGAGAACAGGGCACCAGCAGTTCATATAATGCACAACCAATCGATAATATTTATTAGAGACCGAACCTTTCTTAAATTGACCAACCCACCAACAACTTTTTAGGGCCAATTGACAATTTATTAGGTTAGATCTTCCAATCATCTCTTCCTTTACTCGAAAACTTGAACACACGATGAAAAGGAAGAAGATGAATAGGTTATGTCTGCTTAGGGTCCCCTCACTTGTTATAGCGAGGGTCTGAGTCAACCCTAAACACAGAAAATGAAATTGAATGCGACCACAAAAAAAAAAAAAAAAAAATGGTGAAAAAATTTATTTTTTCTGTATAGATTCTCTGTTTGGTGTACTACTACTAACTTAAGTTCTTTGTTTGGTGCATTGGCCACTTAATTTTTTTTTTTTTTTGTAAAATCCCCTTTTTTCTTTTTTTGCCTTACATTTATAGGGTATAAGGCACTTATACGGCCTGTTTTGGCTTTCCTTTATTGGCTATGTAATCGCTAATCTTTAATAAAAAGTTTTTATTATCGATAAAAAAATAAAAATTTGTAAAGAGTGGGGTCCCTGAATTTTTCTAAAACCAATCCAAAACATCAGTTCAAGATCTTTAGACCGTTTGAAAGAGCAATCTCCCAGCCATGGCTATTACACAGAATCATGTAGAATGCTTGTGACTCCATTGTGGAGCCCACGTAGGGATAATTCGGCCCGTTCAAGATCATTCTCAATTTCTCATTCCCTCTGGACGTATATCTTCAAATTTTAGTTCAATAGAGACGCGTCTCACCATGGGATCGAGCACATGACGGAAACGTTATTAATTAATGCAACATCAGCAACAGTGACACCATGTGAGCGCCCAGTCACATATTCAATTTTGTGTTCAATCTTACGGTGGGGGCCCAATCATTTGAAAGTGAGATTTAAGGATGTCACTAGAGGGGAGGGGGTTCATCTTTAATTATCCAAATTATCTCTATGCGGGCCCCGCAATCAAGTTCCAGACATTTGTTACACTATTCAATAGTTGGAGAGGGGGGGATCCAAACTTGTTAGATAATTGGAATCTTGTGAATTTTTAAAGGGACCACTCAGATCCAACTATGTTTAGAAGACAGCTAAAAATTAATTTTTAGAAATAACTTCAAATAAGCTTTTTCTATGGAAATAGAACTACTGGGGGACGGTGGAGAATGAATACCAACCGTCACCTAGTAATTCAATACATAGGAAAGTGAAACTTCTATCTACATTTTAACTTGTATTCTTTGCTTTTCAGCTATTTAATAATCTTTGGGTAGAGTTCATTTCACCAAGGAATTTATATTCTTCACCTTTCACTCCTCTTTAATCATCTTTGCGTACAGTTCGTTTCACCAATGACTCTTATTTATTCAATTGCAAACAAATTGGCCCTAAGATTTTTTTAGACAACTTTTAAAATTGCTTTCCTCTAGCTTTTCTTAATATCTTTAGAAATCATGTTTAAGCGAACAGAGAAGGACTCGGACATTCTTTTCCTTCCTGATGTAAAAATTGAAATAAACAAGAGCATGTGGCAAGGAAGGTGGTCACCATTTTCCCAGTTTTGGTGAACCACTTTCTCCTTCATTATTCAGGAAAACTAGAAGTCCCTTCAAAGTTCGATGTTCAATTATTTTTTTTTCACAAATTCAATCTTTTTGCAGTCCTAATGCGACCATCATTGACAATAAATGGGCCACAAGTAGGGATGTAAATAGGTCCCCGATTCTCCGATTACCCGAAGGTTCTAATCCGTTAAAAGCCGGATTTTGGTCCTTATTTAGACTCCGATAAGTAAATGGGTCTGTGTCCAATTCCACCTTGGTTCAGACTCAAGGATCCGAAATCCGATATATTACTTAATTTTTAAAAATTACTCCTAAAAATTATATTTTTTTAATATAATTATTTATCTTGATCAGACCCGCCCCCTGTAAAATTCTAGTTTTGACTCCGAAGACAAAAAGTAGGTTCCGGCGGAATCGGTCCATTTAGATTTTTTCCTTAACAGCCGGAGCCGAACCGTTTCCAACTTTAGCGTCTGTTGTAGTTCTTTTAATGGAGAAGGACACGCGTTAGCGTGTGGGTCGCTCGTCTCGGAAACCGTGCAACAGGAGTCTTCCCTTCTCCAGCGCAGGAAGCAGCTACGCATGCTGTTGTGTTTCTATCTCGGGAAACGGAAAGGAGTGGATATTTCGCTGCTGCTTCCAATTTTTGTTGCTTTCTTTTGGTCTCGGTTTGCGTGGCAAGAGAGAAAGAGAGAGATCTCACTGCCAGAAAAGATACTTGTCCCCGTTGGATCCCAGGGCTCCTGTTTTTTCTTGCTTGCTGCTGTCGTTTCTCTTCGGCATGCGCGCTGCAACACGACTCGGACGAATATAATCTATGATGCATGTTGTACTATTGACTGTCCGATAGATTCGTGATTGACATCTGCATTGATTGTATCATTTATGAATTGTTGACCTAGAAAAAATTAATTGATTAATGTGTTCAATTATATCTCTATTGTTATGGTATTCCACTTAAGTGGAAATGTATCTTTTAAATACCAAGGCAATCAAATATTTAAATCTCGATGGAGTTTGAAGCAAGGAATAATGATAATTTTTTATCCAGGTTAAGGGGATAAGAGAATGCGACGAGATAGACAAACTCAATGTCCGGATACAAAGGTTGTACTCACATAAAGGAGGTTCTGATGGAGGTGAAAGAATAAAAATGGTGGATCAATTTGTGGTTTTTCATGTAATTTTCAATATGGAAAATTTTTAAATTCATGAAAATAAAATCTGGAGATTGTAAGCATCTATAAATATGAAAAAAATCTCGTGGCGTGTTTCAAAAATGGCATGAGTCTGGGTTTCATTAAACTTTGAAAATCTTTATATCCGTAAAATTTGTTATATTTGTGAGATGCTTTACGAATTCCTACTCTTAGATGAGTAAAATTCATGGATCGACTGGTGATAGAATATATTAAGAAAATATGTTCCGGGGCAATATAGTTCTTAATTTGCATGCATATGAGATTATTACTTCTTCTTTTTTTTTTAATTTCTAAGATGGCATTTACTTGCTTGATATAGCTTGTAATGTGTACATCTTCAAGTTTTGATTATTCTGTATATGTTGGATGTGTGGTTTGGCACACCTTTCGCATTCAGCATACGACACACAACAAAGACAGAATAAATGCACTGATTAGGATGATACATATACCTAGCCTTCATATATTGGAACCATGTCTAGGTGGAAAATGACTGAATACCCTTTTTTAGGAATAACTAGAAGTGTGGTTACGTAATATCATACACTTTATAATATGCTGACCATTTTATTTATCCAAATCTAAATGGATGGGAGTGATTTGCTACTACGATTGATGACTTTAGCATATACCTTTACATTTATCGGATTTGATATAAGCTTGAAATATTGTAAAAATGCTTTGAGTGGTATGCTTCTTAGTCATGGATCAATAGGGCAGGAAAGTTAAATGGGGGGGGGGGGGGGGGGGGGGGGGAGGATCTTCCTAATAACTAGATTATCATAGTTTAGGTAAAAGTACCAGTTAAGTATGTCTTGACTACAGGCATCTCGGCAACGATGCAAGCACGCTTCCACAATAAGTACCAGCTCGGTATCAGTATCAGTTCGGTATTATACCAGCTCGGTAGGAGTACCAATTCGGTTGGGTCTACCGAGATAAGTACTGACAGATTGGACAATCCTCGAATGTATATAAGGAGTTACCCTTATCCCACACATACGATCCCTGTAGGAGCAGGATTCGCACCAGGGTATGTTTCGATGGGACAACACTCAACTACCCCCACTGAGCTATCTGGTTAAGTTGTCTGATGGGATCTCTGCCCCAAATCTGCACCAGGTTAAGGCCATCCATTGAAACTTCTGCCCCCAGCTACCAGGGTAGGGTCCAGTAGGACCCTACCTTTAAAAGCCAATTCTTGGCCTATATATACAAGGAGCAAGTCCAGAAAAGGTAAGCTCATTCTCCTACACACAGTCATATATACTCATGCTCAAAACTCCTTTCATCTATATCTTTTGTCTAGTGATTGCACTAACTAAGGCATCGGAGAGCCTTCAACTAACAGTAACCAAGGTCTCTGACCTTTGTTTCCTTTTCCCTTTCAGGTTTTCAGGCATCCGATCTTCCCAAATAAACTTCATAGTGATTTCATAATCCATCATTTTAAGTCCGTATTATTTTAAGCACTTACAATACCTATGAGCAATTCAAGAATATTGTGAATGGAGATGATCATACTTATATATTTGATTCTGTACACCCCCACAGCTAAAATGGTGTGGTTAGAAGATTTTAAGTTATTCCATGTGGGATATATTAGATCCATATTCACACCACGCGTATCTTCCGCTGTGTGCTATATGGGGGGCATATTATTGAATGCACAATATATTGAGTCAGACACCTCCTAAATTTTAGCCTAAAGACTCATTTATGAGTTATGGACTTGTGCTAAACCTAAAAACTGACTTATGATATTGAGGGGATATGTTGTACACAAACTATTGCTGGCCACAACTAAAATACTAACTGCAAATGGAAATGAAGAATATCGTTCTTTCGTTGAAAATCGAATCAACCAAAGGAATATCGTGTGATCGATCATGATATTGGACAATAACCAAAGGTTGAAATGTGTATTTCTTTATGGATCTCATACAAATCCTACAGATGCACCACAACATCTCTGAGGATGGAGGGTGTTACAGAAAGTGAGAGTTTTAACGTTGGCAGCGTTTGAAGTGTAATTCTTGGCCAGGGCCCACTTGAAATTGAGTAACCCGGGTTATTCGAAGTCCTGTAGGACTGGTAACATTCTACGTGATTGGATGATTGGTGCAGTTATTTGGTAGAAATCATGCAAGACCTTAATCTATTATTTGCTGTCAATCTATGCACTATGATGATTAACTGTGCAATTAATCGATCCACCTCAGGATTGAAGGGCCATGGGTTCTTGTCAACAAAATGATAATGACAAATTGGTGGCATAAGGATTTAGAAATAGAAAGATTTGGTTAAGTGGAGATTATCTCTCTAGGCATAAATTTTTATTCATGTGAATATATGGGCAATAGTTGGTTGTGAGAACATGTAATCGCACACGATGGATGTAAAGGCTGCATTCCCAAAAGGCAAAAGTAGGAAAAGTTTTATATGTAATCTGCGGATTTGGTGGTGCAAAGACCATGAGGATAAAAGTGTACAAATTATTTTAACATAAGAATTTCATGCGGCCATACGTGAAATTAGTTTATTCCTGGCATATGAGATATGCATTGGTTATATCTTACACATTGGCAAAGGTCGTGATTTTCTGGTATAAAGAAAACAGACATGATAGTTCTGTTGAGAATAGAAGCTGGGATAACGAGCTGCGATGTAGTAAACTAAGTAGCTATCAGGTTGGATCTTTTTAAGGATATTTAAAGTTCGTAAGAACCAATGAGCCGGTGCAACTGTTATGAGTCTACCATTACATCGGTGAATGGAACCACAATTACCCAATCCCTCAAGATATTGAATTGTCATATCAATATATCTAAAATGTGGGTAAAAAAGGTGAGATCTCAATCCCGTGATTCCTACTAATGGAATTAATAGATATTCCTTCATTAAGCATTTTCCTAGGCTGGAGATGTATGTAGGGACTGGAGTATATGTTGATGTACATTGACACTTTTGATTTAAATGACATTCGTATCTAGTGAGAGATTATTAGGAAAATTGTGTGGCCCGACTGCCATTGGGCCACGCCAGATTGAACCCAACAATATGCCGCGGATGAACTCCCAACAGGTCTTGATCTGGTTGAGTCAAATAAGGATCAAACTTTTGGTGGTAGAGTTTGGATCAAGTTCAGACTCCCGGTTGTTAGAATTCTCATGCTGGTAAAGAGATGTGGGATTACAGGAGGGGTAGAGTCCATAGTAGTTGTGACTCCCACGAATTGCTCTATAAAAGGGAGACATGAACATCCCTTGCTTGATCATCCAGTAAATCTGAGAGCATTCACAGTGAGTTCGTAGATCTACCTCACATCGGAATGCACAAGGCTCTCGGCGAGTTCGATCACGACACCCATTTGGACCAACAAGTTCTTTCAATCAACCCTTAAATAGATCTTATCATGTATCTTTCTACAGTCCTATGCACAATTTTTACCAAAAATAAAAAATAAAAACCAATGCAAAATGGGCGTTAGGATCAGTCCTTCGTATCATTTTCTTCTCTCTTCGTATGAAAAAGGTCAAGTTAAAGGCCAAATTCAAAATTTCCTTCTTTCTAAGGAAAAGTGTTAAAGTGACCACTAACGAATTTATAGGACTCTAGTCAGGGAATTTTCACAAAAAAAAAAAAAAAAAAAAAAAAAAAAATAAAAAACTCGGAATTCCCATACGCTTGGAATTTCTATCAAGATTTATGGGAAAGATACGAGCCCTAGTATGTCACCTTTGGCAACAAACGAAGATTCCTCACTGATTTCCTAAGGATTTAGAAAATGCATGTGAACAAATCCTCAAGGATTTGAGCCATGGAAATCCTCTTTTTGAGGATTTTCATATCCAACCACCTGCATAGGCTTCGAAGATCCGTGGTTTTGCGGATTTATGCACCAAGTTCTCTAAATAAACGCACATGTCAATGCAAAAAAATCCAGCTATGCAAGTTTCTAGTAAAAAAAATTCACTACACGGCATTGAGGAATTCTCAAGTCTAGAACTTTTATAAATTCACCACCTATTACCAAATGTACGGCTTGTTTGTTTGCCATGGAATAGAATAAAAATAGTGAAATAAAATTTAACGGTTATACTTTTTATTCAAAAACATTTATGCAGGTATTGCAAGTGACAAGGATAGATTGCTAAATCTCTAATCAACGATAGAACAAGATTTTTTTTGCATCATATCTAACGGAGTCCTTGGTTTGGACCGAAGAACCAATATCACTTAATCATTATCAAACTAACTGCAATCTTTTTCTATCTGTGAGGATCCAAACAGTGCACCTTCAATTTCTAATAGGTCATGAACTGGATTAAAATCACTCTCAATGAATCCATAAGAATGAAAGTCCAAGATCCGAACCCTAGAGGGGGCAGAATAGAGTGAGGTCAAAGACTTAGACCAATTTTAATTTTCTAATGCCAATTATTCTTTGAGAATTAATTAACTTGACTACAAGTTAAGGTTCTAAGTCTGACTACAAGTTAAGGTTCTAAGTCATATATGAATAAGTAAAGAAACTATGTAATCATTCAACATTGGCAATAACAAGAAGTATTAAACTAAGCATATGAGCATCATCCGCAAAGTAAAAGATAAAACACCACAACAACCAATTTATAGTGGTTCAGCAAATCATGTTTACAGCCACTCTCGATTTTCCTACCGGATTTTCCACTATTTCAACTCGAGGTTTATGCTCACCTCTAACCTTACAACCACATATGCTTTTCAAATGCTTAGACTTAACTTTTACAACTACTAATGCTTTTCTAAGGCTTAGTAATAACCTTTACAACAAGATGTTTTTATCTCAATTTTTATGCCTAAGGATGCACACGAAGAGATGCAATTAAGTACATATTGATGCTGTAAGGTTCGCGACCTTACTGAGTCAATTGGGCCCAATAACCGGCCCGTTGACCCATTTATTTTCATATTATTATAATTATTGTTTTATTAGATATTTAAGTGGGTTTAGATGGTCAGCGAGTTTCTTTTAACATTAGATTAGTGCCTGCGAAGTTTCGTGCGATTCCGAGTTCGTTTGACCCTAGTAGGGGGTAGTTTGCAAATTAGGGAAAAATTGAGTGTTTTTCCGAAAAATTCCTATCGCTATGATTTTGGGTTCGTTGGAAAGGTCTCGTCGCGTTGATCAATTTTGTCTTCTGACTCGTTGCGATCCGACGAACAGAAACCCTTCTAATAATTAATTCTTTTTCCGGACCCACTTAAAGGGTAACTTAGTCTTTTCCCCCTCCCTTTCTTCTTAAACAAGAGATTAACCCTAATCTCTTATTCTATTCTCTGCAACGAAGAATAGACAGCAGCCCAGTTTCTTCTTCTTTCTTCCTTAAGCCAGAACTCCACCCAAGAAAGCTCCTTTCGAAGATCTGATCCGGTAGATCTCAATCTCTTCCTCCCCTCTTTCTTCCGGTACAACTTCCGGTAAGCTTCCTCTCCTTTCATATTTTCTTTAATCTCCCTTTTTGGTTAGATTTAGGTTAGATCTGAATTATTTTCTTTCCATTGTTGTTCCTGGTATGTTAGGTTTCGTTCTGTCGGGTTAGATTTGTGATTTGGGGGTAGAAAGGCTTCTCCTCGAAAGTCACCCATTTCTGATATTTCTTCCGGTTGAGGCAAGTAGATCTGCATTTTATAATTAAGCATGTGTGTATGTCTTCTATTGATTGGATGTGTTTTCTTGTTAGGTTTCCCTAATTCCAAGCCTGTTTGTTATTAATTTGGGTTTATTTAATTTAATTGTTAATTTTAATGTTAATTGATGTAAGTGGAAATGATGGATGGAATGGATTATTGGGGGGAGCACGGTGGCTCAGTTTTGTGCAGGTGAATTTTTAGAATGAATTGGATGAAAAACTGTAAAAAAAAATGGGGTTCTTATTTGAAAGAAAAGAAAAAAAATGAATTAAATAAAATCTAATGTTTGTCCCAAAGTGATTCTCTCATGTGCCTGGTATTGATGACGCTACTCTACGTCATCGGCACTCCACTCCCGTGCCTCCTCTGCTGGTTGGAGATCCTCTGGGATCTCCTCACCGGCCTGCTCCTCATAGTAATACTCACCTGAGGAGTCTGCACACCAAGGAACCGAGTCAACGACATGTTGAGCAATAGATAAACAAGATATAATTAAAACATAACATGCATCAAATATAAGAGTAATGACAAGTACAAGATCGTAGGAATACAAGGAACAATACTAGGCATGTAGCATGAATAAATATCATCAGAATCATAAACAGGAATCCTAACAATACTAACAATCACCACTACCAATGTAATGCAATGCACAAGAGGGAGACTCCGTGGATGTCCAAGCCACCTCACGGGGTACCAGTAACAATCCTACCCGGACTACTGATACCAAAGTCCGGCTCCAGGGGGATCCAAGCTCCCGGTCCTGGGAATAATAGCACGGTCCAAGCCCGCTCCCAACTATTCAACGCCATGGACGCCGTCCAAAGCCGACTGCCCACCCCGATGTCCGAGTAACCGGCCCATCAATAAACCCCAAACTGCAGCTGGCCATGATATACAATAATAATGATAATAATAATAACAAAGTGGTGTTGACACAAGGAAAACCAAGACAAGCAAATCTGGCTAGTTCAACAAACAAGACATGTTCATAGGGATTATCTCATTCAAACCAATACAAGACAAATCCAAACCCATGATAATCCCTTCAGTCTAGCCAGTCATGTTCATCAATTACATAACACGGGATCCTAAGGTACACTCTAAGTCAGGTCCAAGTTCTAATTCTACAAAGGATTATGTTTCATAATTAATTAGGTGTTTTATGCCAAGAGAGTGTACAAGGTTACAAAATCAACGGATACGATTAACAAATCAAGGAGAGATTACAATCCAATCCTAGGCAAGTGTTGTCATCCATGTACCATATGTGTTTTAACGGAGTGCGTGGGGAATTCGAACAATCAATGCTTATAAAGAATTTCCTTGGTGTACAATCATGTTGAACATCGATTGATTCAATTCCATACGTATTCGATTAACCATACACAATACACGAATACCTAGACAACCCATCGAAGCACACCAAGCCACGTGCTACGATTTCAAAACCCCATTAATGGTCACGTGAGAGTGGTTTTATGGTTTCCAATGTCTAAGGCCCAACCTAGGCTAACAATCTCGTTACTAACAAGAAAGTGGTCTAATAATTAATCTCCTTAACTACTTCCCTACCTGATCCCCAATCATCACGAGACATGTATCATTGGATTCTACGCTCCAAGAGCTTTCCAACGGTATATGGCTCGTGAAATTCCGACGTATGGTTCAGAAGTTATGGTTCATAGAAGTTTAACCCTTTATATATATATATATATAAATATATATAAAGTGCGACAGACCATCCATCGGTCCGATTCATCGGATGGATAAAACAATACTCATGTGCAGTCACCAGCCATTCAACGTTCTGTTTCTTCTTTGTTTATCATGTGCAGTCACCGGCCATTCAACGTTCTGTTTCTTCTTTGTTTAAATATATATTTTTTTTTTTAAAACTCCTTATGATGTCCAGTTCAGTGGCCATTGAACGTTCCGGACGTCTAATGGCCACTGAACGTCCTGGACGTCCAGCGACATTTATTTTTTTATTATTTTTTTATTTATTTTTTTTTCTTTTCTTTCAAATAAGAACCCCATTTTTTTTTACAGTTTTTCATCCAATTCATTCTAAAAATTCACCTGCACAAAACTGAGCCACCGTGCTCCCCCAATAATCCATTCCATCCATCATTTCCACTTACATCAATTAACATTAAAATTAACAATTAAATTAAATAAACCCAAATTAATAACAAACAGGCTTGGAATTAGGGAAACCTAACAAGAAAACACATCCAATCAATAGAAGACATACACACATGCTTAATTATAAAAAATGCAGATCTACTTGCCTCAACCGGAAGAAATATCAGAAATGGGTGACTTTCGAGGAGAAGCCTTTCTACCCCCAAATCACAAATCTAACCCGACAGAACGAAACCTAACATACCAGGAACAACAATGGAAAGAAAATAATTCAGATCTAACCTAAATCTAACCAAAAAGGGAGATTAAAGAAAATATGAAAGGAGAGGAAGCTTACCGGAAGTTGTACCGGAAGAAAGAGGGGAGGAAGAGATTGAGATCTACCGGATCAGATCTTCGAAAGGAGCTTTCTTGGGTGGAGTTCTGGCTTAAGGAAGAAAGAAGAAGAAACTGGGCTGCTGTCTATTCTTCGTTGCAGAGAATAGAATAAGAGATTAGGGTTAATCTCTTGTTTAAGAAGAAAGGGAGGGGGAAAAGACTAAGTTACCCTTTAAGTGGGTCCGGAAAAAGAATTAATTATTAGAAGGGTTTCTGTTCGTCGGATCGCAACGAGTCAGAAGACAAAATTGATCAACGCGACGAGACCTTTCCAACGAACCCAAAATCATAGCGATAGGAATTTTTCGGAAAAACACTCAATTTTTCCCTAATTTGCAAACTACCCCCTACTAGGGTCAAACGAACTCGGAATCGCACGAAACTTCGCAGGCACTAATCTAATGTTAAAAGAAACTCGCTGACCATCTAAACCCACTTAAATATCTAATAAAACAATAATTATAATAATATGAAAATAAATGGGTCAACGGGCCGGTTATTGGGCCCAATTGACTCAGTAAGGTCGCGAACCTTACATCTCTCACCTCTAAAAAGAACATTTGGTCCCCCAAATGCCTAAACATACCTCATCAGGGAAAAAGATAGGGATGAGCCTTCTGCATCTGGTCTTTAAGCTCCCACGTAGCTTCCTCCGGAGTATGATGCTCCCATTTCCACTGCGGAATGTCCAACGGGTGAAGCAAACCAGGAGGCTTCTTGTGTTCTGCCTTAATCTGCTGACAAGTCATACACTTAGCGACAAATTCTGCAATCTCTTTCTTCATTTTCACCCACCAATAGTGATTCTTCAAATTCTGATACATTTTGGTGCTCCCTGGGTGAACTGAATATCTGGTGTGGTGCGCATCTGTCATCAACTCTAGCTTGATGTCTTGCACATCTGGCACACACAACCTGTCTTTGCAGTACAGGATTCCTTCAATCAATCTGAACTCTGAATGATCATCAATGTGGTCAATAATTCTCTGCAACTCAGGATCATCCTTCTGAGCTTCCTTGATCCTGTTAACTATTTCTGGCTCCCAAAATCCCATAGTAGCAACCAATGCTTTCTCGTTAGCAGGCCATACCTCCACATCCATATCTCTGAACTGCTCCATCCATCTCCATTCTGGCATTATACACCCACTGAAAGCTGCCTTCCTACTAAGAGCATCTGCTACCACATTCACCTTACCAGGATGGTACTTAATCGGAAAATCATAATCCTTTATGTACTCCATCCATCTCCGCTGCCTGTTATTCAAATCACCCTGTGTAAACATATATTGCAGACTCTTGTGATCTGTGTGCACCTCAAATCTCTCTCCATACAGATAATGCCTCCACAATTTCAATGCAAACACCACTGCTGCCAGTTCTAAATCATGTGTGGCATACTTCTTCTCATGATCCTTCAATTGCCTGGACCCATATGCTATCACTTTATCATTCTGCATGAGAACACAGCCCAATCCAATCCCTGATGCATCTGAATAAACCACAAATCCTCCACTGCTTGAGGGTAAAGCAAGTATGGGTGCTGTAGTTAACCTAGTCTTCAACTCTTGAAAACTCTTCTCACATTCTTCTGTCCACACAAATGGGATATCCTTCCTTGTCAACTTAGTGAGTGGAGATGCTATGGTAGAAAACCCTTTCACGAACCTCCTGTAGTAGCCCGCAAGTCCCAGAAAACTACGAATCTCCGCTACATTTCGTGGACTACCCCAATTAACAACCGCTGCTACCTTCTTAGGGTCCACTGTCAATCCATCCTTAGAGATAATATGACCCAAAAATGCCACTTGCTCCAACCAAAATTCACATTTGTTCAGTTTAGCATATAATTGGTTATCCCTCAAAAGTTGCAACGATGTCCTCAACTGATGCTCATGCTCCTCTTTAGATTTTGAGTACACCAATATATCATCAATGAAGACTACTACAAACTGATCTAGGAAAGGAGCAAACACCTTATTCATCAATGCCATAAAGACAGCGGGTGCATTTGTCAACCCGAAAGGCATCACGAGGAACTCAAAGTGGCCATATCTCGTCCGGAATGCGGTCTTAGGAATATCCTCTTCTCTGACTCGCAATTGATGATATCCAGATCGTAGATCTATCTTCGAAAAGAATTGGGCTCCCTGCAATTGATCAAACAGCTCATCAATCCTTGAACTTTTCTTTCATTGACATCATGTTGTTTTATGGCCTTAGTTTATGGGATGGCCATAGTAATTAAATTAATTTCCACTTTAGCTTTAATTATTGCTTGCAACTTTAAATTTAATTGAGAATTATTATCTATTGTTTGGTACTTAGATATGCCTCGAATTGTATGAATTCCGCAATTTTATATTACTTGAGGTTTGAAATATAATATCCTCACAGCGGACTTACGATCCTTGGGCCTAAAGGGCAAAAATTTTAATTAGCCCTAAATTTCACTCCCCGGATCCGGTTTATTCTCTAATCGGGTTCGGGGGACGTGACAGATGCCTCTTAATATAGGCTGATGTTAAAAGTGAAAACTCAATCTAAGACATGTATGATAAATACAAAGATCTAAAAAAGTTGCATATAGTTGTGGCCCTCTATCTTTTTGAAATTAAATGCTCATAAATGATGCAAAGGTGAAATCAAAAAATGAGAGATAGAGAGGTTAAATGATACACACAAATTTTGAAACGATGAACAAACTAATTCTAGAAAACTCAACTTAATTCCAACACGTTTGTTCAAAACATAAATTTAATACCACGTGTAAATCTATTCAAATGTTGAAGCCAAATCATTAATCATGTTTAAAATCAAAAAATGTTAAGAAACCAACATTTGAACAAGTTAGGTGAACACTAAATCATGTCATTTAATGAAAATAAAGTTTTAAAGGCATGCATGAATTAATTTTGAGATAAAGCGAGCAAACCCATTAGAAGAATCAAATGTTGAAATCATGATTTTCCCTCCTAGCCTTCCTCGAGTCTAGCACGAATGCTGCACCTTCCTTGGCTCTCAAAAGTCTAAAAAATATTGGCTCAAATTCCAAGGAATGGTTCAAATTTATGACAAAACAGCCTCCAACGACTCTCTGGGCGGCTATCTACCTTGATGGTCATATTTTTGAAAAGTTCTGCCAGCCGCCTGGTGACCACCAAGTAACCACCTACTATTTTTCATCAAAAACTACTTGCTACATTTGTAACCAACTGGTGACCGCCCAAAGGTCAATCAACCGACTTCTAGGGGGTTATTTTTTTATGTGAAAATGATTTTCTAAGTGGGCCTTTTAACAATTAAAAACTAGACTTAAATAGAGACTAACATGTTTAAAATGAGATTTCAAAATGTGATACAAAACATGTTTATGCATGAATTTCAAAAATTCATTTTATAAAACTTTTGAAATTAAACTGAGAAGATTAAATCATGCATAAAGATCAAGTCTTAACCTACATGATTTCAAACATGAAAACTTAAATAAAAATGAATGAAGATTCCAAGATTAAAAAGTATGAGTGCATGAGAGATCAAGTTCTGATTAAAATGAATGCATCCAATAAAATTGCAACAAATGAAAACCCTAACAAAGAAGTGATTCAATTTTTTTCATCGGTCCTAGGTAGAAAACAAAGATCTTGAGTGACCAATCCATCAAAACAACTTGAAAAATCAAGAAGTATATATCGTTAATTTCTTCATACTTGTTCCAAGTTCAAAATACCATTTGTACAAATAAGAATCCCCTTCCTTACATGATTTTTCTTCTTCATATAGATAGGTATAGATACACGATCAATGGGGCAATTACTTAGAAGTACATTTTTGTGCAACAATCCTTCCAATGCGATAGAATAGGATCCCATGATCATGAACCAATCTCATCTAGGATTGCAAATCCCAAGTTTGTGTATGAAGAGCCGATCCAATTGTATGAGTGTCTGTCATTGATTTCTTTTGTGTGATACTAATTAATAGGGCCTCATTGGTAAGTGCTACAAGATGTCATGCATTGGAACGCATTGTTGTGGACCTGAATCTGTTTGCTATGAAACATTTTTTTTTCTAAGTGAAACCCCTTGGGTATATGAAAGAATGACATGTCCCTTGCAATCTCCATAAATACGTCTTTTGGGTCAAAATTACAATGGTAAGATTTTGTTTCACTTCATCTTTATTACTACCAAATCAACAAGCACTAAATTAGGCTTCCAAATTGGCGAGCTATGCCAATGAGCTGGAACCCATTGAGCCATTGGTCCTGCATTTACCAGATCCAAGCTAAAAAAAAACAAAAGATAATCCGGTCACGCCCTGTTTCAAAATAGGGCTCAAGTCAAATCACACATAAAAAACCAAAAATTTCAAATTAGAGCTTAAGTTTTTCATTTACCTTTCAGATAGAGTGACCCTGCAAGAAATTAAATTTTCAGGTGACCTTTTCCTCAATATTTTCCAAAATTTCCAAAATGACCTTAACCCATTCCTCTTCCTCCCTCCCAAAATCCAATCTCTACCTGAATCTGGGCCAAGTCCCACACGGTCTTAATAGCCGTCTTCAAATCAATATTGGGGGATTTAAGAAAGTCCCATTACCCACACTCGCCGGCAGGGGTGACCCATCAAACAAAACAACCAGATTGGCAAAAACAAGGATTTCTTGGTGGCTTAAAGCCGATGATGACGTTCCAGGACTTGAGCTCATCGGTGTTGGTGTTGAGAATGGTGGCGGTGGATCGGAAGGAGTAGGGCGGGAGAGATGGGTCGGGGAGATATGGGTGGATGCGGGTGTGGTGCTGGAAGGTGTAGTAGAGGAAGATGTCGTCGCAGGAATCTGCAGCAGGGGGAGGAGCTTGGAGTTTGGGACAGAGTTGCAGGGATGAAGAGGAAATACAAGCGTAGGAGATTAAAGGACACGGTTTTTGGGCATTGAAACAAAAGCAGAGAAATGGGTATGTTTCAATTATTGTCGCATTCATTTTTGTTCTCAATATTTAATCCCCAATTGAACATCTAAGGACTTGGTATCATGCCATCCTAGTGGTATGGATTATGAATTTTGGGTTACATGTTTTCTGAAACTAGGTGTTATTGGCTCTTCATAAATAAATTAATGTAGCTAATCCAACATAGTTGGGTTGACATGAAGCTTTTTTATGATGATTCTACTTAGCAACGATGAGCAAACAGTTTCGTGGTAACTAAATTTGTCATTTCTTTTCCCAACTTTCTTTTCCTAATGAAACGCCCAAAGGAAATACAAATCCAAATAAAACTGTAAAAAATGGTAAAGAAACTTTGATTAATTAATCACACCAAAGCAGATTGAAAACCATAAGCTACATTTTCATTTAACTAAATAGGAGAAAAGGACAATAGCCACACGAACCAATACACTAATCACATAAAAATATAACTGCTGACCTCACAAACAGAGTCACGGATGCCAGGCAGTAAACAAGAGCAGAAAAAAAAACACAAACCAAACAACACTTGAACTACAAAACTTAGACTGACCGAAACCATAACCACAGTAAACTGAAACTTAATCAAATGGGCCATCCACAGAGATGCAATCCATGATATTGGCAACCACATCTTTAGATTGCTTGAGCAACTTGATGCTATTATTCAGCCTTTCGCGCTTGCAAGCCACAGAAGGTGACTCTTCCAGCATCCTTTCAATCCCCCTTTGTGTGCCCCATCAGCTCATTCACAATCTCATGCAGCATTTCATGATTGATAAGCTTCTGCACGCAAAAGAGAAGATGCATAGCCAAACTATCAACCAATCTCATTATGACAATATTCCAGTAAACAGTTACTCTCATTTTCATGTCAAAAGCTTGCTCAACCATCGATGACATGTCCCTGAGATGACCCACTTGGACTTCACCAAAACCCTTGAGAGTAACCAGAGTTGATCTTGAAGTTTCTCGTATGACTTCCATGAAGCGATCTTGTTCGTCCATTAAACTAGCCCATTTCTTCATATAGTCTGGATTTGATGTGTAATCCACAATCTTCTCCATCTCAACCAGCTCCTTTACACGATCTTCAGACCGCTTCTTAGTCTCTGCCATAAGATTGTGAGTTGCCCTTAAAGTTGCTGATCTCAGCTGTGGGAATGCCTCCAAATGCTTCTTCAACACACCAACAACTACAGTTTCAATGTAATCCCACATTTTGTTAATAAAATCAATAGGAATATCAGCAATTTGGTTCACCTTTCTCTGCAAAAGAATAAGAAAAGCAGTTCGAGGGATGAAATTAGGAAGCCCAATACCCTTGGCTTCCTCTATTACCTTGAGCTCTTCAACTAAAAAGTTACCAGACAATGCATAATTTGGAGATTTGGAATAGAGTTTCTTGGAAAAGTCATTTAGCATCTCCGCCATTCGAGCACTGCAATGCATGGATGAATCATCTGGGAACTCTTCAAATTCTCCCTGCAAGAATATTTTCTTGAGCGTTTCTTTGGCTGCTCCAAGAATCTGAAACAGTGTCGTTGTTGCATCACTGACACTAGTTAGATTCTGAGGCATGCTGTTCAATTCATCCATGCTCTGATTAAGTTTCTCGTTTATCTTCTTCACAATATCTGGCAAGCATCTTCCTATGCTGGCAGCTTGAATTTGGACAAGCGTCTGAGCAAGCACAGGAATTCCAACCATCGATTTGGGAATCCTAGAGAGAAGTGGGTGAGTTTTGAACAACAATGCTTCCTCAGTCCTTGCCTCTGCATAAGACTCATTGCCAATGCGGTTCTTCACACAAACATAGCCCAGACCAATCTTCACAGCATCAGTGGTCACCTTCTCCAGCAACCCTTCAGGCGCCTTATCAACTTTTGTCACCACAGCCAGCGTCCTCTCCCCAGTTTTATCGACCCGCTGAGACATTCTTATCGATTCACATGTGGGGAAATCAACGGTAGCCGATAGCACATTCAGAATTATACTCTCTTTGGGGGTAATATATTCCATGATTATGTCAGATATTTGTTCATATATGTTTTCAGGTTGGCCGTGAACTGGAACACGCGTGATTCCGGGCAAATCAACCATAGTGAGATCCGGGACACCTTTCTTTTTAACAACCAGAGTGAGGGGAGTGTTAGAGATACCTTTTCCATCACCTGCAATCTCTTCAGTGGCCTCATTAATGGCATCAGCAATCTGATCTTCAGTTGTTTCGATCGTCTTAGAATGATATTCCAGCTGCAACTCCTGTTCATCAGAGGAATGGTCCTGCAAGCGCATTATGAGCGGCACCCGGGTGCAGATGCCCTGGCTGCGAGGCAAGCTAATACCAGCAAGGGACTCAAGAACACTCGATTTTCCACTTGACTGATCACCAACGACGACAATGGTGGGTAGCTGGATGCCTTCTTTCATCACATTCAAATTGCGCAAGCTGTCAATAGTGTCAAGGAGGGGGCGGATGCGATCATTGTAAGATGAGACAAGAGGAGCCATGTACTGTTTCTCCTTGCTTTCTTCACCAGGGCAATCTAGACCAAACCTCGCCATTTTCTCTTTGCCAAATTTTGAGTTTCTGCAAGGATAGTTCATCTGAGAGAGATAAGAGAGACAGGAATTCTTGTGAGATTGTTTAAATGATTTTTAAATTGGTATACAGAGTAAGCCAAGCTTGTGCTTATAAGAAAATTTCAGTACTCACTGGATTGAATTACCCAAAAACTGCACTTAGAAACTATTAAGTTTTTGGGGCCCTGGAATATAAACAGTTATAATTGTTTTCACATGAGTGATAACTGGCCAGATCCTAATTCATTTTAAACCCTCGACGCCTCCAAGCCCATGATTTGCTTGAATACATGTGCACACATTTTAAAAGTAAACCCAAGTTTCATTACACCTTACATGGATACTTAACCCTGAGATGTATGAGTTAGCTCCCTTTCCTATCTATCTGTTGTTCCCACATGATCAATTTAATCTTCATAGATCTGCCAGATTAATCGGGCTAAGGAAGGCACACATGATAAATCAGGTTTTAGTACTCGTTGACACCATGCAAATTAACTTACATGAGACTCTCCTTATCAGATTCTAGTAAGAACCATCTGCAATGGTGCCAAGCCAGGAATTTCCTAAAGGGCCCGTGTAAGACATTATCAATCATGGGGAGGTAGGGAATGAAAAGATATCAATGATACCTATCAAATCCTAAAACATCATCCTAACCTCTTGATCTACGATCCTCAAGCTTAATGGTTTTAAGTGGCATACTTTGTTTTTTATCACAACCTAAGGTTAATAATGGTTGGATGATTGTCAAATTTAGACTAATGGTCATTCACGCAAGGGCATGGTTTAAAATCTCGGTCTCGGTCGCGGTATCGGTCGGGCCGAAAAACCGATATGATATCGGTATCGGTCGCGGATATCGGTCCGTCGCGGTCGTCGCGGTGTGAATTTTTTTTTTAATCCAAAAAAATTCGCAAAAATATCCAAAAAATCCAGAATATTAGAAAATGCTGAAAAGCAATATTTTTTTCCATTAGTAACAACAATAAATAAAAATATCGGTCACCCTAAGTTATGAGTCCTGTCTGTGTCGCAGTTCATTGTCTTATTTAGTATTTCATATAATGCAATCATTATTGGTGCTCATGATCAATTTATTAGTGTAAAATATAAGAAAATAAAAATAAGATATCTAAGTATCATTTAATACTAACTCAATCATCAAATAAATTGTGAAATCCAAGACCATGAAGATAAAATATTAAAATCCGAAACATGATAGTGAGATAAATAAATTAAAAGGCACTTAGACATTAAAAGTTTTATGGTTTACATGAAATTAGGGGAGACTAGAGAGAGAGATTGATGAGCATGACAGCCTAATTTCAAGTGGAGTGTCGCCTAGGCTAGATAGCATCATCATCATCATTTATTCGGTATGGATTGTTAAAGAATACATAATAGTTAAAATAAGGAAGTGTGTTGATTTTCTTACCAAAATAAAATGATTTCTTCACGAAATAGTGTTGGAAATATGTAAGAGAATGAGCTAAGGAGAAGGGGTTGCTCTAAGGAGATGAGTCGAGAGGAAGAATGTGGGGGAAGAATGAGATAAAAAGTGAAAATTTTAGGGGTTTTTTACCATTATTTTATATTGGCCGATATTTTGACCGAGATGAACCGATATATCGGCCGATATATCGGTGAAACCGATATTTTCAAAATATCGGCCGAGATGGACCGATATTTTGGCGATATTTTGGTCTACAGTACCGAGACCGATATCTCACCAAAATATCGGACCGGTATGGGCCGATACCGGTTCATATCGGCCGATATGAACCGGTATCGGCCGATATTTAACACCATGCGCAAGGGTAATGTATTTGAGGGAGGAAACTTTATTATAGTTGAGCAGGCTCATGAAATAGAGCGATCATAATAGAAACTATGTGGACGGTTCTCATTCAAATATTTATCTATATGACACATAAATATACAAATAAATATATTTAAGTCCAGTGAGCAGCTACTTTATGTATAACATGTCAAAGAATAGGTCTGTCTCCAATATGAACCTCTCAGATTCCTGCTTTAGCGTGACCTACGCTAAATAATGACCTTTATTTAGGTACAAGTATGTATATGAAAGTGACCTACGCTAAATAATGACCTTTATATAGGTACAAGTATGTATATGAAAATGATCTGCGCGGTTCCAACAGCACCACATACGCTGTGATACAACTTTATATTGATCAGGTAACAATTAGTTATAAATATGATCAAATGGTGAAACTTGGGCTAGTAAATATACATCTCGAAGCATGTAATATTAATGGCCTGGAATCCCACCATGTTTTTTAAAGTGTTGGCTGTCATAACTAATCTACATAACAGGATCATATATTTCCCTCTCTATAAACCCTATCTGAGAGAAAATGAACGGTTCGAATCTTGCAAAGTTGTGCCCACATCTACATGTTTGAGTTTACAACAATGTTAGGGATTGGTTATCAAAAAATTAAAATAAAAATTCATCTATCATCCTTGCATTTCTACATCTCTCATAAGAAATCGAAATTCTCTCTATTGAGGATAATGTTATCACTTTTTTTCTTTTCAGCAAGGAAAATATATTACTTCAAACAATGGAACAATCGGGTACTTCGCAATCCTTTCGTGGCACAAACACACTCTAAAAGGAGAAGGGAAAACACTTACTTTTGCCATATACAGTGTTTTCCGTTTGAAATCCAAACCATTAACGACCAAGCCGGCTTCTTAATACAATGGTTCTAGTCAAGCCTAGCTGACATCTTTGTAGATTATCATATCTAGTACACCTATGCTAAATATATGTTGCCCTGGGATTCTCCATCCCTATATGGGATGAGAATCCTCTACTGCTTCAGGAGTACAAAGCCCACTCGCTCTACCATGCTGCAGCCTTGAATCTAGTCATTTGGTAATAAAATTTAAAAAAAAAAAATCAGGCCCATAAAGACATTCCCAACTCTCCAATTTGGACGATAACATCAGATTCACCTTTCCAACTCTCCAATATGGGCCATAAGATTAGACCACAATTTTTATCTTGACCGTCCATTTCATGGTCTTGATCGAATGGCAGAAAACTTGTTTTGTTTTTTTCGTTCAGATAGCATGATCTCAAACCTGTTTCATCTGTAGATCCCATGGCTCCCCCACAAGAACAAGCAACAGAGGATCCAAATTCATAATCTATATATCTCTGGCCATCAGCCTTCTAAGAAATAATAAATTATTTGGTGATTGGGCAAAAAAATTTAGACGTAGGCCAGGCCCAACTCTGGTAAGTCAAGTCAGATTTCTTTCTGGGTCAACTACTTCTATTTTAGTTGACCGACCCATTAACACCCCAGCCTTTTCGTTTCAGTTAAAAAGAAAGACCAAAAAGAAGCAACAAACACAACAACAAGAAGAAGGAGAGGAGCTAAATCAGGCAGTAGCATGCTTCATATTTAACCCATGTAATGATAATGATCTAAGAGCAGGACATGCAACTTGGGAAAAACTTGAAAGGGTATAAGGAGACGAAGATCTAAACCTGTGATGTCGTACTTGTTCAAAGAGTAGATGATTTCTAGAAAGTAAAGAAGAATAAGAAGCAAGCAAAGTTCCTCTCTTTGCTTGGACTTGGGAGTGTGGGTGCTGAAAGGAGAGGAGGGAGAGGGGGTTATAAGGAGAGAAAAGGAGGGTGTGAAAAGAATTAACACATCACAAGATAATAGATACTTCCCCACGAAGAAAGCCCCATTTGAATTCCCTGTGGTGAAAAGAAAAAAGTGCATTTATTCTTAAAGTTGTAGGAAACGGGCCCCTACTTTGAAACCTCCTGAATTTTCCCTCTCTGATTGGATCGACCCTTTTTTTTTTTTCTCTCCTTTTCGTGTCTGTTCCTTGCTTCTCATAGTTACCTTCATTTCATAGTAATATGGAAGAAATGACAGAGGAAAGTGGGAAAAGATTCTTTTGGAAAGATACCTGCGACCACCGTCTACCGACCTTTAAATCCGTACCTGAGGTTAGCTCACTTTGTAATGGAAAGTGCAAAACCTTCACTTCCAAGAGTCTTCCAAATTACCAAGAACAATAAATTCATTTGCAAAACTGCAACGACTTTGACGAAATGGAGTTGGAGGATTCAGAATCAGTTCCTAGCGCATTAACTCGTCAGATGAGAATCTGGATCCCTGCCACGGCTATTACACAGAATCATGTAGAATGCTTGTGACTTCATTGTGGAGCCCAAGTAGGGATAATTGGGACCGATGAAGATATTCTCAATTTCTCATTCCCTTCGGGCATATATCTTCAAATTTTAGTTCAATAGATGGACAATGTCTCACCATCCGATTGAGCACATGACAGAAACGTTATTAAGTAATGTAACATCAGCAGCAGTGATACCACGTGAGCGCCTAGTCACGTCTTCAATTTTGTGTTCAATCTTATTGTGTGGGGCCAATCATTTGAAAGTGAGATTTGAGGATGTCACTAGAGAGGAGGGGGTTCATCTTTAATGATCCAAATTATCTCTATATGGGCCCCACGATCAAGTTCCCGACATTCGTTACACTGTTTAATAGTTGAGGGGGGGATCCAAACTTGTTAAATAATCGGAATCTTGTGAATTTTTAAAGGGATCCCACACTCAGATCCTACTATGTTTAGAAGACAGCGAAAAATGAAATTTTAGAAATAACTTCAAATAAGCTTTTTCTATGAAAATAGAACCACTGGAGGAAGGTGGAGAGTGAATACCAACCGTAACTTAGTAATTAAATACATAGGAAAGTGGAACTCCTATCTACGTTTTAACTTGTATTCTTTGCTTTTCAGTCCTTCACTAACCTTTGGGTAGAGTTCATTTCACCAAGGAACTTATATCCATTACCTTTCACTCCTCTTTAATCATCTCTGGGTAGAGTTCATTTCACCAAGGATTCCTATTTATTCATTTTCTATACATCTTGATGCAAACAAATTGGCCCTAAGATTTTTTTTAGACAACTTTAGAATATGCTTTTCTCTAGCTCTTCTTAATATCTTCAGAAATCATGTTTAAGTGAACAGAGAAGGACTCGGACATTCTTTTCCTTTCTTCTAATGTAAAAATTGAAATAAACATGAGCATGTGGCACGGAAGGTGGTCACCATTTTCCTACTTTTGGTGAACCACTTTCTCCATTTTTCCAGGAAAGTTAGAATTCCTTTCAATGTTCGATGTTCGATTTTTTTTTACTGTTCAAGGGGCTGGCGTCATACGCCTGTGATAATGGGTATACGCGGGGCGCTGTACAAGGGGCTGACGCAGAGGCAAGGCTTGCTGATCAAGCTAGGGCCGCGTCAACGGTCAATATCAACGTTGACCCTCATCTGAACTCGGATGGACTAACCAATTGCGGCTGCGGACTTCTCGCGATTAGTATTAAATACAAGCGATGTGGAATGACGATCCAACGGTTAGAAAAGTTTCTAATAACCAAACACAGTTAATGATATCTTAGACTTTTCTTTTATTTATGAGTCGGATATATCTTATTAGATCTGCTCGGTATGATCTTGCTAGACGAGATATTTTCGGTGACAAGAATTTACTTGTGTAGAGATATCGGATGAGTGCCTTATTTAGAAATTGTGCGTTAATTTGTTGAGAGAAGATCCAACATGTGTTTTCTTTTGAATGAACACTTGAAAACCACTGTATTAATAAAATTGTAAATGGACTGGTTGGGATAATACATATACCTAACATTGATATATTGGAACCATGTCTAGGTGGAAAATGATTGAATACCCTTTTTTCCGGAAAAACTAGTAGTGTGGTTAAGTAATATCATACACTCTATAATATGCTGACCATTTTATTTGTCCAAATCTAAATGGGTGGTAGTGATTTGCTACTCCGATTAATGATTTTAGCATATACCTTTATATTTATCTAATTTAATATAAGCTTGAGACGTTGTAAAAATGCTTTGAGTGGTATGCTGCTTAATCATGGACCAATAGGGCTGGAAAGTTAATGGATGGAGAGGGAGCACATCTATGAGCAATTCAAGAATATTGTGAATGGAGATGATCATATATATATATATATATATAAATTTTTGATTCTATACACTCTGCAACTAAAATAGTGTGGTTAGAAGATTTTAAATTATTCTATGTTGGATATATTAGATCTATTGTGTGCTTGGGGGGGGGGGGGGGGGTGAATGCACAATATATTGAGTCAGACAACTCCTGAAAACTGACCTATAACATTGAGGGGATGTATTGTATACAAACTATTACGGGCAATAACTAAAATACCAACTGCAAATGGAAACGAAGAAAATCGTTCTTTCGTTGAAAATTGAATCATCAAAGGAATATCATGGGGATGTATTGTACACAAACTATTACGGGCAATAACTAAAATACCAACTGCAAATGGAAACGAAGAAAATCGTTCTTTCGTTGAAAATTGAATCATCAAAGGAATATCATGTGATCGATATTCATGATATAGGACAATAACCAGAGGTAGAAATGTGTGTTTCCTTATGGATCCAATACAAATCCTACAGATGTACCACAACATCTCTGAGTTAAGTCATGTTTATCCAAATTTTGCTAAAAGCCCCCCATGATTAAACTAAATCACTTCCAAGTCCTCCCTGAAAATAGAATTTACAAATGGGTCCTTAAGAATTAAAATATCTAATCAAATGACTAATCAAGGTTAATTAGACTAAATAGAATAATTAGCACTAATAACCCTAATTAAAAAACATGATGTCACAAAAAAGGCCTTCAACGGCTCTCTAGGCGGCTACCCGCCTTGACGGTCATATTTTTTAAAGTTCTACCAGTCGCCTGGTGACCGCCAGGTGATCGCCCACTGTTTTTCAACAAAAACTACTTGTTGGACTTGTAACCAAACTAGTGACCCCCCAAAGGCCAGTCAACTTACTTCTTGGGGGTTATTTCTAATTTGAAAATGATTTTCTAATGGGGTCTTTTGGCAATTAAAAGCTAGAAATAAATAGGTTTAAAATGGGGTTTCAAAATGTGACACAAAACATGTTTATGCATGAATTTCGAAAATTCATTTTATAAAACTTTTGAAACTAAATTGAGAAGACTAAATCATGTATAAAAATCAAGTCTTAACTTACATGATGCCAAACATGAAAACTTAAATAAAAATGCATGAAGATTTTAAAATTAAAAAGTATGAGTGCATGAGAGATCAAGCTATGATTAAAATGAATGTATCCAATAAAATTGCAACAAATGAAAACCCTAACAAAGAAGTGATCCAATTTTTTTCATTTGGTCTATGTAGAGACCAAAGGTCTTGAGTGACCAATCCATCAGAACAACTCAAAAAATCAGGAAGTACATATTGTTAATTTCTTCGTACTTGTCCCAAGCTCGAAGTACAATTTCTACAAAAAAAGAATCATGTTCCTTACATGATTTTTCTTCTTCATATAGAAAGATATAGATACAGGATAAATGGGGCAATTACTTAGCAGTACATTTTTGTGCAACAATCCTTCCAACCCGATAGAAAAGGACCCCATGATCATGAACCAATCTTATCTAGGATTGCAAATCCCAAGTTTGTGTATGAAGAGTTGATCCAATTGTATTAGTGTCTATAATTGATTTGCCTCATTGGTAAGTGCTACAAGATGTCATGCATTGGAACGCATGGTTATGGACCTGAATCTATTTGCTATGAAACAATTTTTTTTTTTTAAGTGAAATCCCTTGGGTATATGAAAGAATAACATGTCCTTTGCAATCTCCATAAATACGTCTTTGGGTTAAAAATTACAATGGTTAGATTTTATTTCACTCCATTTTTATTCCTGTTAAAGCAACAAGTACTAAATTAGGCTTTCAAATTGGCGAGCTATGCAAATGAGCCGGAGCCAATTGAGCCATAGGTCCTGCGTTCACAAGATCCAGGCCCAAAAAGAATAAAAGATAGACCAGTCACGTGCAAGCAATAAATACCATTATTATTCTCACTCTGAAAAATTTTAAAATAGGGCTCAAGTTCTACCCCAAATTTCAAATCATACAAAAAAAAAAAAAAAAAAAAAAAAAAAAAAAAAAACACAAATTTTAAATTAAGGCTTAAGTTTTCCATTTACATTTACATTTCAAATCAGGAGACTTGCCCAGAAATTAAATTTTCTGGGTGACCTCTTCCTCAATATTTTTCAAAATACGCAAAATGCCCTCAACCCATTCCACTTCCTCCCTCTCAAAATCCAATCTCTACCTAAATCTGGCCAAGTGGGGTCTTAATAGCCGTCTTCAAATCATTATTGGGGGATCTATTCCCCAAGCTCGCTGGCATGGATGACCCATCAAACAAAAGAACCAGATTCGCAAAAACAAGGATTTCTTGGTGCCTAAAGCCGATGATGACGTTGTAGGACTTGAGATCATCGGTGTTGGTGTTGGGAACGGTGGCGGTGGATAGAAAGGAGTAGTAGAGGAAGATGTCGTTGCAGGAATCTGAAGCAGGGGGAGGAGCTTAAGCTTGAGACAGAATTGAAGGGATGAAGGAGGAGGAAGAGATGAAGAGGAAATAATACAAGGGTCGGAGATTGAAGGACATGGTTTTTGGGTCTGGAAATAGAAGCAGAGAAATGGACACGTTTCTAATCAGCAGAAAAAATCAAAAATATATGGCTTTTGGATATGGGAAGAGAAGTAGAGAAATGGGTCATGTTTCTTATGATCAGAAGAAGAAAAGACACCCGCAGCGATTGCCACGAAATTTGTTGCTCACCGCCATCTTTACAATTTAGATTACTAGCATGCTATTGGTTGGGATGGAGGAAAAAGGAAGGGGTTATGGGCAATTTGGATATTTGAAAGAACATATTCAAGTCGGTGTGGAGCATTCTATTTCTAGAATTGGCAGGAGCATTCTATTTCTAGAATTGGCAAGTCGATTTGTGAGTACTGTAGAAGTGCAACTTAGGATGGCACTTCAAGATAGAAAAACAAAGTTGATGCGCAGCTAACCAATATAGTTGGGTTGAGATGAAATTTTTTGATGATGATTCTACTTTGCAACGATGAGCAAACAGTTTCGTGGTCACTAAATTTGTCATTTCTTTTCCCAACTTTCTTTTCCTAAAATGAAACGCACAAAGGAAATAAAAATCCAAATAAGACAGTAAAAAATGGTAAAGAAACTTTGATTAATTAACCACACCACCGCAAATTGACAACCATAAGCTACGAGTTCATCTAACTAAACAACCACACAAACCAAGACACTGATCACGTAAAATTATAACTGCTGCAAACAATAGGACCACAGAGAGTCACAGATACCAAGAAGTAAAAAGAGCGGGAAAAAAAAAAAAAAAAAAACTTCTACTGGCCAAAACCATAACCATAGTAAACTGAAACTTAATCTAATGGGCCATCCACAGAGATGCAATCCATGATATTGGCAACCACATCTTTAGATTGCTTGAGCAACTTGATGCTATTATTCAGCCTTTCGCGCTTGCAAGCCACAACAGGTGACTCTTCCAGCATCCTTTCAATCCCCCCATTTTGTGGCCCCATCAGCTCATTCACAATCTCATGCAGCATATCATGATTGATGAGCTTCTGCACGCAAAAGTGAAGATGCATAGTGAAATTATCAACCAATCTCATTATGACAATATTCCAGTAAACAGTTAGTCTCATTTTCATGTCAAAAGCTTGCTCAACCATGGATGACAGATCCCTGAGATGACCCACTTCGATTTCACCAAAAGCTTTGAAACTAATCATAGTTGATCCTGAAGTATCTCGTATGACTTCCATGAAGGGATCTTGTTCATCCATTAAACTAGCCCATTTCTTCATGTAGTCCGGATTTGATGTGTAATCCACGATCTTCTCCATCTCAACCAGCTCCTTCACATGATCTTCAGATCGCTTCTTAGTCTCTGCCATAAGATTGTGAGTTGCCCTTAAAGTTGCTGATCTCAGCTGTGGATATGCCTCCAAATGCTTCTTCAACACACCAACAACTACACTTTCAATGTAATCCCACATTTTGTTAATAAAATCAATAGGACTATCAGCAATTTGGTCAACCTTTCTCTGCAAAAGAATAAGAAAAGCATTTCGAGGGATGAAATTAGGAAGCCCAATACCCTTGGCTTCTTCTATTACCTTAAGCTCTTCAACCAAGAAGTTACCGGACACTGCATAATTTGGAGATTTGGAATAGAGTTTCTTGGAAAAGTCAATTAGCATCTCCGCCATTCGAGCACTGCAATGCATGGATAAATCATCTGGGAACTCTTCAAATTCTCCCTGCAAGAATATTTTCTTGAGCGTTTCTTTGGCTGCTCCAAGAATCTGAAACAGCGCCGTTGTTGCATCAGTGACACTAGTTAGATTCTGAGGCATGCTGTTCAATTCGTCCATGCTCTGATTAAGTCTCTCGTTTATCTTCTTCACAATATCTGGCAAGCATCTTCCTATGCTGGCCGCTTGAAATTGGACGAGCGTCTGAGCAAGCGCAGGAATTCCAACCATCGATTTGGGAATCCTAGAGAGAAGTGGATGAGTTTTGAACAACAATGCTTCCTCTGTCCTTGCCTCTGCATATGACTCATTGCCAATGCGGTTCTTCACACAAACATAGCCTAGACCAATCTTCACAGCATCAGTGGTCACCTTCTCCAGCAACCCTTCAGGCGCCTTGTCAACTTTTGTCACCACAGCCAGCGTCCTCTCCCCAGTTTTATCGACCCGCTGAGACATTCTTATCGATTCACATGTGGGGAAGTCAACGGTAGCCGATAGCACATTCAAAATTATACTCTCTTTAGGGGTAATATATTCCATGATTATGTCAGATATTTGTTCATATATGTTTTCAGGTTGGCCGTGAACTGGAACACGCGTGATTCCGGGCAAATCAACCATAGTGAGATCTGGGACACCTTTCTTTTTAACAACCAGAGTGAGGGGAGTGTTAGAGATACCTTTTCCATCACCTGCAATCTCTTCAGTGGCCGCATTAATGGCATCAGCAATCTGATCTTCAGTTGTTTCGATCGTCTTAGAATGATATTCCAGCTGCAACTCCTGTTCATCAGAGGAATGGTCCTGCAAGCGCATTATAAGCGGCACCCGGGTGCAGATGCCCTGGCTGCGAGGCAAGCTGATACCTGCAAGGGACTCGAGAACACTCGATTTTCCACTTGACTGATCACCAACAACGACAATGGTGGGTAGCTGGATGCCTTCTTTCATCACATTCAAATTGCGCAAGCTGTCAATGGTGTCAAGGAGGGGGCGGATGCGATCATTATAAGATGAGACAAGAGGAGCCATGTATGGTTTCTTCTTGACTTCTTCATCATCATCAGAGCAGTATAGACCAAAGCTTTCCATTTTTTTAATCAGAAACCTTGCCATTTTCTCTTGGCCAAATGTTGGGGTCCTGCAAAGAGAGGTCATCTGAGTGAGTGAAGAGAGACAGGAATTCTTGTGAGATTATGTTTAAATGAGTTGTTTAAATGAACTTAAAATAGGTATACAGAGTAAGCCAAGCCTGTGCTTATAAGAAAATCTCAGCACTCACTGGATGGATTGAATTACCAAAAACTGCACTTAGAAACCATTGAGTTGTTGGGTGCCTGGAATATAAACAGTTATCTATTGTTCCTGCAAGATCAAGCTCTGCTAAGGTAGGCACACATGATAAATCAGGTTTTAGTAGTCACTGACACCGTGCAAATAGCTTACATGGTATCATTTATCATACATATAGATATGTCATCATCATCATGCATGTATACGTATACATTTCAGAGCATATTAGATCTGATCTAGTGGGCAACGGCACCCAAGAGAGTGACACCTCTTCTGCCTTCGGGGCCTAACTTCTGGCCCAATGATCCCCTCCTTGTGCCAAGAGGTATTTAAGGGCCATGTGGGAATCTATCATCAATGCAGCCCCTTCATACTAATTTACTTCAATTTGACACTTTCCAGGTGCAACTCTTTTCAAATATCCTGTTAATGAAAACTATGAGACTCTCCATATAAGATTCTAGTGAGAACCATCTGCAATGTTGCCATGCCAGAAATTTCCTAAAGGGCCCATGTAAGACATTATCAATCATGGGGAGGTTGGGAATGAAAAGATATCAAAGCCTAAACCATTAACGACCAACCCAGCTTAATACAATGGGTCTAGTCAAGCCTAGCTGACATCTTTGTAGATTATCATATCTAGTACACCAAAGCTAAATATATGTTACCCTGGGCTTCTCTATCCCTATATGGGATGAGAATCCTCTACTGCTTCAGGAGTACAAAGTTCTCCACTGCTTCAATAATGGAGGCCCACTCACTCTACCGTGCAGCCTGGAATCTAGCCATTGGGTAATAAAATTTTAAAAAATAAATTAGGTCCGTAAAGACATTTCCAACTCTCTAATTTGGACCATAAGCTCAGATTCACCTTTTTCATCTGGTAGAGCCCATGGCTCCCCCACAAGAACAAGCAACTGAGGATCCAAATTCATCTATAAATCTCTGGCCATCAGCTTTGTAAGAAATAATATAAATTATTTAGTGATTGGGCAAAAAATTTAAGACGTAGTCCAGGCCCAACTCTGGTAAGTCAAGTCAGATTCCTTTCTGGGTCAACTACTTCTGTTTTGGTTGACGGACCCATTAACACCATAGCCTTTTCGTTTCAGTTAATTAGAATCAACCAATAAAACAACAAACACACACAACAAGAAGGAGAGAAGAGCTGGAACGACAACCATTTATTACGTTGACAAACAGACGGCTTAGTCAACAAGTGGCCTCATAGCATGTTGGTGGCACCCAAGGGGCTAAATCAGCCACTAGCATGTAACCCATGTAATGAAAATGATTTAAGAGCAGAACTTGCAACTTGGGAAAAACTTGAAAGAGTAGGAGACGAAGATCTAAACCTGTGATGTCGTACGTCTTCAAAGAGTAGAGATGATTTCTTGCAAGTAAGAAGAATAAGAAGCAATTGAATTTGGAGTGTGGGTGCTGAAAGGAGAGGAGGGAGAGGGGATACTATAAATAGTGAAAACACGCTCTCACTGAATCATCCTTTTGGTCGGTGATTTTCAAAACTTGATCATTCTTCTAAAAACTTGTTCAGTTATAAGGAGAGAAAAGGAGGGAGTGAAAAGAATTAACACATCGCAAGATAATAAATACTTCCCCACGAAGAAAGCCCCAATTGAATTCCCTGTGATGAAAAGAAAAAAGTGCATTTATTCTTAAAGTTGTAGGAAACAGTCCCCTACTTTGAAACTTCCCGAATTTTCAGGGTGTGTTTTGTGGGGGAGATGAATCCCAATAGTGAGATAAACTGTTCCAATTACTCATGCAATTTCTTTTCGATTGTTTGGTGAGACACATTTTTCTTGTGAAAATGGAGAAAGTTAAACTGATTTTCCTCAATAGAAAATATCTCGATTTCCTATGTCAAAAAAGTACAAATACAAGATTTTTCACTCATGCAGAAATAAAAATCCATTGGGAGGTGGATAGGAATGCAATGGCGGATAATTTAGCAAAATAAGAGGTGCACAGTCCTTCGATTGAATATACTACACAGTGGTTTTTTTTTTTTTTTTTGGCCTTTACCTTTATAGGGTATAAGCCTATAAGGCTCTTATACCTGTTTTGGTTTTCCCTTCTCGCTATGGAATCTCTAATCTTTAATAAAAAGTATTTATTATCGATAAAAAAAATGAAAACTTGTAAAGAATGGGGTCCCTTAATTTTTCAAAAACCAATCCAAAACATCAGTTATAGATCTTTAGACTGTTTGAAAGAGCAATCTTCCTCTCTGATTGGATCGACCCTTTTTTTTTTTTTTTTCCTCCTTTTCATGTCTCTTCTTTTCTTCCCATGGTTAGCTTCATTTCATGGTAACATGGAAGAAATGATAGAGGAGAGTGGGAAAAGAGCATCCTATGGGGAAAGAGACTTTTGGAAAGATACCTACGACCACCGAATTCCTCCCTCTCTTTAATCCGTACCTGAGGTTGGCAAAGACTTTGTAATGGAAAGTGCGAAGACTTCACTTCCAAGAGTCTTCCGAATCAAGGATGAAAATAGCGGTAGCGGCGGGCGTAGCGGCCTGCCGCCAAAACGCTACGTAGCGGGCGATACGTAGCGTAGCGGCGATACGTAGCGGCGTAGCGGTGCGATTTGGAAAAATCGTCAAAAAAATATGAAAAAATTCTAGAAAATCTAGAATATTGGAAAATGAGAGAAAATGTATTTTTTTTGCAAAAGTAACTAAGGTAAGGGGGCGTAGCGGTCCCCTCACTGTATAAGGTCCTGTATCGCTGTCTAAATAGAAAATAATAGTATAAATCATTTTTTTCATATGTGTTCATGTTCCTTAGTTATGCTAACTTAGAAACTAATGAAAGGCTTATAAAAGAAAAAACTATGTCATGAAGCCAAGACTTAAGAGTACCTAGAGAAAAAAATACATCTACCAAAGGGGGTGTCTAATAGGATGTACTTAGAGAAGAATCATTGAGAATAACTCTTTGTATTGACTATAATTCGGCAAGATAATGTGCTTTTTGGTGTTCTTTTAAACATAAAAGAGTAGAAGACTTGTGTAGAAATGTTATTTGGAGAGAAGAAAAAAAAAAAAGGAGTCTTATTATGCATTTAAAAAAATTTGAAAAGTAGGAATTTTCTCACCCCGTAGCGGCCCCGTAGCGGCCGTAGCGGACCGTAGCGGCCCCGTAGCGGCCCGTAGCGGCCGTAGCGGCCCCGTAGCGGACGTAGCGGCCGCTACGGGTGCGGCGGCCGATAAATCGGCCGTAGCGTAGCGGTGGCGGCCGCTACGGCCGATTTAGCGGCCGCTACGCTACGTAGCGGCCGCTATTTTCATCCATGTTCCGAATTACCAAGAGTGTAACGACTTTGACGAATTGGAGATGCAGGATTCGGACTCAGTCCCTGCTGGCCCATTAAGTCGTCAGATGAGAATCCGGATCCCCTGCCGCTGCTACTACACAGCATGCTAGGGACTCCATCGTGGAGCCCATATAGAGATAATCAGGACGGTTCAAGATGATTCTCAATTTTTCTTTCCCTCGGGCCATATATCCTCAAATTATAGTTCAATAGAAGTGGGTCTTATCATCTGATTGAGCACATGACGGAAACGTGATTAATGCAACATCAGCTAGCGATACCACGTGAGCACCCATTTGCGTTTTTAATTATGTGCTCAATCTTACTGTGTGGACCCAATCATTTTAAATGGAAATTAGAGGGTGTCACTGGAGGGGATTGAAGGGGATTCATCTTTCACGATCCAAATTATCTCTACGTGCACCTCACGATTGAGTTCCTGACAAGTATTACACTGTTTAATAGTTGAAACATGTGGGCCTAACTTGTTAGATTATCGGAATCTTGTGAATTTTTAAAGGGACCCACACTCAAATCCTACTATGTTTAGAAGATAGCTAAAAATAAGCTTAGAACTAGGGGAAGGTAGAGAATGAATACCAACACTCACCTAGTAATTCAATACATAGAAAAGTGAAGCTTCTATCTACATCTTAACTTATATCCTTCACCATTCACCTCTTTAATAATTTTTGGGTAGAATTCATTTCACCAAGGATTCTTATGTATTAATTCAATTCCTATGTACCTTAATACAAACAAATAGGCCCTAATATTTTTTTAGACAACTTTTAAATATGTTTTTCTCTAGTTTTTCTTGATATCTTTGGAAATCATGTTAAGTGAACATAGAAGGACTTGGACATTCTTTTCCTTCCTGCTAATGTAAAAATTAAAATTGACAAGAGCATGTGTCAGTGAAACTAGTCACAATTCCAACCGTGAGATTGTAGGTATAAGTCATGCTAGTGGCTAAAATAAAATTTACAAGCCGAATGCAAGAGAGTAAGAGTTGCCCAACTGGGGTGCCCCGAGCACGCTTAACTCTACAGTTTTTTACGGTTTTCGGGGCTGAATGATTTTAGAAGACCTCATGTTGAGTTAAGACGGAGTTTGACTTATAAGTTCAAGGATTTGAACAGCTCAATTCTAGTGTAGGATTCATGTATTCCTCACATTGTAAATCTAGTTTATATGCAGATCCTTCTAATCACCCTGCTTCAGAGGAGTCACAATCGTAGTGTGTTGCACCTTCAAAGTTTGATTTTCAATTTTTCACAAATTCAATATTTCTGCGGTCCTAATGCAACCATCAATCACAATAAATGGGCCTCAGGTGTATTTCTTTTAACCAAATCAACCCTTAAACTCATCTTATCAAGTATAAACTACAAATGTAACTATATCTATGCACAATTTTTACCAAAAAAAAAAAAAAAAAAGCTATGCACAATGGGCCTCAGGTTTGGTCCATTTTTTTTTTTTTTTCCTCTTCTCTCTCTGTATGAAAAAGGTCCGGTTAAAGGCCAAGTTCTAAATTTCCTTTTTTCTAATTAAAAATGCTGAAGCGACCAGCTGACCACATCATTACAACCATGGTTGTCAATTGTGATATTGGCAAGTGGCCACAGCAAAAGTTTAACTGCATCAGACATTCCTAACCTTCAAATTGCAAAAAGGCATGATGAAATCAATGGCCAAAATAAAACTGCATTCATTGCATACAGTCACAATGCCATATACCTCTCTACCAAGTAGCCTATGACCGAATTCGTGGAGATGTGGAGATGATAAGGCTTCAGGACCAGATGGGTTGTATGGCAAGAAAATTTCCACATATATTATGGGTCTACTTCTATGTGGAGATTCTTTTGCCAATCCAATAATCACCATACAAACCCACAGATATGTGGAGATGATAAGGCTCCAGGACCAATGGCTTCAATTTTTCTTTCATTAAAGTAGGATGGGAGTTTTTAAAAAAAGATTTTGAAGAAATGATTTCTGAGTTTCACAGGAAGGGTAGAATCAACGAAGAGATGAATACAACTTTCTTAACCCTTATTCCCAAAGTGCCAAACCCGGTGAGGCTATTAGTCTTGTGAGGTGTGTCTACAAATTGTTAGCAAAGATCTTGGCAAATCGATTGAAGCACGTTTTTCCTCTCATTATTAGTCCTTTCCAAGGGGTTTTTTGTGGCGAAGAGACAGATTCTTGAAGCGGTATTGGTTGCTATTGTTGGCTTGCTATTGCAGCAAAGTTATCTATAGTAGATAATTTGCCAAGGGGCTTTTTGTGGCGAAGAGACAGATTCTTGAAGCGGTATTGGTTGCTATTGTTGGCTTGCTATTGCAGCAAAGTTATCTATAGTAGCTAATTTGAGAAAGAAATGTTTGATGGATTCCGGTATTTCTAATGTATGTGTGATGTGTCGAAAGGAACCGGAAACTATTAACCCTCTTTTTCTTCATTGTGAGTTTTTGGCTAGCCTTTGGGGTCACTTTATTGGCAGATGTGGAGTTTCTTGGTGCTTTTTATATTCTTTGGAGATTGATTCCATTTGCTGTCTTATGGTGCATTTGGATAGAAATGAATAATAGAATTTTCAAGGGTCACTCATCTTCTGTGGTGGATTTGATTACTTCAATCACCCAGAAGATTGCAAACTGGGCATCGGTTTTGAAGGAGTTTTCATCTTTTAACTCTAATGATATCTTTCTTAATTGGGTAGCTTGTATGAGATGTGGCCCAGTTAGAGTGAGGAAAGTTGTCCATTGGTCTCCTCCTCCTCTGGGTGTGTTTAAGTTCAATGTTAATGGTGCAGCAAGGCCCTTAGGATTGGGTTTAGGTTGACTAGGGAAGGTTTCCTTATCTCAAGCACTTAATGAATTGGCCAATTGGCCCATTTGGTATTCCAATTTTTCAAGGGTTTGAGTATGGCCATTCAAAAGTTGAGTAGTGGTTTGCTGGAATTGAGCAGTGCTCTAAGACAATTTGATCGTGGTTTGAGACATGAGTTTCATGACCTCTTCTAAAGAATCTACCATCTGGGTCAATCGATTGGGGTTGAAGTTGGGTTTTTAAAAACCGGGTGGGGCATTGACCTGGTAAGCCAGGGCTGGCAAGTATCGGCGATGTTCTTCGCAATAGTAAGGGTGAGGTCCTCTTTATGTTTTCAAAGCCGGTGGGTATTTGTGATTCAAATGAAGCACGGGTGCTAGCTGTTTTGGAAGCCCTTGGATATTTCTCAAGGAGTTTTCAAGGTGACCTCATTGTGGAGAGCAATTATTCAAATGTAATAGCTTGAGTCTCCAATCGAAAGTCTTTTCCTCAGAAATTACAATTCATTTTTAAAGAAATTAGGATTTTTCTACCAACATAAATGTTGTCTTCCAACACAACCTTAGATGGCTAACTCCATGGCCGATGCTTTAGTCAATCAGGGGGTTATGAGGGACTCCCCTTGGGAGGGAGTAGTTTTGTAGTGGCTTTTGTAGTAGATGGTTGCAATGCTCTTTTACCTCTCCTCTTTTTCCACCTTTGTATTTCTTCCTCTTTTTTATTAATAATAATATATGTTACTGATAAAAAAAAAAAAAAAAGTAGCCTATTTTCAAAAACCCTTGCCATTTTATTTTATTTTTATTTTTTTTGTTAGAAAAAGAAAAACCCTTGTCGTTTAAATACTTAAAGTATAAAGCCATGTCTCTTGAATAAAGTTCAAAACCGCCATCTTAAACCTCCCCTCAACCATTTCTCGATCAATTTTGAGCATAATCTTCCTCAAAAAAGATCAAAATGTGTTATATTAAAATCTAATGGACACCATAAATATAATGGTAATAGTATATTTGTTGAGGGATTGCAAAAACTGGAGGAGGGAGAGGGTCTCTTCTAGAAGAAATATATTAAAATATATATCATTCCAATTTTATCAGATTTTTCTGAATAGATGAGAAAAATCTGGGCCTATTTGGTAATTGCAAGCATTTTTTTATAAGCATTCTCTCACCCGGGAATTCCTAACAGCAACACGTAGGTACTATCTTAGTGGAATTTCAAATGACCTATTTGAATTAGGAGAATTCTCTCTGCCGACATTCTAATTGATATGTGTCATTCAAAACTCCCATAAATCTGGCATTTGGAATGCTTAAATAGCTGCCGAGTATTTTGAAATTTCACTTGGGGGACGGCGTTTGGAACAGACAAGAATCTATGAATGCTTTTACCCAAAATGGCCCTATAGTAGAAGGCAAAAATATGTCATTTTTATCACTGTTTGCTTTCCTTCATCTGTAGGAAGAGGATGATGAAACAATTCCAAAAAGTTGACCTTCAAAAGAGTTCTCATCTAAGTCTTTCCAAAAGACTAAGGGCCAAAGGCTCTCGGGCTGGACTGGACAGGGAATACCTTGGGTTATAAAAAAAAGAAAAAAGGTCTTTCCAAAATGCCATGATTCCTTGATCTTCCTCTAGCCCTTCACATTCGCTAGCAATACGAGACATAGCTTTTTGGAGAGTAAAGGTATTTTGTTAGTAAGACCCAGCTAGCAAATTCGCTCCAGTTGATAATCTTAGGAAGTAGGCACATTAACTAAGAAGGTAGAGTTCAGATCTACCTCCCTTGGGCACCAAGTAAAATGAGTCAGTCACACATCCATTTCTCCAGTGCGATTGTTCTCATTCTACATGACATCATAGTCATAGCTAGCAAATATTAGGCATGTGCTCTGCAATGAAGTGGAGAAGGTGTTGGTTTCGTTTTTCTTGCTTAATAAAGGTAAGGAACTCAAAAAAGGTGAAGGTACTAGCCATCAAAGCACTAATAACTTTAGTCCTCTTTTCGGGACCTCTAAATTGTGGAAAAGGAATTCTTCATCTTTGGATTCTACCGCATCATTGAGTTGTGTGGGTGGTCCTCAAAAGCACTTTACTTCATTCCTAACTTTATGAGATTACCCATTGATTCTTCATTCAAATGGACTAACTTTCACTCTCTGAGAAAAATCAATGAGTTCGCAAATGTTTTAACTAATGATAGACTGGATAGATCTGCTTAGGTTGGGATTGTTTTGCTTATATTTTGTATGTCTGCTTTTTCTGTTAATAAAATGTGGTGTTGTCGATTACAAGGATATAATTGTACACTCATCCATGCTGACAATATTGAGCAACCCCTGATGCATGTAGCCACATGTGGGCTTTGATTTTCTGAATCGAATCTTCGTTGCTTGGATCCTGAAGCATGGTCTTTTCAAATTCAGACGAGAACTATTTCTTCCTAGTTTTGTTGACAATGCTGCCCCATGTGGCCTTTGATTAAACCTTAGAAAACCTTGTTTTGTTTTACAAACTCGTTTTAATCAACACATGATCATAAGAGAGGGATTGATTTCAAAGAACTAGAGCATGTTAAAGGCGCCAGGATTCTACAAATACATTTTGGCAACATGGCCAAGACTGTTGATCTGAAGGGCCCATTGTTGGATGGAATATTATGGAAAGCCTTTGATTAGATACAAGAAAATAAATTGATATCAAGGGGAAAGACTGCTATTTCTTTATTCAACAAAAATAAGAAAATAAGCTAGAGATCATCATCTTTGTCTCATCCCACCAACCTAGAGTGGGCTTAAAGGGTTCTCTACTTAAAAACTCTAAACTTAAAAAATGGGCTATGTCAAATCTGATGTTGGACCTTGTAGTTCCATCAGTTCAAAAGTGAATGTCTAGAGAACATTCCAATGGTGGTTGTGGAAAACTCAATGACTCCCTAAGCCACAATAGACACACATATATAGACAAATGAATAACCTTAGTGTACAGAATCCCAAAACTCAACAAAGACATGAAGGAAAGCAATACTCACAATTAAAGAAAACCCATATGCAGCAGAAAAAAGGGTACTCCTTTACCCCTCTCCCCCAAAAAAAAAAAAAAAAGATAAAAAATTTAATGGAAAGGAACAAAAAAGGAAAGAGCTGTACTGATCCTACCTGTCTTGAACTGCTGCTGCATTCTTGGCACTGGAGTAATGGTTGGACTTTCTCCAGGTTTGCAGACCAAGAATTCTCCTAGACACTAACATGGCAGGGTGGCCCACCTGCCACTCCCACCTTTTCCACCTTTCCCTAAAGAAGGATATGGGTCCCATGGATAACCCCACAAAAAACTTGGGCTTACTTTTAAAAGTAGCAATATGGAGCAACATAAAAGCAGACTCCATTCCAGCCTGCTTGCACACAGCTACAACATCAAACCAAAACCGGGAGGCCTCCCTCCCTTGAGGGATTGGATTGACGTACTTTCATATGACCATCATCATAGACCATGAATCCACTTCATGGTATGTCTTTCTCCACGCCATCGACTGACCAAATTGACTCAAATCAAGTCATCTGCACCTAACAAACGAATGTAAAATGTTAGATAGGGATTGGGATGATCAACAGTAGAATTTCCAACAGCAACTCAGACAATCAAACACCCCGAAGTATAAAATAATTTGGTTATCGCAATCAATTAAAAGTTGTGTTTTGATCTAACCTAAGTGGCATTGTTTTAAAAAATTTAGCAGTGTTTTGATGTAACATATGTATAGTTGTTTTCAATTTTAATTTTTGAGCAAAATGGGTGCCAATCCTTCAACCTGTTGTTTCTGTTGTAAAGGAAAAATAGAAGACACATTTAAGTAGAATACTGTTGTTTATATTATCAGTACAGATCAGCAGTATCATATGGAGCACAGAGACAGAATAAAGTAAAAACAAACAAATATTAAATGTCTACCACCTAATGTTAATTCCAGTTTCTAACTTTATCCAGCACATACATATAATAGAACAGACAAGCATCCATTCTACTAACATTCAGACCAGTTGCAATTGGTGCAAATACAAATACACCCAGACATGTGAATAAAGAGATTAAAATAACAGTATACACTTTTTGGTTGTTGGTTGAATTGTACAACACTGCATCACATATCCACATGAGAAAAACAATATGGTGGCATTGGCAAAAAAAGAAAAAGAAAGTGATAATAAACTGTGAATTACCTTTAGTGTCATGCAAATTAAGCCAAAATTCATGAGAGATTGTCACCCGAGTTCCTTACTCGAAGCTCCACATTCCTCAGATCACGTAGATGCTGCAATATTTCTTGAAGTAGATCCATGCCCTTGTCGCCTTTCTTCAAAGAACTGATACAATGCTTCAGAAACTCTCTGTCTGCCTCAAGAGCATGTAGCCTCTCATACACATTATCCACCTCTTCTTCAATAGCTAGCTTCTTATTCTCTGTTAAGAACTTGCAAACTGAATTCTGTGAAGCAACCGGAAAAGCTTGTTCTTCATGTAACCCTTCTTCATTTTCCATGCCGATTGCATCAAAAAGAGGAAGGAGTGTCTTTGCCTTGGAAGCCATGTTTCTTCTCTCATGATAGTGTATCCCATTACTACCCAATTCCTCAGAGGATCCATTTATGTCCCCATTTTCATGATGACTGCAAAATTCACAATTCTTGCCACCTATCCCATTTTCTTCCAAGTAATGTTCAATAGATTTAATATCTTCAAAGTGATCCTCTTCATCAGCCAAGGTGAAAAGCTTCTCTTCCAATGCCTTGAGCTGCTCCAGAATCGAGAGTCTCTCTTCCTCAAAATCAGCTAGTGATTCATCAAGCGTGCTCAACTGCTTCATGCTCTCATGGCCCATTCCAATGGCCACAACTTCATCAACAGGGGTGTTTTGGGTGCTTTCATGCGTGCCAAAGAAAACATCATCCCCTCCATTAAGATCTATGGATAGCTCATCACTATCCTCAGCGCTGGAAGAAGCTGAAGAGACTCCACTACTCCTTCTACCCTTTTCCTTCCTCATCATCCTCTTCTCTTTGGCCTCGTATAGTAGAACCTTCTTGCGATATAATTCCAACTCCTTTTCCAGCTCCTGCTTCTCCTTCTCCCTTTTTACCATGAGCTCATTCAAAAGCTGCAACGCCTCTTGATCATACTCTGATTGTTCTTCCATCATCCTTTGGTATTGTAATGCTTCCATTTGCATTGCAGCCTTCTCTTCTTGAAGCCTTGTTATCATTGCCATTGTCTGGTTTGCAGCTACTGCTGAAGCACTCCTCTCTTCTTCTAGTTCTGCATATAATGCGCTGAGAGCCTTGTGTTCAGCTTTCAGTACCGATTTCAGGCTATCTACTGTCAGCACCTCACCACCTTCAATTTCGCTTATGACACTACCATCCAAAGACTCTGTTCCTGATTCTCTTCTTTCAAAAAGTAATCTCTTATGCAAACTGTAAATGCTTTCCATGTAAAATGTTGGTGTTTCAGGCTGTTTCTCTTCCTCCACCTCATTAAGTTCGGAACATGAGGCTAAATGGTGGTTTATGGCCTGTCCACTGGTCTCAACAGATTCAGTTACTGATTGTGATGCCAAGCAGCAATCCCCTCCCTCTTGAATCAAGTCCTTTGCCTGTTCTGTCACTGTATAGATAAAATTTGTATCAGAACCAAAACCCCATTCCAACATTCTTGATCGAAGGCTGCTAAGGGCGAAAGGCTAAATATTGCAAGGAGAAGAATGCTACCAATCTTTACAAGTGCATTTTATCCATTACATAACAATTATATACCCTTCTAGAGAGCGTAAGTGGACATAAGCAACTTGCGCACAGCCCAAACATGAATAATGTTAGCATTCTTCTTGCAGTGTGCCTGCCTTCAGCCAAACACCATTTTACTTAAGTTAATCTGAATATTACAAAGCATTATTGCAATAGTCAGTGCTGAATCTTTCAATAATAATGCCTATCCAGCTTCCACTCTGACATTTGCCAATATGATCATATTAAAACAGTTTTTTTTTTTTTTCTTTCATATTGAAATATCTCAAAATATTGCACAATGCTGCAAAGGTAAGCTTGTCTAAAGTTCAGCATAGGATAAGAGTATGCAGTTACGAAAGAACAAAAAACAGTTATCTGTAATAAAAGTACCTTGATCTTCATCAGCTACGAGTTCTTCACAAGTGGTAGAATCAAGTGCTAAGAGTTCATCACAATTGGTAGAATCAAGTGCAACATTGTAATTTTCAGAATGCAGGTCTTCATCAATGCAAGACAACAAAGGAACTTGTTCGTGAATATGAGGTTGATCAATGGGTTCATATTGACAGATATCTCTATCCATTAAACTCCCGGATTTATCTTCACTGTAGAACATATCATTTCCCTCTACTGATGCTGTACAATAGCAATGAAATACAGGTTTTAGAACAGATTACAGCCAATTTATTATAATTTGGATGCTCCCCATATCACAAGCAATAGGAACTTTTTTGCAGAATTCATGCCATCGCCATTCATTCCATAGTACATTTGATGTGTTTGGGAATTCAGAAATTGCATTAGATGGAGCAGTTACTGTTTTTTCCCAACTACTCTGCCCCAGATCAATGTCCAACCACACATGATTTCTCACGTTTGTACAGCCCCAAATGCACAGAACAGATCTATCTTGGTTCTACAGAAAAATATTCCAACAGACTGTGATTGGTGTACATACAAACTCATCCATAGTAGAAATTGCAGAGAGATATAATAAAATAGCTAATCAATGGAAAAATAAAAGAAGGAATCTTTATACTATTTTACCTATGTATTCATCTGCATCCTTCTCAATCACTTGATCGTTCACTGCCACAGTTTGAGTTGCTTGAGTAACAGCATCCTGATTGCATACCTCATCAACAAAACCTATGTTGGATTCATCTTCAGCAGGTAAAAGTAAAACTGGGAAATTCTCATCCTCAGCCGCAGTCTCAAGCATTTCAGAGATTGTATTAACCTCACTCTCTTCAACTAGAATCGCCTTCTCTTCCGAAACCTCAGCCATATCAGCAACAGATGTAACATCCTCCATAAACTGCGATTCTATATCCAAAGCTTCTCCATTTTCCTGGTCATCTTCTCCGGAATTCGGTAAATTGCAGTAATTAATAGTCATGGAATCAATCATCTCGATGGGAATCAAGCGATCCTGATCAGAGAACTCACCCAATTGAGGAGAAAAGATTTCAGAAGATGCGTCTTCTCTGCAACAAGATTGGATCAAGCTCTCATTTTTATCAAAAGATTGGACATTTGTAGCACTTTTTTCCATTGAGGTCCTTGAATCATCTTCCAAAAGCTCTTGATCAGACTCCATAGAACCAATCTCATCTTCTCCCTCCATTTCTTCCACGGCCCTGTCGGCAGAAACATCAGAAAGCATCTGGTTCTCTGCCACCCCATCTCCGTTTCTGATCTCATCTTCGTCTTTATCCGTTGCTGAATCTGATCTGGAGGGATCCGAAAACTCGCCACCAAGAAACCCATTGCAGCTCTCATCGTCCTCTCCCTTCTCCTTAATCAAATTCCTCTTCTGCGCATAATCCAAAACACCCCAAGAAGGCTTAAACACCAAATACGGAGAGTAAAATCCTCCCCCCAAGTTCACACCACAGCAAGAACACCTCAAATCCTTCTCACCCTTCTCGATCTTGGACACCCCATCTGTCGAAATCATACCCATCTCCTTCACAATCGAGAAAAACGCGATCTTTCCATCGGATCGTCCATGACAAGGCCGCGAGGATGAGCAGTCCTCGCACATATTTGAAGATTCCGCGAGTTTTCGATGATTCGAGCAGTAACCCAGTTTGGAGATCTCTGCGGCATGGGTCTCGCAGATGATATCTTTATAGGAATTTGGATGTTGGGTTGGTTCGAGGACGTGATCGAGCCTGGAACACCAAAGGCAGGGGGGTTTGAGACCGAAGAACTGAGCGAACTTGGCGATGAGATAGGAGAAGAGGGAGTTGAGGAGGAGGAGGATAATCAGAGTCCATTCAAGAGCTGTGTAGACGAGAATTACAGTGATTTTGTGGGTGTTTCTATGCAACATGGTGGCGAATTTGTTGGACGCCATTGAAATTCGATTGTTTCTATTTACAGAAAATGAAGAAGAAGAAGAACAGAAAGAAGAAGAAGGAGAAGGAGAATGATATAAAGATGTGATCTTTGATAGGTTTTGCAGAGGAAGAAGGATTGGAATAAGGAAGCAGGAGAAGGTGACAGAGAAAAGCAGAGAGAGACGTAGAGAGGCTTTTGAAACGGTAGTTGTAAGGAGAAATAGTACTTTGTTGTAGTATAAAGAAGCTAGATATAATAAAGTAAAAGTAAAGTAGTAGTAGATGTATTCAAATTACTGTTGGAATTGGAATTTACATAAAGAAGGCTGGCTTTAATCCCGGGAAATGTCAGCCGTTGATTTGATGTGACCCACCAATCCATTGATAGCAGATAGTAAAAAGGATTTAAGATCTCCATCTCTACAGCATTGAAGATGAGAAGTTTAGGCATTTTCTTTTCTCCTCCTCCTAAGGTTCCAATCCTTTTGGCTGGAATGAGCTCAAAGAAAAGCCGAATAAAACTCATGTTGTCCAAAATGAAAACATTAGTGGACTCAATCTTTAATTTCTCGAAAGTAAAAGTTCGAGACTATTAATCCTCTAACTCTGAAAGATACAGAATCATAATCCTGACCATTCAGCCAACCCATAGAGAACGTGTGTACCGCTACTAGAACTGGCACATCATGATTGTTAGTAGGGTTTTTTTTTTCTTTTTTTTTTCTACCCAACAGAGGGAGAGATCAACGGTCACAAGGTAGGAAAGGTGAGACAGAATGTGGACAGTGATGATGGGACCCATCTTGGTATTGGGTCGGTGACATCTGAATGAATGTGGGTCCACGCTTCTTATTGTGGTAGTGAGCTTAGCTCTTTTTTTTTCTTCCTTCTTTTGCTTGGTTGACTTGAGTGAGGTTAACTTGAAAAATCAGACCTCTATTACTAATCATCTGATCAGATCATGGGGTCCACCTTAATTATTTGTGCTACATGTTTTATGGATTTATGTTTCCTGAAGAGGGGAATTATGCATTCATAACATTTCAATAAGAAATTTGAAACCTCTCTTGTGAGGAAAATTAGTTCATGTGTTCCTCAAGAGAAATATATCATAGTAGTCTTTTGTAATTCACTTCTTTTAAGCAGAAAGAAAAAGACGACGAAACAATAATATATTAAAAAAAATTAGAATAATTGTACTCTCTATCGTGGAATCTTATGATCATAGTAAAACAATTCCGCTCCCTAAATATTCTTGTTCTTGTGAAAAAGATGAATGTTGGATTTCTAATCCCGACATTAAGAATCAGAATCCTCTCTAATGAGGAAAAAGATGAATGTTGGATTTCTAATCATAGCTTTCTATCATGAATTTCTCTTTTTGCATGAACAAACCCTAAAATCAAACAATTGCCTTTCCATCTTAGTGTATATAGGAATAGGAACCAGTCCAAGCCACGTTTGATAGGTCAAACAATGTGGTCAATTGGGTTACATTGTTAGCACTTTTTTTTTTTTTTTCCTCTTTCTGTGTCATGCTAAAACAGTGCTAATTCACCAATGATCCGAAACCATCCAAATCCATAGGCCCACTTGGGATGTAGCATGCATAATTTGAATAGAATAGATGGCTTAAATAAGTGGTTAATAGTCCAAGTTCAATGGTTTCAATGAACAAAATGAAGGATGGCCCTACAAGTTTATGCCGCCTATGGGACCCAAGATTGGGTGGTAGGCCGAATTTGACCATCTTTTGATAACCAAAATCAGACTTTCATGTAAGCTGATGCTAATCTACTATGGCGGTCTGCAAGAGTATCTGAAATTGTAATCTGCAAATCACCCAGTGAAAGCTGTGATCTTATGAAAGAATCAAAAGAAAACTTAGCCAGATAAAAATTGAAGAATCAAAAGAACACTTTAGTGTGGGGATTACATCCAACCACGCATCCAGTAGGTACCCAGCTGGTATTTCTGTATTATTTTACAAATTTGTTTTTTTTTTTTTTTCAGTAAAGGAGGGTATCCCAACTCTTTAGACCAGCCTAATCCCAACGAACCCAAGGGGAGCCGGGATAAATTCCATGTAGCCTCAGTGTGATAGCAAGGTTTCGAAACCTGAATCTCTGAGAGCAAACCGTAACTAGCTACCTCTTGGGTTACAATTTGATGTTTTTTTATGCTCATATCCAGCTACAATGATAGCTCAACCCACTAGATAGCCCACCCAATCAAATAATACTGTCCATGTATAGGGACGTTTGTGTAACTACTTTGTTACATAAAAGAAGAAGAAAGAGTTAGATGTTTTTCCAATAAATTTTTTTATCATTTGATGTGAACAAGTTTATTTATTAGAAAAAAAAAAACATAAAAATAGTACCACTTTTCGTGAATTCTTGAGAATGTATTTTCAATGGGGTCGAAGAAAATTTTATGAAAATGCATAAGTCCATAGACTTCCTCCTTCACAAACCAACACAAACATAAAGGCCATCACCGAATGTGGTTCCGCAAAAGCAGGGTCTTGGAAGGGTCCAGATCAGAGACATGTACCCTATTTTTCCAGCCCTTGAATGCTAATATTTCTACATTTTTATTTTGCAACACGGCCCACCAAGACAAATAAGAAAATGAGAACTAGGGTTTCCAGATAAATTGGGAACCCCGCTTCTCACATTATTATCCATGGATCGATCCTTGGGTCCCATAGAAGTGGGTGTTATATCTCTTGGGATGGAATTTCTTATCATGGAAGTGGATATTATTTCTAGAGACACAGATTCTCATCACAAAGTAGATACTAAATTTCAGGAATAGAGTATGTAATATCGGTTTCAGCTCCCTTGGGCAGGTGCCAACAGAAGAAGAAGAAAAAAAAAAGACAAATAAGAAAATAGTATGTACAATAAGGTGTATACTATAGAAACTGTGCAGTGTATCCTCAGGATATCTCTGTTTTGAAGCAGTGTATTCGATGATGTATATTTTATTCAAGAAGAAAGGATCTCAGAGTCATAAAACTTCTGTATCTAGATACACCAGATATCAGTATAATATTGGATATAAACCTTCTGCTTTAGTTATGAAGGGTATATGTCACTATCCTAATTAAATGTAAAATCAAGTTTGATTAAGTAAGTTTATCTAACAAGTATCTACTACCAATGCATACTTTTCCTTTCATCAAGCTTGAGACCAGTGCAAGCAAAATGTGGCAACCATTTTATTCAATATATATATATATATATATATACACACACACACCAGATAATTTCTTGTAAACAAATTGTCTTTTCTGTTATTGTTAGGTTAATTGTGGTGTCCTATCAAATTTCTTCAACATTAAGTTTAAAATACCATCAAGTATGTAATGAGAAGATTAAACAAGGGGAGGAAATAATGTTTCTTTACTGTAAAGAAACCTTTGAGCTTTGGGAAAATAATCAAGGGAATATAGTGTGGGCATTAAAGTGACAGATGTGGGTATCAATGTCCCTCCAAAGTTTCTTTTGAAGGTATTTGGCTAAGCTGATAAATGCATTTTAATTTTATAAAATGATAAAAAGATAAGGGTGTTGGGATCTCCATTTCATTGTGAAATAACATTTCCTGTCCCTTTGTTGTGACTTTCCCTTATCTCCCCTTGTTTGTTAAGAAATATTTCGCTATCAATTCCTCGAAGATTCTTCACTGATTATCCACATTCATTTTATAGAAAATCTATATATGGAAATTGCAAGTTCTCAATTTTGGATTTGACAATTGAAACACTATTATTTTTGTGGAGTCATTCACCGATACCAATTTTTGTCTCAATGTGAAATCCTAAGTGAGGAATCCCTCTTTCATGAACAGTGATAAATCCTCAAATTTATGTACTTTAAGTTTTATTTCCCGCTATAAAAGGAGAGAAGTCAAGAAAAATGACATAGGAGGAGATTTGTTTTCAATTTCAAGCCTATATTTTATGTCAAAATCTTCATCAGCGGACACCACGCAACTCTATTTTTCAAACTTTTACTCTTCCACATCATCCAACCACGCCAAGCGTTAGGAATAAAATTATATACAAGTTAGATAGATGAAATTCTCTGTATGTTATAATATAATATACTTTAATTTTCAGGTGATGAAGAAACTAAACGTAAATTCTCATTGACATACAAGCTTCCAAACAGACCTTTGTAAAACTGATCTTATAAATTGGAAGTCTTCTCAATGCTCATGGATCTTCTTTTCTCATATAAAAAATAGAAACAGGGAATGATGAAACATAGCTGTCAAGTGTGGAACAGGAAAAGGAACAAAAACCAGAAAAAGAGAAAGGAAGGTGTATAGAATGGAGCATTGTGATGATAGTGATTTGAGAGGTTGAATAAAATAAAGTTAGGTAGTGGGATTCCTCCCCCTCATCTTTTGCTTTTTGCATCCGCTTTCCCCCGCTCCTCTCCTTTGAAATTTTCTTTCAAAAGCCGCAGAGGGGAACACAAAAAAATTCAAAAACAAAAAAAAAAAAAAAAAAGCCCCCACATTCATTTCATTAAGCTTTAAGACCCCCACCCCCCATTGGACCATTTTGAAATTTTGTAGTCTTTAATGGGGAATTGAAAGTTGAAACCAATTCAACAAATGGGTCTTTTCAATTATTCAACAGATTCTTTGATTCTAACCATCTGATTAATGAACATTTGGGTCATTAAGAACAAAGAGCGATCGGAGCCCACGGATCGAATGGATGTGGAATTCAATTAGTATGGATTATATGGATGGGTCCCATGTAAGATGGAGATTCCATGAACTATGATCTGGAGCAGTCACTAGAATTGAGAATGAACCAACCATGTGTTAATTTTTTTTTTTTTTCCTGTAAATAATTCTATGGATCATTTTTATATTTAATGGGAACAGAAGAAAGGAATTCAAAAGGGTCTGATAAAGAGATGGGTGGCAAAGTATCTACCGTACCTTCTAAAAGAAAAATCAATGAATAAATAAAGGAAAAGTAACCAACATTCGGACAACAGCAGTTGAAAGGAAGAAAAATATGACAAGTAGTCATTACTCTCAATGAGAAACCTGATTAACATAAACATGTGTATAAGCATCTGTCAATAAAGAGGAGAGAGTTCCAGACAATTGCCCGGGAAAAAAAGTCTAATCTGTTTTACAGGAGCTAAAATAATGCTTTTTTTTTATTTTTTTTAAACTAGAAAAATCAGGAGGGGAGCCATGGATGGGCCTACAATACATTAGTCTTCATTTTTAACTTTTTGGGTAATGTTAGCCATCTCATAAGGTTTGCCCTTCAGTTTTTATTTTTAACATCCCAAGGAGAAATTATTGGATCTCTCTTGTAAAGTATAAAAAGGTTATTATTGTCATGCCTGGATGCAACCACAACTAGTCAGGAATATATTTGGGGTAGATTTGTGCTGTAGCTGGGCCTAGCTTTTTTGCCCAGTTGTTAAGTGGGCTGAGCATAGACCTATATATCTATGCTTAAGGGCCTGGCCTGGGCCAATATTTTAACACTGTGGGGATATATATATATTTTGCAAATGGACTGGGCCGGGGCCTGACTCAGTCCAAGCCAAGGCGAGTATTTGATCCCACAAACAATGTAGCAACTTTTGTTTATCAAAAAAAAAAACAATGTAGCAACTTTGGATGGATTATTTTTCACCAAAAGCATCAGATTTTATTGTATTCTAGACCATCCATCAAGTGGGCTTCATCTAGGAGGGTTATGGAAAAATAAACACAGCAATATATATAGTCATCTAATTGATGGCCCACCAACCAGCTAAAAGGGTAGACCATTCCACTTTCCTATTGTAAGTTGTAACCACCCACCAGCATACTCTGTGAGGAAACCACCTATTCCTCAGATGGAGCATTTGTTTCTCTCTCCCTTTTTGTGTTGAGTTCCACCTTGTGTTAGTATCAACTTCTTAAATTAATGCAGATTACAAAATTGCAGGATGATCAATTACCTCTTTTCACCTTTCAAATGGTGATATGGCATTGGGACCATGGGGGGCCAAGCATTGTCAACTTTTGTTGATGCTTAGGATCCCTCAGAGAGGGCTGTTTTGGTTTCATAGCATTCTTGGTGGGGACCCATTCAATGAATGGCTTGGATGATCATGCAGTTAACCACGTGCAGCAGGGGGGTGGCATGCATGGCTCCTAGTAATAAGAGCTTGGCCCTGATCTTTTCTGAAGAATCATGCATCTCTCTGCTGCCATACACTCAATCCGAGTTCCTTGTCTATGGACACAATCATATAATGCGCCAAAAATTATGGAGTCCCCAGTTATCTCTTCCATGTCTTCTTCCACTTCAAGGATACTCTTTGTGCCTCTTCAGATTATAACAAGCATTTGGAGTCATCTTCAATTCATGGATGTCAGTGGAGCCCCTCCCCCCCCCAATTCCCCAGTACAACTCACTCATCTTTCAATTTCACATCACTTCTCTGAAACTTAAGTTAGAACCCAGAATTTTACTTGGTTTAATATACACCGTTCCAGTCATTAAAACATGAAGAAAGGATTAGGAAACCGAGTGACCCAAATATAGATTTTCATGAATCACATTACAAATGAATCACCATGCTTTTAATTTAAAGTATGCGTTGAATAGGAGTGAAGCAATTACAAAATGAGATACCATCATGTTGATCACTATAAGAGGACTTCATTGCACTGCATTACACATGCAATAAATTATTGAATGTGTCTTAATGGAGGCATTGAGTAGAAGCAAAGCTTAAGTTAAAGCAAATGGAGAGGAGGGGTAGTGCAGCCCCACCTTGTAATGAGGCATAAGTAAAGCAAGTCAGATATGGATTAAAGAGAGCAAGTTCACGGACCCTCCTTTTATCAATCAAAGGCACTAACCCCACCTGCCTCAAAACCTTCCACCTTGATGCATGGGCCATGCCCACTGACAGACAGTTGCGCCAACCCCAACCAAACATTCCAAAGATCGAGTTGCATGGGCTTCTGTGAAATGCAGTGGTGTATGATTTCCCCAACGAATATGTATCAGGTTGTAGTTTGTACAACATGAATAGGAGATAGTCACATTAGTCTGTGGTGGGGCAAATAAATGGTAATTAACTTGCTACTTAGCTTCTGACCCATAATGTAAAATCTTATTCTAATCAGAGTTATGCTCATTGTCCGATTTTAATCTGTTCGATTTAAGCCATTAAAACACCTTTAAAAAGAAAAGGCTTCTGCCCGTTGCAGGGAAAACTTTCTACAAGCAATTCAGGGTGCTGAACCTTCATTGTTGTAACCAAACTCTTTTTCGGATCTTCCAAAAAAAATAAAATAATGGTTTTGCTTTCTACCCCAATTCATGTGTTGATATCTGAATGCATGCCATTCTCAATGATAAAAGAGATGGGAGGGGCTTTACTTGGATTAAGTACTGATCAGGGGTTGGCCAAATATTATTCTAATTGAATCATCTCAATCCTTAGTTTAATTGCTTCAAAAAGTGCTTATGATTGCATCTCTCCATCATCGTGCATCCTATGGTGGACAGTGTTCAATTCAGTTTTTAAATTGAGAGGGGTGCCCATTCACAAAGAAGGTGCATGTTTCAAGACTTAGATTGACCATAGGTGGGATCCATTTGCCTTTCTCAAAACTCAAAACCAATGTCCTTTAGCTTTTGCCTTGGATAGTAGCTTTACTATCTTTGGATTCAACATGGCCTCACTATCTTAAGAAATGCAAGATATGTGGCATGCCACATGGTGGGGGCCATGTCACTAGAATGCCAAAGGCTGATGTAATTATGAGGGGCTGTTGCCATGGAATCTCGCTCTAGGGTGCTATCACAATCCACCTTGATTAAAGGCTTTTTAGATTATCTTGGTAGGGGAAAATTAAAAGGTTTCTTACTTGTGGACCATATTGCACAAGGCAAACACAGAGAAAAAAAAAATCAATAACAAGAAGAAAAAAAAAAAAAGGAAGAAAGAAAATTAGAATCTAGAATAAGGCATGTCCATGGTCAATCAAACACATTTTATCACTATGAATTGGCACCCGCCTAAATTTGACACAGGCTTCTTTAACATCTGGATTGCTCTCTCCCTTCTCTTCTGTGCTATAGGCGTACGCTGGGAACAATTCCTTGCCTCTCTTACCTGTGACTTGACAATTGACATACATCAAAATGGGAGGTGTGCATTATTCAAAGTAAATTCATGTATTATTTTATAGTACTACTCACACATGCCTCTTAGAGTTCCCCATCCAAATCATGTGCCTTGTTGTAGATAGATTAAAAGGCGATGTCAATGTGCATGTCCAGTCTCCTGCTTAGTGAACAATCCTAGCTGTTGAGTATAGGACACCAATCAGACTGTTATGAAGAAAATGATCAACTTATTTAGGAATGACTGGAATCAGGATGAATTGTCAATTTCTAATGTGATAGAAGGAAAGAAACACTGGACCACCTCTTTTTTTTTTTTTTTTTTTTTCTGTTTCCCCTCAGAAAAGGGATACACTTGCAGACTGAAACAGGCATCAAATCTCTCTCTCTCTCTCTCTCTCTCTCTCTCTCTCTCTCTCTCTCTCTCTCTCTCTCTCTCACTTAGGGGAGATCTGACAGCAAAGAGAGGTGTGGAACCACAACTATTCTCTCTCTTACTTAGGGGAGATCTGACAGCAAAGAGAGGTGTGGAACCACAACTATTTTGACTACTTTGAAGGTGGGACCATAGCATAAGTGGGACCACTCCAACAAAATTATCCTTTGGAGATTTACACAAGGAATCTCCTTTGGTTTTTTATTCTCTCTTTATTGGGTTTTTCGGATTTCAGAATGTGATTTTATAGGATCAACAATTCTGGATTAAGGGAACATACTTTCATTCAAATAGACTAATATGGATGGGCACGCCCATAAGCACAATTAAGAAGCAGGTTGGGTCCGGGTCTGATAAATACATGTTACCTATATTAGTGAGCCCGACCTCACCTGTTGCCACCCTACCTACCATAATTTAAGTTTTGTGGACCCTGGGGAAGTCTAATGGGCTCTTGGTGAAAGGAAAATGCACCCAAATTTTTTTTTGAACCAGAACCGTGCACCGGGCCCCACAGCCGAGACAAACCATTTGTAAAGATGGGTCCTAATGACACTGTAACAAGTTGCTATTATCCACAGTGGCGGACCCAGGATTTTTGTTTGGGTGGGGCAAAATTTTTTCTAAAACTTATAAAAAAAATAGCAAAAGAGAAAAAAGAAAACGAAAAAGATGAAATACGTAGTTAAAGCTCAAATTCTATAATTTTGTTGTTATTTACTTTTCTGTACAAGAAAAATACTATAGCTCCAACCTCCAAAGAGCTCACTCATGCAAATAATCCACAAGGGTGTTTTATGAAAATGAGTTTGAAGCCTCTCATTTCTACAATTGATTTTATTTGAGATAGACATCATATTATGGTCTAAGAAAAAATTCCAAAAAAGAAGAAGAAGAAGAAATATATAGTTTAATTCTAGGAGAAGAAGAAATAAGTAGTTAAATTCTATCTCCTAATAGTTCCTCCCCATCCTTTGCTTTTTCTATAATTCTGTTGCTATCTACTTCCCTTTACAAGAAAAATGCTAAAGCTCCAAAGAGCTCACTCACATATAATCTACAAAGGTCCTTTATAGAAAAGAGAGAAAAAAAAAAGATGGAAATAACAAACAACTGTAAGAATTGGAGGAGGGGTGAATCCGGCGGAGTTGGCTCGACGTGGAAGGCCGAATGGGGATGGAGTTCCGACAGAGTTAGCTCGATATGGAACTGGAGGAGGGGTGATTCCGATGACTTCATGGCTGAAAGTGTTTGCAACGAGCCGAGAAAGCCTAACCATAAGATTGCCGATGAGGAGAAGCTTGATCCACGTCGAACACTGCAGATTGGCAATTACAAATGTTGAAAGGAGAAGTAACTTTTTACTTCGAATGCTTTTTTTTTTTTCTGGGGTTGCTTTTAACCTGGGCTTTTTTCTCTTTATTTTAATAAACAAAATAGAGAAGTTTTTGACATATGTGGCGATTTTTTTTTTATTTTTTTTTGGTAGAAACATCCGGTTGATGTTAGATGTGTGGCAATTGTTGAGTGATACATGGGGCATGGGCCTAGGCCCCATTTAAATTTAATGTGATTTCTGGTTGTCGCCCCAGGTCCTCACATATCCAAATCTGGATAACTTTAATGAGTGGTTCAAAGAAGCATGCCCCATTTGATTGTTGAGTGATAAGATTTGAACTTTTGTCAAAGAAACATGGTCCACTTTCAGATCGGCCTAGCTGTGCCGTCCATACCCCAATTAGGCCAGGCAATGCCACCCACGAGCTGGCCCACATACCCATCCTAATCTTTTATTTATAATATTTACTTTGTACAAATGTCGGGCTGGGTCATGCTTCGAACCGTAATAAATGGTATATTTGTTTGTTTTATATTTATTTTCTCATTAATTAATATCTCATAAAATAGCCACAAATTGGACGTGTTTTTATTTCTGGGCCCGGGCTTAGCGCGAGCATACTTTGCTAGTATGAGATTATTGTGGATCCAACAAGACCAGTATGCCGGTCTGTGATCCCACATAAGAGATAAAATCAAAGAGATGGAACTCAACTCTCAACTGAGGAAATGAGGAAAGATCCAAATATGATATGATTTTCAGACTTAGGAAGAGGCCCTAGTACCTGAATTTAATTCACAATCTTAGTACAGGTATATACTATAGCAGTATGCAGATCCCGATCAGGTCTATAGTGGGTACATGCCAAAAAAATGGATCCAGATCCAAAACTATTCTCAATCAGTATCTTAGACCCAAATTCATATCCAAATTTCTATCATGTTCAAAATCATTATCATCAAAGTCTTATCCCAATTACGCTGGAAAAACTGTATGAGTTTTATTTTACCATTCCAATATATTCTTTGCCAAATCCTCAAATAGATTGGGATATAGGACTTGCAGTAAAATGGTGGAGTTCATATTCAAAATTAGGTTTCATATATCTATCTCTTTTCATATAGAATTCATGAGTTCTCGGATTTTTGAGTGAGTCACAATTGAAAATTGTGAAAGTACTTCAAGGGATTCGCCCAAGTTACCTGGCTAGGTGAAGCTCTGGGTCTGGTAAAACATCCAGAGTTTTAAAACTATATATGGTGAATACTTCAATTGGAATGCACTATTTTGTCCTCCATTTTAACAGTATGAGACTAAATTACAAACATGAAATTGACAATGAGGATATGCTCTAGTTTAAAAGAAATATGATAACAAGCTGAAAGGGACTTTTGTGGACCTATCAAAGAGTTTCACTCCCCTTAAACATTATTATTTAAAGCCTAACTATGCAAACAATATAATAATCAGAACTAAAACAAAACACAGCTAGCTCATATAATACAATTAAGATTAATGGATCGAATGAATTAAGATAATTGATTGAAATGTAGTTAATAGAGGATATTAAGTAGGAAGGGACTTACATGTAAGTAGTCATGGATAGAAAAAAAAAAAAAGAAGAAATTATATCTAGGTTGACCTCCCTTCCATTATAAAAAAAACCTTTTAACCTCTCATTTGTGAATCAATGAGAAATTCTCTCTTTTCCTCATATTATTGTGGTTGCTTTGAGTAGCTTTCCCTTGTGTGAAGACTCCTAGGGTTGCCATTGGTGATTACTCGATAGATAGGGCATCTGTAGTGAATCTTTGAAGATTCCATCCATCATCTGGTCCCATCATATTTGGTGGTTTTTTTTTTTTTGGTTGCTATTGGAGGGTTTCCAATCCTTTTAGGCTGGACTAATCCCTCCCGGCCCAGAGGAAAGCCGGGTAAACTCCTCTGTAGCTCAAGTGTGATTGTGCAGTTTCGAACCTACAACCTCCGGATGCAAACCATGATCCGATCCTAGGCCCGCCGTTGGAGGAAGTAAGATCCTCGAAAAAAAAAATTTTTTTTTTTTTTTATAACTCAGGGTTCTCTAACCTTTGGGCCAGAATAATCCATACGGGCCCATGAGAGAAAGCCTGATAAAATTTCCCTTGTGGCCCCAGAAGTCTCTTCCATGATCTAAGTTTCATTATAGCCAGGTAAATTTTTCATGTTTTGACTCCTATACTTTAGATTATGATTCCTCTTTGACTCATTCAATTTTTATCCAAGAGAAAATTTAAAACAAATAAAATAAAAGAAGGTGGTTGGATTTTAATTTTTACGATCTTTGTTTTTTTTTTTTTTTACTTTCAATTCTTTATTTGCCTTCTATATCATTCAGTCTATTGTCATTGTTTGCAAAAAAAAATTCTGATCATTGTTGCTACTGTAATCCCAACAAAAAAAAAAAAAAAAAAATCTCTTCCCCCATTCTTAATTCTGACCTTGTTACCCAACCAAACAGTAACAATATGGTAGCTGCCCATTGACCAAAATAGTCGAAAACAGTCCCTATAACAAGCCAAACCCTTTGCATATAGCAGCCAACAGCTGTATCCTGCCCTCATATATACCCTGCACTAATAACCTTTTATTGTACATCTCAAACCAACCCCCAAACCTTTCTAGGCAGCAACTTTAAAAGTTTCATACACTTGACTTAGTTGCAGCCTTGCCATACCACATCAGCCACCCAATCAACCCAAAATAGTACCCCCACAAGCCCCAAAGTCAGACCCCAACCTGTACCCACGCGTATATTGACATAATAGTGACTGTTGGCAGTCTCCATTCAGTTTCATCTGTCATGTGGCCCTTTATCTCTTAGCTCCCATCTACTTTTCATTCTCTATTTCCATTTAGAAATCAATCTATGTGAGTTGTTATTTGCATTAGTTTATCCATTCTGCTACTAATCATCGCCTTTGGTTTTATTGTCATGTATGCCCCATTGAGAACATGTAGGGAGACTTAATGAAGAAGAAAGATATAATAAATCCCCACATGCATGGTAGCTTTATTCAAATCTAGCGAACAGTGGTGACAAATTAGAGGACATTTTAAAGAAAGTCAATGCTAAGAAGGAGAAGGAAGGAGTTTGTAATTGTCAATTAGTTCCACCTTCCAAGGAAGACCATTAGAGAGTTTCTGCTGGCAGATTATCATTATTGAAGATTGGTTCACAACAAGACTATGCACATGTATGTGGTGAGAAAATCGAGAATGTAATGTGATTGTTGATAAAAAGAAAACGCAGCCAATATGTTGCAATTTCAAGTTAGGACACACCCAAGTCCTTATCACAGCACCTGGGCGAATAACAAATCAGTCTTGGAGAGATCAAAGATGCTTTGGTGACCATTATTAGATGAGGAAGCTATGAATACAACATTTGGTGCGATATGTTTCCGACTAATAAATCTCACATCTTGTTAGGAAACACATGGTTTAGGGACCAAGGTGCATACCATGATAAAAGGACAGGAATAAAAGGACAAGCATTAGAAGATGGAAATCCATTCGACTCCCACAGAAGATCAAGGGAAGCAATAATCCATTAAAGAAGTTAGGCAAGAAGAGCTTCTAGAAGTGACAGATAATTTAGACCCTTTGATTGATCAGATCATCTTAACAGATGATAGATCATTGGTCATGATATATATGCTCCAGATAATGTATCCCTCCTTTGAACTATCCTATCCTAGATTGACTTTGCCTTCGGAGATCGATGGAGGACACCTGGAGAAGACACTTTGACAAATAGACTAGACTCTAAACTCTTTCATGGACCCCAGTGGTTAGATTTAAATCTTTTGTTAATCTAGTAATCCAATGGCACCATCAACTCAATCTACCTCATCAAAAACATGTCGTCTCTCTATTCAACTTTTAGATGGAGAATACCATGTGTAGCATCTAAGCAACAATAGAAGGGAACGGATCAATTGACTAACTATGAGAAGATACGACTCCAAGAAAACACCATATTAACTGGTTGGAGTCGAGTCCTCTCGAGCCGGGGAGAGTAATGCAATCCAAGTGCATAATAGGCATAAGGGATTTTAAAACATGTGTTTTAAAAGACCCAAGAATTTTCCCACTATCAGCCAGCCCACTGGTCCTTAGCACCCATTGGGCCCAAACCCTGGACAAACAAACCCAATAGCCCAACTATCTAGCCAGGAAATTGATAGATAGGATCTAGATAATATCTAAAGAAGATACTATTGCTGAACATGGATTCCGATTCAGGACAAAGGGACGTGCAGATATGAATCCAGATCCAAGAACATTCTGAACCAATAACTTAGACCCTAATTCAGATCTAAATTTCTATCACATTCAAAAATAGGTTTCAAATACCTATTTCTTTTTTGATAGAATTCATTAGTTCTCAAATATCTGAGGAGCCATTGACATCCTTTTCTTTAACCAAGCATAAAACCCCTCACAACTGTAAGTACCATGGTTTAAAGGCTTCTTTTCACTCACCTTGACTAGGCAGACAAAAGTATTTTGATGGACTTGCCCAAGTTCCTCAGCTCGGTGAACTTCTGCATCAGGGCAAACATCCAGACTCTTTAAACTATAGTTAATTGAAAAACACTATTTAGTTCTCCCTTGACTTAAACAGTGAGTGAATAAATTACAAACATAAAGTTGAAAATTAGGGTGTGTTCTAATTTAAAAAGAATTTGATGGTAGAAGCCCAAGGGGACTTTTCTGTACCTATCAAAGAATCCTACCCTCTTCAAACATTATTAATTCAATCCATAGAAACCCGCCCAACAATACAAACAATATAATGATCAAAACTTAAATATAATACAGCTAACCCATATAATACAACCAAAGAATGATGAAAAAATTTACAAGAAATCTGACCAAGAGCCTACCCTTGCATGGGCTGTTTCCCGTGAGAGCGTGGCCTAGGACTCGTTGTATGTGTAGTGGTGGTGGCTGTGTGTGTGGTGGATGCAGACACAGAGGCAGAAGCTGAGGCTGAAGTGGAAGCTGCAAGAGATGATGATTCATGCCGAGATGAGCATTCAGTGGAGGAGAACGGCGACGAGTGGCCTCCAGGCCTCCGTGATCGTCTGTGTCTACACCCAGGATAGCCAGGTCTTTTTGGTGCTTCAAGGTTATTAGGCCTCTTTGACAGCATCAGCACAACACGCTGCATAGTAGGCCGCAGCTTGTGGTCAGCCTGAGTACAGAGAAGCCCAATATGTATACACAACGCAACTTGATCGGTGGCCATTGTGGACGCCAATTCAGGGTCCATAAGCTCTAAACTCCGGTCTTTTGTGTAAAGCTTCCATGCCTACATTGATGACCACAACAGTAGTCTATGTAAGCCATCCATTAAAAGAAAATTAACAGCCCACTTAATGAGCATTATATACAGCAGACATAGTGTATGATGATGTTCTGTCTATGGGGCCTATGTGGACCCACCATGCGTGACCATTATATGTCATAGATGACCTATGTAAAATGATCCAAGCCGTAGATCACCAGCCTCACAGCAAGTTCTCTCCTACAAGATAATACTTGTTGGCTATGATACCCAGATACTTGTACAAGCTCAACGTATCCGTATCGTACCGATACGACACTTATATTGGTACCGAATACTGCACCGATACTTCTAGGGACCAAGCTTACATATCCTACTTATAAAGTCCTTTATTTCATACAGTTCTTTTAATATTTTTATTTCTCACCGTAAAAAATGCTAGAAAGGGACGAAAACACCACTATCTATATCCGTGTCCTAAATTTTCAAAAGTAAGGAGTCATATTCCAGATCCCCGTATCAGTGTTTGTATCCATATCCGTACATGAGCATCATAGCTTGCCAGGTTTTGCCCCCTCTTTTCTAGACAAGGAACGCCATCTCTACAATGTATCTAATGTGGCTCACCTTACATGGACCACCACCTTAAAGCTTGCACCAAGCATATTCGTACTAAGCCATTTATCAAAGCATTGACGGTTAAACTTAGCCAGTAATTTAGCAAAGCATTGCCAGTTGGTTATGCAAGTTCATCTGTTTCAGAAATCATTGGCAAACTACCAATGACAAATCTATGATTGTCAGATCAGTGCAAGATTTTGAGTGATGACCCGTCCCCCGTAGGCTCAATCTGTCAACACTCAACAGGTATAGTTCAGGTTGCGGTAATTTGTGTCACATGTAAGGTTCCTGTGGGTTGCATATCATCTTCCATAATGATCAATGTCACCGTAACCAAGCAATCATCGTCATTGCATTTGGAAATGGAATGAGTATTTTCTAAATTAATAAATCAATCAACTTGAGTTCTCACCCATTCAAGAAGGTTTGGAATATCGGGTTCTATTCTGAATGTTGAATTCTTCTTGCCACTGATCAACTCCAAAACCAAAACTCCATAGCTATAGACATCAGCAAAAGCGGACAGGTGCCCGTGCATCACATACTCAGGAGCCATATACCCACTGCTTGCAGAGCAAAAAGAAAAAAAGAATTGAGAGAGAGAGTAATCATCTACATGCTGCAAAATTGTTTTAATGCAATCTCATTGATAGGAGCACATTGAGTTTTTGCTTAAAAACACATGCCCAATAAAACCTCAGAAGGCAAGATATTGGCCTGATTTTTGGGCTGATGATACATAAAATTAGCAGTATGATATGTACAATTTAGGAGAAAGGGGAATCAGACTATGGGAAATCGGGTAAGATCCCTTGTGACTTGATCCCAGCCATTTGATAGACCGATTATCAAACTAAATAACTCAAGACAACAAGTGCTCCAGCAGTCATAGTTTCTTGTCAATTAGATGCAGCATCATTGAACATTTCCAAGAGACCACTATTATGCATGGGAAAATTGACCAGTGATCTGGATCATTGACTTCATGGTCATGGGCCACCAATGACCAAACAGATGGAACATAGCCCAAAAACTGCAGCAAGCAGATGAGCCTAACCATCCCATATGGGTGTGAGCTTTGCCTGCTGTGCAATACTCAAAGTCAAATTTTTTCTGCTACAGCTGATCAACAGTCCAGTACAGGCAACTAGTAGATTGAAGAACTTTACTTGACTACTTAAAAATAACACTATTATCATGGCACTGTAATTAAGTAAAAATCCATTGGAAAAAAGTGAAGAAAATTACTTGGTGCCAGCTACTCGGGTGTTAACGTGTGTCTGGTCCTCAGGGTAGAGCCTAGCCATCCCAAAGTCTGCTATCTTTGGAACCCACTTGTCATCAAGAAGTATGTTGCTGGCCTTGATATCACGGTGGATGATGCAGCTATGAGAGTCCTCATGCAAGTACAGGAGACCGCGCGCTACCCCCAAAATCACATCATACCTCTTCTTCCAATCAAAGTGCCTTCGCTTTTCAGCATCTGCATTTGGAAATCATTCATGAATCTCCCATCTCATCTATCTATTCTGTTAAAACTCTCATGAACATAGAAATGGGCCAGATTGTGGGTGAAGTCCTGATCCATGATTGCTTCATCTTGAGGCTAAGGGCGTGTTCGGATGTGTGGTGAAGTGAGGTGAGGTGAGGTAAAGCCTCCATTATCCAAATAAGAAAAGACAATGGGTCATATCAAAAGTACATAATTTCAAAATTCTTTCCATCTTTTTTTCAAAAAAATTCAAAAAAAAAAAAACCTCATTTCTCCACTAAAAGACAAAAAAACTCCACTTTTCTATACAAAAAGTCAAAAAAATTCTATCCAAATAACTAAAAACAAAACACTATCATAACACCTTATATTTTATTCTTTCTTGATTTAATGCTTCATATCACCATACTTCAATTCACCGTATATCCAAACAGGCCCTAAAGTTTCAGCCCAATTAGAATCAGGACTACTGTTAAATTGGTCCTATTGAAAACACGTTATTAAAATATTGTCCTTGGGTTTTAAACAAGTGTTTATTGTACACATTTTCAATGTAAAAGTAGGCCCAACTCTGATGGATTGAAACTTGGCCAGGAACTAAATGGAAAGAGTGTGGTTTTGACAAGTTTCCATGGTTTTATCAGAAAGAGAAGTTTCCATGCAAAAAGAGAATCTGACTGTCAATTCCTATCCAATCTTGAGCCACAAGTATCCGGAGGTGGACCAACATTCAATTTCCCTATCCTTTCCTTCACGTGGCACAAACGAGACAGCTAGGAAACAGCTATCCTTCTGACTACAATACAAGGTCAAATCGTGTGCCAAGTAAAAACTATTTCTTTATACCATGGTGTTACAAGAAGTGACCTCATTATCAAATGGCGTGCCAATTCAAAACTATTTCCTTATACCAATTCAGATGGTCGGACAAGAAGAGGTATTCAGATGGTAGGACAAGAAGTGACCTCATTGCTGAAGGAGTGATGACCTCATCGTAGACTTTCATTTACTCTGAATCAATACTTCCATTAACCCAAAAAGGGCTATATCATGCTACTTTATACGCTGTGAAAATTATAGGTTCGAGACTATAATACCACATAAATATCACACGACATTGAATACATAGGAGAGTTTATCGGTTTTTCTCTTAGGTCGGAGGGATTAGTACAGCCTAAAATATTATGAACCTCTAATAAGCAAAAAAAAAAAAAAAAAAATTTGAAAAAGCTTTTCGACATGTTCCTCTAAAATTTATAGGATTTGTAAATATAATATGAGATTTTAATATTTGTAAATAGAATATGCAGCAACATTAGCCATTGATTTACGCCACAAGTGGGGGCACCTATGGGCGAGTTGTAAGTTGTACCTCATCTTCCACGTACAAGAATTTTAAGCCACTGCATGTGGCACGTGTGAAGAATTGAGACGGTTCATCAGGTAAAGGCCCACCTAGACAGAGAGAGACACAGAGAGAGAGAGAGAGAGAGAGAGAGAGAGAGAGAGCAGAGCAGGGCTTACTGAAGAGGATCTTGTCGAGGCTCTCGTTGAGAACGTATTCGTAGACGAGTAGCTTCTCTTCGCCATGAGCGCAGTACCCAAACAGGTTCACCACGTTCCGATGCTGCACACGTGCGAGCAGCTTCGCCTCGTTCGTGAACTCCTTCTTCCCTTGATTGGACGTCTGAGACAGCTTCTTCACCGCGATCTCCCTCCCATCTTCCAATTTCCCCTTTTTTTTTATACGACAATACAAACAAAAACCCAATCTTTCAGAAACCCTAAAACACTAACAGACCAAACCCAAACAGTAATTGGCAGAAGCAGAGATTGATAAGAGATAGAATTACAGAAACCCATTCCACCTACTTTGAATACAGGCCCAAAACCGCCCTGCCCGAGCTTGCATTTGGGGTGAAAGTCTTGGGTTGCAGCGACGAGGGTCTCGAAGGAGAATTGCTTTTGCTCCTGCGCAGCGATCTTCTCCAAATCGTCCTCTCCCTCCTTCGAATCTGACACAGAACAAAAGGAGAAGAAATAGAATAAGTCTCAGAATCCCCCAAATGAAGGCTAATCAAATAAAAAGATTTGATTTTTCCCTCTCCCTCTCTCTCTTCTCTCTTGATATCTCATGGGTTTACCTGCGCCAGAGCGAGAAAAGAACGGTTTCATAAGATTCCCGAGAAATTTCCCGGGTTTCGACATGTGGCTTTCAGAAAAAAAAAAAAAATGGTGGTTATGATCTGCAGTATCTGATCGGTGGATTTCTGCAACTAATCCAACAATCTTCGTAATGGGTCTTTTTCAGATGATGATTTCCTTCTCTCTTTCTCCCTAATTGGATCTCTGGTTCTTGGAATTTGCGCGTTCGATTGAGCGTGTTGACGAGTCGATTCGATCGGTTCTTGCAAGCTAAAGATCGATTCTCCTTCGACGAGGAGGAACTTGTATGCGAAAGAGACTTGGGTCTGTAGCAAAAGATGCAATCTTCTGTATGCGAAGATAACAGAGAAGGTGAAGGCAATCTGTCTGTTGACGCACTGGAGATTTCTCGCAGGTCTATTGACTTTGCTCAGGTTCTGGTCGCAAGGAAGAGTTTGATCGGACGCTGCTCCACGTCTCTCATATAAAAAGCAGCGCGTGCTTCCATCCATTCAATAAGGTGGGCCCCACATGAGATAAATTAATCTTGTCTTTGTTCATGATTAAACTAAAATGTGGAATCCCAGTTAGGCTGGATTGGTTGTAATTTTGTTTACAGTTTGTAGTTAGCAGTGTAACTAAGCTATGATGGGAAAGATGTGGTCCTGCGCATTGTTTTACTTGTAAATGGAATTCTATATGCACCCGATGTGGTCCTGCACATTGTTTTACTTGTAAATGGAATTCTATATGTACCCACATGTTGAGTCGACGACTCCTGTATCTTTTAATGAACAATGATTTCTTATAAACTATTGTGACCAAGGCCAAAACCAACTCAAGAATATGCATTTTTAGGGCACATTTAAGTAGCCAGTTTTTTCAGGAGGAAAAGTAAAAGTTACTGTGGGAATTTTTTTTCTTTGTTGCAGCAAAATTAATGTTTGGCAATGTAAAATGAGCTAAATTCTCAACTAAGAAGAAAAAATAAAGTTTTCGAGTGGGATTGGGAAAAAAAATCCGAATAAGAGGAAAAAGTCCATGAAAGAGGAGATTATTTGATAATGATTTATAAATGTTGACCTTTATTTATTCTATTCTAGCTACTTTTAAAATTGTATTTCTTATAATTCCTTTAAATTCAATTCTATGAAACAAAACAGCAGCTTTCCTAACTATAAAGTTAAGCTAGATTCCAAATCCATATATAAATCCTAACTCACATGAAATCCAAGCAAGTTCTCTTTTGCCTAACATCTTTACCTGTGTTCTATGGATTGTTTTTACTCATTTTTCTCTTATTCTTATATATTAGGTTAAACAAAATCAATTACCAAATAGTACATTATTATTATCATCTACGACCAACTATGTGTGCATCATATGTGTGAAGCCAATCCTTTGTTTTTCTTTTATCTTTTGTCTTTTTTTTTTTTTTTTTTTTTTACTTTGTCATTTTGTTCCCTTTGCTATCAGTCATTAGATCAACTTTGATCTAATGGTTAATGGAGAAACAAGCTTACATTATTCTGTTGCAAATACAAGTCGCATGTTCATCAACTATACCAAGTATATCTAATGTCTTGATGATTGTTGTAACGTTTTTGTCTTTCCTATTATCTTAGTCAGAGCGTTTGTTGATTTGATCACATTCTCATAAACATTCGATTAATGTTTGTCATGAAAAATCGTAGGATTTGTGGTCAAGTGTTTATAGAAATCTCTGGAAAACAAACAGTTACGTCAGGTAGCACTATCCCCATTTTAGAAACCACGAGCCCGCGTAGACCCCATCCCACACGCGGCTTGTTGAAAGTGGAGGTAGGTGTGGGGATGGATGATGTATTAAACAAACAAGCAGTGAAAGGAAATTGATCGAGGTGGACTTTTTGGATACGAAAGGCTCTTAAGTCACCCATTTCCAGGTAGCTACGTACGTACGCTTTACTGTGGAATGTGGATTCGTGATGGCATCAAGTTGGGCTCACACGGTTGATTGTTTCACCTTCACCAACAAAGACCAAACCATTTACCACAGACAGTGCTCCTGCTCCACCACTCACCTGTATCGTACGTTGGATGTCGCCTTCCAGAGGTGCCAACAGCAAAGCATTAATGAGATGCGTGTATATGTGATTGCCGATCCCATAGACCATTTGATTTAATTTTTTGGACCAAAATGATTATAATACTTATTTGACGCTATTTATTTTAGGGCATTTGGCATATTGGTAACGTCTGTAAGATTCAGTAATTGATCATGTCGCGGTTTTGAGTAACGGAAAGTGCTATTTAGAATAGAGTGGGAAGCCTCTAAAAAAATCAGAGAAAATGACTACATGCTGCCAGAGTGAAAGTTGTCGTAAAGACGGTTACCTAAGCAGACTACCTACTGTCAGAGATAGAGATGCCGAGGATGTTGACTGTAGAAGCGCGGTGGTTTATTGCAATCTTAAATGGATATAAGACTTTGATGTGTTTCATTAATTCTAAGACTTTCGATGTATTGGTTAGGTCCATAACACATAATGCTTTAAACCAAACCCAATACCCACCCAGGCCACTTTACTGCACATTTGTACACCCTCATTGCCGTGAAAAATGTGTGAGATTCTTTAGTCCTTTTTTGCAAGGAAGGTGCAGTTGTCTTTTTCTACGAAAAAAAGCAGAAAAATGAGCGAAATTTTTAGGGACTTCATGAAAATGTATTTTCGATGGATGTGGTCGAGATTTTCTCCCCTACAGATGAGAAAAACGTCGGTGGAACCAATTTCCCAAAGAAGAAGAAAAGGTCTTCAGGATCAAAATTTTATGCGGACCTACACACACAAACGTGGCCTAGGGGTCATCATACAGGAGTCGAGAGTTAAATTTGGTGGTGTGGACTAATTGAAAAGATCATTGCATGAAGCAAGAGTGTGTTTGGTATCTAACAAAACTCAACCTCAGGCATCCTCTCTGTCCAAACCAAAAGGAGACCACAAAAGTAAGAGAAAAGCCGTCTCATCTTATTTTGGCAACTTGAAGTTTAGAGAGGTTAGAAGCCCTCACCTAGGTTGAGTCAAAGTGGAACAATATAAGCATTTTAAGTTTTAACCCTTTTCCTTGATGGGTTTTCACTTCCAACAGCTAAATTTGAAACTCGGATTTAAAAATCTCTTTACATGTAAAATATAAAACATACGAAAAATTCATGAATTTTGAACGTAAGAGAATTCAGGACCGTTCTTAGATTAATTAATCTGTGGGTACCCATAGGTTTCGATGAGACTCATTTCTATGGAGTTTTGCAGAAAAGCCAAGCATGGTAACGTAACTTGTTTTTTCTTATAGGTACCTGCATTTCTTGATTGGCACGACACGTCTGTGCAATTACTTTTCCACCAACCTGGTACAGCTTCATTTATTTGTCTTGATTTCCTCTTAGTAGCATTCTCATTATATTTATCTGATTGGGTTCTACATCAATGCCTAGGGCTAGTTTCAGAGACAGCCATGCTGTTGTTAGGTTAGAAGCCTGAAAATAATGAGGGTTTTAGAGGCCAGAAAGGTATCCTATTCTCATATGATTATATTATGTCCATCATGTGGATGACTTATGACTATAATATAGAAAATTAAACCTATGAGTTTCTGTATGAGTTCCTGGGTACACAGTAACATCAAATATGAGTCAGTGCTAACTTGCCCAAGGGGAAGGTTGGGTTGATTAATGAGTGTGATGGCCAGGTCGTTTGAAGCTTAAAAAATTTTTAGTTAATGTGATTACACAAGTTCGGAACATTAACTTTGTTTAATCTTAAGTGTTTATTTAAGCTTGTATGCTATTAAATGAATGAATGACTTTGAGTATAGTTTCATATTTTTTTTCCGGATATTTTGCCTTTAGTTGGTCAAAATATCCTTTTTCTGTTTGCAATTATATTGCATTACCAATAACTAGTTCTAGTTTTTACAAAAAAGAAAAAAATATAATTTAGAAATAGAAGTCATTTTTTTTTTTTTTTTTTTTTGGATATTGCCCTCATAACTGCCCTCAAATATGACATTTGCCCCAAAACATGTGAAGTTTAAATATACCCTCCGGAGTTGTTCATACAATAATGTGTCATATCACATAGGTAGAGTTGTAAACGGGTCGGATCTGGTCCGAGTCCATAATGGAACCGAAATTGTTAAGGAGAAGGTGGAATTAGATCCAGACCCGGAATTGTTTAGGAACCGGTTTCTTGGCTCCGGAATTGGGACCAAAACCATATGAGGGATGGGTCTGGATCCGGATCCGAGTCTAGGTAGAGAATGATATTAAAAAAAATATGATTTTTATAAGATATTTTCGAAAATTGAGGCAATATGTCGGGTCTCGGGTCTGAACCAAGGGGGAACCGGACCTAAACCCATTTACTTATTAGGAACTAAATAAAGACCCAGACTCCGTTTTTAACGGGTCGGAACCTTCAGGTAATCGGAGAATTGGAAACCCATTGACATCCCTACACACAAGGCGATATTTGTGATACTACATGGCCCTGAGATATCACACAATCCGATGTGTACAATATCCCATGACCTTAGAATATCGCAGTTATATAGAAAATACTGCAATGTCAACCCTTTTACCAATATCCCTTTCTTTTCTTTTCTTTTTTCTAAATTTGCGGCTGAGCTAGAAGGAAACAATGGAGGTAATCCCCTAAAAGTATGCTTTATTGAGTTCGGAGGTAGTAGTACCTTTTAAAGCAAGTGCAACCAACACACGTTGACTCCAAAATAAAATTATTAGATTTTGGAATTATGTTCCTCTTGTTCTAAGTCCATCCATTAGATGATGTGATTATCCATTCGGTTGAGTCTACAAGGCAATGATCTTATTCATGATATTGTAACTGCTCACCTAATAATTGATTCTAACATGGCCTACTGGCATGCCCAAGATGTTATTTAATGTTTACTTGTGTAAGCTAATGTCATTTGTAATGATATCAATGGCCGTTTGATTGTCAATCACTGTTTCTCAGGTGGTTAAAGACGGCACTGTTATGTGTGAGTGCTGGAGTTCAAGTACCTTATAGTGGGAAAAAAAGGGCATTTGCTCACTCAAATGAATCGTAATGATAATCTTGGGTGTGATTCCTGAATATGTAGCATGATAATCAGGTCCATATATAGCAACAAGTGGGATCATAGTCACTTGAATACTAAAATAGGCATGCAGATTTTATATACAGTTAGCCTTTAATTTTTAATCAGAAAAATAGCTGTAGATCTGATACATGGGGAAAAAAAATGAATTGAGTCCAGTTTCTTAAGTTTTAACAAATTAATCAAGCTTGAGTCCCTAAATTTCCTTTCGTCTGCGTTTTTAATTATTTGTTTTCTAACACAAAGGGGTGCTTGGAAATGATATATTGTGTTAGATTTTATTATTACATAATTTGGGTTATAATACAACATGATTTAGTTAACTATCCATGTGGTCTAGTGCTAAAATGAATCAAAATACAGGCAGCATTAACCTTCAGCGAAAGAGGGATGTGACATAAAACAGAAATCTTTGACCTTTGTTCTGTCTATGGTATAGTCTTGGCCCATAATTAAAGAACCTCGACTGTAGCTTCACCTGTACAAACTTGAGTTGACATGGGGCCAAACGCAATGACTTCCAACCTAGGATTTTTTTTCTTTTTTTCTTTTTGCGGGTGGACGGGAACAGGCACCTTATTTTCCAATAGGCCTTTAAATACCGTAGAAGCAGCTGTGCACAAATAGACCCTAAAGAGTGAGACAAGGCCCCCCACCATTTCTGATCACCTAACAGGGACGAATTCCCTCTGATCAACATTTCACAATTCTCATGGTAGCATGCACTGTTAGCTTAAGATCCCTCAATCCACATGAAGATCTCATTGGGTCTAATCCAAATGACACAATGAAATAAATATAAAGTACTCTGAGAATTGGGATGAACTTACCTGACTCCATAGCTCTTTCTTGAAGATAACAAAAGTTTCTTAAAAATGACAGAGTCTTGAATCTCACGGGGGGTTTACAACTCCTTTGCCTTTGCTATTCTTTCTTGCTTAGTGATGGAGGCCAATAAACTATTAACCAAAGGAGTTACCCAAATGGATCATTTTATAGAAGATTCATACCCATCAAGGAACCATTAACCCCCAATTATCACCTAACCCTTTAATCTCAGCTCATTATTAGTTTGTTAGTAAGTGAGCTCAAAAATAACTATGTCTCATAAATTTGCAGACAAGTGGGTATGATTAAAGATCCTTAATGGACTTGTGGTCATATGGGCCACACCCATTTAATCCAACATGCACGAGATACATGGCGAATTCTTTCGTTTGAGAAACCCTGCAATCTGCTCCTGTTAAAAAATTGTTGGGTGCCTTTTGACTCATTTTTCTACTTTTGTGTATGGTAAAAATTGAAAGTTAAACAGTACCTTCTTGTGCAGGATTCTCATAGCTGAAATCTCACTAGAATATATTGCCGTGCATTCTGGGTTCTGGTTTCTGGACCATGCATTCTGAATTTTAGAAGGAACAGCATGCTTGGACTCCAACTCAATTTCTACCTGAATTGTGACGCTCTAGAATTTCACATCGACTATAGAGAGGAAAGTGAATTGGATTATATGTAGAGCTTACGCCCTTATCTTGCATGAAGCCTTTTAGTGGGTTGTGGCCTATCAGAAACAAAACCTTGAGGCCCATGGGTCCAAAAGCGGACAATGTCATGCATGCATGTAGGGTGGTGTGGGGCCCTTTTGTGCAGACTACTGCACAAGGACGTGCCCCTTGTTTAGAATTCTAAAGTTACAGCTGCAATTGGTATTTTTCTTGGGTCGGCTCAGCTGGGTCCAGCCCAGCCCAGTTGCACAACTAAATGAAATATCTTACCGCATGCAGGAAAGCATAGGAAAAAAAAAGAAACTCAGCTTTGGTGACCTAACTAAACAGATCATCTGGTTGATTTGGCTCAAGTGAAAAAGTCAGTAATCAATTAGATTTTAATATTTTAAACTTTAAAATGTATGGTGGTCAGTTTATAAAAGTTAAAAGTACTTAGTTTTATTTTGATTCCCTCTCAGCCTCTAACTTCTTAGCAAGGTCATTATCTCTCATCTTTCTCATCCTTGTTTCTTTTTGAACATTGCATCGCCTACTAAGCGATGCATGATTTCTTTGAATTTTAGACAGTTTTAGTTGTTGTCACCAATGGGTTTGGTTTAATGAGAGAGGACCAGAAAAGGAAGTAAGCAAAGTTAGAAGAAAGAACATGGAGGATGGAAAATAGAAGGAATGAAGAGAAAGAAGGAGAAATAACAAGGAAAAAAACCTTACTGATGAACTCAGCTTGATCGAGTTAAATCGACTATTAATCGATCGAATCTACAAAGTAACTCATGTGAAAGTGAAAATTGACCCACACAAACCCATAAGGACCGTGTGGATCTTCATTGATTAAGTGTAGCATTTCTATAACTGATTACAAAATAAACATAGTTATAAATAGTTGAAAATTGTTTCATATAGCTAATTATCTTAGTAAGATTTGTTATAGGTAAATACTTAATGCTGGTATTTTCTTTGATTTGCTTAAACCATGCATGTTTTTCATGAATGTCTGGCACACTGGGTGAATACACTTGCCTAGTTTTGTAAGTGAAAAGAGTGCTCATTACACTTAACAAATTTCATACAAGGAGAATTAAGCACTCAACACCCTTCCCGAATTCCCTTGTAAAAATACAAGAGAACCACATCCTCAAACGCCCCAAACTAGAGATCTTGCTCAGAAGCTTTGTCCAGATTTAAGTTGCTAGCATAGCAAAAGATGCCTTCCCTGCAATAGTGAAGAGGATGAATGACAAATGTAATCAAAATATGGAGGACTTGAATATTTTCCGACGTGGGACTTGGACAAGGCACACTGCACTCTTATCCCTGTTGATTCCCCTTTTTTCGCATATAGGATCATTTGATTTGATTTTGCCTCGGGTTACCGAAGCGGACTGGGGTCTCACAAAAAGTGTGAGGTTATTGGATCAACAAGATTGCTCCCTCGTAGTCATAGAAATGCTTCAAAACTAACTCTGATCAATTCATACGTTTTGGTTAAAAAAAATTAAACACAAGAGGGTTTTGGTCAAGTCCAAGTTAGCCATCTGGTAGGCATCCATGGTTGAGAAAGTGTTTGGCATGAACAAAAGGGTAACTGTTTACTCGAAGATTGTGATAAAGAGATTGGTTGATAGATTTCGCTGATGAAATGTTGTTTGAGATTGTGAATGAGTTGATGGGTCTGAAAAGGGGCGGTGTTGAAAGGATGCTGGAAGAATCACCTTCTTTGGCAAGCACACGCGTACAGAAGCACCAAGTTACTAAGCAATCTAAAGATGTGGTTATGTCATGTATCACATCTCTGTTGATGGCCAAATAGAATATGTTCTAATCTGATTTGGTACCGTAATGGGTGAAGTTTGTTTAGTGTTTCTTTTTTCCTGCATGGTATATTGTTAGGAATTTTATTATGATTGGCTAATTCATGGGTTGGACAAAATTTAGGATCCATTCAAGTTGTAATTTTCTATTTATTTTAGAATGGATTGTAGTTGATCGAGCCGCCGAAATAACTAAAGTGAAGATTGAAGCAAAGACTGAGATTTTTGGAGAGTGCAAGCCCAAAATCCAAGGAGAATGTTCGCTGGGCGTTCGGGTCAGACGGCAGAGAGCACCCTTGCTATAGTGAGGACTCTGCTCGCCATAGCGAGTGGGGAGGTGTTGACCCGGCCGGTCCGATCCAAACTCTTACTTAAAGTTTTAATATGACTTCAATTCTTAGTAGATTATGATTAGAAGTCTTATGCATGATTTGTGGCTATAAATTGGGTGTTTTTCTCGACCCAAAATCATCCACCACCTTTCACATTATTCTGAGTAAAAGACATCTTAGAGAGAGATTTTTTTTTTTTCTCTAGAGCAATCAATTGAGAGATTGGACTGAAGTTTTTGTTCTAGAAGGTTAAGGTAGTGTTTGGTTCGCTGGAATGGTTTTAGGTAGGAATGGAATGGAGAGTGAAATGAGTCTGGAATTGAATAAAACATGAATGGTGATTTCCATTCCAACGTTTGATTAGACTGAATAATCAATCCAGTAATGGAATTCTTGCTCTTTCGTTTGGTACGCTGGAATGATGCTTAGAATGGAATAAAATTTATATAACACTGACCAAAATACCCTCCTCCTCCTCCTCCCCCGTCCCCGCTACCGGCTGCCAGCCAGCGGCAACAGCGGCGTCTAGCAGCTGTTACCCCCAAGTAGGGTTGTAAACGAGTCGGTTCCGGTCCGGGTCCAGGGTGGAACCGGAACCAATAATATTAAAGGGAACTAGAACCGGAACCGGAACCATTTGTGAGGCGGGTCTTGTTTCGGTTCCGGGTATGAGATGTAGAAAAGTAGAAACCCTAATGTAGAAGAGTAGAAAAGTAAGAAGGGTTTTGTTTTCACATACTAAAGTTACCTTATGTTAGTGTATATTGGGTCAGGTCCCGAGTCCTCAGGTCTGAGCTACTGTGGATCCGGAACCGGAACCGTTTAGGTATCGGTTCCAAAAAACGGATCTGGAACCGGAACCATTTGCTTATCGGGACCAAAATAAGGACTCAGACCCGGAACCTAACGGGTTGGAACCTTCGGGTAATCGGAAAATCAGGTACCCATTTACAACCCTACCCCCAAGCTTCCCAGCAGCCTGGTGTTCTCCCCTCCCAGCGGTCAAGACACCTCTTTTGTTTTCAGCAGCCAGCTACCCATTTCCCTGAGGCTAGGATTTTCCTTCCTGCTGCCAGCTGCCATCAGCCCAAGCACCAGTCCAGCTGCCAGAATTTCTGCCAACAGGCCCAGTGGCCAAGTCCTACCCCTGCCACCAAGGAAGAGATGTAGCTGCTGCCAGCTGCCTACTGCAGCAGTCACAGTGCAGATTATGGACGGCGAGCACCTATTCACCCAGCCACCTGCACAACAGTCGCAACGGCCATAAATTTTTCCCATGATTTCTGGCGGCCAGAATATCTTCATCCCAGCGGCCAGGAATTCATCAAGTCTCAGCGGCAGAACTTTCTTCCCTGTACCATCAGCCAGAATCATTAAGTACCAGCGGTTATTCTTCTAAAAATCCCAACAGCTAGTCCTCTGAAAATTCCCAACAGCCCTCCTTTTCCCACCTGAAATCAGCCCTGCAACAGCTCCTTTTCCCACCTGAAATTAGCCCTGCAAGAGCTCCTTTTCCCACCTGAAATCAGGCTGGCCAGCGACAGAGGAGGAGGGTGGAGGGCATTTTGGTCTCAAGAAATTTTTATGAAGGAATGGAATGGTCATTTCTCTACCTCCCCAGCGGAATGACTATTTGATTCGGGAGGTAATGGTCATTCCACCACTTTTTTGCGAACCAAACGCTGTAATGATTATTTCGTTGGAATAACCATTCCATTCCGACCTTCATTACAGCGAACCAAATGCTATTTAAGTTCTTTACTTCTTTGTAAAAAAGTGTCTGCATCTTGGTCTTAAGGTGTTGAAGGAGGATAAGCACAGAAAGCGGTGTGCGGGGTGTAGTCGTGGCAGCGAGGAGTTGTGCAAGAACAACTAAAGTCCTTAGGTCGACGTACTGACTAGAGTAAATGATCTGTGAGTTGATTTTGTAACCGTTCAATAGTGATTGGTTTTTTTTTTTCTGATAGTGGTTTTTCTCCCAAAAAGGGTTTCCATGTTAAATTTGTATCTTCCTTCTTGTGGTGATTGTTTGGTAGATATATTTGTCAATTCTATCTTATTTGATTGATTACTTCCGATGTGCATTGGTTATTAGACTAGTACCCATTTTAGTAAGTTGGCACTTTCATATCCTCAGCAGGAGATTTATTTGGTATGGACTGCTCATCTTGTTTGCAATGAGTATGAAGATGAAGAAGCTTATAGGTGTGATTATTACTATTACCACCACCACTACTATTATTATTATTATTTCACAATGGGATTCACGGTGGTCACATGATTACCCACTATATTAATAGAAAAAATATATATAAATTACTAACAAATTAAAAAGAAGCTCACTAATTGCTAATTAATGATATAATTTTGAGTGTTTTGAAATAAATAAATAAATAAAGTGTTGATCAAAAGTTTGTTTTGTCTTTAGAAAAAAAAAAAAAAAAAAGTATCCATAGGCCGTGACATTGCAACTTATGACCTATCTTTGCCCTTTTCTCCACCTCGAGACCCTTTTCACCTTCTACCTCAACTTATAAAAATCTTTAATCCTCTCTGCCTCTTCCACTATATCATATCTCTGCGTTTATTTAATGGAATCCATGACCAAACAAATGGGAGAGTCAATCAAGTGACCTACAGACTAGAATTGTCATACTATATAAGACTCTACGCTTTTTAATCTTTGCAAGGACTGACTGGTGTCGTTCAACTAACTCTACCCATAACCATCCCCAGTCAGATAAGAAAAAAAAAAGTCTCTCTTGATAAATAAATTGATACCTATAACTTATAGGTTCGTGTATCTTAGAACCTGAGTTTAGTAGGTTCATAACAGCAAAAAAAGTCATGGCTAAAAGGCCAGAAAAATAAAAACAGAACTTGGGTTTTAAAACTACATCCAAAATTATATTATATGCTCGAGTTTAAAAGAATCAGAATACTTTATCATATTTGATATACGCTCACCGTGAGTGCACTTAGTTTAAAAATATTTTGGATCCTCGATCATGGACAGTGCGGTGCACCAGCGCCACATCAACATAGGGTGAGTGTGAATCAAAAGCAATAGTCGTGTGCACTTCTGCCAACATGGCGCATTGTGATTCGCAGTGGTGGACTCAAGATTTTCATTTGGGTGGAGCGGACGATGGTCAATTAAAAATTAAAAAGGTCAAGATCAACATCAAATACCAATAATCTCCACTTATAACATAGTTTGAAGATAATATATATATATATATATATATATATCTCAAAAACTCCCCTATCTCAAAATGGGAGTTTCTGCCTATATCTAATAGCTAATGATTTGTTAATATTTTAAGAGATATACGTTTCTTGGAAAATATTTAGGAGAGAGAATGGGATATGTGTATCACTAAAGACACGTGTCATACTTTTATTAGCTAAAAGATGGGCGTTTTTATTTTTTATTTTGAAAAACGTCTGAGGAGTTTTGTAGCGTAACTTTTATATATATATATATATATATGGAGAATATTCATGTGCATCCATCCCTCACCATAGGGTGAAGGATGCTTTCATAAATGAAGATTTTGCCCTCACCCTATGGTGAGAGATGGATGCATTGAATGTCCCCATATATATATATATATATATATATATATATATAAATATATGAGTAAGGCTCTCCTAAGCTCAAGCTTAGGAGAAAATTTAGTAAGCTCATGCTAGTGGGGCCCATATTTGGTCCATCCAAATGAACCAAATACATGCCCCCCCTAAATTGCACATGTCCACAAACTTTCGGTCAAATCCGAATTTACTGGACCGTTGGATCGACTATGTATCTATCCAAAAGGACTTGACCATTAAACTTTTGGGCCCATATGGAGATGATAGAAATCACGATTGGGGCTAATTTTTTGTAGAGAAAGAGAATCCTAGGAAGTCTTTGAAATCCCCTCATCCTCATCCTCATGTGGGTCCCCAAGTGGGTCCCACCACACACTTGAGCTTACCTTATCCTACGCTTGAGATTTGGAGAGCTGACCCATATATATATATATATATATATATGAGATGCTCATATGAGAGATGTTCTCACCTTACTATAAGAAATAAAGTGGGAGCTCTCACCTTACTATTCAAAGCCAACAACTTAAATGTGAGGGCCCAACACTCTTATATCTTATAGTAAGGTAGATATGCTCTTACAGGAGTACCTCCATATATATGTATATATATGGCTCTCATAAGCTCAAACTTATGATAAAATCTCATAAGCTCATGCTTGTGAGGCCCACCACATTCCAAATGAACTAAACACATGACCTCATAAATTACACATGTCTTCTAACTTTAGGTCAGATTCAAATTTATTGGACCGTTTGATTGACCATGTATCGATCAAAATAGACCGTTGACTATTAAACTTTTGGGCTCATATGGAGATGATAGAAATTATGGTTGTGGCTGATTTTTTGTAAAGAATAAAGTCCCAGAGAGTCCTTGAAATCCCCTTCATCCACATCCCCATGTAAGTCCCCAGGTGGGCCCCATAACACATTTGAACTTATCTTATCCTAAGCTTGAGCTTAGGAGAGCCTTACTCTATATATATATATATATATATATATATACACACATTATCAAATTAAGTAGAAAGAACCCATGTCCATCTACTAATCAACGCATTGCGTTCCCCACATATTGTATAAAGGTATCGTGAGAGGATTGAGCGAAAGGTTCCTAGGTTTTTCGTTCATGAGATCTCTGAGACCGAGTGTGATTAGTTTTTTGAGACCTAAGGTGGGCCGATTTCTTTACTGGACCGGGGCATGGGGTATATGACCCATGCAACTTTTTAATATTTTTTTGGATCACACCTGTGGGGACCACCTCGGTCGAAATAGATCATGAATCCGGATTATAGTTTAAAAGTAAAATCCAACAAAGAAGGGACGCAAGCGGCAATATTGAAAACTCCAGGGTCAAGTGCAGGCAGGTAAGCACTAAATGAAGGGTCTTCGACTGCCTCAGCGAGGGCACAACAACACGAGACTCTCTCTCTATAAATACACAAAGCCCCTCCCTCTACATAGCACATAGCATAAACCACCCTCAAGCACGCGATGGATGGATGGATGATGGATCGAATACAGAAGTAAAATTATCATCTCATCCTTCTTCCTTTTTCCTCTCTCCCTCCAAAACCCTCTCGATCTCCATCTCCATTTCCATCTCTGTGTATTTCTCTTCGCTGCAAATGGCGAAGGCTCGCAAGCAGAAGATTGAGGATCAGAGGCCAGAGAACTCTTCAGCCGCCGTCGTCCGCCATCAGAAGCTCTGCATCTCCATCGACATGGACAAACGCCTCATCTTCGGGTACTTTCTACACTCTCCTCTTTTTTTCTTCTTCTCTCTCTCTCTTCTAGGGTTTCTATTTCCAAAGCTCCAGATCTCTCTATCCATTCCTACCTTTTTGATGATCCTTATTTCACCTGAGATTTTATTTTTTATTGTGCTTGCTTTGAAGATTGATTCACTGATTGAGCTTGATGTTGCGTTTCGATGCCCATAGAAATATCCCATGAGATCCACTGTAAGTGTGAATTAGGGTTCGCTTGGATGTTCCTAAACCTAGTTATCTGTAAGTGACAGTTGTTTTAGTTCTCTGCTTCTTTGCGGGGAAGCGATTAGAGGTAAATATGGTGTTTCGCGGGCTTAGGGTAGTGTCTTAGCTTCTTAGTCATTCATATTGTGATAGGCTTTAGTTGGATTAACTTCTAATCAAATTGCTGTTTGTTGTTCTCTTTACAAATTCGAGAAATGGCATCTGAGAAAATCCTAGTACCATTTTTGGTACATATCCAAACCCACCACCATTAACCCTAACTCAGACACAAATTTAAAATATCTCAGTTTATGTAAAATGCTTTGGTACTTACCTACATTTCCCCCCCTCAAAGCTAGTCTGTAAGCTGCTTATTATTATTGCTACTATTATTATGTGAATAATGAAGGATAGTTCTCTTACAATGCAAGTCCCCCTTTTCTTTTTCTGCTCTAGAAATCTGGAAATAGGGAGCCTGCCTGTTTTTAGCTATAACTACTTCCATTTACATATTGTTCCATTTACAGGGTTGAAAGCACTTTTCCGGGTACCTGGGAAGGGCCTGAATTTTAAACAAGGGTTGCGGGTCCAATATTTGGACCCTTTTGTAATTAAGGACTGGGTTCGGATCCACTGCATAAACCCAAATAAAATACGGGTCCAGATTCAGGTCCATGGGTTTCATACCTGAGGACCCAAAAAAATCTGATGCCATTCATTTCTGTATATTATATTGTATATATTCTGTGTATAGAACTGCTCAGTGCAATTGGTTTGCTACTTGTTGTTGCCTTAAACCTGAGGCGTCTGTTTCAATTCTCCCTGCTATCAGTAGGTCATTATGTGGTGTGTGTGTGTGTGTATATATATATATATATATATATATACAGGGATGTGCTCCTATGAGAGACACTCTCACCAAGTTTATGAGAGGTGGGTGGGGGCCCTCACTTCCATATCCACTCTCACCAACTTAAATGCAAGGACCCCCAACTTAAATGTGGGGCCCCCACCCATCTCTCACTAACTTGGTGAGAGTGTCTCTCACTAGAGCATCTCCCATATATATATATAATTTTTTTTTTTTAAACTGACTGGTCCTTGATTTGCACTTGGATCCAAGCCCTTTATCGAGCCGGGTATGGGTTTGGGTCTTTAATTTGAATCTGTGTTTGGGTATGGTCTTGTGGCTTCCGCCCATTTGGGTTTGGATTGGGGTATCATTTGGAATTCGCGTCTAGGGTTGGGCCAAATATGGCATGGACGTAACCTGTTTTCAGCCCTGTTCACTTCAGTTTGATGCCATACTGTCACTGCTGCTTTATCCTGCTTAATTAGTGCTGTTGTGAATTTTTTACTGGCAACAATGCTTGTAAGTTGTAACTGAGTAGCATTTGTCATTGTATCTGACATTTCCCCCCTTCTACTTGTTTGTTAAAGGTATACTGAACTGAAGATTGATGTCCCAGAGACTGGGCTTGTCGGATTGCATGCTGACAATATGACTATTGAGAGAATATTGGTGGATGGAGAGCCAGCTGAATTTGAATTCTTTCCTCACTATCAAAATGTGGACAATGAGCGGAGATGGCGTTCAGTGTCATGCACTAGTTCTGCTTCTGATGCTGCATGCTCGACATATATGTCATCTCTAGACAAAGAAATGTCTCCCAACCTACTCATTTTGTGCCGGAAGTCATCAAAGTCAACAAGTGACCAGGAGGGCCAAATGAACTTGGTGAACAATTTGGAGCATTCATCTGGAGAAGCCAAGAAGGATTTTTCTAGCAGCAATGGTCATGTGGTGGATGAGGTGATAGTGCGAAGTTGAAGCTTCTATTCTTTTGGTGTAATTCATACTCGGGTCTTCAGTTTTGGTATGATAATTGCTGTGAAGGGGTTCACACTTCTGTGGTGTCTCATGTAGGTTGATATTGGGTGCAGAATGTGAAACGGGTTCGCATTGACTATTGGGTTGAAAAGGCTGAGTCAGGCATCCATTTCAGGGACAATGTGCTACACACTGATAACCAAATAAGGCGCGCACATTGCTGGTTCCCTTGTATGGACAGTAGTTTGCAGAGTTGCTGGTAATATTTATTATTCTTGTACTGCATCTTTCATCTCCCAATTGTCTTTAAGTGCTTTTAGCAGTTTGTAAACTTTAGTTAGGCAGTGACTTTGACGTTCATAGTGGTAATTACTCTCCTTCTGCAGCTACGATCTAGAATTTACAGTTGCTTCCAATCTTGTGGCTGTCAGCAATGGAACATTACTCTATCAGGTGACACTTGCCCTTTTCAAGTAAAGGTGCTTCTGTTAAGATTTTATGCTTGAAAGAAAGTACTGTACTGCCTTCCTAAAAAAAGAGGATTAATAGAATATCTTTTATGTGATTACTTAATTCTTTTAGTTCCTTCTATTATGTTGCCAAATTTCTTTCTATATATGGTGGTTGGGAGTTCTTGAGCGCTCTAGGAATATTTTTGATGTAATGAAATTCTTATTTTGTTCTTTTAATATCTTTCTCCATTAAGTGTCTAATGTGATGGACAATTAATGAAAGAAAAGAAGGAAGAAATTGCAACCATGAAGTTGCGAATTTGATCCTTGTTGCCTAAACACACCTGCACACACTAAAAAAAAGATAAAAAAAAAAATGTTTGGAATACACACTCAAAAAAGCAAAGAAAAAGGAAAAAAATGTTCAGAATGCAATTTGCAGATCATATTAGGTCCAAAGACAATTTTTGACTTCAGTTGTTACTCTGTTGGTCGTTTCACTGACATAGCTTCCATTGCTAGGTGATTGTATTGGTTGGTCACAAGGCATCTGACACCCCTAGTGATTAATGTTAGAAGTTGAAGTGCTAGGAAGTTGTATGGGATCTCAGCCCTGCTCTGGATGCTCAAATTTGTTACGCTTTGGTTTGAAAGCGGTCCTATTGTTTTGATAATACTATGGCTATAGTAGCCAAGCATGGAAGAATAGTTGTTAGAATTTTGGAAAAATTGGAGTCATCCATCTTTATGACGGAATTGTGATACTTCTTTGTTTTAAAGTCAATCGTTCTTATGATTTTTCACCATGCTTTATATAACTAACTACATGATGCATGTGTCATCATGATATTGGTTCTTTGTCCATGTTCTTCCAGCAGGAGGTGACATGCCACATAAAGGGCTTATGTAGGGAAATCTGAGATTTCAGGTTGTACACTTGTTTTTGTTATTGTGTCTGTTCTCTTACTTCTAATGTATCTTTTAGACATCTAAAAGAAATGGCGGAATTAGACTTTGAAATGGGTATAATAGAGTGTCTCTTTGAATTTTTTTTTTTTTTTTTGTTAGTTTTTACATTATTTATTTGGTCGTGTACGTCAGTGATTAGTTCTCACACTAGTTTAGTGGAATTAGACTTCGAAATGGGTATAATAGAGTGTATCTTTGAATTGTTGTTGTTGCTTGTTTTTTTTTTTTAAATTCTTTTTTTACTTCATTTATTTGGTCGTGTACGTCAGTGATTAGTTCTCACACTAGTTTACAGCCAGAATATAGAAGAATCGGTCAACATTTGGCAGTATAGCTGACACCCCCACCCCCACCACAGGCGATTATGGGTTTAGACATGGAAGATACTCTTCTACAGTATTGTCCTCAAGGTTTTGTTGCCTCAGCATGGGGGGTGGTGGAGTCTACAACAGCGAATCATCTCTTGTATGGTTCAATGTTGTTTTTAAAGTGTCTCCTTGTTTGTAGTGATAACCAAGGTATACTTTTGGTGGATATCAGTGCTTATACTTAAAATGACATTTTTACGCAATTCATGGTTTCTGCTACCAAATCAATAGGTAAATAGACAATGAGACATTGATATAAAAAAGAGTATAGTCATGGCCTGAAACTTACTTTTTCTTTGATCTGAAGCAAACTATTTGAGGATTTGGCCTACAATGGACTGGATTGGAGAAAAAAATTCATGTAGCCGACCCCAATATAGTTGGGACAAGGCTTTGAGGCTTGAGCTGGTCCAATCTAGTTACCGGGCTTCTCAACCAAAATATTTTTCAGTCGAATCTAGTGATGAGCAAAGACTGTGGTGAGGAAAGTCAATATTGATAATAAAATTGGAACTTGTAAGATATTTCCTTTCTTCTGTAGCCAAAAATTCCAATAACAATATCTGATAATCTGAAAGCATCTTATTGGTTTTAATGAAAGTTCTGTCAATGATAAATAGCCTCTGTTTAGATTGCTTACTAGTTACTATAATCCCTGTAGTAAAAAGATAAAACCATGGAATCAATCCTAATCTTAAATATAATCTAATCAACTCCTAACTTGAGTGGTTTTTTTTTTTTTTTTTTTCCGTTTGTTATGTGCTCAAATAAAACATTTTTCCAAGAAACCTTGTAATTCTTTACTAACATTACCATGTTCACTATTCAGTCACGACAATTCATGTTTGAATAGTGCAATCATCACTTTTTAATTTGTGGTTAAGTTGATGTATCATGTCACGGGTCATTTTCAAGAGATTCAAGTCATAAATGGTTAAAATGATTATAATCTTTATTTGTAAGATTTATCAAAAAAATAGTAAGATTCTTAAAAAACATGTATTCAATCTAAAGTTCAAATTGTTGCACATGTGGAGTGAGTGTGTGCGCCCTGGAGGATTAGTCCTGATTGGTTAATACCACTGGATACCTTCGTTATCCCAAAAAAAAAAAAAAAAAGGTTCGAATTGGTGGAATCAATTGCAAAATTTAAATTGTGAGAACAGTTAAATAGAATTAGACATCCTATGTTACTAAAGATGTTTGCTTTTCATTAAATTAACTAAATTTAAAAAAAAGGAAAGAGAAGATCCATTATATTTAATAAAAATTATTATTTGATTGTGCCCTGGGCATTCTTCTGTTGTAGGCATCAAGGATGAAAATAGCGGTGGCGGCGGGCGTAGCGGCCCGCCGCCAAAACGATACGAAGCGGGCGATACGTAGCGTAGCGGGGATACGTAGCGGCGTAGCGGTGCGATTTGAAAAAATCGCCAAAAAAATCTGAAAAAATTCCAGAAAATCCAGAAAATTGTAAAATGAAAGAAAATGTAGTTCTTTTGCAAAAGTAAGTAAGAAAAGGGGGCGTAGCGGTGCCCTCAATACATGAGGTCCTGTATCGCTGTATAAATAGAAAATAATAGTAATGATGAGTTTTTTCACATGTTTTCATTTTTCTTAGTCATGTTAACTTAAAAAGTAATGGAAAGCTCATAAAAAAAAATAGAACATGAAATAAAGGCATAAGAATTAAAAAGACTTAAGAGTTAGGTACTTAGGTTAGGTACTTAGGTCATTAGTCATTAGACTCATTACTCATTACTCATTAATGAACATTAAACAATCAAATATAAATACTTCAACATTCAAGGTTCAAATTCAATCAAGTGGATGAACTATGAAGCATGAAGTGATCAACAATCAACGTTCAACGCCAATTTAGAAATGACAAATAATAGAGTTAGTGAAGGAAATAAGATTACCTTAATCACCACCAAAACGAGCGTCTACCAAGATTCAAGGGGCTATGACTATCCTCATCCCCATCATTGTTATCATTTCTAGTGGCACCATATGGAATTTGATATTGATGAGCATTGGGATCCACAAATCCAAAGAAGGCAGCCGCACCCGCATCAAAAGAACTTGGAGGAGGTGGAGGAGGTGGATATCTACTATATTGGGTTTCACCATAGTCACCATATGAGTAGGACCCTGAAGTTGAAGACTGTTCTTCTTCTTGTCGTACTTGACCTGGCTGACCATATGGAAAATAGTCAAAATACTGTGAGGGTCCTTGTCCACTGTAACTAGGGTTCCACGATTCAGCCCATGATGCTGCTTGTTGGCCTCCATTACCTCCACCATGTTCATTACTACCTCCAGGAGCAGGTGGTCTCCGACGCCGTTGATAACCAATGGTTCCTTCCATTCTTTCCGGAAAGTCGTGTACCTCCTCTATAGGAATGACATCTTCCTGATCATGTTGGTAGTATTCACTAGTAGCACCTGTCCCACTAGTGTCTCCCGCTCCATCTCCCCCATCTCCTCCACCATGGCTACTCGAAGAGACGGTGGTACTCGTCTTCTCAGAAGATGACATAGCATGAGCAGGTTCTTTCCCTCTTGGTTGTGGTTGCGGGCCTTGCGGCTGTGCACTTGAGCCTTCTCCTCCCAATGGGGCACCCTCTGCCCCGCCTATATCTTCATCAAGCAAATCTCTAACCTCCTCCTGAAAGTCCGGATCTGAATCTAGCAATGGATCCTCTATCTCGGCTATCCATGGGAGCAAGGGATCGTCCTCTCTAAATATGTGATCCAAACTAATAGGACAATAGTTCGGATTATCCCTTGCCCTCCTTTCTCTTGTTCTGTTTTTCAACTTCAAATTGTAATGGCAATATACAAGTTTGTTGAGTTTTTGCATGGTAAGCCGATTCCTGGACTTTGTGTGGATCAAAGAGAAAGTGCTCCAATTCCTTTCGCAGTTTGATGAAGTTGTAACTTGACTAAGGATGCGAACAGCCGCTTTCCTTAGCATTGGAGTGTCTTCTCCAAAATTCGTCCACCAATCAGCTGAAATTCAATGTAAACAAATAAAATTAGATATTCCTTAGGTCCTTCCAAGTTCCAATCAATTGAAAGATAAATAACAAAAGCCTAATAGGTCTGGTGATTGGGTACCAGGTGGCATCTTTCCAATCGCCCTCATTGCAAGAGGGTCTGCGAAGCCTCCTTTCCTTTGTGTGTATGTAGATATCTACAATGTGAAAATTCGGAATAAATTAATAAACCATACATGTTTAAGACCTATCTCAAGCATATACATTTGTCATCTCAAGACTTAAATATAAAATTCCCAATCACGAACTCACCTCTTGGATGGCTTCGATTGAATCATCAACTCCCAACAATTTTTTCAACACTTCCCTTAATCCTACCCTCAACTCTGTGTCTATTGTATCGCTGTGCTGTTGGGCATTGGGGTAGTAGAATTCGGGATTAAGGAAATAGCCTACATTGAAAACAGTTGAAATGCATAATGATTAATTGATTAAACGTCAATCAAAGAGAACTAGATAGATTTAAAAGCATCAAATAGTGATATTGTTATTGAGTACCTGCAGCATGCAATGGATGGTGCAGCTGGTCATTCCACCGGGCATCAATAATTTTTATATAATCTTCATGATATCTAACATTTTCCATGATAGCTTGCTTAGCCCGATCCATTGCTTCGTATATATATCCCATTGTTGGCTTGTCACCATCTACAAGCCGCAACACTTTAACTAAAGGCTCATAAACCTTTAATAAATTAGATACTTTTTTCCAAAATTTATTGTCCCTCATCAAGTTAGGGATCTCAAATTCCGGACCACTTGTTGCATTGCCCCATTTCGAACGAAGCCATTCCTCTGATGCAAACATCTGAATAAGCTCTGTTCTAAACCTTACAAGGCTCTCCATCGCAATGAAATGGGTGGCAAACCTATTTGTTCCCGGACGTATCAAGGCATGGTTATTTGTGAATCTTTTCATCAAGCTCAAAAGCCATGAATGATCATAAATAAATCTGGTAATGCCTCTACATGCCTTGATAACTTCAGCAATTTTCTTCTTCTTTCCAATATCTTCCATAATGAGATCTATACAGTGTGCTGCACATGGAGTCCAAAACAGATGAGGTCTTTTATTCTCCAACATCCTACCGGCTGCCTTGAAATTGGCGCCATTATCTGTAACTATCTGTACAACATTCTCCTCTCCCACACTATCTACAACCTTATCCATAAGAGTGTATATATATTTAGCTGTCCGTCTATGTTCAGATGCATCCACGGACTTCACAAAGACACACCCAGCAACTGATTGTACCAAAAAGTTTATTAATTGTGTTTGTGTGCCGCTGGTCCACCCATCACACATAATAGTAACCCCATTCTGTTGCCACATGGGCCTAAAGTTCTCCACCCATACCTTTATTTCTTTATATTCTTCTTCGAGATACTTAGTGCCCACATCATAAACAGAGGGCGACTGTATTCCTCGGCCAGCTTCGGCGGCAACATCAAGAATTGTTTGGAAATATGGGGAATCTATTGCTGTAGGCGGTATGTTCTTGTGAATTAGCCATTTTGCTGTAGCTTTGGCTAATCTATCTCTTGCACCCTTCATCACCCCTTTCATAACACTTGATATATTTGGTTGTTTGGCCCCCTCTTTTCTATGTGCTAGAGGATCAATAGAGGGAGGAACTGCTCTTCTAGTAGAAATAATTTCTACATCAACATCCCTTTCCCGGGTGCTAAATGCCCTACGCATGGCCCCCGCAATGCCCTTGCCCCTGCTTGGCACAGCAGATGAGCCCCCTGCATCATAATATTTGCTGCTTCCAGCAAATGCACGACGTTCGTATTCTTCTTGGTGACTCATAAAGGACTCTCGGCGTGCAGCCTCCATCTGTGCATCCTCATCATCAAAACCTTCATCCCCAAATACATCATAACGGGCAGCATCAACATCTTGCTGCCTCTTTTCTTTTATCTCTATTTTTCTAGCTTTGTTTTGGCCAACCAAAGCTTTCATTTGTTCCCTGATTTCCCTTGGTACTTCGGTACAGCCCGTAACATTGCCAGAAATGTGGCCCAAATGGTGCTTGAATCTTGTAATGCTCCCATTGGTCACTTTCCCACAAAACTTGCATTTGATTTTCAACCTGTTGTTCTCAACTGCCTCACCATAGTTCCATGCGGGATCAATATCACGAGGCATCTTCAAAAATCAATTGGCAAACACAAATGCACAATAGAAGACTGAATACCTATAAATATGAACAAGTAGTATGTTAAAAATTAAAAAAACAGAAAAACATGTTAGAGGAAATATATATCTAACACTTAAGAATCATTCTCTTAACATTTGATTGGCATTCAATTACTAAAAAATAATTTTTTTTTACAAAATAAAAAAAATCCGAAAATAAAAAAAAAAGAAAAAAATTGAAAAACAAGCATTACATGTTGGAATGATCTATGGGAAACATAGATCTATAATCTAGGAGCCCTTTTCAAGACATTTGATTGGCATTCAATTACTAAAATTAAATTTTTTTTATAAAAATAAAAAAATCCGAAAATAAAAAAATAAAAAAATTGTAAAACAAGCATTACATGTTGGAATGATCTATGGGAAACATAGATCTATAATCTAGGAGCCATTTTCAAGACATTTGAATGGCATTCAATTACTAAAAATAATTTTTTTTTACAAAAATAAAAAAATCCGAAAATAAAAAAAGGAAAAAAATTGTAAAAAAAGCATTACATGTTGGAATGATCTATGGGAAACATAGATCTATAATCTAGGAGCCATTTTCAAGACATTTGAATGGCATTCAATTACTAAAAATAATTTTTTTTTACAAAAATAAAAAAATCCGAAAATAAAAAAAGGAAAAAAATTGTAAAACAAGCATTACATGTTGGAATGATCTATGGGAAACATAGATCTATAATCTAGGAGCCCTTTTCAAGACATTTGAATGGCATTCAATTACTAAAAATATTTTTTTTTAACAAAAATAAAAAAATCCGAAAATAAAAAAAGAAAAAAATTGAAAAACAAGCATTACATGTTGGAATGATCTATGGGAAACATAGATCTAACAATATGAAGCTATTTTCAAGTTGTTTCATGAGTTTTCCAAAAGTGATAATGGTTTTTTTTTTTAAATAACATAAATCGAAAATAAAAATAACAATATTGAAAAAAAAACCAAAAGATATGCATGCAAGATCAAAAGGAAGCATGGATCTACAATAAAACAAGCCAATGATGCCATTATATTGTGATTCATAGTAGTTAGAGAGTGAAAATCTCAAAAGTTGAAAAAAAATTGCATACCTAGATGAAGATTCTTATTTAGAATCTTTAAAATCCTTTGATTAGTTGTATGTTGTTGATTTGGAGACAAGAAATCTTGAAAAAATGCACTTAGGGGACACTTGGGACCACTTTGGAGGAAGAAATGGGGGAAAACAGCAACTTGGGGAAGAAGAAATGGGTTTGAAACCCATTTTCGTCAAAAGGGGGGGTTTTTATAACCCCCCGCCACGTAACGGCCGCCACGAACCGTTATCCATTAGTAGGCATATATATCCATTAGCCAGACGGAAATATCATTCCCATTATCTTGAGCTGTAATGCTATTGGCTTTATAGTAGTGGCAATGTTTGAGTTTAATACTAATTGCACCATCTATTTTATTATTGTAGAAATTTTCTTTCTTATGGCTGGGCCTAATTGATGCCAAGTCTGTCTTGGCAGGTTATGAGCAAAGACGATCCTCCTCGAAAAACATACGTCTACAAACTAAGTACTCCTGTTACTGCTGAGTGGATATCCTTGGCAGTCGCACCATTTGAAATTTTTCCAGACCGCCACAACAGTCTTATATCACATATGTGCTTGCCGTCAAGCCTTTCAAAGCTCCAGAATACAGTTGGGTTCTTCCATAATGCGTTCAGGTTTGTCTTCCTTTTTTTTTGATGAGGTTGAAATGGAACTTATTGCTCGTTTCTATGTTTCCTATCTATTAACTTAAATCTTCTATGTCAAAATTATGGTTGTTTGAGTCCTAGAAGTCTTATGAATGTTCTATTTCATGTTTAAATTATGATTGCTTTATTTTATGCCTTTTTTCACAGCCATTATGAGGATTATCTTTCATCTTCCTTTCCATTTGGTTCATACAAACTAGTTTTTATCTCACCTGAAATGGCTGTATCCTCTATGAGCCTGGGAGCTTCCATGTGTATCTTCAGTTCTCAAGTTTTGTTTGATGAGAAGGTCATTGACCAGGTTAGCTTTCTCTTACACATGTTGATTAGCTAATTCCATTGTGGTCAAGTAATGTAGTTACTGTCTTGTCTTCTTTTAGTGATCTGGACTTCTCCTATAATTTGATCTCGCATTGGAAACTTTTAAATGAATCAATGGCAGAATTGATATTTCCTGACACGGTTCTAGAACTGGTTGAGGTGATTCAAAACCTGTGCTGGGACAACTCAGCTGAATTCTGGGCTCATTCACCTTGTTTAGATGTCATGAGCCCAGCTTAACCCATGCTTGACCTGAGATTATGGCAGTATTGAATTCATCTAGATTTTTAGTGCCCTAGGATGTAGTTCCATGGAGAAGAGCCTGCAGCACAGTTGGAAGGTGCTCATCATGTCACCCACAAGGCTGCGGGTTTTAGTCATGCTATGCTGTTACTGATAAAAAAAATGATATAGATGCATGGATTATTTTTTTTTTTATCTTTGCTATATTTCAGGTTAATTCATTTTAGCGTGTTGGATGTATTATTTGAATTCTGGCTCACAAGTTCTGCAATCTAAATCATTAGAAAGCATCAAAGTTCCTTATTTACCAATGTTGGAATGTATAGATTTAACTGTTTGTCAAATTTATTGTTCAGTTCTATTTGTTTGTTGCGCTTCTAGTTTCTACTCTTCTTTGATGTATTTGGGATGTCTTTGACTTTAATTTGAAATCTGTTTTCTCAGACAATTGACACCAGGATCAAACTGGCATATGCTCTTGCAAGGCAGTGGTTTGGGATATTCATTACTGCAGAGGCACAAAACGATGGTAACTTGGTCAGAAAAGTGTATATGCAATGATGAATTGAGTAATTTTTTTTTTTTTTTTGTGAAGCAGTGAATGTAGTTTTTAATTTATATGGCTGCTTATTTGCAGAATGGTTGTTGGATGGTCTTGCTGGCTTTCTTACTGATTCATTTGTTAAGCGATTCCTTGGAATCAATGAAGCACGCTATCGTCGCTATAAGGTTTGGCATTCCTAGTTTCATGCATACGTTTGTATTTTTCTTGCTATTGCCTTTTCATTTGTTTTGATAACTATTTCTATTAAGGATCATCTTTCCTGATTAGCATTTGAATTGTGAAGCTTATGGGTTATACGAAGTTATTTTCGTGACTATGAGCTGATAAAAATGATGACTCTTCTTTTGGTTTTCATAATCACTTTGAGAGTTTTTGGGGGCCAAACTCTAAATTTTAATGCTACCATATTTGGTCTGGCTTTACGAGTTTATACCTTTATGTTCAACCCTTCTCGTGCTTTTCTAAAAGAGAGAGATAAAGGAAAAGAACAAAAAAACCTCACCCTTTTATGGCACATCCTGACCTTTTGCTTCTACTTAACATTTTTGGAAGTATTTATTGGACTTCTAGTACTGTGAAAGTGAAACACTTCAGTTCTTTCTAATGTGGTTGTTTCCGGTGAAAATGAGCCCAAATCATCAAAGGCAACATTTGTTTTGTTATCTTGTATCGGTTAATTGGAGCTACCACACATGGATTTTCTCTTATGTGGTCATTCAGAATTCTCTCTTTTGTTGTTACTCAACACATCCATATCTGCTTCCTCATCTTGGCTGTATTCAGTTTTTCTTCTTGTCATTTTGTCACCTAACTGTTTATAAGAAAATGTCCTCTTAATTGAGCTAGACTCAATGAACGGAGAATGCCTTACCAGCTTGCTACTCTTAGCTCCCTAGTATTTCTTTCTTGTTAGGGCAAGTGAGGATTTTGATAAATAGGTTACTATAGCATTACCCTTTGGGCTCCTTTCGCCTACTTTGGTAAAATTTTCCTTTGTTTCTTGGGTTTTCAGAGAGTCATTGTGGTTTCCGTGGATGGATGGGTTTGGCCCTCTCAGATGGACGGGACAGATGTTCTGGACAATATTACCTGTCGCAGCCTTATGGGGTGTTGTGTGGAAACAGAGAAATAGAGTAAGCTTTGAAGGGGAAAAAACCCTTGTTCTTTCACCTTAACATGGATAAGATCTTCATGGATCAATTTGGGGTTGTCAAGCCAAAGTTTTCAGATGGATTTACATCTGATTTACAAAGCAGTTTGAGCGCTTCAATTGGACCATCTGGATTAGGTCATATGTGCTTCAAAAGGGGATGTAAGTCAAATGTGGATGGGATTTTCAAAGGTGATTTAGGTTGCAATCCACTGATAACTCAGTGGTGAGGAATCTTCCCCCCATAGAAACAACCAGGGATCAATCCCTTATTGTAGCTATGTTGGTTAGGCACTTTGGTGCGTGTGGTTGTGGGCGTGGGTGGGAGTGTGCGTTGGTGAGTGAGTGTTTTCACCTGAGGAAAAAAAAGGTGATTTTGGTCTATCACATATGGGGGATAATAAAAGTAAATGAGTCTGGAGAAATGGGGTAAGGCAATTAAAATAATGCAATCCCATGGGCAGTGTAAAGACAATTGGGCCTTGGTTAAATTAAGGCATTAGCAGAGCTGAGAATGCATATCCGTGAGAGAAGACTTAGAAGCATATATATATATATATATATATATATATATATATTGGTGGAAGCAGGAGCCAATCAGGAAACTCTCATAGCTGTTGGTTTAGTCATTTTAGCTACTATCCTTTGTTATGCCTCTCCCATCACTTGATGTGGAACCCATTTATGTACATTCTCCTCTTCCATATAAAAATTCATTTAATTCCAGAATATAATAGTAGTGTTATCTTCAGTTGGTGCATTCCGTAATTTTTTCTTCTTCTCTGGTTAGAATCCTTAAATGGCTTCCAAGAAGTTTGAGCAGGACTTCAGCGTCGTTCCTTAAGAAATTGATTTTTTGTTTGAATACTTCCTAGTGGGAAATCATAAACATTGGTCAGCTTAACATTTCCTCAAGCGTTTGCCCAATTGATTCATCTTTCCCTCGATGATTCCTTCCTCTTTGTTTCTGCCAACCTGTCTGTCTTTTGCGACCGGATAAAAAGGCCTTATTCATTTTGTTCTCCCCCTTCAGAAGAAACTTCTTTCATTTGGTTTTGTACGCCAAACCACTCAGTTGCCTTCTTTCTCCCCTTTGTTTTGAGGGTCTCAAAGTGGGTCCACTTGAAGGTTTTCTTACTGATGTGACATGTGGAAGGGGAGGGCCACTTTTTAGGCCTGTTTTGAAGGAGGTCTCCTCCGCTTCAGCTTTTTCCTTGGAACTAACTGCATATATATATATATATATATATATATTTGATAAAAGATAAAATTTTATTCCACCAATCAAACATACAGAATCAAGACACAACGAAAACTATAACGAACAAGGAAAACACCTAAAAGAACTTATACATCAAAAGAAATGGAAGTGTGAAAAACTCCTTCCCTGGCTAGACCATCCGCCTTAGTATTAGCTTCTCTTAAAATATGATTGAAAGAAGCACCCAACAGACTCGAAATATCTTGCACCCCCTCCACCTAATCTGCTAGCTTCCAAGGATAAATAACTTTTCCAGAACCCCATTGGATAGGGAAAAAAAAAAAAGAATCACCTTCAAGGATATGCTCACGACACCTAATTAGAAGAGCATACAACTCCGCTTCATTTGCATTAGAAGAATCCTTTGGCCCTGAAAAATTTCTAACAATGATGCTATTCCAATCTCCGATGACTCCACCAATGCCTCTTCGTTGAACACTTTGAACAAAACTACCATCAAATTCCAACTTAAAAATACTAGGAGGGGGATGGTTCCAAACTGTTTTTTGCACACTTCTAGAATGCCAACCTCCTTTTAAAACAATTGCCCAAGACATATTAAGATCTTCCAGAGAGATACCAAGCTATTACATACCCATTCCGACACAGTCCAAAAGATAGACTTAACTTTCTCAACAAATTTGTTCTTGTTTGTAAACAATCTATTGTTCCTCTCCAACCATAGCTTCCATACCATGGCATAAACAACTAACTTCCACAATATTGCCACGAACAAACTTACTTCTCAATCGCCTTTGAAGAAAAAGATCTTCCACAGTCTTAGGCATCACCCAACTCATGTAAAAAAAATTTAACATAGCCATCCAAACTTTATTAGTAAACTGACAATGAATTAACAAATGATGCGCCGTTTCCTCGTCCTTTAAACACATAGGGTACCCATTTATTAAAAAATGCTTCCTTCTTCACAACTTGTCTATAGTTAGAATTTTATGCTTCCTTGCCACCCAACAAAAAACCAAATCTTTTGGCGGAACATAGGGGTCCCAAAAAGATTGCCAACCTTCCACTCTACTAGAATTGTCAACCAAAACATTATAAAATGACTTAACAAAAAATTGACCTTTTACATCAGGTTTCCAAAGCCTTTTTCAACTCTGCCGACCGACCAATATACCTTATAAAGAATGATAAGCATAGCAACAAGGTCAGACACTTTGATGTTAGTCAGGTTTCTTCAAAAAGAAAAAACCCAAACTACACCTATCAGAACCATAAAAATTGTCAGCGACAAAAGCCTCGTCTCCAATCTACCAAATACAAGTTTGGGAATTGATTTTTCAATATAAAGTTATAAACTGCCTACACCACTCATCATGCCAAAATCTAACATGATGGCCATTTTGAACCCTGTAACGAATCCAGGTATGAGAGCCCACTTGAACAGAAATGACAAACCTCCATAAACGGGAAACCTTGTAATCCTGGCTTGGAATACACCAACCACCATTACCCAACTTATATTTATACAAGAAAAGCTGACTCCAAAAACCTTGGCCTGAATCCCCCACCCTCCATAACCACTTTCTCAGCAAGGCTTTATTAACCTTTTCAATAGAGCGAATACCCAATCCACCTTGAGCTCAGGGTTTGCGTGTAATCTTCTGTAATGAGGGAAGGAGGAAGAGACTAACGTTGGAGAGAAACTCAATGATCAATGGATCATCGACTGTTGTGTTTTATAATCAATTGTTTCCTTAATTAAGGAATTAAGTATGTTAAGATTACAAATTAGAATAAATGAAAGAATGGAAAGAATCAATCCTAATCAATCTTAGTCTATACAGGGAAAACATAAAGAGATAAATCAGCTAATCAATGAGAGAAATTAGCTTTACATGGATTGACTAAATCTTACGTATGGGCCTTTGTTGGGCTGGGCCTAGGGCCCAGGCTGTTATCTTTTACACTCCCCCTCAAATTGATGTGGTAAGGTAGAAAACATCAATTTGCTAGTGAGATCATGATGACGCGTTTTGGGGAGAGCTTTTGTGAAGATATCCGCCAACTGGTGAAGAGTAGAGACATGAGGCAAAGTGATCTTCTCAGTAACAACATGCTGACGAATGAAGTGACAATCAATCTCAATGTGATTCGTTCTTTCATGAAAGACTGGATTGTTGGCAATTCTGGTAGCACTAATGTTGTCTCCATGAAGAGGTGTAGCACTACCAACAATGACACCAAATTCACAGGGAAGACGGCGTAGCCAGATGATTTCAGCACTAGCAGATGACATCGCCCGATATTCAGCCTCAGCAGAAGACTTTGAAACGGTGGTTTGCTTCTTGCACTTCCACGAAATTAAAGAGTCCCCAAGAAACATACACTAACCAGTGGTAGATCGTCGATAATCTGGACAACCAGCCCAGTCAGCATCCGCATACGCTGATAAGTGCAGAGAAGCGCCCGAAGAGTAGAAGAGACCATGATTAAGGGAGCCTTTGACATAGCGGAGTATGCGCAATGCAGCAGCAAGGTGAGGTTTGCGAGGATTGCTCACAAACTGACTAACAGTATGAACGGCATGAGAAATATCCGGTCGAGTCATAGTTAAGTAGAGTAAATTACCAACTATCCGCCGAAAAACAGAGGGATCATCCAGGGGAGGGCCATCATCCGTACTGATCTTGTTGTTCAACTCCATATGGGTATCAAAAGTGTGAGCATCATCGAGTCTTGCCGAAGTGATTAAATCTGTAGCATATTTACGCTGATGAACCCGAATGCCAGATTTGCTACGCAAGAATTCCAGTCCCAGAAAGTAGGTGAGAGGACCAAGATCCTTCATTCTGAAGTGGCGAGTGAGATGATGTTTGAGATCCGTAATGCTAGCACTATCATTGCCACTGATAATCATATCATCAACATAGACTAAAAGGAAGGTGTATCCCTTCGATGTCCATCTAAGAAATAGTGAGCTATCCGAATGACTCTGACGAAATCCAGCTTGAAGAATTGCAGCCCGAAACTTATCGAACCAAGCCCTGGGAGCCTGCTTAAGTCCATACAAAGATTTCCGCAACTTACAAACATGCTTAGGAGGACAAGCATATCCTGGAGGAGGCTTTAAGTAAACAGTCTCTCGCAAATCCCCATGAAGAAATGCATTTTTGACATCCATTTGCCACAGAGGCCAGTTGCGGGCTGCAGCGACACAGAGGAGAGTACGGACGGTGGTCATTTTAGCCACTGGTGCAAATGTCTCCTCATAGTCAATTCCATACTCCTGTTTATAACCCTGCGCAACCAATCGGGCTTTGTAGCGATCAAGACTCCCATCGGAGTGAACTTTTATGGAGTAGATCCATTTACTGCCAATCACAGAAGCTCCTTCAGGAGCCGGTACCAAGTCCCATGTCTGATTAGCTTCGAGAGCGAGCAATTCCTCATTCATAGCATCCTGCCAGTAAGCAATCTTGGAGGCCTGTGAATATGAGGTGGGTATAGGAGCACTATCTAAAGATGAAAAGAGAGCAGGAAATCCATAACGGTTAGGGGCAATAGAAGGACGATTAGATCGTCGCAGAGAGATGGTATTATCAGAAGAAGCATTGTTACCTGTATGAGCAGTAGGCGACACTGGGAGATGATCAGGAGAGGGAGGCACCATATGAGGAACCGTGTTACGCCGAACATAGACCTTGAGAGCAGGTGATGGAGAAGCAGACTCCGGGAATTGTGGCAAATAGGACACAGCAAGAGGATGATGATCTAAACGTAATGAAAAGAAGGGAATTTGTTTCAGGAAGATCACATTACGAGAGATTCGCATGCGTTTTTCAAACTTGTCATAACACAGGAACCCTTTGTGTTCAGTACTATAGCCAAGAAAGATGCATTTGGCAGCCTGTGGGGATAGCTTAGTGCGTTCAGTTGGTGGAAGATGAACAAAACACAAGCAACCAAACACACGTAAGTGAGAGTATGAAGGAAGATGTTCAAAGAGAACTCCGTAAGGAGTAGTCTTGCCTAGAATAGTACTAGGAAGACGATTGATTAGATATACCGTAGTCTGTGCAGCATCACACCAAAATTCTGGAGGAACTAAGGATCCAAGTAAAAGGGTGCGAACAGTCTCAAGGATATGTCTGTTCTTTCTTTCCGCAATTCCATTTTGCTGAGGAGTGTGCGGACAAGATTTTTGATGAAGAATTCCTTTATTAGAAAGGAAAGCAGAGAGTTCATGAGACATGTATTCTCCGCCAGAATCGGATCTAAGGATCTTGATATATTTCTTAAATTGGGTGTGGACCATGTTATAGAATCTTTGAAAAATAGAAAACACTTCAGATTTGAAACGCATGAAATAAATCCAAGTATAACGGGAATGATCATCGATAAATGTCACATAGTACTTGAATCCTGCCCTACTCAAGGTAGGAGCAATGCCCCAAACATCAGTGTGAATGATGTCAAATGATTCTAATGCACGAGAATTATGAACTGAAAATGGCAAAATATGACTCTTAAACAACAAATTTCACATTTTGATTGAGATAAAGAAGACATCATTTTATTATCAATTGGAGAGTCCAAACAACCAAGTTTAAACAAAGAAATTAAATAGGCATTGTTCACATGACCAAGACGTTTATGCCAAACCGTCCACAAGTTTTTGAAATTATTAGAAGAAGAAGTAAAGAAGGAATGATGTCCAATGTCCAGAAAAAACAGGCGCCCATGTTTACTCCCCGTCGCGATCACCTTCCCAGTTTATCGCCCCTGTATGATACAACCGGAGGAAGAAAAGTGAACAAGATAGCCCTCATCAATAAGTTCTCCTACAGAAAGTAAATTGGCTGATAATTTTGGAACAAAGTAGACATTGGAAAGGGTGATGGATTGGCCAGTGACACTAGATAAAGTAATGGTACCAACTCCAGAAATGAGTAGTTGATCACCATTAGCAGTGGTAATTTTTTCTTTTCCAAGGTAAGGGTGGGAATCTGTAAAGCTATGTTCTACAGATGTCATATGATTTACTAAATGATATGATACTTCCACTTTTCAACAGAATCAATTTTGAAGAAAATCTCGTTGAATTTTCTCCATTCGTTGATAGACGCTTTTAGGACATTTAGAGCAAGAAAGAAAATAAATCGGAATGGTTGACTAAACTTAATTTGATTAGAATAGCATGGCCTCCCAGAGACAAATATCTTTCTTTCCACGAACTTAATTTCTTCTCTATTCGCTCCACAACTGTGTCCCAAAGGCTTTTCTTTGGTAATCCAATCCATAAAGGTAATCCCAAATACTTCAATGGGAGCTTCCCAACTTTACATCCGAATGCACTTGCCAGTAAAGCAACATTTCTGTTCTCCATCTGAACACCAATCATTTCACACTTACGATAATTGCTTTTCAATATATAACATTTCAAACCATTTAAAATAAACTTTAGATTAATCACTCGAGTCATAGAAGCAGCACAGAAAGTAATAGGATCATTAGCAAACCTCTTGATCAGCATTATCAATAGCAAAACCTTTGATGAGGCCCTGATTTTTTAGCTTTCTCCATTCAAGTATTAGAAGCTTCCACCACAATTACAAAAAGCATAGGAGATAAGGGACCCCCTTGTTGCAAACCTCTAGAACTTTTAAGGTAGCCTCTTGGAGATCCATTCACCAATATAGAAAAATGAGCAGATGAAAGGCAACTGTGGATCCACTGACACCATTTTTTACCAAATTTCAATCTATCCAACATGTATTGAAGAAATCCCCAATCCACATTGTCATACGCCTTTTCAAAATCCAACTTACAATCTAACCCAGGATGTCATTGCCGGTTCCTTGAATTAATGCACTCATGGGCTATTAGGACACCATCAAGAATTTTACTCCCTTAAAGAAAAGTGCCTTGGAAGTCGGAACTCTAAAATAATCTGAGGAAGCACCTTCCTTAACCAATTAGCGAGAACTTGAGCTAAGATTTTGTAAAGACTTCCAATCAAACTAATCCGCCTATAAGTCTTTGATAGAAACAACTCCATCCTTCTTTGGAATCAATGTAATAAAGGAGGCACCTAATTCATCTGTTAGCACACCGTTTTCATGAAGTTCATTGAAAAAAAAACCAGCGGGTCATCTATAAAAAGATTCCAAAAATGTTGAAAGAAAACAATTGGAACCCATCTGGACCTAGAGCACGGTCATTGCCAAGATAAAAAAACTGCTTCTCTTATCTTCTCTTTTATTAAAACACCCTTCGAGAAAAGAAGCATGAGAATGAGAAAGCTGCCTAAAAGAAACACCATCCATTTGGAGCCTTGAACGATGTTCACTAGAATATAGCTTCTTGAAAAATTGTACAAATTCTCTCATTTCATCTTCTCTTTTCTCCCATACCCTTCCTCTAGCAGCTAAAACATTTATCTGATTCACATGTCGCCAAGCACTAGGAATAGCAAGGAAATTTTCAGTTTTTTTTTTAACTGTAAATTTCATTAAGAATAAGCAAACAGTACAAGAGAGATATATTGAAAAGCTTACAAAGAACACCCAAAAAGGAAAACAACCAAACAGGACAAACAGATCAGATGGAAAAATTTAGTATTCCGATCCCCTTCTTTCAACCATTTATTTCTCGGACGCTGCTTCCATTTAACCACCCACCAATATTAACCACGTAACCATTCAAAAAACAAAAACAAAAATAAAAAATAAAAAAAATTGACTGACGCCCATGTTTGCAAACCTCAAAACCCCCACACCATCAAAGAGCGAACATATGTTTGCTTGAATAAGCAACCGGTGAATATAATTACTGTCGTTGAAGTAAATTTGCGTGTTTCACCATCTTCCTCTGAAAGCTGAACTCAGCCATAGATAAATATGCAGATCTGATCGCGAGACTTAGTTCTGTTTTTTGCTGCATATTAATATATTTCTTATTTTATTACAGGCAAATTGTGCTGTTTGTAAGGCAGATGTAAATGGTGCAACTGCTTTAAACCTGCGTGCAGCTTCTACTGAAATATATGGCACTCAGTGCATTGGTCTCTATGGGAAGATTCGTTCATGGAAGGCTGTAAGTTCACTTCTCCTTTCTTTCTTTCCTTCTCTTTTCTTCGCTTTTTAATTTTAATTCTGTTTTTCTTGATTCTTACAATATTCTTGTTTTACATCTTGATGATAGGTGGCAATTCTTCAAATGTTAGAGAAGCAGATGGGTCCAGAGTCTTTCCGTAAGGTGAGAGCTATCTTGTAATTGATTTTATCTTGTGATTTTATGACCTTCCCATAATGTTTACTCATTTTTAGTTGCACTCTGGTTTCGTAAGAAGCTTGCTTGATTATCTTCTTTTTTTAAACAATGTTTTGGATTGCTATTTTTCCCAGCATTTTGTTTTTATTTTAAATATTTATTGCATGCTATTGATACTTGATGGTACTTATTTTCTTATTGCTATTTGAGAACTATATGATTAATCATTGCAGGCTAGAGGTTAAAATTTTTAATGTAGCAAAAGGTTGGAAACTAATGTATATTCTGCGAAATGCGGAGAGCGAAATAGAAGCCTTTGAAGGAAGGGGATCGTGTTCAAGAAATTAATAGATTGCATTGAGGCTCAGAGTAATATAGAATTGTAGGGTATCTTGTAAATGGAATTTATAAGAGTACAAGTATAGCTATCTCTGTAGTTAAGACTTATGAGTACGTTCATTGAAGGAGGGGATAGGTTACTTCAATTCATCAATTGGATTATGTGGGGGTTCTCTCTTGTTACCAACAGGGCCTGTGTTGGTAATCGAAGTGGAATCCGTACTTCCATGAAATTTAAAGAAAATATCCATGAGACTGTCTACCAAAAATCTTGATAAAAAGCTATGGTAAACCATTAGGCCTTGAGAATTTGTCTATCCATTCCAAAGACCACCTTATGAACTTATTCCAAGAAGGGCTTTCATGAGATTCACGCCTCCTGACTTAACTGAGTAGAACTCAGTTTTTTCCCTTTTCAACCTCTTCATGGGGTTTTGTAAGTATAAAGCCTTGTATAATGCTATAATTTCCTTTGCAATGCTCTATATTTGATCATCACACCTTCATATTCAAACAACCAAAATGGTTTTGTTTTCTTATTGTGTTTACTGCCTTTTCTTTTTTTCTTTTTTTTTTTGAATGGCAACTTTATTAAATATAACCAAACAGTATTAGAGACATGCTAGCAAGCTACTGCAAAGCACAAGGCAAAGGCCCAAGGAGCATATTTTTCGCTTTGAATGCTTCCTCCAGGATATTCCCACTTTACTATATTTGGAAACTCCTCATGTGTTGGCATGGAAATTTAGTGATATTATATTGTCTGTTGTTGAATTCACTAGTTTCATCCCATAGCATTTTTCTTTTTCTCATCTTTTCTGGCAGAATTTATAGGCTGCCCAGTCCCCCTCTCACGCTAGACTTTCTTATCTTTGCTAGTTGTTCTCTTTATGTAGCTTTTCATGCTCTTGTTCTTTTAATATACTGCTTCGAATTTTCTTCTATTAGAATTAATTTGCTGAACATTGTTTCGTGTTCTAATATCTGCCTCTGTCTTGTATCAGATTCTACAGGTCATTATCTATAGAGCTCAAAATACAAACCGTTCATTGAGAACACTTAGCACAAAGGAGGTGATTGCATCCTACACCATCCACTCTTTGTTTTTCTATTCGTGGCATGCTATGTATATCTGTATGATGATTTTGTATGTGGGTTGACCGTTGGGTGGCTGAATGAGAGCCTTTCTGCCTTATGGGTTGTTGTTTTGCTTTTGCTTTTGGATGATCATGCCCATTAAAAGACATTGAGAAATTTTAAATTCTTAGAACATTTGTGCGTTTTGAACTGGGGGTTTGACTAGTTCAAAGAAGGTTAACATGCTTTGATACTCAGATCTTCAAATTATATATTGTCCAATCTTCACTTTTATGTGTTTGCAGAAACTTTTGAGTTTTAATATGGCACTGTATTACTGAATGGGCGATCGCATAATTTGACAAACTTTTAAATTAGCTTTGGGATAGTGCCATATTTCATATCCTTAAGACTGAGATAGTTGTGCAATTGCGATCGTTGGACAGCATAGGGCACAGTATTATTAGCTGTTGTGAATGTGCTAGTTTGTTGTATCCTGTGGTTGGTTTTTTGACTACCTAACTCGTATTTGCATCAGGTAGGTTGACAGCCAGCGTAAAATCTTGTCATAAACCCTAACAGACATGGTATATCAATTTATGCAGAAGAAAAATCTTTAATGTGAAGCCTAGATCTATATATAGGCAAGAGTGTACTTTTTTTCAATAATTTCTGGACTAAGGTACCTGGAGTTTCTGAACAACATGGTTTATGAATGGTTGGTAACCAATTTTCTGTCACTAATGGAACTTCCATTGTTACCTGACATTAATAATTATTTGTTTTTGCATATTCCAACTACTGTCATGTTTTCTGTTGAGTCTGAATGCTGTTGCTTCATGTATAACCATAATGAATTTACTTTTTATATTAGCTAGAGTCAATTATTGTTTACCATTCAAACAAAGAAAAAAGCTCAACGACCAATTATTGTTATTTTTTTCCAATGTTTAAAGTACTTAAGGTATTACTTAGTAATGTAATTTTTATCTTTTTTTAATTTATGATATGCAGTTCAGACATTTTTCCAATAAGATTGGCAATCTTGAGCGTCCTTTTCTGAAAGAATTTTTTCCACGCTGGGTGGGATCTTGTGGATGTCCGGTCCTAAGGTTTGATTAGATTACACTGCATAGCACTTATTCACTGATATTACTATGGAAGTTAACTGCTGGTGCTGCATTCATCCTATCTAATTACTGTTTTTCCCCCTCTTCGCTGAAGGATGGGTTTCTCCTACAACAAAAGGAGAAATATGATTGAATTAGCTGTTTTACGGAGTTGTACTGCAACGGCAGGTGCAATTACATCGATTTCTAATGGAAACCCTGACAGTGAAACCCGAGAAGGTGATGTTGGATGGCCTGGAATGATGAGCATCAGAGTGCATGAACTTGATGGGATGTATGACCATCCTAGTCTGCCTATGGCTGGAGAAAGTTGGCAGCTACTTGAAATACAATGCCATTCGAAGCTTGCCGCAAGACGCTTTCAAAAACCTAAGAAAGGCTCCAAACCTGATGGATCTGATGACAATGCTGATGGTGCTCCTACTCTGGATATGCGCTCTGGGTATATTTTTGATTTAGGACGAATAAACTTCTAGTTTATTAAGTTATACTCATTTCAATGAGCATGGATGATTTTCTTTTCCTCTTGCAGCATCGAATCTCCCTTGCTGTGGCTCAGGGTGGACCCAGAAATGGAGTACCTAGCTGAAATTCATTTTCACCAACCTGTTCAGATGTGGGTAAGATGTAACTTCTTAGTTCTGACCGCTTACAGCCCTGCAAGATACACCTTTGACAAAAGCAGTGAATTGCTCCAGTCAATCTGTAATACAGCTCTGCATTCTAGTTTTGTTTTTACCAATGGGTTTATTTTGCTAGGATTTTAAGTGTCTGGTCATAACATCTCTCCTATCCATTAGATTGACAGTACTTTCTCTCCCTTCTTTCCCTGCCTCCCTACGTATTAGAAGAAACCTCATAAAAGCAATATTTGCAGGAGGAAATTCCCATATGGGTAGAGTGATATTGTTTTCCTGTAATAATACACATTTATATATGGTAGCTTCTGAAACATCTTTCTTGTGTTAGTTTTTTTTTTTTTTTGTTATTATTGTTGATGTGGCCAGCAGCAAGCTAGTTTCACTAAGACGAGCAGTGTTTGATCACTTGTCTCCCCTATAGGGAGAGGTATATACAAGCATACTAGGCATGGAGTGACTTGACCTTACTAGTTATTACCTTCATGTCTTCTTTTAATTAGTTTGAGACTTCAGTTAAAAAACATTTCTTCTTTGTTGTACTATGCATTTAATCTGGTACTACACTGGTTGCTACATTTTTCCTGCGATGGTTATTCTCTGTTGCCTGATTTGTTTGAGAATTGTTGAATAGCTGTCTCCTGAATGAGAATTAGTTTGTAATGAATATAATGCCATTCTGCTTTCAATTATGTGCTTCCTAAACTCATTGGGAGGGATGTGGATGATATTCCCAGTCATGTTATTTTATGGAATTTATTTGTTTTTATTGCTACAAGAGAGTAAAATACTTGCATGCTTGATCTTTTTGCTTCTATTTTTGAAACGTGGTTGTATTCACATCAGATTAATCAATTAGAGAAGGACAAGGATGTTGTTGCTCAGTCACAAGCAATATCGACTCTAGAGATGCTGCCAAATCAATCATTTTCTGTTGTTAATGCACTAAACAATTTCCTTACTGATTCAAAGGTGATTGTGCGCTTTAAGGGAATCCCGCTTTTATATTTTATTTGATTCTATGAACAAAAAGTTGATCTTTGGTTTTGTTTTGTTTTGGCTTTAGGCATTTTGGAGAGTTAGAATTGAAGCTGCTTTTGCATTGGCACATACAGCTTCGGAGGTATTTAAAATTATGATATAGTGACATTTTATCACATTGATTACATGTATTTTTTATTTTTCACATTTTGCAATCAATTATGATTTTAATTAATTATTTATTAATCTTGTTGGAATGTTTTCACCTGAGATTTCTTTTTTTTTTTTTTCGATCTTGTTTGCCTTGGTTGTGGACAATGTCATGACAAATATCCTGGATGAAGTTTTGGGGTGTATGGTGTTTGCAAATGATGTATTACTCATTCATTAGATAAAAATGCAACTCAATGACAAGCTTGAACTTTGGTGGAAGGCAAGATTGTATTTTTAATCAAACCTATTTTGTTACTGAGCGAAAAAAGGTAGATCAAAGACAATTTATAGAGTGCAAGTTTACTGGATGTACAAGTGAAAGAGATGAGTTAGTCAAAATCGAATTTAACTTATCTACAGTGTGTTGCATTTTGATATTTAGGAGCAAAATTGTATAATGTTGAGTGTAACATGGGTGGAAGAGCTGGGAATGAAAATGGAGACAGTTTAGTGTTGTGCCGTTGTCAAGTCTACTTCAGCACAATGCTGTTAAGGTGCAAAGTGCAAACTAGGGGCCAAGCCCTTTTGAAGCCCAAATAGCAAGGCGCACACCTAGGTGCGAGCCTAAAAACAAGGAAATAAGCCTATATAGTTTCTTTTTAGCTTCTATCACTATGCTACACCTTTTTTTATTCTAATCAAATCCATCGGACATACTTGTATTCTACATCGTTCAATTATAAGCCTATTCAAACTACAAATATAGTACAAATATAGAGTATAACAAACTGAGAAAGGAAATGAGCCACAATATCACCTACAAATTCTAATAATAGATAAATAGTTATCACTTCCAATGTAAGCCAACAATTTAGAACTCAAAGAGTTCCAATAAAACTTTCGGTTGGTCCTTTATGAGGAACAAAATGGATACACTTTGTCTTAGGAAATATATGCAATGATAATTAAGGCACAAAACACAAGCTAGGTGCCAAGCACTTCTGGAGCCTGGGGCACGCGGCACTACAAGGTACACCTCTGACAAAAAAGAGAGAGAAGGAAATAACCCTATAATATGGATTTTTATAGCTTTTATTAAGATGTATTTTGTGGCCTTAACCAACTTTTCATAATCAAATATCTAGATTGCAAAAAAATTAAGATTTTACACGGGCCTATTATATCAATAGCTTGAGATCTTAGATCTAAAGTATCCTCACTTATAAATAGAAAAGAATGTATCAAATGAAAGAAATGATTTGATGAAAAGAATTTTGTCAGTTTTTTTCCCCTGGCAGACTGAAATGTTTGGCATGGGGTGGAGGGTGGACCTCCACAAATGAACCATGTGCATTGGTCTAGGTAACCCTTGTAGAGAACATGACTGCAAATTAGTCAAGTGGAAATGCACAGTCCATGGAGACGATCCTAAATTGATGGTATTAAGCTACAATGATATTGGCAATGATGGTGATGATACCTTTATGGAGATTTGACATATTTGAGGCTAACATATCTGCTATTCAAATATTTGGTAGAGAAGGAGAGTATACCCTCAGAATTTGTATTTGATGTAGTCAATTAATGCCAACATGGATGGGACAAGTCTTTGATGATAATGATGATGATGATGAAGGAGAGGATACACTGTATCATGATTTGCTCTTTAGTCAACTTAGTGCGAGTTAGGACTGGTATGAAGGGTATTTTTTTTTTTTGGTATCCCAGCTAATGGGGGCTGGGTCCCCTAGAGACTCGTACATACAAGGAGAAGAACCTGCAAACACAAGGAGAGAACTCGTGCATGCGAGGAGAGGCGACCTCACACATGCGAGGAGAGGGAAAATCGCATATGCAAGGAGAGGGGACGTGTCTTACCACCACTCAGGTAAGACACCCTCAATCGAGCTAAGGCTTTTTTTTTTTAATAATAAAAAAGCCTTGACTCGATCGAGTTGGACCATCAAGGACTGAAAAATGAGTTGGTATGAAGTAGCATCAGGCTGTTACAAGATTGTTACAAACAAACTGATTCAAACTGTAACTCAACCAAAAACATAGATAGGAACACATTTTTCCTCTTTGATTTGAACTTTGAAGTGAAAGGGACAAGTACCCTTTTGGTAATCGGAACACATTATTATTATTATTATTATTGATAATAACAAAACCAGAACACATTATGTAATTATTTATATGGATAAGGGTGCCTACTGGCAATATTAGTTTGGTGGTGAACATCATGAGATTGTTGAACAGTGCTATATAGGAGTTTTCAGTATGGTGGAGTGGGAGGAATTTGATCATTTTAGGTATTTTATTCGCTGGGATTCCAGTTATCCAATAAGGTTTGGAGATTATGGTAAATGATGATGAAGATATGTTCGAGCTAGCTTGAAACTCAGTGTGATGTATTGAAGAATTGATTTCCTGTGAAGAATTGGTTTTATGGACTCAAGACTTCCATCGCTCAATATTTTGGTTCGTGTCATATTATTTTAATTCTACCAGTGAGTGTTAATCTATAAAAAGATATCATATATTAGGTAGTTTTATGCTTTGTATGTGCTAAGTGATCCTTCCATTTGTTACAACACTATCATTTAGAACATCGCACTAGCCTTTAGGAAGACAAATTATCTCTATAATCGATTTAAGATACCATTACATAATCAAATTCACACATTTTTAGCCTTATTCTATGACTTCTATATTTTTTCTTCATTTTTTGAATTTTTTGTGATCTTTAAGATCAGTGTGCCCATATAGGTCCAGCATGACTGGTACAGATGGTACTGCTTGTCCCAGTCCTGACTGGCTTGATGACTGCCACCAGAATTCAGAACCTTGTTGGTGACTTCAGCTTCAGCAGGATTGAAGTTGGCATGTATCCAATTCACTAGCGAGCAAGAATGGAAATGGTGACCCCACTGCATAGTGCCAATTTACTTTAAATGTGCTTGGGTGCTTATTTGAAAATTTCCTATATATAGTACAGAAGAAGTTACAATGTTAATTTGGGATATATGTAATTGAGTCGAGAGGCTTGAATTTTGGAATGTCTTTTATTTGAACTTTTACATGCCTGGTGAACTTTATAGTCTTAGTGTTGCAGAGAAGTACAATTCCTGGTAGGTCTATAATCTTTCAGTCTTCCATTGTTCTGGTGTGTGATTTTGTTTACTGAACAATAAATGCTTCGCTTAAACATTGCTAAGATGGAATAGATCTGACCATCTAGTCATTGTAGTCAGCGTCTTGAAGATGCAGAACAATAAAACAGCTTATCTATTTCACTGTTTTACAACTAATATGCTACTCTCTCTCATTTCTGAATGTGAAGGAACGCATTGGATATGGATTTCCTTGCTGATTTACATTTCAGTATGATACATGTTTTGAGTATGCACTTTCATTATAGTGCTGATTTGCAGGAAACTGATTGGGCTGGTTTACTCCACCTCATCAAATTTTACAAAAGTCGAAGATTTGATGCAACTATTGGACTGCCGAGGTTAAGATCTTCACTTTGGAGTTTATAGTGTGTCAGGTTGGCTGTTGCCATGTTTGGGCTCCTGCATAATTCACCATCTTCAATATTATGGTCACTCATTTCATTGACATCATGTCATTTGCTTACCGGGCACAAATGAAAGCAAGATGAACTTGTCTCTCATGGTTTTTGTGATTGGCTGTATGCACTGTGTCAATTTATGAAAGTTGGCCAGTTTATGGTGGCAGGTACCCAAAGGTCTCAACAGTATATACATAGAAGAAATAGATTCTCTATAAGTTCGCAGATTCGTTTGTTTTGACTCATTTACATCATTATTTATTATTTTTATGTTTTATTTCCTGGCCAGGCCGAATGACTTTCATGATTTTCCGGAGTACTTCGTTCTTGAGGTAATGCAGTGAGGTAGGATTTGTTTGTAGTGGGTATGGGTTTATCCTACTATTCCTGTTAATTTTTTTGGGTGTTTTATTGAGTCAGTAATGCAGTGAGGTAGGATTTGTTTATAGTGGGTGTGGGTTTATCCTACTATTCCTGTTAATTTTTTTTTTTTTGGGTGTTTTATTGAATCAGTTTAACTTTTTGGATCTATAATTTCTTATGGTCAGCATTCGCTATATGTGACTGTTTGTTTCCAAGATTCTTTCACTGTTGATCAATGCAAATTTCCTTCCTACTTTCTTGGAAGAAAATGGCATTTACTTTTTATATTAATTCTTTTCCTCATCTATAGTATGAGATTCTTGCTAATTAAGATCCTTTACTCTCTAAAATGGAACACATAAAATAAAGTTAACTAAAATAGGTACACGAGCCTGTCAGTTAGCTCTTTAATATACGGGCTCAGGCTCGATCGCAGGCTTGAGCTTGGACTTATCTGTTAACCCCATTTGAAGCGCTGATAACTTCTAGGTAATATTGCAATTTGCAAGTAGGTGGCCTGGATAATCCACATTTTCTCTATGTACGTGTAGGTTGTCCAATATATTTCTTCAGTAATTAATGTAATAGGTAACTCGGTGGCATTGTGCTCACTAGTTATTAAAATTGGACGTGTAAGAAAATTTTTACTGTTATAAAAAAAAATGGTCTCAGTTCATTCTGAGCACATGTGGGAAATCTAGTGTGCACCTCTTTGTCTGGCCTATGGTGGTATTATATGTTTTTTCTCTTTGTAGTGACTGTCAATCCTCACAATGGTTAGTAACTTCCATTTATTTAGTTTTTATTCCTTGCTCTTTTTTTTTTTTTTTTTCTTTTTTTCGGATAGTAATTGTATTAATCAGAGCTTAGCAATACAAAAGGAATGTACCGAAAAGCAACGGAAAATAAAGAGAAAGCAAAAACCACAATCCAAAAAGAGCCGAAAAGGAGCCAAAAAAGCCCTGAGCAAGCCAAGGGCCCCAAAACAAAGATGAAACAAAGAAGAAACCACTTCCCTCCACTTCAACAATATGGCATCCATTGGCAAAGCATAAACCCAGGATGCAGCGATGTATCTTGATTTTTCAGCGACAATTGATGTAGGAGATGAGCAGCCTTCAAAGCAAAGCCGATTTCTTTCCTTCCATGTGGCCTAGATGGTAGCAACGAAGGATGAGCACCATAGGAGCTTCCTCTCTTGGATCCAAACCCAAATTCCCAAGCTTCAAATAGCTCAGAGATGGATCGGGGAAGTGTTAGTAACTAGAAACACTAAAAGCGCGAGCTATTAGTGAACGACGGGACAATATATATCAAATGGACTTGAAGACCCCCTCGCTTGTGGGTCTCTGCACATGGACAGAAACACGCCAAACAACCATATGTGGACAGAAACATGCCCCCAGGGATTCGAACACATGAACCCCTGCTTTGATACCATGTTAATAATAAGAAACACTAAAAGCTCAAGCTATTAGTGAACGACATACCAATGTATATCAAAGGGTCTTGACAGGAAGAACCCAACTGTAATCAATGCTATTGAGGGTCGAGATCCAAATAGCTTTTGCCATCTTGCAATTTAGCAATAGATGTAAGGGGAATGCATTAATGAGAATCACGTTGTGACAATGAAGATTATCCATAGTGAGAATGCTTCGACGAAGAGCTAATCACTCGAAAGCAAGCACCTGATTTGCTAATGGCTTATCCCCCTCCTAGATATCGTTCCAGAAATAAATAAATAAAAAAAATTTTCAGTAGAACCCACGCGATATCTGATCTGAGTGGCAAAGTTTTCATTAACAGCCATAATAATTTCGGCAGGTTGGAAAACATGTAATGCGTCCCAACCTGTCTCCTCACCCCATGCTTTGACACAAGGATTTGTGTCCATAAAATGTCTTGACTGTTCTCTGATTCTCCACAACCACTTTCCCAAGGAGCTTGGTTCATTTGCTTTTAATGGTCTAAAAAGCTAGACTGTCCTCCCTTTTTGGTCTACAAACAGATCCAATCAACCATGTTGAACTTTTTCTTGATACCCTTGCCTTGCCACAGAAAGTCCTGCTGTAACTTATTTATGCACTTGACTATCGACACCACTCACTTGAGAATGGACATGAAGTAGATGGGAAGATTTGCGAGAGCTGACTGAATCAAGGTAATTCTACCCCCCAAGAGATAGATACTTCAATTCAAGGATGCCAATTTTTGCTCTTTCCACCACCGGATTCCAAACAGCTTTGGATGCCCCCTAGGCATAGAGGTGAAGCTGAGGTACGAGGTCCGGAATAAATCCACCTTACACCCCATGATAAAAAAATCCAGGATTTAGAGTATTCGGTTAAAAAAATCCGGTTTCTTGCCATATGAGAACTTGTGCTACTTACTTTCTCTCATGTCCATATTGTACCTCAATCATTGACGACGTGATGGACCTGAGGCACACATAGTCAATTATTGGATTGTAGATGATGTCTGCTTGACTACAAATTATAGTTGTCAATTTTGTTTTTGTCCCAATTTCAGTATGGCCTCCAAAATGAAATCTTTCGACATTTTTGAACTTCAGCAAAACTTTTCGTAGTAACTTTTAAAACAATATATAATGCATAACGATGGGGTAAAGTGCAAATGTTCAAGACTGCAGAAGGACAAAACAAAAGAATCGAGATAAAAATAAAATAAATATGAAGGGGCAAATTGAAAAACGCTAGAAACATGTTTATAGAAATAGGCTGGGCAAAGTGAAAATTTAGAAGCGCAAAAAGACAAAAAAAAAAAAAGAAGAAGAATCGAGAGGGAGGATTTGCCTTTTCGTCTCTTTTCATCTCTGATGACTGGAGAGAGAGAGAGAGAGAGAGAGAGAGAGAGAGAGAGAGAGAGAGAGTACGGGGTCGGCAATCAACAGTGGTGGACGGCCGGCAGCAGGGGCGGCAGCGAGCGTCAGGTGCTTTCCTTTCTTTTCTTCCCCACTCCTTTCTTTTCTTCCCCACTGCAGTTGATGCTTTGGAGTCTCTCTCTCTCTCTCTCTCTCTCTCTCTCTCTCTCTGCGCCATTCCTTCCTGCTAATCCTCTTCTTCTATTTTTTTTTCTCCCCACCTGAATTTAAAGATGATTAGGGTTTTTAGCATTTTTGGGAGGAAAAAAAATACGAAATAGACATTTCGGCCATTTCATCCGAGATCCCTTTATTTTGGCTGAAATGAAGGATTTCCGCAGGTTTTGACCGACATTATGAAAGAAAACTTTGGAACCATATTTTGTTTCAGTTGAATGGCCGAACTGAAACGAAATAGTATTAATAACTATGCTACAACTGTTAGTGCTTTTACCCTACTTTCTTAAACTTTATTTTTAGAAAGTGTATTCTTTGTACTGGTTTTATTTTAATCTCTGGCATGATTGTTTGCCATGTTTACACACCTATTTTCTAGACTGGTGAAATTGGTGGAAGTGAAGCTTTCTGTCTTTTGCAAGCTGTAGTTAGCTCCCTATGTATACTTTTATGACAACTTTGATGTTTTATTTGGAAAAAAAAAAAGTTGAATAATGTCCTACATCTTTTTTTATTGTAATGGAGCATAAATTGTGGCACAATCTGTATTAGTTTTTTAGTTTATATGATTGCTTCAAATTTAACCTATTCATGATACTAAATTTTCCAATCACATCAGGTGCATGTCTGCCCCTAGCAGCTATGATTTTGTTTCTTGCCTCTAAAGGTATTCTAGAGAAATCAAACTGTAATGGAATTACTCTCCTTTTTTTTTAGGCTATTCCTCATGCAATAGCTATGGTTAGAGCAGCAGACAAGAGAAGTCCAAGGGAAGCAGTTGAGTTTGTTCTACAGTTGCTGAAGGTAACAGTATGAATTTAATAAACTAATAACTACTGCCTATCAACCTTTGATTTTTTATTTTGTTCATCAGATAATTGTTCCTGAGCACCAAGGAACATTGTGATTTTTTTTGGGTAGCAGAAGGCTTGAGCTTTAATATAAATGTCCTCATGAAGCCGCGACATAAAGTCAGTCATATTACGCTCGCTATATCTGTTCAACCTTGAATACTTTCCTCAAGATTTAAGCCTTTTCGAGGCATGGTAATGTGATTATTATCTATTTTAACAACCAATATTTTAAATGAATGGACATGTAATGTCTCCAATTTGTTTACAGCCAATTAATCTCCTGTCCCAGGGGTGGACCCCTTTGTAATGCATCTCTTCTTCTTTCAAGATGAAAGATCCCCCTTGAAAGGACACTGCAGTTTGCCCACCACATTTCTTGATCTTATTGTTGGATATGAGATCAAGGGTGTTTGATGGTCGATTAGGAGCCTCAATCATGATAGGTCCATTGGAAAAAACAAAAACAAAAAAAACCTTATAAACCTGCCTTAATTTGTTGGGAGTGGTCCGAGCTCCGAAGTAGGCTCTGCAAGGCATTTGCTTACCATTTTCTTGGGCGACGTCGCCCAAAAGATCGCCAGTCTATGTTTATATTTTTGCATGGGAAAGCGACACCTCTGGGGTCCACACCTAGAGTCTCTTGCCATCCCACCTTCCATTCCACCACATTGCATCCATCAAATCCTGATCCCTTTTAAGTCAAATTGGGATGGATGGATGGAATCAATCAATCCATTAATTTACTGATTTGAATCCCCAAATATCTAAGAATATTTTGGCTTTAATTTGGAATCTATTTTGCATCCATATTGTCTCTTCTTTCCTTGTTTTGACCCAATGTTTTTGATATGGCCCCTATTAACATGGATTAGGAACATTTTTTATCGATCAAGCCGATCTAAGTAATTAAGTGCTAGATATGTCACATATCCTCACAGATCTTAGGCATTAGCTATTGCTTCATAAAATATGTTTGATATATTGTTTCTGGTCTAGTTAGTGTGGTTACTTTGATACTTGTGCAAAATCTTGCTGACACCTGAAAAAATGTGTCAGCATTTGATCACTTGAATAATTAGGTTAAATATTTGACTTTTGCAAGCCCGGACAAAGGAGGAGGGTTGTGCGTTAGGTAGCCGACAGCCAGCACAATACTCAGTCGGATTTTCTTTATGGATTTGAGACCTAATGAAATTTCGTGGGGGCGTCCCCTACTTAGCGACGCGCTGTATGGTCCAAGTACAGTGATGAGTGAGCAAGGACCACTGCATCGGCGCCCGGGTGCAGTGCTAAATAGGCAAGTGTCTTCACACTTTATAGGACTAGTGTGGGGGATAAGGAAGTTAGTCCAAAATAGAAGGCTGAGATTAGGTACTTAGAACATTAGGAGCCTAACTGGGAAACTTATGGAAGTGGTAGATACAATGAAAAGGAGACGAATCACAATTGCTTGCTTGCAAGAGACAAAGTGGATGGGACTGAAAACTAAAGAGATTGAGAGGACTGGGTATAAGTTATGGTATACGAGACTTAATAGATCGAGGAATGGGGTCGGCATAGTGGTAAGCAAGGACTTAAGGGAAGATATAGTTAATGTAAAGCACTCTGGAGATAGGATCATTACAGTTAAGTTAGTGTTAGGAGAAGAGATAGTGAATGTTATTAGTGCTTATGCCCCCCAGGTGGCCTTAGGAGATGGACATAAGGAGAAGTTTTGGGAAGACTTGGAAGGAGTGCTACTAGAGATACCCTAAGGTGAGATGGTCTTCATAGGAGGAGATTTGAACGGTTATGTAGGACGTGACGTAGATGGATATAAAGGAGTACACGGGGGACATGGATACGTTAATAGAAATGAAGAAGGGAAGGATATTTTGGAGTTTGCAGTGGCTTATGATCTCATAGTAACTAACACCTTTTTTAGGAAGAGAGGAGCATTTAGTGACTTATAAGAGTGGCTCCTCAGGGACACAGATTGACTTCTTCTTAATTAGGAAAAGAGGCCGCTTAGCTCGTAAAGATTGCAAGGTTTTACCGGGGAAGAGCTTGACTTCCCAACATAGGTTGTTGATCATAGATGTGTAGCTACAAAGGTGGACTAGAAAAAAGAAGTTGTATAGATGCTCAAGGACTAAATGGTGAAACTTGAAAGGTGATAAGCAACTAGCATTAAGGGAAAGAATACTAGAGGAAGACGTTTGGGCGGTAAATGAGAGTGCAAATATTATGTGGGATAAGGTAGCAGAGTGTATTAGGAGGGTATGGAAAGAAGTCTTAGGAGAATCCAAAGGGGGTGCTCCGGCATAGAAAGAGGCATGGTGGTGGAGCGATGCCGTCCAAGACAAGATAAGAGTTAAAAGAGGGTGCTTTAAAACTTGACAAAAGGATCGAAATGGAGCGAACTTGGAAAGGTATAAAGAAGCAAAAAGAGATACCAAAAAGGCAGTTAGTGAGGCCAAGGCAAAGGCATTTGAGGAGCTATATAGGCGACTTGACACTAAGGAAGGTGAAAGAGAGATATTCAAGCTTGCTAAAGTCAGAGATAGGCGGACCAAGGACTTAAACCAAGTTAAATGCATTAAGGATGAGGATGAAAAAGTATTAGTAAAGGAGGAGGAAATAAAGGAGCGTTGGAAGAGCTACTTCTACAAGTTATTTAACGGAAGCAATAGTAGTGACATACAATTGGGGCAGCTTACCATTTCTAGGGAAGAATCGAATCATATGTTCTATAGGAGAATCAATAGGGAAGAAGTTAAAGAAGTATTGAAAAGGATGAAGAATGGGAAAGCGGTTGGGCCAGATGGTATCCCTATTGAGGTCTGGAGGTGCTTGGGGGAGGATAGCATAAGTTGGTTGACAAACTTTTTAATGTAGTACTAAAGAGCAAAAAGATGCCTGATGCATGGAGGAAAAATATTCTTATACCCATATACAAGAACAAAGGAGATATTCAGAACTGTGCGAACTACCGCGGGATTAAATTGATGAGCCATACGATGAAATTATGGGAGAGAGTTATTGAGAGAAGACTAAGAAGAACAACAAACGTTTCAGAGAATCAATTTGGTTTCATGACTGGGAGATCAACCATGGAGGCTATCTTTCTCCTGAGAAGGTTAATGGAACAGTATAGAGAAGGTCAGAGAGATTTACATATGGTGTTCATTGACTTGGAGAAAGCCTATGACCGGGTTCTTAGGGAGATTCTATGGAGAGTACTGAAAAAGAAAAGAGTCGCATATATTGAGGCGATAAAGGATATGTATGATAGAGTCGTGACATCTATAAGAACGATTGGCGGAGAGACTAAAGAGTTTCCTATCACGATTGGTCTACACCAATGCTCAGCATTAAGCCCATACTTATTTGCCCTAGTTATGGATGAGATTACAAGACATCCAGGATGAAGTGCCGTGGTGTATGCTATTTGCGGATGACATTGTTTTAGTGGATGAGAAGAGAGAAGGAGTGAATGCTAAGCTAGAATTGTGGCGGAAAACGTTAGAGACTAAAGGGTTTAGGCTAAGTCGATGCAAGACGGAATATATGGAATGCAAGTTTACTCAAAGTAGGATAACTGGTAACATAGAAGTAAGTTTGGGCACACAAAAGATTATAGAGAAAGAAAACTTTAGATACCTTGGATCTATGGTGCAATAGGATGGAGGGATTGATACTGATGTAAGTCACAGGATTCAGGCCGGGTGGACCAAATGGAGGAGTGCTTCAGGCGTCTTGTGTGATCGGAAAGTCCCCCTAAAGGTTAAAGGAAAGTATTATAAGGTGGCGGTACGCCCAGCGTTGTTATATGGATCAGAGTGTTGGGCAGTCAAGCATAATCATGTTAAGAAGATGAAAGTTGCGAATAAGAGAATGCTAAGATGGATGTGCGGGATCACAAGGAGAGATAGGATTAGGAACGAGGAGATTAGGGGCAAAGTAGGAATAGCACCGATTGAAGATAAAATGAGAGAAAATTGACTGAGATGGTTCAGCCATGTTAAAAGTTGTGAAAGCATGGAGATTGCCAGGAGTAGGAGAGGAAGAGGGAGATTCAAGAGAAGTTGAAAAAAAATTATTAAACATGACCTTGCCTACATGGATCTAACGGAGGACATGGCCCTAAACAGATTTGATTGCCGTCGTCAAATCCATATAGCCGACCCCACCTAGTGGGAAAAGGCTTGGTTTGGTTTGGTTTGGTTTATTTGACTTTTGCAATTCCCGGTATATGGGAATGTCCTGATGGCCAGTTGGCCTCCATGATTTTTAAATGACAATGCTCGTTGGCCAACTCTAAACAAAATTTTGTAGCTGTTCCGAGGCCTTGGTCTAGTCCATGGCTGCCCAGCTTATATCTCGGAAGCAACTGTTCCCTTTGCTCATTGGTGAGTTTTTTTTAGAATTATTTTATTTCTTGACAACATGTTTTTTTTTTTTTTCTTGTACTGAGACTTGGTTTGAGAATTATTTAGTTTCTTAACAACATGATTTTTCCTTGTACTGAGACTAATGGATTTTGATTTATTCAATCATCTTTCAGTACAACGATAACAATGGAAACCCTTTCTCTGATGTCTACTGGCTTGCTGCATTGGTCCAGTCCATTGGAGAACTTGAATTTGGTCAGCAGGTTTGTGCACAGGATCCTTCTGAAAATTTGCGGCTATTTTCTTGTTATTGAAATTATTTCCTCATTCTGTACTGGTTGCTTTTTATTGTATTCTGGAAAATGAGGGGAGTGAGTTTGGCATGCATTTATATGTATACTCTTTATATATCATATTATATTTTGCGCAATTTTCAAGAGAGAACTGGTTCGTTACTTAACAAGAAGTAACTTTTAATAGGGTCCATGCGTGATGAATCCAAACCCTTATATAACTCCTACATCCCATACTCCATCTATTAGCATCGACCCCAATCTAACATTCACTCTTGTTTAAGGCCCTAAGTCAAGAGCTAAGATGATTTGATTGGGACCAGTGTCAGTCTACCACTAATCCACCTTGTAGCACTACCCTTTCCCCTCCCATGATTAGCATTCATCCATGAGGATCCCCCAAAAAACTTCGTTGTTTTCAAATAAGGAACTGCCTCCATATTGAAGAGTCCTGGGTTTATGCTGGCAAGCTAAAGTGTTATTGTTGGCCTCTTAACAGAGCATCCAGTTTTTGTCATCCATTCTTAAACGTATTGATCGACTTCTCCAATTTGACAGGTGCATATATCTACGTGAATTACCTGATTGGTGTTTCCATTTTCATTTCCCTTTAACAAATTCAGACTAATGCATATTTCTCCACTTCTTGTATTAGGCTGATGCCGAGCTACAATGGAATCTTGACAATCAGCTGCATCCGTGCCCTTACACAAATTGCGTTGAAGCTTTCAACCTCGGTGCCACTTGTAAGAGGTCTTTTCACCTAAAAAGCCATTTCTGTTGAAGGGTTTTTATTCAGCTGAGTATACCTTTGCTGCAGGATCGTGTATCTGATCTTATTAAACCATTTCGGGACCTTGAGATGGTGCTTTGGCAAGTTCGCATTGAAGCAAGTCGGGCTTTACTTGATATTGAGTTTTACCGCAAAGGTCTTGATGAGGCTTTATCATTATTCATGATCTTTGTGGAGGAAGAGACATCTTTACGAGGTTTGTTATTGCTTGCATCCTTGTCCAGTCTGCTCTCCCGTCTTCTCGAGGTTTTTAAGCATTTATTCTGGTGATTACAGGACAGGTGAAGTTGGCTGTGCATGTGATGCACTTATGTCAAATAAAATGTGGGCCTGAATTGAGTAATGCCATAAAGAGCTCGACTCTTGTAGCTTTGCTTCATCTCCTTGGAAGTCGTAAAGCCTTCAACAATGTCTTCCTTCGGCATCACTTATTTTGTATTTTGCAAATCCTTGCAGGGAGGTGAGTACGTCTCTTGCTTGGTGAATTCTGTATGATGTAGTGGAAGTGGATAACTGAATCTAGCCTTCATGTCACGCTAAGTGGTTTCCTGGGCTTAAATGTACCTTTCTATGTCCACTTCCACTGCCACACATATAGCTGTGTCAATGTGCTACATCCAAGCCTTGCAACAAGTGGAATGCCCCTTTGAGATAACTAGAAGAAATGTGGGGGCTTACCAATTATGCGATACATTACAGGTGGAAAAGCTAATATGAAAGTCTGAAACAGCATATGTTTCTTAATGATGTTTATGGTTGAAAATAGCAGCTGTTTCTTAATTATGTTTATGGGTTTCAGTTGTCACTTGTTTCTTTTATGCTAATATGAAACATTATATATATATATATATATATATTTATAGGGTCCCCACCGTATCTCTCATAGGAGCATCTCCCATATATATATATATATATTTGCTGTTAACATGTTTTTTTTTATAGTTTTTATTCATATCTAAATCAGCCTAAAAGAACTCAGTCAAATTTTGAAAAATCTTTCAGTTTCTATTTTCTTTTCTTTCTTTAAAATAAAAAGGGGAACATAGTGGACCAATGCAAACTTTGTGCCATTATACTGTCCTCTCTTCTTAAAGTCTTATCATAGTTTTCGAATCATGTTTAAATCTGTGTTTTTGAACCCTGTTTAAAGGTATGAAAGTATCTTTCCTACTTCATTAAGAGATGGATGTTTTTATATTTCTCGTCCTGCATTATCGCTACTTGCTGATATATTGCTTCTCTAGTGTTCTCTAATTCTTCTTGACTTTGTCTACTTGTAACATTCTTGGGTGATCTGTTGCTTATCTTGTAGTCTGCATTCAAGCAATTGATCTAATTGTTTCTCATTATCAGGCCTCCAACGCTCTATGGTGTTCCTAAGGTTGTAGTCCATTCAGTTGAGGATGCAGAAACATGCAATCCAGTTGTAGATGCTGAAACATGCAGTGATCAGAAGGCCAAACCCTACTTGAAGCTAAGGATTTCCAAGCCCCAGGAACCTGGTGCAGATGTTCCCTTGAATCAATTGCATGATGGTCTTTCTGTCGCAGAAGCTGCCAAGGAAGGGGATACAGTTTCCAATGGCCATGAACGAAGGGTTCCAGTTGTTAAGATTAGGGTCAAGCAGCAGCCTACAGCCTCTGGTAGAGTGGTTGAAGTTGATCAAACAGTGGAAGGCTCGCGTGGTGGGCACAATGAAAGTGAATTGGCAGCCAGCAGTTCCATGTCTGTTGATGCGCCTTTAAGGGTTACAAATGAGCCAGCAAGCACTAGCCATCATAATATTGAGGAAGTTAATTCCTCTCATGATCATGAGTCCCGAATGACTGCAAGCATTGGCAGTGTAAAAGTCATGAATGACGATGAGATCAGAAAGGAATTGCAGTGCACTGCTGACTCGAGAAAAGTCTCGTCATTTGAGGATCAATTGTCCCCCAGCATTAAAACAAACAACAACGAAGTGGATGCCCAGAGGTATTCATGCAGTCAAACCCTTTCTGTTGGAAGACAGGATGACAATGCCACTATGTTGGCTCCCGAAGTCCAAGATTCAGTGGAGAAGCGGAGAAAAGAGAAGAAAGAGAAGAAGGAAAAGAGAAGGAGACGAGAGGAGAAATCTGGCGAGAAAAGACATCGTGATGATCCTGAGTATTTGGAGCGGAAACGACTGAAAAAAGAACAAAAGAAACAAAGGGAAAAGGAGATGGAAAAGCAGCAGATTAGGGAAACGAAAGAATCTTCAGTAGATTTCCAGGAAGCAGGAAGAATCGTCGAAACCAGTGCAAAGCCTACAACGTCGGTGGATTCTAAAAGATGGGAAGGGGCAGAATCCAAAGCGACAAAATCTGGTGTGGAGGTTAGATCAGTCTCTAACGAAGGCAGCACAGTACATAAGCTTCGAATCAAATTCAGAAGTCGAACTATTGGGAACTCATGATAAATTTGTACCATTGTAATAGAATATGAAAAGAAAAAAACTTATTTTTAATGGAAATACATGAGTTGTTAGTCGGGAGAAAGCCTTCTCTGATGTTCTGCAACAATGCCTTCTGTTGAATTTTTTCCGCAGATTTCTTACCACCTAACATATAGTCAACTGGTAGAAGGGAAGGGGTGTGCTTCGATTCTCCCATTTCTACTGTTTCGAAAGGCCACTCATTTCGGGTTTGAACTGTCATTATTTGCCACTGAAAATAAACTTTATAACTTCTAGAGAGAGAAAAAGAAAAGTAAAGTAAAAGAAAACAAACTTCAACATTATGTCTGTTCCTGTCTTCCATTATCATCATCAAGTTTATCTGGGCTTCTCAAGGTGGTACTTGTGTTAAATTTGGTCGCCCACATTCAAGACCCGGCATCTATTGATTGTTTTAGTCATACCTAATAGTGTTACAAAATTGATGGTATTTTGAGAACAGTGAGAGGAAATCCTCAAAATATCAGACACAAAATGAAAAAAAAAAAAAATTTAATTAAATCAATGTACTAGGTTTGACACTAATTCATTAATTATTATCATTTTATGTTTGGCAGCATTTTCTTAATGATATCATTAGAAAACCTAAAATTTTGAAAATATCTTGACCATAAATCTCCCGGAATAATATTATTAAAGAACTACAAGGGATGTAAACTAGCTTTTGTGTGTGGCTGGGGCTCACTTCTTTGATCCTATTTATTTGCTTGTATCATATCATATGCCTCCTCACATTATATGCTGAATTGATCCTATGCAAAATATGTACTGGTGTCCAAAGCCAGCTTCCTCACATTTGATCCTAATGAATGTGCTAAAAGAAGATTTGATGGCTTTTGTTGGTTGGCAGGGGCACACATAAGTGGGGGCTGTGTATGATATGTATGAGTGTGGCTTTAATCAAAGGTGAGCTCTACCTGTAGCTTAGGTGGATGGGTTCCGCTAATGATGGCGGTATAGAATAGTCTAATTCTGTCAGAAAAAAAAAAAAAAAAAAAAAGAAAGCAGGATTGGATGTGTATATTTTTCATATTTCATCGGATACTTTAAAATAGGCAACGTATAGTGTCATATTATATCCAATACTTCATTTTTTCTTTACATGTAAAATCTGTGCCTTGCTGTATTCATGCCGTATTTGAGAACCGTATCTAGCCATCATAGTAGTTCATGCTCCAAAACATAACATTGGAAACTGGAATTACCACCAATTTTCACAGAAACAAAAAACTTAAGTCAGTGATGTTGGTTGGCCATCCATTTAATGTAAACTATTCAATTGCAAACATGGTGTTTGAGAAAATGCTCGTGAGGAGAGCCTGTCATGGTCTCCTCTCTCATGATAGATGGGCGCCGAGAGTCTGTAGCTCTCTCGCTCCCTCTACTCTCTCCCAGTCCCTACCACCTCAAAATGCCAGCACCCACCTCATCATCCTGCACCTCTGCCAAAAGGGCCAGCTCCAAGAAGCCCTATCTGTTTTCTACTCCCTCAAATCACCCCCTCTCCTCTCGCAAACCTATGCCACTCTCCTCCATTCTTGCGCCCGCCATGGGGCACTACGAGAGGGTCGAGCCCTCCATTCCCACATGCTTGCCTGTAACCACAAAACTGATCTCTTCCTATCGAACCATCTCATAAATATGTATGCTAAATGTGGCTGCATGGGTACTGCACTCAACCTGTTCGATGAAATGCCTCAGAGAAATCTTGTTTCTTGGACCACCCTCATCACTGGCTATGACCAAATTGGCAGACCCGACGACTGCTTCCGACTCTTTACCCGCTTGCTTTCCCACCACCTTCCCAATGAATTCGCGTTCGCGAGTGTCCTCACTTCTTGTGCTGGCTGTGGTAACATCAACAGGGGCCGGCAGGTACATGCACTCGCCTTGAAAACCTCTTTTGATGCTTATGTTTACGTGGGGAATGCTCTCATTTCCATGTATTCAAGCTGCTGTAGTGATGATGCTTGGTCAGTGTTCCAAAGCATGACACTGCGCAATCTCATCACTTGGAATTCGATGATCGCAGGGTTTCAGCTGCTGGGTCTTACAGGCTGCTCGATGAGTCTTTTTGTGCGAATGCACGGTGATGGGATTGGGTTTGATCGTGCGACGCTCATCAGTGTCATTGGTTCATGTTGTGAGAGTGTCCAATCCTCTATTGGGCAATGTCGTCTACTGCATTCTCTTGCAATCAAGGCTGGATTTGTTTCTCAGCCTGAGGTTGCAACTGCACTTGTCAAACTTTATGCAACACTTGTGTCTGACATGGATGAATGTTACAGAGTCTTTATAGAGACCACTGATCGAGACATTGTATCTTGGACCGGAATTATAACTGCATGTGCAGAGAGCCAACCGGAAGAGGCACTCCTCCTTTTCTCCCGGTTGCGCTATCAAGGCTTGAACCCTGACCGTTACACTTTCTCAATCGTTATCAAGGCGTGCGCAGGGCTTGCCACTGAGCGACATGGCTCAGCTCTCCATGGATTGATAATCAGGACCGGATTTGAGGATGATACAGTTCTTGCCAATGCACTTATGCATGTCTATTCCCGGTGTGGCAACATTGAGCTCTCAGAGCGTGTCTTCAACCAAATGCGGGCATGTGACACTGTGTCATGGAATACGATGATCAAAGCTTACGCCATGCATGGGCAAGGAGAAGAGGCATTGAGGGTCTTTGCAGCCATGGATGTTCAACCCGATTCAACCACATTTGTCAGTCTCTTGTGTGCTTGCGCTCATGCTGGACTGGTAGACCAAGGCCATGAGCTCTTCAATGCCATGTTAGAACGTTATGGAATCGCCCCTCAATGTGATCACTTTGCCTGCATGGTTGACATACTTGGCAGGGCAGGATGTCTGACTGAGGCCGAGGATCTGATAAAACAAATGCCAGTGCAGGGGGACCCAGTTGTGTGGAGTGCACTGCTTGGTGCATGTAGAAAGCATGGTGAGACTGAAATTGCTGAACGAGCTGCACGGAAGCTGATTGAATTGGAACCCAAGAACTCAGTGGGTTATGTGATGATGTCCAACATCTACTGTGAGAATGGAAGATATAGCGATGCGGGGTTCGTTAGGAAAGAGATGAAAGATGGTGGGACAAGGAAGGTGCCTGGTTTGAGCTGGATAGAGATTGGAGATCGGGTCCATGAGTTTGCGGCAGGAGGCCGCCGACACCCTGAGAAGGATGCAATATATGCAGAGCTTGAAGGGCTGGTGGGGAGATTGAAGGAGATGGGCTATGTCCCCGAAACAAGTTTGGTGCTGCATGAGATTGAAGAACAACACAAGGAACAACAGTTGTATCATCACAGTGAAAAACTGGCATTGGCCTTTTGGTTGATGAATGCTACTACTACTGCTAGTTTTGGTTGTGTAAAGATAATGAAGAATATTAGGATTTGTTTGGATTGCCATAACTTTATGAAGGTGGCTTCTGCTTGTATTGGGAAGAAGATTGTGGTGAGAGATGCAAATCGTTTTCATCATTTTAGAGATGGGGTGTGTTCTTGCAGTGACTATTGGTGATTAAAAAAAAAAAAAATAGTTGTATACAGTGTTCAACATTTTGACATTTTGGGAGCTGGAAATGGGAAAGAAAATTTTTTTCATTAATTGAAAAGTGTGCATGTGTCTTCAGTAATTCTTAACAATAGTAATACCCTTTGTTTTGGATAAATCATCAGGAAATTATTATAAAAAGACAAAGGAAGTTGGTGGAGCTGAATCATGCCTACAGCACTATGGACTGTCTTTAAAATTTTTTGGTGCATGTATGGCCGACACTGTTAAATGAGTAATGACCAACCTATTGTGAGATTTGTGCTTCCTAATTGTTCTATTTCCTATCCACATCCATAAACCATTGCAATCAACTAGTTTAACTGATAAAACATTTACATGCATGGTGCAATGTAAACACAATCATGAACATGAACAACCATCAAAATATTAATAACATTGTTCTCATAGAAAATTGGTGGTGGGTTAAAGTCTAATAATATCACTCATTCAATCTCAAAGGTTATCACACAAAATGAAACCAGATTAGAACAGATCCCTGACAATGATGCCTAAGTTAACTGATCTTGAAATTTTGTTTACAGAAAGATAGCAGAGTCATCTCATTCCTGGTGAGTACTTATGGATAACGAAGCCTAATTATCTCTTTCATGTTGAGTACTTGCAGATCACAACACACAATGTCCATTCACTTTTCTATAAGTCTTTGGCCTTTAAAACTTTTGAGTCCAGATCTATGGCAAAGTATAGATATCACTTCTCATGCACTGGTGAAATATCTGAAACAGCACAAAATGCAATGTTGATCTCAAGCTTCAAAAGCGTGATAAACAGGTGCTTTTGAGTGCTTTCTGGACAAGCAAAGGGCTCCTTCCTCGTGTTAGAGCACCGAATCTGATGACTGTAGTTGCAAATCCAAGAGATGATAACAGTTTTGCATAGACTCATCCTTCGCAAATGGTCCAGAAATTGCCTGAGAACCTGGCAATGCATTAACACAGGATTATTGTTTTTGCAAATGGAGAATCTGTGGGTTTTAATTTATCAATGTAAGATGCTTCAAAATGAAGGTGATTATCATGAGGAAAACTAAAGTTCGCAGTCAGAAGTAGAGTCCAGAGAAGTATTTTGAACATTGATAAATTTAATTCATCGAACAAAATATATGATTCAACTCGTACAACTTGAGTAAAAATGCATCACTGTTGAGGGGTGAAAACAAAGTAGAGTAGCATCTTTCATTGATTTTTACTGGTAGTTGCTTCAAGGAAACTACACTAGTTTTCTTAGCAAACTGAATATTCATGTTTTGAGGCTGCTGTTAAGATTTGTGCATGTGTGCGCTTGTGTGTGTGTGTGTGTGTGTGAGAGAGAGAGAGAGAGAGAGAGAGAGAGAGAGAGAGATATTTCTGGGAAATTCTATATGCACCCCTTAACATGCTGAGCACACCCACATTCCTCTATGAACAGTGATTTAGATGATCACTGTTCATAGAGGAATGTGGGTGTGCTCAGCAAAATGGGAGGGTGCATATAGAATTTCCCGAGATTTCTATGGGGCTGCTCTGAGAGTTCTAATTTCCTCTCCAACCTATTTAACGTCGCTCAGGTTAAGCTCTTACCACAGCGTGTTGCTTCTAAGGAATGTCCCAGTGTTAGAATTGACTAGCACTGGACTCTCCTTTTCTTAGCTTTGGATTGGCTCCTGATGTGATAACTCTAATTCTTTCTCCCTCAACCAAACAAAAAGACAGCCACATCCTTCCCTTTACATGAGTATGGTTCTTTGTTTTTTACTGTCTATTTAATAATTTTATATCGGATAGTTAGACAACATCCGATGAACCTTTATTTATATATATATATATATATATAGGGAAATATTCAAGTGCATCTATCCCTCACCGTGTGTGGTGAGGAACACCCCTTTTTGGGAAGTTTCAAGTACAAAAAGGCTTTTGTACTTTTTGGAAAGATCCTCTTTTGTACTTGAAACTTCCCAAAAAGGGATATCCCTCACCACACATGGTGAGGGATAGATACACTTGAATACCCCTCATATATATATATATATATATATATATACATATAGAAAACTAGATACTAAAACTCTCTAGTATCTGGTAAGTTGGCGAGCACATATAACATTACCATGTGCTTCATTTTAATTTGTAGTTACATTTACATTGAAAATTAGTGTAGCTTCCTCGGTTCCCCACCAAAAAGGATCCTAATCCTTTATGGCTTCAATAGCAAGACACTCTCATTTGTTCTACTAGTTAAGATCAATCCAACTTTATATATATATATATATATATATATAAATATTCGTGTGCATCTATCCCTCACCACATTATGGTGAAGGACAACATAGTGGAGCCACTTTATGATTCATCCAAATCATCCACACACATGGAACCTCCTAAACTACAATGGATCAATTGAGTTTTCATTAAAATGATTGGATTGGACTGTTGGATTGAGGGTCAAAATATTCCTTTAATATAAAGTCGTTAAATTTGTGGGTTACGGATGAAGGGGTTAGAGACATATATGGTCTCATCTCATATGACTCTTTCCATCACCTCCAAGTCCCATGATCAATGGGGCCCTGTGGGCCCCATTGAGTTTATCCCTCACCATATGGTGAGGGAAGGATGCACATGAATATTGCCCCATATATATATATATATATATATATATATATATATGGGAGATGCTCCTGCTCCTATGAAAGCATCTCTCACCTTACTATGAGAGAATAAGGTGGGGGACCTTATCTCTCATTATAAGGTGAGAGATGATATATATATATATATATATAGGGAGGTGCTCCTGTGAGATCATCTCTTACCTTACTATGAGAAATAAGATAGGGGCCCTCACATTTAAGTTGTTGGCATTGAATATGGATGTGAGGGTCCCCACCTTATCTCTCACAGTAATGTGAGAGATGCTCTCATAGGAGCATCTCTCATGTGTGTGTGTGTGTGTCTATATATATATATATATATATATATATATATATATAAAGTACAAGAAAAGGCCTTGCTAAGCTATAGAGGATCCAAATCAAATAAAAAATGTAAAGTGAAGGAAGGGCATTATTGATCTTTTCTATATAAGCTGATTACTCCATGATTCTGCTTGAGATGATCCTCAACCTTCCAGTAGCGAATTTTATGACAAAAGTCAGATACAAGATTTTATCTTAACCATCAAATTTTTTTTTCCCAAAAGCCACCAAGTGATATAGGTAGAGTTGCCAAACATGTGTTTTTGGCATATGGATCAATCATTGTGGACAACCCTTGTAGTCATTCCTAAACATTAAAAGGTCCCTTCATTAAGAACTGCCTCTTATCCTAGTGTTAAGAGTTGTGAGTTCTTACCTGCATATCCTGGTTCGAACTTGGGCATGCACCTTTCCTCAACTGAGGTCTTCTTCCCTCACCAGAGGACTCCTTTACCTCACCCGAGGTCTACTGCCTCACCAGAGGGCTTGGGTCCCAGCCCCTTAGCTGGGTACCAGAAAAAAAAAAAAAAAAAAAGAAAGTTCCTTCATTTATCTATCCCTCCTTCAAGGTTATTTGCCTATAGATTGTCATCAATAATTAAAACATTTTAGCTGCTACTAGAGAGATTCAAATGGGACTCTCCAAACCTGACATTCTTCACTCATTGATTACCAAAAGAAGAAAAAGTTATTCTCTGTTCAACTTTTAAATGCTTCCACTTTTTTTCCTTTTGACAAATTAGGTATGTAGGTTAAAAATGTAAGAGAGTTGGGCTTCAAACCAGAAACTCACAAATCACAAAGAGCAATAACAATATAACTACTTAAATCATAAGATTCATATCAAACAAAAAAAAAAAAAAAAAAAACCTACCTGATGCGGATCAGGTGCTAAGAACATGAGTCATAGAGTGGATCATAAGGCTGGGACTTCTAACCAAGGTTGATGGAAAGAGATCGATGCTGATAAATGGAGAATACTCTACCCATCCAAGCAACCTACTTTACTGAAAGTGAAATCCTCACAACATATGAGAGAATACTTAATTCCAAACACAAACCCCAAAGCCTTAGTTTCATTAACACTTATCACATTTACTAATCACCAAACATAATATCTAATTACATTTCAAAAAAACCAAACACAATTATACTATAAAAAGATGAAGTGTTTTTGAGGTGATTTGGGTTGTTGGTTACAATTTTGACGGTAAATTATTCTTCTCTCCTCTATTATCTCTCATAACTGCCTATTTCTTATCCCATGAAACACCTATTTTATCTCATATAACTATCCATGTCTATTCCCTACTCTTCCTCTCTTGTTTTGGTAAAACCCCTTTTTGTCCACATCTCTTATTCCATTTATGCAGATCCTGCCATTTTGTTCTATCCCATGCCCCATATTCTCTTTCCACTCTACCTACTCTTAATTGTGAAAATAGGTACGGTCATATGTTTTCTTTTTCTTTTTTTCTAAAAATTACTATTGTGCATTGTATTTGGACTGTCATTCAAGTCAATACTTATTTTCCAGTTGTATGAACATTTGATTTGCATTGTATGAGCATACCCATACTTAGCACGGATTACTGTGCTAGTACTAATTTAACTACATAACAAATCCCTTATAAACCTAACTAACATGTAACAGCAAGTGCGGACCATGGGGGCCAAACCCAACAAAACATGGGTTATTGAACCTCACCTAGACTACACCTTAACCATTTTTAACTTTAAGGTCTTCGGTAGGCACCTTCCTTCACTCTAGGCCGTGCTACCTCAGTGGAGGTCAACTCCACTCACCAAAGGGTTCTCACCTCACCTGAGGTTTACCCCTCTCACCTGAGGGCTAGGGCCCCCAGCCCCTCTAAGCTGGTTTATCAAAAAAAAATTCAGTGTGAATACGACCCTCTCCTGAACAATGCAGGAATTGTAAGAGGTGACGTGAGGCATGACATCGAGCATTTTCATTTTAGGAAATGATAAAGACTACTGGCTCTGATTGATACAGCCTTGTATCCACTTCTGTTACAGAAACATGTGTTTGTAGTTTGTACCCATCGATGTTTATCCTTTGGAATGCCTACGCAAGAGAACAGAAATAGAAAAGAATTTAAGAGAAGAAAGCAGCTAAAGGCACACATCAAAAGAATCCAACATGTCCACGGCACCTTGGTATAAATACAATAATGCAGTGAAATGCCTACGCAAGAGAATAGAAATAGAAAAGAATTTAAGAGAAGAAAGCAGCTAAAGGCACACATCAAAAGAATCTAACATGTCCACGGCACCTTTGTATAAATACAATAATGCAATGACCAGATTGGTTAAAACAGGAAAGGCCTGTCCTGTGTTGCACCAGAAAACTAGCTTAAAATGGAATTGGGTTCAGCCCCCCCTTTCTATTGGAAGGCAAGGGAAGATGGGTACATGCAGTCCCCCTTGTGAATACAAACAGAATCTTGATGGCAATGAAGGACTTTTTCTGTAGAAGTTCCCAACCATGACTTTATTCCTTCTCTCTATATATATCACTCCTATTATACGGTTTCTTAAATCAACCTGCTTCTATTTAAGTATTTGTATCTTCCATTAGTCTTTACAGTAAGGTTCACATTTTTGACATATCCTGATTTTCAGTACTCACCTAACCTCCATGAATTAGTACTCATCCAAATTTAACAGCAATCCAACTTTTAACTATCCTAGACTCAATCAAAACAAACAAATGAACTTAGAATACCATTAAATTTTGAGGCTCCAAACTTGGATGCTAGGATTATATGACAAGAAGAATAATTGACACACCCCTTATCCTCATTGTGTGCATCACATACAACCTACTTGTATGAACTGGATCCATCCCAATTGGGCCCACTACTCATGTTTATTGTGTATGTAAGTGTGCATAGTTGGAAGACTAATGTGGCATATCATACTCCACTTCCTGAAAGACAATTATTAAGTACATCCCCTCTTAACATTAACCATTTATAAGATGAACATTAGCTTCCATAGTGGCTGTTACATCATTAAAGGAGCTTTCCAAGTCAAGGGAGTTCAACACAAGACTGCTCACTTGGTAGACTCTACCTGGGATGGAATGTGATGCAAAAAATACACTAGTTATAACATGCTGGACTTACCAATGCATAGAATTCTCTACTCAATGAGGACCATTGAATAATCCTTATTTTCTTGTTAATTTTTGTTTTCAGTCTTTTAGCAATGCATAGGTTATGCTTATCAGAAATGCCGATAGTGGCCAAACAAGGTATTAATCTTTTTGCTTCATTAACAAAAAACACTTTATTTGATTTGCCTCTAGTAAGGGTTAGTTCTATTAGGTCCAGAACAAATAACTCTAACTTAAAATTCTAAAAAAGCTCATATTTCCTAGAAGTACGTGTTTGATAAACATACAAATCAGAGATAATTAGGTGACTTTTTTATCATTTCTGAAAACATATTCTTAAAAATGCTTCTCAGAAGTGGGTGAGTGTCAACTCATAGAGGATACTTGGATTTAGATGTTAAAAATGGGACCACTGCACTAAAGAAATTGTGGTCTACATTTTACTTATTACCAATGGATGAGGAACAAGTGATTTATTATATGAATTGCACTTCATTTTAATCATACATGTATAATGTACCTCCAGTAAATTATACATGATAAATAACATACCAATATTTGTGACTTCCTTCTGCATCCTTATCCTGCCATAGATTCTTTCTTTTCATTTATGTTTCAATTTCTTGGCAAGTTCCAAAAAGAAAGGGGTATATTTCAAACATTGGTATCCTCGAGTCACATTACACTTTGCAATATATTTGGGAAAGCTAGATTATTTTTCATAAGCTACTATATTTAATTTGTCAAATAGAGTTTTGTATCATCATGTTGTTAATTCCTTATCATTTTGTTCCAAGGCAAAACTGAATGTATAATTAATAAGATCTTGGAGACAACTGATAAATAAGGTTAAAATTATATAATTTTATCAAAAACATAAAACTTCTATTATTTATTTTATTTTAAAACTTTATAAATAGTAGTGTTGTTATATTATGATATCTAAAGAACAAGGCTCTTTAGCTATTGCTGCGTAAAGAGGAGTTTCAAAGCTACACGGGAACATAACAGTGGATCCATGTGTGTTGAGGGCAGCTTGAGGGTTTTTTTTTTTCCTAGGTATGAATCGAACTCAAATATCTTGTTTACAGAGAGGCATTTTAGGAAGCCACCTACAAAGGTGCCTAAATCAGCCCATTCTTTAGATGAATAACCTCTTAAGTGAAACCTTAAAGGCTTTGTCTTTACTTCTATTTCAATTAGAACTTCAATTACAGGTTTATCAAACACTCTAAAATGTAAATATGTTATATAACACAAAATTAAGTGCTTGAATTAAGAGTTTTGAATGCTCCCTTAGGGCCTGTTTGGATAAATGAGGAGTGGAGTGAAATGAAGTGGATTTCACATGTGGAGTGGAGTGAAGAGAAATAGGTTGAAGTTAAAGTAGTGTATTTCACTTCACTCCATTTGGATGTTTATTTTGAAGATAATGTTTGAAGTAGAATCCACTTTTATCCAAGGAAATAGAAGTATTTAGAGTTGAAGTGAAATGAAGTATATGTGGCTTACAACATTACTTCATCTATTGGGTCAGACTCATCCAAACAGGGTAGAGTTGAAATTTTAGACTGTTATGGCCCATTTAACTTCACTCTACTCTATTTTTTGCCTATTCAAATAGGCCCTTAGAGAGGTAGCTTACATTTTATTTTATTTTTTTATTTTTGTGAAGTTGGAGTAGAAGTCTTTATTGTGTAATATGGTTATGTCAATGATGAAAATAAAGACATTGATATGTTTTGGGGAGTTGTTGGGATATGGGTATCATATTTAGTTCTAAAATATTTGAATTATAAAGAAAAAACTCACTTGGCCTGCTTGGAATAGATGCAGGAAGACTATGATGATGATGAGTACGTAAGTATCATACTAAATACAATATTAAGCACAAAATGATGGGTAAGCTAAGAAGAGTAGGGCCCACTTATGATCACATTTTCCTCCCAACACCCACTAGCTTCCATGAATCGGAACCAAGCCCAATTTGACATCCATCTGGGTTGTATCCACTATTAGATTTTCAATTAAGAGGTCTCTGTAGAGAAATGGTCTTAGTCGTTGAGGCCATTAAATCAAGTGTTTGAAAACTCAGATGGCCTATATTTATCAGCCAAGACTCTTGCATGATCAAGCAACCTTACAGCCACATGTTCTGCTGTGAGTGATTATAAACTTAAACTGGACCACTGAATGAACTAGGGTCGCTCTCATATGATACATCACAATGCCTTATCAAATATGTTTTTCAATCAAACCAAACAGAACCACTCGGATTGTGCCTCAGGCAATTCCAGCCATTCCATTCTCTGTATCCTTTGGATTTCTGGACGGCTTCTCTTAACTATCTACAAATGTTGGGACCAGAAAATCATGAAATCTCCAATTTGATCAGTGTGATTTTTGGCTACCACTGGTTCCAGATGGCCCATTGAGTAGAAGGTTGGATTCATTGACATGTGTAATTAACAATAGTTTCTGGGGTTAATACACATCACATTACTAAACCGCAAATATATGTACAAAATCAACAAAACAAAAACAGGTTTAGCCACTCCCAAATGCCACAACCCCAACATGGGACCACATGTACTACACAAATTAACAATATTCAAGCTATATAAATATAAATATATATATATATATATACTAATATATTACAAGGACACCTGTCCACTAGGTGAAGTGGCCCAAATAAATGGAGGCCTATATATGTAAGTAAAAGCATTTATAGCTGAAAAAGATCAACTATTCCTGGTCAATGACCAAAAAGAATGTGTGGACTGAAAGAGAGAATAGGCCTATATTGGACCAGATCATCTCACATGGTGGGATTGAGACATATCTGAGGTACTATCTACATATATATGCCACATGTCTAGTAGTTGCAACTTGGAAAATCTCTAGGTGCAAACAACAAAAGACCCAGTAAAGCAGGTGTAGATGTAGAGTGGTTTCAATATGGATAAGAGCAAAGAAAAAACAAAGAGCGGAAGTTATGAATAGAAAGGAAGAATAGTGGGGAGAAGTGAAGATAGTGTCTCACCAGAGATGGGTGGGAATGTTGACAGCAGTACGGTCGCCATAGCTGCTCCATATGCTATTAATCTTCAACAAGTGCCAACGAATGAGGGGGAAAAAAAAAGAAAAGACAAGAAAAAAAGATGCTATTTAGAGTAGGAAAAGAAGGAAAAAAAGGTGCCATAGTATTAAAACACACCCCCCTTTCTTGATAATGAGAAGGTTTTCAAGATAGGGAAAGCAGATTTCCTTTCTTCCCCAAAAAAGAAGGTGGTATTTATCCATGTAAGCACGCATCCTTTGATTGACCCAAAGGCCAAAGAACCCGGAATAGAAAAGGTAGAGAGGAAGAAGACCAGAGAGAGAGAGAGAGAGAGAATGGAGTAGGTAATTTGGCCATGGATGATGGGAGGGCCTCAAGAACATGATGTTGGAGGTGAATAATTGTACTTGGGGTGTCTAGATAAGGACACGTGTGAATTGATGGGGAGATGACAGTACGGAAATAAGGGCGGGAGGGTGGTGGTGTTGGTGGTCTTTGGGTCTCTTACAAAACCCTAACCCTAATATTCAAAATCCCATGCTTCTCTTTTGTCAACTAGTTATTATTATTATTTATCAATAAAGCATCTAGCTGTATCTTAAACCCTGTTACTCTCTCTCTCATCCAATATTGTACCCCACTTTCCTCCATTTTCTCCCCCCCCCCCCCTCTACCCTATAAACTTACTGTCAACGTACCTCTCCTTTCTTTCTTATCAATATCTGTCTATCCCCGTATAAGTTTTCACTATACTATTGAGTAGTATTTCACTATCCCCTTCCTCCCCCCATCTCTCTCATATATCGCCTAAACAACCATTCCCATCCATGTCCCCCTAAAGCAAGCACCACAAGTGACTATTTCATGTAACACACACCACTTATTATTGAGATACATTGCATCTCTCTCTCTCTCTCTCTCTCTCTCTCTCTCTTACACACACCCACACCCACACACAACACACACACACACACAGAGGACATCAATAGTACCTCCCCTTTACACCGAAAGAGATGGAAATGGTGACCCCTTTTCAGGGGAAGATATAAAGCAAGGTATGTGGCCTTATACATTGCCATGTGTAGCAAACCTCCAATGGAGAATAACTTGAGTACATGGTCTATGGGGTGTAATCAACAAAGACAGATGTTTCCATCTAACCATGGCACCATCCCATACACATTTGCCGAGCAATGCCTCTTCGGTCACCACACTTTTCCTAAAGACGAACCCCCCTCGTCCTTTCACTTCTCTCCGTCCCTCAACCATAGCAACCAAGTCCTTGCCTATAACCATGAACTGCTTTCTAGGCAATTCACCCAATTCTCACATCTTCCTGCAGCTGGTAATGTAATAACATCAGTTGTAGGTGACGGTGCGTGCTATGCAGCAGCAGCTTCAATGAAGGGATCGGTGGCAACGGGGATGGTGAGTTCGAGCACTACCCAGAACTTGTCTCCAAACAAAACCAGCCCCTTTTGTCCTAAAGCTGCTGGTAGAAAGCGAAACTCGAATAGAGAACGTCACAGCAAGATCATCACCGCGCAAGGCCTGAGAGACCGGAGAATGCGATTGTCAGTTGATGTTGCACATGAATTCTTTGGCCTGCAAGACAAGCTTGGTTTCGACAAAGCCAGCAAAACTGTTGCGTGGTTGCTGAGAAAGTCGAAGCCTGCGATCAAGGAACTCTATAAGAGTAAAAGCTCCAGAAGAGCCTATCCATATTCGACATCTGAGTCTGAAGATATGTCTGGAACTGATGAGACTACTTATCCTGTTGTGGATCAACAGGATGAGGATTTGAAGCAGAAATCATTGGTGCCAACTCCAAGCAAGAAGGGGATCCAAGAGTCACAGAAAGCTACATACTGCCCCATTGCAAGAGAGTCGAGGGCGATTGCAAGAGCCAAGGCTAGGGAAAGAACTAAAGAGAAGATGACTAAAAGGTTTGAAAAATCTAAACAACTTCCCGAGGTGAGCACCCAAGATCCAAGCCAATTGAGGCCCCTGAGCCCTCTTGGCTCCACTGAGGAATCTGGTTCTCACATTACTCATGATAAGAAGCCCTTGGAATTGGGGGCTGAAATCACTGAACCAAACAAGTTAGGGCTATCAGTGTTTGATTTTCACCAACACCTTACAAACCCACAAGGGATGAATGCCAGCAGTCTAGTGTCCTTAATTTGCAGTGATATCATGGACTTCCCAGAGAACTGGGACATGGATAGCGCAAGAACACGTTCCAGCTGCTGTGATACTCCCAACATGCATTTATTTACAGGTAAGTTAAGATCCAAGAAGGAATTACTTACTACCTTGCTCTTTGGAACACCATATGCTTGCTTTCTCCATTTTATATATTATGAGATGTATGAGCATTTAAAAAAAAAAAAAAAAACCTGTGAATTCCATGCTGTGTAATCTATTGTAATATCACTGATTCCCCCATATATTCTTAAGAGCATGTTTATTTTATTTTATTTTTTGATCGGTAACAAAAATATATATTAAAAAGGCAAAGGGGATACAAGAAGAAGCAACTGAAAAATAAAAAAGGTATAAGAGGAATGTACCCTCAACCACCCAACCATGTTGATTACTGGTGAGAAGGAAGAAAATGTTTCTATCTTGCCATGTTAGCTTGAAGATAATGCAAGCTAGGAGAGCCAGCAATTACTAATGAGCAGATAGGACACCAATGCGGGTTGCTATGGCTAAATGGATACTAAAACTGTTAAAATTATTGTTAGATTTGGTTTCATTATATTTGAGTTCTTTTAACTAGTCTTTGGTGTTATAATAGAAATAGGTAAATTTCCTTTTACTAGAATTAGGTATTTTATTTTAAATAAAATAGCTGTTATTTTGTTTAGAACAAAAGTAGTAACTTTGTCCTTTTCCTCGAGTGTGCATGATAAATTGCAAGTGATTGTTCTCATCATCATTTCCTCTTTTACTGGAAGGATAGTATACCTACTTTTTTCAATTCAGCCATAGAAAGTATTTTTGTCTTTCTTGCTTTTTACTTAAGATTTTTTTATGTGTCTTCTACTCTTCTATGCAATACAAACTTCTTGTGGTGTGATCAATATTTAATATTGTGCATATCACTAATCCATCCAATCACATTTACTAATTACAAGAATAGGAGATACAGGCAGTGCAGATCTTCGATTACTACTTTGAGTTGGTTGTTTAGACTTGTTTCTGAGCAGAGAAACATAGCATAAAATATTTGGGCAAACTTGGAAGTGCCAAAAGAACATTTCTTGTTATGTCTCATCATTCTTTCTAAACATCATGTGTCTTTATCGGGACAGGAATAAATACAAATCACACCCGCAAATCGAACAAACTAAGAATACAAGATATATACACACTCAGAAAGCACATACAAGATTCAAATTCAAGAAAATATAGTATATAATTCCAAATTATAATCAAATTATTGACAAACTGGTTTCAATTTGTATGAATATGAGAAATGTCATAGCCATAAAGTCCATCGATCTCAAGAAAGATGTTGATTCAGAAATGATAATATATTCCTTCATAGATGAATCTTGGAACCAATATTCATAGAAAACCAAAACTAGATAAGATTTTTGCCATACCTATTCCCATGCTTGAACTTGAGTTGTATGAATCTTCTAGATGCTTGAACTATAATTGTGTGGAACGTTGCTGACCTCACTGCGGTTCTGTAGGACCATCTTATTGACATAGTAAACTTTACAATAAAATCTCAAATTCATTTAATCTAGTACTAAATTAAAGGGACCCAATAAGTTGAAAATTGATGAAAGTCGCAGTAAAACTAAGACTTGAGGAAGTTCAATATAGAAAGATTTCAATTGTATGCTTTCATTTGGTACCTTTGCTTCAGTTTGGTTCTATAATTGTCCTATATTGTGAGTCATTGGCATTGTTACCTAGACATCTCAGATTTTTATCTGACAGATCAGTATAAGTCACATTGCTTATGTTTTGGTTGTAGATGTATTTTTTCCTCAGTAATCGCTGCTTCCATTTGGTATCAAGGTCCTTATCTTTTCCTAAATCTAAAATGCTAAAGGCAGAAAGAACAAATTGACAAGGAGTCATTGCTTCTGAATACAGTTGATCAAGGTGAAGACCATCCATTAAAAGTGCGTAAAGAGATGTCGAGGATTGAGTTTTGTATCAGTTACTTCTGCTCATTTTGATAATTTTTGCAATCTTTCTTTTGATAACTTCTCATGGGGAATCCTAAAACATACATGTTTTGGGCTATTCAACTCTTTATAAATGAATAAAAAAAAAGGTATAGAAAAGCAGAAAAGAAATGAATTAAACAGGAAGTTTTTACACATTATATTTATACCAACGAGACATTTCATATATGCTTTCGTATGACTCATTTCATAATTCATATAGTTCACAGCATTTTCACAATAGATTTCGCATCACATCACCAAGTTAATTCTCACTACATAGTCCATGTTTTATGTTTCTAGAACATACATAAGCAGCTTACTTTATATATTCAATGAAATATGATACTAACTGTACTGTTTTGGGTTGACAGATTTTTGATCTAGCAGATCAATCAAGGCCTTGTTATAGATGTTTGAACAAGCCTAATGGAACCAAAACTGGGTGAAGATGAGCCATCAGGTACATGTTTGGAAAGAGAGAACCAAATCTAGATAAGCTGGTAATTTCTGAGGATGAAGCACAAAAATCTTGTTTAATGTATCACAAGAAACATGGAGTACTGGAGCAGTTTAAATGTTGGAATATCGCAACCAGTGTAATGAAAACCATTAATAAGTTAAGTTTATTTTGTTTTAGTGATATGGTGCGGAGTTTGGGTGCCTTCATGGATGGTTATCTTGAAGATGTAACTTTCAAATTGGGCTGTTTTCTCTGCTTGTTTAGTGGTTTGTGTCGAATCGTGTCTCTCCATGAATCAGAACCTTTGTAATTGTTCGTGTGTCCTGGTAGAATTTATTAGTTATTGAAGGTTTGCATATTTGAACATTGCCTTTGTCCTTTTCTTTTTCTTTTTTTACATTTAAATTCTACAATAGATAATGTATTGCATAGCCCCTGGTGTGAAAGGGTAAAGGGATGGATTTGAGCCGCTCGAGCCCAAGCCCAGATGTCACAGAAAGTGTTTAAGCCTCTGCCTGGGCCTGGATAGGCCCTATAACAAAGGCCATTGATATATTTTTCTTGTAGATGATTTATCCTTTTTCTGTGTAATTATATATCTTTTTTATCTGTCATCATCTATTTTAGTTTCAAGCTTCCTAGTAAAGTTACTCATTAGGTGGATAACTTAAGATGATTGTTCAGAGTAACTATTGGGCTGAATCTTGCTTTAGTTATAGTGTTTGGTAGGTTTTGATCACACTTTGCATATTTATTTGCATGAGGGGAGGAGTAGAGTAAAATAAAATATCAGATCAAGAGAAAATGACCACAGGCTACCCTTAAATGACAAAAAAGTTAACTAGCTTTTGATCGTTCAGTGTCGTTTACTCTCAAGTCTCAACCCCCTTCTCTATTCTTTCCTCTTGATTTAATTTTTTATTTTACTCCACTCCTCCCCTCATGCAATCAAATATGCACAAGAAATAACAACAAAGTAGTACGCAAATTTGTGCATTTGTTATAGAACACTATGCAGAGAAAATATATATATTGTGCTGAAATGGGGGTCAGTCCAAACTGTCATTTACAATTACGCGGGCTTGACTTTTTATTTGCACCCTAGCCCGCAAACTTCTGCTTGGACCTGGCCCATTGGCACCTAATTCTGTTTTCATTCTTCCCTTACATTGACACGACTCTATGATGCTGTGGGCGGATATTATTTTAGTTGTGAACTTCATATGAAGCAAGAAGGTATACAAAAATTGTGTTCAGAACAAATTAAGCATTGATGAGAGCTAGTCAAGCTAGTAAATTTTGCTAGAGAACTAGGGATTTATATTAAGTAGTAAATTCCCTATGAATAAAGCAACAAAACCTTATTAGGTAGATCATGGTGTCATTACTCTAAGACAATAGTTACAATCCTTTCTAAAAGAATAGTTTTGATGACATGTTTGTGTCTGCATGAATATTGCCTTGATTTTCTTGCAACGTTCGTTCCTCCAAATTAGGCATCTTCTTGTATTTGATATTTCTCAATACAATAGCACATTTAAGTGTCATTGATAAGAAAGTAGAGGGAGAATAAAGTTTATACACACGCAACAATATCACAACCTTGTTTCCGTGATCAAGAAGAGAGTTATGATTGAAAGAAAAAGATAAAAAAAACACAGCCTTGTGTTTCGCAGTGGGGAAAATGAAATGATGAAAGAGTTCATTGACATTCTCAAGCTTCATTTATTTTTGAATCCTAATGGCAACCTGTAAACACCAAAGAAGCCACTTTTGACACAGTGAACAATAGAGAAAGGCAAACCCAAATGGACGGTAAGCTAAAGGGCTAGATCTGAAACTTTGCCATGTGTCCTATGCTAAATAGTAGAAGGGCTGAAATTGTCCGCTTTGGCCCACGTGCACCCACGTGCATGTACGAGGACTTCCCAGGAGGTCACCCATCCTAGTACTGCTCCCGCCCAAGCACGCTTAACTTCGGAGTTCTTACGGTTTTCGGGGCCACACGGTTTTTTAAAGTGCCTCATGCTAAGATAATACGGGCTTTGACTTATAAGCCCAGGGTCAGGACTTGGATATTTCCAATGCGGGCTAACGGAGACTCATCGTTTGAAACCCGTGACTGACATGCTACGCCTCGTGGTTAAGGGTGTCGTCCGGACTAAGTTCTCACATTCTCCCTCATTGAAAATAGAGTCGTGCTTGGTTCTGATACCAACTGTCACAGCCCGCCTAACTCAGCATGAAATTGTCAACTTTGGCCCACGTGCACGCGTGGGGACTTTTCAGGAGGTCACCCATCCTAGTACTGTTCTCGCCCGAGCACGCTTAACTTTGGAGTTCTTACAGTTTCCGAGGCCGTACGGTTTTTTAAAATGCCTCATGCTAAGTTAATACGGGGTTTGACTTATAAGCCCAGGGTCAAGACTTGAATATTTCCAATGAGGGCTAACAGAGACTCACCGTTTGAAGCCCGTAGTTGACACGCTACGCCCCGTGGTTAAGTGTGCCGCCCGGACCAAGTTCTCACAGTCTCAATCATATTTCAATGAGAAAACAAATCATAAGAAAGACTGTATAAGAGATTCACTATTAATGTGGGCATTTTTTGACATTTCAATCCAACTCCAAAATGAAAAATGAAGAAAGTTGATATCATCATCATCATCATAGCCTTGTCCCGACTATGTTGCTGATACAGTTGATATATATTTTGAAAACTCTTTTATATTTAAATTACAAAGCAATTCAACTCAAAAATGTAAATTAGAAGATATTGTTTTTTGTTGGTGTTGAATTTGCCCAAAATGGAGTCAGGGGAATGTGCTTTGTGAGGGTGAAGGATGGTGGCCTGTAACTAGCCCTAACCATCAAACAAACCATTGGCAACAACTATGTCTTTCTTAAACTATATATCTCCCAACTTCCTATTATGGAATCTGCTTATGGGGCTTTCATTCATAGAAAATGCGTCCTTCACAAAGTATGAGGCAGTTATCAATTCAGAGATGCATCATTTTTTATACGAAATTAAATTTTATCATTCTTGCCAAAAGGCTATATGATAAAGATAGAAGAGAGTTGTACCCGCCCAATAAGAAAAACGTCTTAGTGAGAAGAAACAGCAGGCTTTTAGGAAAGCCCTTTTCCTTCTTCCTTCCACTAGATATCAACCATCCAGTCATCATCCTTCATGTCCAGGGTTCCCCATAGATAGTCATTGACCTCCACATCTAGTGCCCGAAACCAAGCCATAGCATTCTTATATTGCACTTGTAGTGGCCATACCTTCCTCAATCGGTGCTTCCGCTACAGCGACAACTTGAAAAAGTGAAGATAGGATAGGATTTATTGATGTAGAATGTCCTATGCCTAGTCAGCCATCAATAAAGACTGCAAAAGTAATGTGACTATCAATGCCTATATTGCATGAAGGAAATCAAACCATAAAATTAAGGAATGGTCACAAGCTATTTATCTGAAGAAGACTCATGTCTTGTTGTGGGATTGGATGACTGCAGCAGATGTATGGAGATGTCTCAAAAAGACATATACAGCTAATCCTCAGACACGTAAATTTCAATTAATGCAACAACTTCAACTCTAAAAACAAGGTGACTCTTCCTCCCCCTGAATACGTCCTTGGATTCAAATCTATTTGTAATGGCTCTTGGCAAATCTATTGAAAATGGCAATAAAGCCTTTTGGCTGATACAAGGATTTGGATCCAAATATCAGACTTCATCACTACAATGTTAACGCCTACCAAGGACTGCAGGTGGCCTGAGTTAAATCTAACCCAGTCCCAACGAGCTCAGCCCACTTGTGATAACTCAACTCACTATGGTTCAGATCAACTCCAGCCCACTTGTATTGACTTGGGTCACCATAATTCAGCCTAGTTGATTCACGCCCCAGCTTATCAGAGTTACACAAACATGGCCCCCAAATCTTTCAAGATACCAGTCAACTCATGCATGTGCACTGAATTTTAGTAAAAGAAAGGAAAGAGATCTTTTGATTTCCCATTCAAAATCATCACACCCCAAATCCACAACATGAGCGATCTCAAGGTTCTCTCTCAGATGGCCTAGATTGTGGAGAAAACAGTAGATGGATCCAACCCATCTTAATTGGATACACATGTGAAGATGGAAAGAAGATGGCACATATTAGAGATCCTATGATGGCTGGACGATCCTGTGCTCGGAATTCTTATGTGATATTTTCTTATATTCTCTATGCATGTGTAAACATCTATAAATACAAATAAAGTGAAAGTGGGTCACCATGAAATTGAGAAAGGTGAATGACTCTGAGCATCAACCAGTGAATCTCTTTTTCTAAGAATATTAAAATCTTAGATGGTATCAGAGAAATGTAGCCTTTGATACTTATTTCCCATCGTGTCATCCATCTTTCCTTTCTTCTTTCCTGCATCTCTTAAATATTTTCTCTTATTATTTTCCCTTTGTAAGGTCAATTTTTGAAGAGAGAAATATGATGGAATGTCCTTACTTAACAGTTTGGTGCTTTTTCTTCCCCTCCTTGCGGGATCTCCTTCCTTGAATGAGATTCATGTTCAAGAAGAACGAAATACCGTGAAACTCGATCGGGTCGTCCGACCGAACTTTCTCCAATGCTTAAGTTAGAATCCCAATATTGGAAATTCATGTTATGATTAGTATTTGGATATGATTTTGGCCTCTGGAACCATGTTCTCCTTCTGATTAGAGTTGTGGTTCAGAAATTGCATACCTCTCATTTCTCTTCTTTCTTCCTTATATCATTTTCATTAGTCTCTACGCACGTTCACTCTTCCTCATCATGGTAGGCGGTAATTGTCAGGCTTTAGATTATGAAGCGTTTTTCTCCTCCCATTCAGGGCTCCATTACTTCTCTTCATGCCAACCGTAAGTGGTTATTCATTTCCCCCTTTTTCTCTCTTTTACCAGCTATCCTAGCACCTTTCCCACTAAAGTACGTGAGAAGATCATGGGATATTTCTTTCCCCCACAGCATGTGAGAAGATCATGGCCCCCTTTTCGTGGGATGTTCCTTCCCCACTTCTATTCTTGGACTAATCTTGCAGGTGGGTCTGTTTTGGCCCAAATCCACTTCCAAGTCATTCAAACTTTCCCCTCACAATTGCCCCCCAAGCCTCCTTTCTTCTTTTTCATTTTTCGAAAAGAAAGGGGGCTTGAGATTTTTCTAGAACACGTGGTGCTTTCGAGCCTACTTGGCGCTTGGCGGAGTCTAAGGCTACTAATTCTTCCAAAGCTGCGAAGGTTGTAGAGGCTAAGGCAATCGCTGCTTTGAGTTGCATGACTACAAGTGATATGGAGCTCGAGGCTATCCGTTCCAAGCTAGCTGAGACGGAGGTGGAGATGCGAGATATTATGTTTGTAGAGGTTGAGGCGATTTACCTTAATCAGGTTGAGCAGATGAAGGCCCTCGTGTTTAAACGGGGGTATGACGTAGGCTTAAGTGATGCTGATGTCCCGGGGGATTCTCCCCTCTGGGCCAAGCACACAGTCCAACACGTCATCTCTCCAACTCAACCATCACCTGCTGACGCTTCTGCTCAAGATCCTGCAGGAGGGTCCAGCTCACCTGAGACCAGTGATGATGGTACTTTTCCTCCTGCCGACCTTGCCCCGGCTACTCCTAATATTTCTGTGGGCCAAACATAATATCCATTTCATGTTCTTTTTTTTGCGCTTTAAATGTTTAACTCTTTGCAATCCTTGTTTCTTTTCGCATGGTTCATGTCTACTACCACTGTTGGCCTTTGTCCGAACTCCCTTTAGATCAATGTTTGCATCGTCATGCCAAAACATTGGTAAAAGGAAGATTCAGTGCAGTATACCTAGTTTGGGACTCTCCTAGTTATGATTTTTATCCTTCGGCATGAAGTAATGGGTCTGTTACTACCCTCAATTTTTAGGCCTTGGCCTTATCTTGGTGAGGTTGTCCAGATAAGGTATGCCTCTACTGCGGTTCCCCGACCATATACAAATTTTTAGGAAATTTATCCTTGGCACAGGAATATAGATAAGATAGCTTCCATAAATGGAATGCAAGAGTGACAATATCTTTGGTACAAAGAAATAGAGTTTCTTTAAATTCGCTATGTTCCATCACCTTGGCAACGCTTTTCTTTTGAGCGTCTCCAGGTGGTAGCTCCTACTTCCTTAACGGAAGTAACTCTGTATGGTCCTTCCCAGTTCGGCCATAGCTTGCCATGACTGGAGTCTTTTTGGTGTTTGGGAGCACCTTTTTCAAGGCTTGGTCTCCAACCTCGAATGTCCTTGTCGTACATTTTTCCTACAAGCTCCGAGCTAGTTACTGCTGGTTGGCGGCCAACTAGATCAATGCTTACTCTCTCTGCTCCTCAATCATGTCCACCTGTTCGGCAATCCTCTTTTTATTTTTCTCATGACCGTATGCCTCCGTCCTTATGGCTGGCAACCCAATCTCTAATGGGGTTTCTCCTGTAGACCTCCGTGGGGTGGTTTTGTAGGTCTATAGGACGCTAGGAAGCTCGTTCATCCATCCTCCTTTCGCCTCGTCCAACCTTTTCTTTATGCCGTCCAGCATAGTCTTGTTGGAGCTTTCTGCTTGGCTATTACCTCAAATTGTTTTCCATCGTCGATCATCTGTGCCTGGGGTATTCCAAATCTGCCAACCTCGGCATAGGCCTGACGATGTCAATCCCCCACTTGTCAAATGGCCATGGACTCTTTATTGAGTTTAACTGCTCGGCAGGTTGATGGATGTCTTTGCCAAAGCGTTGACATCTTTCGCACCTTTGCATGAACTGCAAGGCATCCTTCTGCATGTATGGCCACCAATAGCCCTGCGACATAGCTCGGTGAGCAACATTGTCCTCCAATGTGCCCCCCACAGCACACCTCATGGATTTCTCATAACAAGCTTTCAACACCAACCGGGTTGTCGCATTGTAAGTATAGTCCTAAGTAAGATTGTCAATAAAGCTTGTCTGCTTGTGATAGCCAAAATCTGGCTACTTTTCTTTTGATCTTCCAACTCTCCTCGAAGTCTTCTCGGAGTGATCTGTCCTTCAGGCACTCTATTATCGGTGTCATCCAACTTGGAGTCTCTTCAACCTGGTCAGCGCACATGACATGCCGACCTCCGGTGCTCGGCTCTGGTTGGCAGTCAACAAGGACCTCTCTCCTTAGCTCAGATTTGATGGTCGTAGCCAAACTAACCAAGCTATCAGCATGTGAATTTTCCTCCCGACCAATCTGCTCTAGCTCAACATCTCCAACATCTTGGATCAAGTATTTTGCTTTTACAACATATGCAGCCATCCGATCATCTCGACTTGCATATTCCCCGATTAGTTGACTAACAACTAACTGTGAGTCGCAGTGGACTGTCAGTTGTCGGATCCCGAGCTCTCTGGCCATCCTGAGTCCGGACAGTAGTGCTTCTTACTCTACTTTATTGTTTGACGCGTTAAATCCTATCATCACTGCCTGTTTTGAGCACTGTGCCGGCGCCTGAGCCTTGTGAATTGGATGTTCCATCCACATATAGTTGCCACTGCTAGTCGGTCCTTGCTCTGTCCACCTGCCAACCTGACTCATTTTGCTCGGGCGTCTCCTTGTAAGTGAACTCGACTATGAAGTCGACAGCCACCTGGCCCTTTATCGCACTTCTGGGAACAATTTCGATGTCATGTTCACTGAGCTCTATTGCACATTTCACTAGTCCCTCGAAAAGGTCAGCCTTTTGAAGAATCGTCCGAAGTGGATGTTCAGTTCGGATTTTGATCGTATGGGCCTAAAAGTAGTGCCTTAGCTTCCAAGCTATACACACCAAGGCCAGGGAAAGCTTCTCAAGTGGCAGGTATATCGTTTCGACATCCTGCAGGGTTTTGCTAACAAAGAAGATCAGCTGACGCTGCTTCCCCTGCTCCCTCATCAGGGCTGCACTGACAGCGTGCTGAGATACTGCCAAGTACAACACCTGCTCTTCCCCAGGACTTGGAATGGAAAGGACAGGAGGTGAGCTCAAATATTGCTTGAGCTGCTGCGCAAGTTCTTTATCGCATTTTCCGTCCCACACCTTCTCTGCCCTTTTCTTTAGGGCGAGAAACATTGGTCAGCATTTGTCTGAACTCTTTATTATAAAGTGTCTCAAGCCAACGAGCATACCTGTCAACTTCTGTACTTCTCTCCTTAAACCAGGTCGTTCCACCCTTTGCACAGCCGAGACTTGGTTGGGGTTAGCCTCTATCACCTTCTAAGTCACAATGTATCCTAGGAATTTTCTCGAGCTAACCCCGAATGAACATTTCGAGGCGTTCAACTTTAGTTTATGTTTCCATAGAATGTCGAACACCATCTTCAAGTCCTCTTCATGAGTAACTTTTTCTTTGCTTTTTATCAACATAAGCTTCCATTGTCCTTCCAATCAGATCCTAAAATATTTTTGTAACTAACCTTTGGTATGTTGCTCCTGCATTCTTAAGTCCAAAGGCAATTCTTTTGTAACAGAATGTCCCCTGTGGTGTTATAAATGTTGTTTTCTCTTAGTCAGCTTTCTTCATTGCGATTTGGTGATACCCCCGGTATGCGTCTAAGAAGCTCATCCGTTTATGTACTGTCGTGGAATTCACAAGTTGATCAATTTTTGGGAGTGAGAAGTTGTCTTTAGGACATGCTTTGTTCAGATCGGTGAAGTCCACACACGCCCTCCACTTCTTGCCCTTCTTTGGCACAACTGTGTTAGACAGCCACTTGGGGTACTGCACCTCCCGCATGGCATCCGCTTCTAGCAGCTTGTCAACTTCCTCGTTTACTACTGCTCGGTGATCTAGGGCGAGCTTCCTTTGCTTCTGTACCACCGGTTTGGCTCTCGGGTCCAAGCCTAATTTGTGGCTAATGACCTCAGGAACAACTCTTGGCATTTCATGCGGAATCCTAGCAAAAATATTAGTGTTTTGACTGAGGAGTCGAGCCAAGCTACGGCCTTGTCAGTCAGGTCGGCAATTTCTCAATCATCCAATACCGTTCGGGAGATGACACGCCTCCCTTTTGAACCGCAATCCTTTTCAGCTCTTCTACGGCCTCGTTGGTCAGGTCGGCAATTTGACCTCCGACCTCTGACCAACTTAACTGTGGTTGCTAATTTTGATCGGCCTTCTTATCTGGACCTAGGCCTTCATCGTCTGATCTTTTTGCCTTTCGTTTGATTGCCGCGATCAAACAGCTTCTGGATGCTGCCTGATCTCCTCTGATCTTCATGGTCCCTTTCAGTGTCGGGATGCGTATCATTTGGTGATAGGTTGATGGCACTACTCTCATGCGATGAATCCATGTTCGCCTCATAATGACGTTGTAGAAAGATGGCACATCTACCACCAAGAATTCCACGTCTAAGCCGACCTGTACGGCTACCATTCCCATCGAGTACGCTGCTTGGTCACTGAATCCGAACAGAGGTATCGAGGTCGGCTTTAAATCTGAGTGCTTTAGGCCGAGCATATCAAAGAGCCCGGCATACATTATTTCCGATGAGCTTCCCTCCTTGGCTCAGAAACACCCATGTCTTCTCCCAATTTTATGAACTACTTGATCCGCTCCATCAGCTCTCCTTGTGTAGTCGAGAACCATTTCGTTAATGATTGGCGAAGTTGGCTCTCCTTCGGCAGCCTGAGCTTAAAGGTTGCTATAGCTACCTACTCGTTACTCCCTTCCACCTCATTATAGAGGCGCCAGTAACGTGTGCCGAACTCTTTCAGGCTTTCCGAGCTCTGCTTCTTGAGAGGCAGTAATGCCCTAATGTCCTTTGGTTGCTTGGAATTTGTTACGAAATATGTAACAAAAGATCCACTAAGCTCTCAAAAGCTGCAAATCGATCTCGGCTTTAGGCGGGAAAACCACTTCAAGGCCAGGTCTCCCAAACTCGAGGGGAAAACTTTACACATCAGCGGTTCATTTCCTATTCAAAATACCATGAAATGCTGATAATACTGGACATGGTAGGCGGGATCCGAGGTCCCATCATGGACTCTTTGGTTGGGGATCGAGAACCATCAAGGTGAGTCCGCTTTTTTTGTCTCCTCCAAGAATGGAGACTCGAAATTTTGAGCATTTCCTAGGTACCTTGCTTTGGTCGGATTCTCTAGAGGGAGCTTCCGATCAGCCAACACCTTCTTAACAAGGGCTTGTACATCCTCCTTGGCAAGTGCTCGTGGGGGTGCTTTCTTCCTCGGGGTTTCGCCAACCTCAATGTATCTGCTTGGACGGGCTTCACCAACCTCAATGCATCTGCTCCGACTTCGGCTCCCCCTTCCCTCTAGGGTCGAGAAATCAAAGTCCTACTTCCTTCATCGCTTGTTCTGGCTTTAGCTCGGCTCCATCAAGCTCTTGATTCAGAGTGATTGGTCAAAGGGTCTTTGCCCGCCGTTCACGTCGTCCCTTGATCCGTGCTTCTCCCACCTGAGATGGAGGTCATCCAGTCTGGGGCGGTGATATTGGATTCTGTTCTTAATCCGACAATTTCTTACCAAAAAGAAGCGTTAGTGGGTTTTTTCCTCCTCGCTTCCCGCAGACGGCGCCAATTGTAAGGTCAATTTTTGAAGAGAGAAATATGATGGAACGTCCTTACTTAACAGTTTGGTGCTTTTTCTTCCCCTCGTTGCGGTATCTCCTTCTTTGAATGAGATTCCTGTTCAAAAAGAAAAAAATACCATGAAACTCGATCGGGTGGCCCAATCGAACTTTCTCCGATGCTTAAGTTGGGATCCGAGATTGGAAATTCATGTAATAATTAGTATTTGGCTATGATTTTGGCCTCTAGAACCGTGTTCTCCTTCTGATTAGAGTTGTGGTTCAGAAATTGCATACCTCTCCTTTCTCTTCTTTCTTCCTTATCTCATTTTCATTAGTCTCTACACACATTCACTCTTCCTCATCATGATAGGCGGTAACTGTCAGGCTTTAGATTATGGAGCGTTTTTTCTCCTACCATTTAGGGCTCCATTACTTCTCTTCACGCCAGCTGTTAGTGGTCATTCATTTCCCGTTTTTTCTCTCTTCTGCCAGCTGTCCTAGCACCTTTCCCACTAAGGTATGTGAGAAGATTATGGGATATTTCTTTCCCTTACAGCATGTGAGAAGATCATGGGCCCCTTTTCGTGGGACGTTCCTTCCCCACTTCCATTCTTGAACTGATCTTGCAGGTGGGTCTGTTTTGGCCCAAACTGTTACACCCCGACCCGAATTAATCGTGATTAAGCTTAATTAATTGTGATTAATGCTAATTAAGCATGGATAATTGAATTAACTAAGGTTAATGACCAAAGAGAGAGATAAATTAGTCTCAAATGACACATTAAGCCTAATGAAACTGATTTGAATGAAATTGAATTGATTAAAATGAGTTTGGACTCAAACAAGGTGAACTAAGGACTTTTTCGAAAATACGGATTTATACGTATTTCGTCAAATACAGAAATTCTTGATACCAACGTGCGTATCTCGAAGAGTACGTCAACTTTCATAACAAACGCGATTCCATTTGGCATCAAATGGGCCAAGTGAGGAGTCATTTGACTCAAAATGAAAATAGGTGAAATGTAAGGGGGTTTTGGTGTGAAGAGGCCTATATTAGAATCAAATGAGGGAAGGAGTTCATTTCTCATTTTCCTCTCAAGGGAAACCCTAGAGCATTCTCCATTTTCTCTTCCTCTTCCATTCCTCTTGATTAAGAGTGAGATTCAAGAGTGATTGAGTGATCTTGAAGAAGGAAGCATCAACTTCATCTTCTTCCCCAAGCAAAAACCACCATTGTTGAAGTGTGGAGCTTGTGAGAAACCTCAAGAACCCATTTTCCTTGAGTTACAAGTAAGTAAAGGACTTCCTTTATGATTTCCAAGTTCCATTAGTGATTATGTAGTGGTTTCTAGCACCAATGACTCATGGGAGTTCATTTGGGTGTTTTTCTTGATTAGGGTTTGAAAAGGGGATTTTAATCTCAAGCCAAACCAAGACAAAAGAGGGTTTTGAGTTTATTGGCTTCACTAAAGGCAAGTGTAAACTTTCCTTGTAATTGTGTTAACCATTATAGTAGTGTATGGTGTTTTCATGGATTGCACATGCACTATACATTGATTTTTGGATTCATTATGGATGCTTAATGAAGTAATTAAGGTATTATTAGAATTGTCATAATGACTAAATGTGAATGGATGTTGTATGAGGAGGGAACAGGAGGTTCCATGTATGGTGCAAGTAGAGAATGAAGGGGAGTGGAAATGGCTTCAGAAAGTAGCATTAGACTGCTATTTCGGAGCCCAAATAGCAAGCAGTCTCTCTTGAGCGAGCTCTGGTCTCGCTAGAGCGAGCTGGCCCAGTGGGCCCAATAACGGCAACTTCAAAATGCCATAACTTTTGAACCGTAAGTCGGATTTTGGACTTTTATATATCGTTGGAAAGCTCTTGGAATGTAGAATCTAATGGTCTACATACCATTGTGCTTGGAAGACTCAAAGTTGGGTCCAAACAAAGGTGATTCTAATTGAATTGAAAGCTCATTTGATATGTGTAAATAAGCCTATAAATCAGTCTAAAGACTATTTATAGTGTAAATGAGGTTTAGGAACTATGGAAGAAGGAGTATTGATTATGTTTGATTGACTAAGTGGTTAATCAAATATATTTAACGTATACTTGAAATCTATATAAGTTAGTATCCATGGATTTGGAACTAGAATAGATTATCGATTAGTTACCGAAACTAATAAAATTCGTAAGTTAATGTCTATATTTAAAAAGAAAGGAGCCTATTGATTATATCAAGGCTATTAATATTATTTTACCTCCATGGGTGTTAATTAAGGGGACTTTAATGTACAAAATTCACATAAATTGTGATGTCCATCGAAAATAGCACGTACATTAAACAACTGAGGATTACACCCGAACGGTGGATTAGGATTGGAATAGGATTGAGTAAAGCCATATGTGGTGAGTATTTTGTATTACTCTCATTGTGTCATTGTGATCAACCTAATGAGATTGACATTATTGTCATTCCTTTCCTTTGTCATAAAAGGAATCATTGAACTGAATTGGATCCATAAGTGGATGTCTTATTGACTGTTATTGATCATTGAGTCTGGCACTACCTAGCGATTGTATTAGAACTCCAAGTGAGTTCAATGAAAATGAATGATTAATCCTGCTGCAGCAGATGGTATTGGGGGTGTTCCGGAGCTCCGTGGTGATGCTAGTGTCCCTGGCCCGGACACTGGTAAGTTCCACTTATATATTATCCGATCATACCTTCGGGTAGTGATTGAAGCCCCCCTTTGAGGGGAGATGGTACATGAATAAATCCCGATCATATCTTAGGATATTGATTGAAGCCTTCCTTTTAGGGAAGATGGTAATGAATTGAATGAATTACAATTTAAGAATGCTATGGTAGTTGCCAAGTGGTACGCGTATACTGATTGTCACTGTCTATTACTGTCATTGTCTATTATTGTCATTGTAGAATTGTCTAGATTACTCTAGCATTGAAATTGTCATTATTGCAATATGGATGTATTGATATACTTTATTGCAAGAATTGTTTATACATTGTTGAACCGTCGTGTTCACTAGTGTTATTGATGGCATTACAGGCCAGGTTGCCCCTGCCAGCGTTGCAGCGCCCCTGGCGCCAGCGGAGGAGACCGCTCCGGTTCCTCCAGGAGGATTGATAGAGTGGAATCGGCGGGATACCATTTGACTTGGTATCCGAGTGCGATTGGAACTTTTGATAATATTTTGAGAAAATGTTCATAGATTCATTTTGGGATTGTAACTAATGGTTGTCTGCATAGTATTTTGTATATGCAGCATTTGTCAAATGTATATTGAAAACAATACATGTATAAGGACTTTCTTTTGTATACATGTGAAAGATAAGTTGTGATTGTCAAATATATATTATTTCCGCAAAAGTTATATATTTGACAGGTACTTGAGATGATATCCCTTGTGGATCTCGTTTTAACTTCGGTTAATTCGGGGTTCACGGGAGTAAGTATGATAATCACGGCTCGGCTCGGGCCCGGGTCGTGACACAAACCCACTTCCAAGTCATTCAAACTTTCCCCTCACACCCTTCACCATTTCCTCACTTGCCACAACCACCTTCTCTCTCTCACCTCAATACCTGCATCACTTAATTAATATTGTGTCAATCAATCTGACTGCCACAAATTACCTTATTTGGAGAGGCCAAATTCTCCCCCTAATTGAGATCATGAAGGTTTCAACTATCCTATACAAAGAGCCACCCATTGAAATCTCTACTTTCGAAAAAGGTGAGGTGACTTCAAATGGTGATTTTATTTTGGAAGAAAATTATCTCCAAGCAACCAAAGAACTTGAAGTACAACTAAAGCGCCAAATGCAACACATAAAGAAGGCTGCATAAATATTTTTCAATAATACTCATATTGGGTGGAGCCCACTCCTTAACACTCTCCCTCAAGTGAACTCGGTCGGCGCACTTTTGGCGACATGCATAGTTTTTTTTTTTGAGCCGCCAAGTTATTCTTCCTAAGATTCGAACTCGCGACCGATTAGCTCTGATACCATCTTAATAGGCTAGAGATTATATATAGGTTTGAATTTTAATAATGGTTGAATGGGCTTATTGTCAACTTGTGTAAATAGAGATCATTCTTCAATGAATTTTATGGTGATTTCTATCTCAATGTAATATTATTTGAAATTTCACATGGAATCAGTGTTGTCCCGCCGTGGTCCTATTCTTCATGTTTCTGTAATAATCGCTATCACTTTTTCCTTTTTAAATAAAATCAAACACCATCTCTCATCCATTTATACACCTTAGGCATGTAAATATGGGCGGGTGGCCCAAGCCCAATACGGGCTTGGCCCGACGGTCCCCGCTGGGCCAGGGCCACCAAGCCCAAGGCATGGCACATTTAAAATCCGTGCCATGCTGTGCCAGTGCCCCAAAGCCCGGCCTGGGCACGGCCCGTGGAGCCCAACATTCAGATTTTTGAAAACCCCCCCAACTCTCAAAAAATGTCAAAAATGTATTATTTTTAATTTTGAGTTTTATTTAGTAATATTATATATTAAGTCTCATCTTCTCCCCTTTCTTATATAAATTATCACAAAAAACACATTATGCATAATTATTTATTTAAGTTTTTTTTTAAATCTTTTATTTAGAAAAATGGCTGGACCATCACAACCTTTCAACCTTGACTTCTCTCTAAATGAGGAAGATCATGAATTTATTCATTTAGATCAAAGTCAAGGCATAAAAGTAGATAGTAATAATCCCTAAGATCCTGCACGTTTGGTTTCTACAACTAAAAAGAAGAGAAAAACAAGATTGAATTCTCTTGTATGGTCTTATTTTGTTAAAGTTACTATCACAAGTCTCAAAAGAGGAACAGAGGAAAAGGCACAATGTAAATATTGCAAAGATCTCCTCAGTGCCAAATCATCAAGCGGCACTGACCACCTTAATAGACAAATGACTAAGTGTATGTCCAAACACACGAATACTGCTAACGATGAGGTAAGAGGTGGGATAATCCAAACACAACTTTCTCAAATAGATTCATCTGTTTGTTTAGGAGTTTTTAACTATGACCCTACTAATGCTAGATGTCAACTTATTAAGTTTCTAATAGTTCGCTAATTACCATTTTTACTTACCGAATACCGATCATTTGAAAGATTTTTGAGGTCTACCTTTGTTCCTTCATAGCAGAAAATATATAGAGTTACTGCTAGAAATGATGCAATAAAAAATTTTTTGAAAGAAAAAGAGAGTTTAAAATAGGTTTTTGAAAATATACCTAGAAAAGTGGCTTTAACTTCAAATTTATGAACCTCTAAACAAAACATGGGGTACATTGCAATCACAGCACATTATATTGATAGTGATTGAGTGATGCAGAAAAGAATGATTTCGTTTTCTTTATTAGAGTTCCCAAACACTAGTCCTAGAATCAGGTCCACCATCCTTGAAAAACTTAGAGAATATAAAATTAAAAATAAAATAATTTCTATAACTTAGATAATGCAAGCACTAACAATGTCGCAACAGATTTACCAAAACCTGCAATTCAACTTGATTTAAATGGAGATCTATTTCCCAATAGATGTGCATGCCACATCATAAATCTTATCGTACAAGTAGGGGTAAAATATATTAGAGATGATTTAGAGAGCATTAAATGGATTGTAGGATATATTTTTTGTTCTCCCTCTCGAAAACAATGGTGGAGGGACATGTGTGTAAATTTGGGTCTAAGACCAAAGAAAATATTAAAAGATGTAAAGCATAGATGGAATTTTACCTATAAAATGTTAAAAAAAGCATGTGCCTATAAAATGGCACTAAATCAATATTGTCACCTTTATTTGGAGCATGAAAATATTTTTATAAGTGATGATAGATGGACCCTTCTTGAGATAATAAGAGATTTTTTAGAAGTTTTTCATGATGCAACATTGTATTTTTTCCGGGGTATATTATCCCACATCAAATCAAGCTTTAACTCATTCTTATGAAATAAGTCTTACTTTTAAAAAGTATAGAGATTTTCAAGTTTTTCAATAGGCAAAGTTTCACAATATTGGAGAATAACTCCTTCAACATTTTATATAGCTGTTACATTAGACCCTAGGTCAAAATTAAAAGGTGTAGAAATCATTCTTGATGAAATAAACTCTAACATGAATACAACTAATATAAATGACATGTTTACAATTAAGATACAATTAGAAACACTTTATTTGGATTATACTACCCGATTAGGTAAATCCATAGCACCCACGGTCCCAACAAGCCCTCCCCAAGTACATAAAGGAAAAAAGAAAGCCATTTGGAGTATTATGAGGAAATCTCACGGAAGTAACTCCTCTTCTTCCGGAGGATCCTTTTACAACCTTAATGAATTAACAATGTATCTGGGGAGTGATCATGTTTCAATCTCGGATGATGAAGAATATGCTTTTGATCTTTTGGCATTGTGGAAATCATTCAAAACTAAGTTTCATGTGCTTTCCGACATAGCCCGCGATATACTAACAATACCAAATACCAGCGTCTACAGTTGCATCAGAGTAGGCATTTAGTGCAAATGGGTGCCTTATTGACCCCAAGAGGACTATCCTTACAGAAGAAACCGTTAAGACCTACATGTGCTTACGGGATTGGTATCAAGTAGATGATAGGGAACAACATGTCGATAATGAGTTTGAGATAGAAGACAAGCTCGCGGCTTTACATATATCATAGTATAATTTTTTTTTATAATGTATAATAGGCTTTTAACTTGTAATTTATTTTTTAGAATGTATCATAGGTTTTTAAAGTTATAATTTATTTTTTAGAATGTATCATAAGTTTTCAAAGGTGTAATTTATTTTTTAAAATGTATCATAGGTTTCTAAAGTTATAATTCTTTTTTCATTTATCAAAAGGTTTGAATTTCATTATGTATATTGATCCAAGTTCAAACTTGTAATTTTTTTGAACTTTTGTTACTTAAATTTCAAGGAAATACAATTTATTTGATGTATTTTTTTCAAAACATCATTAGTGTTATTCTACTTATTTATTTCTCTTAATTTCTTTATTTTAGTGAAATTGGCCTAAGACTAAGAGTCTAAATCCAAGTTTGTGACTTTGTGTCCGTCCAATTTTAAAAAAAAATTTAAAAAAAATAAAAAAAAGGGGAGGGGGATCTGTGGACCGCCCACGGGCTGCACGGCTCAGACCCTAGTGGGCCCTTGCCCAGCACGGCATGACCAGGGCCGTGCTGGGCTGACCCCAAAGGGTTGGGCCCAGCACGGCATAGCCCGCATATCAATCATGGGCCGTGCCAGCCCTTCCGGGGCACGATAGGGCCCTGTCTTGAGTCATGCCTAATACACCTTAAGCCTGACAATCTTGCCAACTTCGTCAACTTGTACAATCAAAGCTTCTAGAAAAGATTGTGATAGATCTGATTTAATAGGCCACGGGCCCGATAGACTCGAAAGGAGCGAATAGAAGGTGATGATCTCTAGGAAGACATGATCGATCATTTATGTAAGATATATGCCATTTATTTTTTAGATAAGTGGTATTATAGATAGGTTTGAATTTGAATAATGGTTGAATGGGCTTGTTATCAAGTTGTATAAATGGAGGTCATTCTTCAATGAATGTTACGGTGATTTCTACCTCAATGTAATATTATTCGAAATCTCACACTTTGCACCATCAAAGAATGGAGATCAATATAAGATTTGGGGTAGGAAATCATATGGTGCGTAATTGTTGGCATTAGTTTAATAATTCACAACAACCTGAATCTCTTACATTAGCCTTGGTCGCAGTTACGCTTGTAAATCCATTGGATGAAGAATGTGGTACCATAGATTCTGCTGCCTCAGCTTAATGACAGTATAAACCCAAGTAAACTTGTTTATATACATCCATACTCAGGAGCTGATAATATCATGATAGGCGATGATAATCAATTGTCTATTTCTCATATGCGAGAGTACAAAAATTAGTGGTGGAAATAACACAGCTTGATCGTTCCTAATGTCTTCGTAGTTTCCGAGTTGAAGAAGCATTTACTACCATTCAGTCAATTCACTATAGACTTTTCATATATTTTCGAGTCTTCTTCCGATGGTTTTATTTGTCAGAAACAGAAAGTCAGAAACAGAACTAGTGAAGGCAGGCCAAGAGGACTCTGCTGGGTGAGGCAAAGGTGGCTCTCTTGGCATTAGAAAAGACATGATATCTTCAACTAGGACACATACAGTCTAAGGTTGTTAGTTTTTTATCTTCTAAAACTCTTTTTTTTTTCCCCGCTCACGAGGGTGTCCGGACTCTTCAAGATAACCGACTATTTCTCGTGCACTTGAAGTCTCTGTCTCCCTTATGCACCTGCCAAGTCAAGCTTTTGCCTAGGCAAGTGGCCCCATTGAGAGAGCACGAGTTCAAAACTTCGACTCCCGGTTCCTAAGTTGTGTTCCTAGCCAACTACACCACTCCCTGGGGTTCCAAGAATTTAATAAAAGTAGATTATTAGAATAAAGCGCATGATGCGGGTAGCATTTGTCAAATAAGAAAAAGATGGCAAATTTCCATTTACTACCGTTAATAAAATTGCTTTTAACCTTTGTTTAAGATTCATTCTAATTTGTGGGATAAGGCACCCTTTTATCAAATCAAAGATTTGAGCTATATTTATAGATGATTATACTAGGTCTAGATATATCCATTAAAGAAAATTAAACTTGCCTTTTACTTGGGTTCTATTAAATTTCAAAACTGTTGAAAGGAGATTTAGTTTAAAAAAAAAAAAGTTCTCAAAAGTAATGGAGGTGGTAAATCTTCTAGCACAGAGTTCATTGATCTATTGAGAAATTAGGGCGTCATTCAACAAGTTTCTTATCCGCATGCTCCGAACAAAATGGAGTTTCTTGTTGGGAAGTCCCACATCCCATATCGCATAAGTAATAGGCTTGTCATGTCTTAATATAAATGTATAGGCCTTCCACCTATTAGGTTAAGCTTTTGGGTTAGTATATGACTTCTTACATGGTAACAGAGCGTTCCTGAGTACTATGATGCTTCACTGGCTTAGAGTGTTTAGCAAAAAGGATAGCATTGCATCCATCCATCAACCAGAGATGTTTATATCTCAAAGTACAGGTCCAAGCATAGATCAAAATCTCGGCTGATACTGATTCATATTGGTCGATGTGAATCGATATCGGCCGATATCGAGCCGATATCTCGTTGAGATATTGGTCTCGGTTAAAAATCCCCAAAATCTCGTCATATCTCGGCCGAGATGGAATTCATCTCGTTCTAACCAAGATATCGGCCGATATTTTATAAAAAGGGTAAAAATCCTAATTTTTGCAACTTTTTCCCCATCTTCTTCTACTTCTCCAGTCTTTTCATCTCCTTACTACCCATAGCAGCAGCCATACTCCCTCTTCATATTTTTAAATCCCATATCTATTTTTTTGAAGAAAATATCATCTAAGGTAAGAGAATATCAACTTAAAGCATTTTATTATGTATTTTTTTTTTTTTAGATGAAGCATAAAAATCATTGGGTTTGTCACTTGTATTATGTTCTTTATTTAGAAGTTAGATCTACATACTTTCATGCTAGATCTACTCATACACATGATTTTGAACCTTTTTTTTTTCCAATTTTTTTTCGGATTTTTTAATATTTAAATTATAATATATCATTTTTTTAGGACTTCATCAAGATAGTTCATCATCTTATCAAGAACAATTTGAATATGGTCATGGGTATGGTAGTGCTGCGCAACAGTATGGAGCATATCTTTTTAGCCAATACCGAAGAAATGATGATGATGATGATATCGAGTCAGGGCGACACTCTACTTGGAATTAGGCTGCCAATATGTAATACACTGATACTCACCAACCTCTCTCTAGTCTCTACTCTCTACTAGACTACTGGTCCCCTCTAATTTCAGGTAAACCATGAATCTTTTGATGCCCAAGTGCTTTATGATTTATCGATCTCACTATCATGATTCTGATTTTAATATGTCATCTTCATGGTCTTAAATTTCACAACTTATTTGATGATTGAGTTAGTATTAAATGATGATTGATACGTTATATTTGTTTTCTTATATTTTACACTAATAAATTGATCATGAGCATCAATAATGGCTGCATTATATGAAATACCAGAGAATACAACGAACTGCGACACAAACAAGACTCATAACTTAAGGTGACCGAGATTTTGATTTATTGTTGTTACTAATGGAAAAAAAAATATTGTTTTCCAACATTTTCTAATATTCTGGGTTTTTTAGGTATTTTTGCGAATTTTTTTGAATTAAAAAAAATTCACACCGTGACAACCGCGATGGACCGATATCCGCGACCGATTTCGGCCCGGCCGATACCGCGACCGAGACCAAGATTTTAAACCATGGATCCAAGAGAATCGTGCAACCAATACTTATTGGGTTGAAACTTGTGATAATGAAAGGCGACAATCTACCCTTATATTCATTGTTGGTTGCATCTAGGGATGCAAATGGGTCGGTTATATAGCGGAACCATGGTGGATCTAGACTAAGATCCTTCTTCTTAGATCTGGATTCATTTCCAGATTCATATCCAAAATAAGATGAAGAGTGCATTCATTCTTAAAATATATATATATATATATATATAATATTTAAATATAATTGTCCCACATCGTGATACACAGGTTGGAACGTACAAGGATCCGAATGTTTCGGATCCTACCTGCATGGATCCTAACCCGAATTTCCCTCAGATCCAAAAATACGCTCCATACCTTCTAAATTCACAATGCTCATAAGGCATTGTTGGTTGGGGGTGGAGTCCACTCCCCAACACTCATCTTCAGGCGAAATCAAACTCGCGACTAGTTGGCTCTGATACCATCTTAAATTTCTTCAGCTAGTCATTGCTACCAAAACCTTGAGGCGTTAATAGAGGCAGCGAAAATGCTTTTAATATTCTCCTTTGGGTGGAACCCAGTCAACGTGCGTTTGGAGGCATGCTCTTTTTTTTTTTTTTTTTTTTTGCTCCGAGTTGTTCCTCTTGGGATTTAAACCTACAACCAGTTGGCTCTGATACCATCTTAAATTTCTTTAGTTAGCCATTCATACCAAAACCTCGACGCATTAGTTGAGGCAACATAAATAATTTTCAATACTCCCCCTTGGGTGGAGCCCACTCCTCAACAGAATCCTCCACTAAGGTTGAAAGATCAACACATTCATCTAAAGCAATGGAACTTCAAATTGATGAACTAGTTACTCCAGGTATAAAAACTCCAACTAATAGTACATTAAGTATAACTAAAACTAACAAAAACGTAATCAGCTTATGTTATTACCTTTTTACGTCGATGACGCGATGTTAATGGTGATGCCTTTATGTTTTCCGGAATGACTCATCATTCAGCTTTGTAGAGACTTTGTTATGAAAGATCATGGTTTTCTGCATTACTTTTTTGGAAGTTTAAGTTACATATTTTGATTGTGTCATTTTTCTTTATGTGAGACCCCAATCCTAATTCCTTGAGGCAATATCAGGTCGAGTATTCCATCAGCGAAGAAAGGGGAATCAACAAGAGTAAAGACGGACTGCTTCAGTTCGCATTGTATCCAAGTCCTGACCCTGGGCTTTTAAGTCAAACCCATATTAACTTAACATGGCACATTTTAAAACCGTGCAGCCGTTAATCCTATAAGAACTCAAAAGCAAGATGTTCTCGGACAGGAGCGCTCTCTTTCTTACTTCTCATACCCAAAATGGGTAGGATATCCAGCTATCAGGCATTCTATTATTGAATTGTGTTCATTTCTATATGCTACATTTTGTTGAATTAAACAGAGACCTTGTTTTTCATTTTGTTCGTGAGAGAGCAGTGTATGTAACCTAATAAACCATACTTAATAAACCAGGCTTGAATGTGACCTAAGCCCGAAAGGGGCCCGAGCCTGGGCCACCTAAAATATGTGAGGCCCAAATAGTCAATCAGGATGGCCCAGGCTCCAACCCTTGTTCAGGGTCTAATTTTGGAAAACTAGTCACTAATCTACAAGAATTACTTGTTCAGGCTGTGCTTAAGGCTCTCTATCACTGAATCCAAGCCCACCCCAGATTTAAACAGGACCCAAGTTTAGATTCAGGCTAACATACCTAAATTTTGTATTCTACTGTTAGAATCCAAGATTCCTCAAAAACCCTCTAATAGTGCTGGGTTCTCACGCTTCATTGAAGCAGCAGTATCTCTCTGAGTGTCCCACCACGGATAAGCACAAAATCTGGGCTTAAAATAAAATCTCAAGATTGTCCATACATTTAAATAGACCTCCCCAAATCCATGGTGAGGCCCATCAGATGAATATCAACTAAAGATGGGAAATCATTAATCTTGTTCCAGCCTTTCAGGCCTAGGATCATATTATCCCTCTACTGAATGAAAGCTAAAAGTGGACTAAACCATATCGTCTTCTTTCTATAGTCTCTCTATCGATCATACAGACCAATAGTACCGTCGGACCCTTCTTCCGATTATAGTGATTTTTACCCATTGAGTACAGACCATTGTCCCAGCAAGATTTGAAAATGAAAAAAAAAAAAAAAAACCACCATTGATGCACCTGTTTAGATGATTCATTGGTGATTGGTTTTGGGTTAGAGCTAGTACTGGATTCAAGTGGGGCACCAGATTAAAGGTTCCAGTACTCATCATCCCCAGGGAAGTTTCACATGTTTTATACTTAGTGGGACACTCTTATCTTCATTCTTCTGTCATTAAAAACTTTCAATTTCATTTCCTCAGCAAGGAGAGACTAATATCACATTCTTAGAATTTTCATGGCAGCCTTTTACAATTGTAATGCTATATAAGAACAAATATGAAGCAATAAGCAGATCTCTGAACCAATTTACCCATTATAAGAACATGAATGCTCAACTTCTAAACAAGACATGCAGAGTCACGCAAGGCATGGAAACATAACCATACACCTACTGATGAAAGATGAATAAATCTCTATGATGATTATGCAGATAACATTCATACCAACCCACAAGACTGACACAGAGAGTCACCTCTTGAACACTGATGATTATGCAGATAACATTCATACCCACCCAACAAGACTCAACACAGAGAGTCACCTCTTGAACACTGCATGCTTTAATTGCCAGTCTCTGCAACAAAGAGAAATGGCAGCCAATCTTTGTTAGTTTCTACAAAAAGGCCAAAATCACAGGAATGGAGTTGGCAGTAGAGACCATTACACTACTTACAAGAGAAACACACGAAAAACTAAAAGCTAGCTCCTTTGCTGCATCAAAGAAGCAGTGGATGGTTGACAGAAGCAGTGGATTGTTGACTGGATTCTGTAAGAGGAAATTATAATGTTGTTGTCCAAATCAATAGTCTTTTTGAAGGGTGGTAGAGTAGAGATCATGTGGACCATATCATTGTGTCTACTATATATTTAATTTGAGGACTGAGGCAGCTGTAAGGAAAGCATGTATTATATAGGCAGCTGTAAGGAAAAGGCTGTAATATATTTAGACTACTTTTTGGGTTGAGGATGATCAAGGAATCAGCTAGGTACACTGAGATGAGGTTTTTTTTTTTTTTTTTTATTGCAACGAGCACGGTTTGATCAGTTTCGTACGAGTAGGGCCCACAATTTTGGTAATTCAAAGATCATATATATGGGCTTTACTGTAGAATGTAGATGGCCCATTTACATGAAAATCATCAGACGCTGAGATACTAGCTGCTTCTTATTTTGCCCCCTTTTGAGGTAGTATTTGTATGGGCTTTACTGTAGGTTTTACTGTAGATGCCCCCTTCATGAAGCCAAGGCAAAGTGTAACAGTTGACACTAAATGGATCAATTTGGGTCAAGGCCCAGTTATATTCAACTTAGGGGTGACAATGGGCCAGGTCGCGATGTCGTTCAGATCTTCCGGCTAGCAATAAGGGAACAGAAAAAAGCTGGCCCATCTAGTGATTGGATTGAGACTGTCAATCCAAACCCTAAAATCATCAGGTTGGAGCCATTTTACAGGTTGAATACACTAACCCAAGTTGGGTCGGATTGGCGAGCCTAGCAAATTATATGGTCTCAATTGTAACACAGTCTACTTATCAATTGGGCTGGAAGTGCTGACCTGAATTCAGGACTAACTCGGTTGGATTAGGAATTGCCACCCCTAAATTTACAGATCCATAACTGGATTTGATTGGAATGGTCTGGGATCATCTTTTGCCCTGAGCTGTCTACGTAGGGCCTTCAACCATGGGCCCAAGTCCGACCCATCGGGTCCAGCCATGTACATTTCAGATCAGGTCAAAATGGGCCCCACAGAAGTTACTCCTCCATCACCATGTGGCTACTCTCAACCATAAAGGTAGCTGCTAGCATCGTCCTTATTACTGATGGAAGGTACTGAATGGATCACAATCTAGATCACAGCCTACATGATCACAAGTTTGTACTGGAGATTTATTGCAATCCTTCAATTATTGGCCAAAATGCAGAATTCAGACGGCTTAGACATATTCGAAGGACAAAGTGTTGAAATTTAGATTCAAAGAGATTCCACGAATCTTGTGCAGTTGGCCGAGAGTCAGTTGTTGCAGGCATAGTTCCTATAGCCTACATGCAGGGAACTGTATTGATTCTATTAGATTGCAGGGCTTTAAAATAAAAAAATCTATTGTGGGCCTCACCTATATCAGCCAAACCTTTCAAAATCACAAATTGCTTGTGCATTGTCATACACTAAAATTTCAATCCAATCAAGTTTGAGCACACCAATCTAATTAGTATGCCCGACTCTTATTGAGTTGAGATTTTGCCCAAGTCTATCAAGAAAACGTGATTGAAATAAGAAAAGAGAGACTCAGATCACATGATTTACACAAGTGATCGATTTAAAAGGGGGTTAACCCCGATTGGAATGAAATTTGGCCTGGAGAAGAGACAATTTGAGACTGTGGTTTCCATAGTTTGGATTTCAAGTGTGTGCAATAAATGGATAAAATAATCTATAACTAAGAAATGGGTGCTGAAAAATGCATGGGGGGAGGAGTTTTCTCTTCCTAATGTTTATTTGATTTTGATGGTCAAAAATCATGTCTGATGGGAATGGGATCACTGGCTCAAAGGTAAGGAGCCGAATTTTTAAAATTGGTCAATCACAGGCATGTTTGTGATGCACATCATACCAATATTGTTACATGTGCAAAGGGTGCAAATCACAGCTCAATGGCACACCAGTCTATTTAAGTTGTTTCTTACCTCTGTTTTTTTTTTTAATCACAACAAACTTCTTTCCTTCTTTGTCGAAACAAATCAACAAGTTTTATATTGCACAGATTGAAGATTTGATGAGACCAGAGAGCCATCAGTCCTAACCAAAATCGAAGTTGGTGCATAGTCACTTTGAGCGGGATCAATGGGTCAAACTCCTTCTAGAGAAAGTATCGCTGTGTGTTATGTGTTCTATTGACCTAAACTTGGGCTCGCTTCTTAGTCCCGTGGCCGGTGCGTGTTATAGGCATTTCTCTTGGCCCAATAGTTAGATAGGCTTGGGACGTACGAAGCCTACATGCACTTGTAGAACAACTGGCCCACTGTAAATTTATGTTTTACAAATGGCTGAAACTAGGCTATACTTTGAGGACAATGGGCTGTAACAGAGCATGAACATTTGGGCCCACAGTCGGGCTTGGCAAGTTTCAGCCCAGCACCAACATGTGATCTACACAACCTGACCCAAAACATATACAAGTCATTCAGAGGCTAAGAAAACATACTTGCAAAAGAAAATAAATATAAAAAACCCCCCACATAGTCCATTTAAACAGGTTGGTTCAGGAGAATGACTCTTTACATAAGCGGTAAGGAGCGGCGCAGATAGTTCTCACCTAGCTATCTAGGATTTGGACCTCAGATTTGTCATCTCTTTTTGTGTGTGCGGGCTGTCTTTTCATGTGTCCGCGGGCTCTCTTGTGAGTCCCAACCACTTTCGCTAGGGTACCGGAAAAAAGAAAAAAAGAAAAAAAAGGTAGCGGACCACCATTTTAAAATGAATTAGATATGGGTTGGACTTCAAACCGTAGATATAACATGACCCATTCTGACCTGAATTGACTCTTTTCCAGCCCTACTTGACCTGCCTTGCTCTCTGATGTTTACACAATTTGGCTCTTACTTTTGTCATTGTGCCCCACCTCAAATGATTTTCTTCGAAGCTATCGGTGATGTTTTTTCTGCTCAAAATTTCATCATCAATGTGGGGATAAGTCTCAAATCTTTTGTAACCATTATTTAAACCATAGGAATTCCATACTCCCAGGGACCACGATCCACGAGTCACCCCATCATTAAAGGCCTAAACACATACAGACAAGGACGTCTAGCCCAATCCAAGCCAACTTAAGTGGGGCCCACTGACCAATTCATTGACCAAGCATATTGATGAATCAATCCAATCCATTAAATCTTGTCTTCAGTAGCTTAGATGGCGTGGACCACTTGACCTAGATAACAATATCCCACATATTTGAAATTGCCTTTTATGTGGGGCAAAAAAAAAAATTTTGCTACGGCCACCATAAGATAACTTGCATTGGATGCTCACTCAATGGCAATAATCAATTAATGAGAAAAGGCCAAAAGGTCCAACATCTTCAACAGGCCTACAACTCTACAAGTTTGGTCATAAATATCCGCTCATTGATGTCATTATCGGAAAAGAAAGAGATATAATGAGAACCTTACAAGTTTTGTTGTCACATCAAAGCAGATAAAACCTAAGCTTATATAACTAATCTTGTATTTAGTGACATCTGTGTATGGACTATGGCTCGTTTAATCATGCCACCATAGGCACAGATCATTTGGCTTTTACACACACTTTGGGCAAACAGTCCAGACCATTAAAATGATGACCCACCATGTATGGAACTATCATAGACGTACATGAATGAAATTCATTGGTGGATGCTTGTATTTTATTTAGAACCATCTGAATGATGTCTACTGTCTAGTAAGTAAACTATCAACTAGTAATCATCTGTTTTAGGGTCACTAATCACATTGCTGCAGCAAACGACTGCTGCATGGACACTACACTATGAAGATAGGATATCTTTTTATCCCTGCACAGTGAAAGCACACAATTGAGTAGACACCACGAAGTAAAGGCCTTGTGGCTTGTGAATCGTCCCCACCATACACTTGTGTGGTTTGGACTTGAAAATGATAAATGCTCTGTCTAGTAATATTTGATTCGTACATAATTCGTGGACGCGCCCTTGAGTAGCTTTCGATTAGTCAAAGTCATTGATTACAGAAACTTAAGCGGCAGCATGTAAGGAAAAACCTTGGCTTGTTTGGCCAACTCACAGAGTAAGGTGGAATGAAGTAAAATTTCTTTCCACCGTGCAAGAAAAGATTACGTTCATATCAAAATTAAAAAAATTTAGGATTTTCTTCTTAATTTAAAAAAAAAAAAAGTTAAAAAACGATATTCTCGTGCCACTAAATAATAAAAATCTATCTACTTATTATCCAAAAAGTCAGAAGAATTCATTATCAAGCCACTAAAAATAAATTTTCATAATACTATGACGAGATCCTCTAACATTTTACTCTCTTTTCAATATTCACTTCACTTCATTCACCCTACAAGTATTTTTACCCACAAACTCAGGATTTATTTAATTTGTGTGGATCAGAAAACAATAATTAGTTACCGATTTAAAGTTTGGCACCCAAATGAATGTTAGGATGACAATTTGAGCCTTTATCACCTTAGGCGGAGAGGAGATCTTTTCGTCACCCTTGTTCCTATCCCCAAGTAGGCGGGGTTATGATAGCATTTTATCTTTAATAGATTAGTATGAAATCTTTTTGGCTTCTTATTTAAAAAGTGGATGATATTTGTCATTTAGTGATGAAATAAAGTTACTTTTTTACTCTTGGGTTTTTTTTTTATGAGGAGGAGGAAATTTTGAAGACGTGACCGAAAAAACAAGGGCTTTACATTACTTTACTTTGATAGTAAATTCCCAAAAAGTAGTGTCATTTTAACACATTGTACAAGCCTGGTTGATTGACTACATGTGGACGCACCTTAGTGTAATGTGACACATTGTACAGGCCCAGATTGAGAAGCTATTTCTCACCTTATTGCCTAGGAATCCCTGTATCCTCTTCTGCTGGAATGGGTTTCTCTTCTTGCAGTTGCAGTTTCTCTACCTGCTAATGGTGTATTCTCTGAATCTCCACCTTCGCTTGGTAAAAAAAACACACACAGAGTGTGTACGCACGTAATTAGCAATGGTGAGGGTTAGCTATGGTTCTGGTTACATGCACCGACCTCAAGCCACATTGATCCATTCAGGACTTACAAAATGTCAAGTCATTTATGTGTGATACTAGATTCATCCATTTCCATTTCCATCCCCACAGGGCCTCAAGATGGATGATTAAAAATGTAGAAATTGATTCTCATTCTGATAATTTAAGCTGATCAATAATATATGCAGGAAGCATTTATTCCCTGACATGCCTTTTAAGGCAGGAGGAGTTTGATTGGTTGATTTAGATTGGCCTGTTAGAACAGATCGTTGCATGTTATGGGCCATTTGAAGCATGATCTCACTGGCAGATGTTCTGTGTAAGTAGTGCGAGATACTCACTCCTTAGCACTAGCCAACCTTGGAAAAAAAAAATAAGTAAATGAAATTAGTGTAGGGTATTGTGGCTTGGGTTTTGTCAATGCAGAAAGAATTTATTTGGGTATGTTTGTACAGTTGCTTTTTTTTATAAAAGAAATAGAAAAATATCCTCCTTTTATGGCAAACTTTTTTTACATTTGGTGTGAATACTTGAAAAAAAAATGAAAAAGTGAGCAAGGTTTCTATGATTCCATGAAAAGGCATTTTCAATATGAGTTTGAGAGAAGAATTTCTACAAAAGAGAAAAAAGTTCGCCAAACCAATTTCTGGGACCTACCAAATGTGTCCTTGTGGCTGGTTTGTTTTGAAGATTTTTACGTGAATTTCAAACATTGGAAATTCTTGATAAGAATGTCATTTTCTGTCTACCCCAGTATTTGGATTTTTTTTTTTCGAATAATATGATATAAAAAACCTAGCTTGATTAAATATTGCTTTTTTAGCCCGTAACATTCTCTAAATTCCAATTTCCAAAATGTTACTATAGAATTGAGCCTTTGTGAAACTAAGTAGGTGACAATAATTGAGGAGTCCAAAAAACCCCAACACAGAGATAGATTCTCTCTGATTCCAGCAAACAAAGTAGTTTTGGGAATAATTTCTTAAATTTTGAATGTGTTGCCTTTGGAAGAATTTGGAAGAGTTCGGCATGTATTAGGTTGATTCAAGCATGGTTTGTTTTCCAACCCGAACCAGACCTTGTCCTGACTTTCAAATTTCTTAGCATGCCTTATCTTGTACACACATTGAATCCTCGGAGATATTGTTTAGATCTTCAAAAATCAATGTCATAAAGTACTAAAATGAATGCTCATTGTGTTTATTTCAATCTTTTAACTTCAATTAAAATTTTAACTCATCAGAATAACAAATCAACAAATCCGTTAGATAAGAATCTCTCCTATTTGTTGATGGTGCATTCGAAAAAAAAAAAAATCAAATTTGTCATCTATAACCTATGGAAGTGTGCTTAATGTAGGGGTGCCCATGGCCCGGCACGGGCCTAGCCCGACTTGAGTCAGACTTGAGCTTTAGATTTTGGTACACATGCTGGGCTTGAACCTAAGACTAAAAGCCCATTTAATATACAGGCCGGGCTAGGATTCTTTAACAGGGATCCCGAACTAGGCGCACGCAGAACCTAAAGAGCTGAGCTAGAGCTTGGAGCTGATATTTAAATCCCTTTGATTTTATAAAAACATGATCCACTCAGGCTAGTGCTTTAGCTTTTCTCAGGCGGGTCGGGCTCAGTCTAATCAATTTTGACCCATATCAGGCTAGGGCCTGGCTTGTGCCAGTGGTTTAAAAAACTGGAGGTCCTGGATATTGGTAAGGGATGAACACCCCCCTAAATTAAAGTTACACCCCATTGATAAGGATATTGATAGGCACCAGCAGATCTGGTTCAAATCAATATGGTGCTCCAGTCCATCACTGGTCAGAGAGCAAAGTCCCTATCCAACGGTTTGAAGTCACCATCAACATATGATATCTTTTTTTATTGGATTATAAAGTAATCATTAATTTAAGCATTTGTGCACCTTGTGAAGTGCTAAACTGCTTTTGGGTATGTTTTGTGTGTGGTTATGAAACGTTTAACTAGAAAATTTTATCCTTAGTGCATCATGAGCGTTGAGATTCATAAAATAAAAGAGGGAATAAGATGCTCTAGTTCATTTTAACCTACAAAGTTTTTGTTTTCAGGAGAAATATTGAATAAAAAATCCGTTCATTGTAGACAGCTGATTTGATGTCCATGGTTTCCTTGATCCTTGGATATCACAAATGAAAATTGCCAAGGTAAGGTATGTTTCACAAAGAAATCCTAGGGGATTCCTCAAGGAAGGAGGGAGGGAGGGGAAGTCGAGTGTTGGCAATTGCCTCCACTCAATTTTCTTTTCATGTTTTATGAATAAGTGAAAACAAAAAAGTAAATCTAGGCAATTTTGTTTTATGCTCTTTTGCCCATTTTTAAATTTATCTCATCTTAATAAGGGTATTATTGACCTTTCACTCTAAGAAATAGTCTTATGGTATTATCTAAATCTTATAATATTATCTTTCACCCTCTCTATCTAACGTCATTTTCATCCATCTTTATTATCTCATCCCACATCCAACATATTCAGAGAGCATTTAATGAAGCTCATGAGTGGAGCCCACTTAATAAAATTAAATGGGCTCGGGATGTGGGTCCTCTAGGGCCGATGCTATTGAGTGGGACATACTTTGGAAAAATAAAAATCCCATACATAAATGCTTTAGTTCTCTACGGAAAAAAAAAATATATATATATATATATATATAACTCAATATGATTTGGGCTCGAGTCAAATCGATCTATATGAAAAAAATTGAGTTTGTTTATAAAAGCTTTATGAAATAGTTTTCTTAGAAGTTAACAATTTTAAGCTGGGTCATTTGAGTTGAATCTAATAAGGTTCATGCACTATATGAAGAGGCTATTTTTCACCGATTCAGATATTTTATAGGTGAGTATATTGTCATAAAACTCTTCTATCATGTTTTTTTTTTTTTTTTTTTCCCTTCTCTTTTTGCTATCTCTATTGTGTAGATGGCATCCACAAACATTGAAATCATCCTATCTTTTGATTTAACAACTTTAAAGTCTAACACTATTTTAATAATAACTTCTCTTATTTTTTATGAAGTCCAATCCAATACTGGGTAAAGGATCGATGAGCATTCAAAACTTAGCATTGTACAAAATCAAACTGGAGATATAACTATAAGTGTGAAAGGAGTTGAATTAATCAAATAGCCCCCCATGGAGTTGGACTTTACATGTAATCTACTTGTAAAAGAGATTTTTCCTTTTAAGTGAATCTTATGTAGATAATAAGGGTAAAGTGATGTCATTTATTGAATGGTTTAGATTTTTCATAAGTGGGCCCACTAATATTATTGGTCGATCAACTTTGCCTCCACTTGAAGAAAATCGTGGCTCCTTCCATGGGATTCCTCACTAGTGGGATTAAAAAAATTTCATGTTAGACAATATTTATTAAATTATTGAGATTTAAGTCAATAAATATCCTAATTTTCTAGGATTTTGAATGCGACATCCCCTGGTAGGATTTAAAAAGATCCTCAAATTTGAGGGTTACTTTAAATCAATATCAATTTCTCACAACTATTGTGCCAATATTGATATGAAATTTGTAACGCCCCACAATTGTGACCCCCCCTTAAGAAGGACGATCAGAAGGGTCCGCATATGAACTCGGTCTGCAATGTGAGGAATACATGAGTCCTCACATTGGAAATGAGCTGTCTAGATCCCTGAGCTTATAAGTCAAATTTCATCTTAACTCAACATGAGACATTTTTAAATCGTGCGGCCTTGAAAATAAAATAAAGAAAACTTTAGAGACAAGCAAATCTGCTACATGCATGCCCTATTGTTCCTCACAGATGCATGCGGGGCCTATGCTAGGTCAAAACCCCTCGACGAGTCTACACTATCTAGATCCCTTTTTCTCCGTCAAAGCCTTTTGTTGACCTTGGACTATAAGAAAATAACTTTTTAACACCATTATTAACTTTGGTGCCACGTGGATTTACCCGGCTCCCCCTGCATCCGTATGCATTGTTCTGACCCAAAGGGCTTGGACACCTTCCGTTATAAAAAAAATACCATTATTAACTCTCAATCTCATATTAACCAATATAATTTATTACTTGTAATTTAGGACCTTTATGACTTGGAATTGGGAGCCTCATAAGTGACATCCAATCAATAATTAAACAGTTTTTTCAATTAATGTTTAAATGGGCAAGAATACTTCGAAATACATTATATGGACAACTTAGAGGCCATGAAAGAAAGTATACTCGTTGTTAAGAAAATAATGAATTACTTAAAAGTACAATTAATTCAAACCAGCTCTTTGGTTATATAAAATCGAATTCGCAATAATTATTGGTCATATCTTCTTCAAAAAATAATTATTAGTCATATGAGCCTGTCTACTTGGATTAATTTGAAATATATAACCAGCGTTGTTGTTGTTTTTTTTTTTTTGGTTTTGTTTTGTTTACAAATATATAATAAGTGTTTGGTTGAAATGAATTTGGAGATTATCTAATTGGGAGTTGGTAGAGCGACATAAGACGTGGGTATGGTCCCCATGTTTTCAAAATCCACCCCGAGTGACCCTCATAAGATAAAATTAAAAGGAAATAAAAAGAAGGAATCTAGTGGTTCATACTGAACTGATGCTAAAAAAATTCATTTCAAATGTGCCTATTTTTATGCTCTGAATTTATACTACACAGATAAGCCAAAAAGCTCCCAGGCAGCATATGGTGTGCCTGCTATCATTCCTTTTTATGATTCTCTGTGATGGGCATAGAAACCCATCTGTCCGTTCCATTCAAGTGGGACTCACTTGGAGAGAAACTGGTATGTCAATGTCAGACACATGCCCATCAGAATTCTCTCTGTTTCAACGCCAAAAATTTTCTACTGAAACAAGACACCAGAATTAGAAGCATGTTCTTCGATGTTCGTGAGGAGAAATGGGCCAACTGACTATGGTTCAGCCCCCACCACAACTCCCTCCTATTATTACCCAAACAATAGCCAAACCTTCCCATTTATAAAAAAAAATACAAAAACCTTGCTTTGACGTGCAAGGAAAGTCAAGGACAAAAATAGTAGACTGCCGGTAGGTTTTGACTTTATTTATGTATAGCCGTGGAAGAAAAAACCTGTGCGGAACATAACTTTGATATGGAAAAATAGGATGTTCAAATTCCCTTGACATTGAAAAGATGTCCAAAAATTAGACTTGAGTGAAGGATCATCGCTACACCAAATAGTGAGGAAGATGGCGCCGGGAAATTCTGCACCATATCCCCTGATTTGATTTCCGCTGTGATATCCCTTACACAAATGTACCCTTAAAAAAATAATTTTATATTTTATAATTTTAATAGGACATTATAAGAAATTACAAAAAAAAAGAAAAAGAAGAGTATCAATGGTTGGAATAGTTTAACTAGGGCGGTATTTAGCAGCTCCTAATCCAATTCATGCCACTTTGATCTTTGAAAGAAAATCAGTATTCTTGGCAAAAACCTAATTGGGCAGTATTGGCCTTGATGTACAAGACTGTCAAGCCCTTTGTTGGGTTTTTATTACAACCCACCATTTTTTCTTCTCCATAGCCAATATATATTAGATAATTTCGGGACATTATTAAGATTCAATCATTTCACAAGAGAATCACATAAATAGCAAATTAAAAATGAAAACAATGAAGATAATTTATAAAACAATTCAAAAACAGTGTAAAACATTTTTTTGGAAAGATATATTTTTTTGGAAAGTTTTTTTTTTTTTGAAAGACAGTGTAAAATATTTTAACGACAGCATATATCAATTAGTTATTTTATCTTATTTAAAAAGTTGATTAATTGTCACAACATTTTTTCCCCAATAGTTCTTAAAGAAAAACTCCAAACTTAAGCATGTGATTGTGCATGATGAGAGAAAGTATCATTTTTCATGACAAGGCAGTCCTGTGTGTTCCTCCGATGCATTGGAATTCAAGTTTTAATTGAAGGATGGAAAATCTTGTCCATCTTTGGGAGGAAATATTTGGCGATGCTCAATAGGTACTTTTTTTTTTTTTTTTTGCGTGCTAGTCCATATTCCATTTTCTCTCTATCTTTCTATCTCTCTCAATTTGAGGAATTTATTGCAAAATCCTCTATATGGAGCATATCAATGCACAATTTATTATTTATGAATGTTGCTTCGCCACACACATTATATATGTTCCTAGCCAACTAAGCAACAATAAGGGAATAAAAGTACAAACTTTTTAAGGGTTGGATTAGAGTGCCCAATCCCCTCCGACAGGGATTGTCCATGTCAAGTGGATTTGAAATGATTTCCAAATTCCTCTTCCTATAAAGATGCATTATCGAGTTAATAAATTCTTCCAAGAATCCTCTTGCATATTCTCTATTGGAAGTTATCTTTATAATTTTAATCTATTTCCAAAAGCAACCTTTATTATTGATATGAAAATTCTAATCCACTTAAGGTGGGACCTACTATCAAATTTGTATACTTTAATTTTCAATTGTTTATTTAATAATGTACTATATTATGAAAGCTAATAAAATAAAAATGAGTAATTATAGATATATAGGCCCACCTAAAAAGACAGAGAAGTCGGCATTGGGTAATTAAATTTTTCAAAAGAGCACGTCTGTGAAGTGTATCCACGTCAAATTGATTTTAAGAATTAGATTGCATTACCACAACTTCTTTTTTTCTGAGGCAGACCAAGGCAGACCAATATCAGAATGACTTTAAATATATAATTGATTTTGAAAATTAGAGTCATTTTGTGCCATCATATTTTTAAAATAACACATTTTTTTAGGCAAGCTCACATCAAAATAGTTTTGACAATCAGGTTAATTTTGTAGATTTCACAATGATGATTTCTCTTTTCAAAGTAAGGCCCACATCAGAATGATTTTGAGAATCAAATTGATTTTGTGCAATTTGATTTTCAGAAAAGCAAGTTTCTGAGGGGGCCCACATTTGATTGATTTTGTAAATTAGATTTCACGATGATGACTTCTCTTCTGTTGAGACAGACATAATGATTTTGAAAATCAAATTGATTTTATGCAATTTAACTTTCACAAGAGACTGTTTGTGAGGTGGACCCACATTAGATTGATTTTGAAAACCAAATTGATTTTGTGTCAAAAAACGCACATTTTGTGAGGTGGGTCCACATCATATTGATTTTGAAATTTATATTGCACAATCATAGTTTCTCTTTTTACGAGATAGGCCCAAATCTCAAATTACTTCTTTTCATTTTATTTTTTTTTCTTAAAAAAAACTTTTTACAATTTCATGTAGATAAATAACTAAAATTAAATCATGCTGACTTGATTGTGGGTTCCACCTAAAGCGAATGAAAGTAATCTTACACATAATAAATGATAGTTTAGAAAATAAAAGAACTAAACGATAATATATTCTAATTTGACAACAGGTCCCACTTTAAATGCAGTGAAATTTGTCCTAAATAATTTTGAAAGAGATAATTTTGAACTTGGAATGGTGTTCATGGAAGAGTTTATTAACGAGATAAAATCATCCTTATTGGGAGATGAATTTAGAAATCATTTTAAATTCCACTTGACGTAGACTATGGGCATTGGAGGGGTTTGGGCTCTGCATTATACTTTGACCCATCTTTTAATTCTACGAAGCCCTAAAATAGAGAATATTCTATAGCATGCGAAATCCATGCTGCCCCATGTTTCATGCATATCTCAAGCGTAGATCCAACAATTGTTAAAATATAAAAACAACACCCAAAATTATGAAATAAATAAATAAATCTAACTTCAAAACTCTTACAAACATGATTTTGACATTGATCGTTAAATAAAAACTTACTGTAATCATTTTTTCATAAATGATCCGACCAACTTCTATTGAAATAAAATTTTATAAGGGAAAAAAGTTGACCCCCATAGCCATGGAGCTCACTTTTAGGGTTGTAAACGGTCGATTCCAGTTCGGGTCTATGGTGGACCCAGAACCGGAATCGTTTAGGAGAAGGTTGAATCGGATTTGGATTCAGAACAGGAACTAGAACCATATACGGGATGGGTGTGGATCTGGGTCCGGATTAAAAAAAAAAAGATTTTTAGGAGATATTTTCAAAAATTAAGGTAATATATAGGGTCTCGGGTCCACAGGTCTAAACCCAGGTGGATTTGGATTTGGACAAATTTATTTATCAAGGCCTAAATAAAGATTCAGATCCAATTTTTAATGGATCAAAATCTCCGAATAATCAAAAAATTGGATATCCATTTACATTAGATTCTAGTAAGCACAAGAAAGATTTGAATTATGATGGGATAAGAGGGAGAGGGGAGTAAGATTTGGGGCGCTCCCGGGGCTCAACTTCCATATCTTCCCCGCGTCTCTTAATAATTATACTAATAAATACTACAAATCCAAAAGCATTTGGTAAGAGCCGACCGGAATTCGAGGAGAGAGAGAGAGAGCTAAATCCCAACGCACCTTGCACTTGACTTGAGAGAAAAGCACAAGCACTCGCATAACCTGCAGCGCTTTCTTCTCTCCTCTTCGCCTTTTCTGCTCTTTCAATGGCGCCCACAGAAAAACAAAAGCTCTTCTTTCTATCATTTCCTACAGACCCATATCTTCTTATTCTTCAATTACTCTTCCTTCCTTGAAAGCTTCAAACAATCGACTCTTCTTCTTCAATTCTTGTTTTTGTTTTTTTTTCGTATGCTTCGGAGGAAATCGATGACGTGGGCGCGGGTTGCGAAATCGGCGCAGGCGGTTTTGGCATACGGCTTGCTCTTCTCTTTCACGCTTCTGCTCGTGCTCAAGCTCGACCGGACCGTCTTTTACTCTTGGTGGTTAGTATAATCTGCTATTACTATCGCTTGATGATTTGTTTGTTTGTTTGACTTGATTGGGATTTTGGGCTTTTTCTTCAAATTCGAGATGGTTTTGGGTTTGATTGTGTCTGTGCGAAGTTGGGGTTTGTTTGCATGTATCTGGAAATTAGAATTGGTTTGGCTATTCTAGGAAGATTTACGTTTTTTTAACGGTGGTGGGGAGAAAAGCTGTGTTTTTATGCCCTAAATTGACTTGGGGTGGTGCAAATCCTAAAGGTTTTGTAGGGAAATAGTCAAAGATTGGAACTTTTTTTTTTTTTTTTTTTGTAACTGAGTCGATTTCAAGCAGAGGTTTATGCTTGCACCTAATCCGTCTACTAAGGGTTTGTGGGTGCTATGAGTCTTTGGACTCGAGGGCGGCGGCAAGTAGAATGTGGGGTAGGCGAGCTTGAAATGGATTTGTGGGGTTGGCTGGTTTTGGCATTTCGGGCAACAGGGGGGAAAAAAAATGAATGGATGAGGGTATGTTGGGTACCACACTGCCTTTCCCTTTTGAAAGGGGTTTGGCCGTGGGAAGTGGGGTTTTGGTTTTTGAGCGGTCATGGTTTCATGAACTTAAGCAGCTACACCTCAAATTTTCTCTAGGACCAGGTTGCAATTCGAAGTCATGATTTAAAACCTTATTGGGAGTATCCAACTTTAATATTATTCCATGCGTCTGGTTTCTACTTGATCAATTAAATGGGTTGTGATCATGGATACACCAACCATTTACACTGTTCTGCGGATTAAGTGAAGTATTCTTACGATATTGGGCCAAGCACCAGGGTGGCATTGAATGATATGTGCCACTTTGAATGCATGCCATGATGCATGCCATGCACGTGGAACAAGAGGTGGAAGTGGCAACGTGGGACTTGGTCTTGGTCAAGTTTGTTTTGTTTGTTTTAGTCTGTTAGTGAATAAGATTGAGTGGTAAGAGTAGTTGCTATTCTTTTTCCTATTCTTCAGCATTTCCTATTCTTTAGTATTATTGTTATATTTTTTTCCTACCAGTTGTAAGGCTATATATAGTCTGAACGAGTTTAATAAAGATTATCAGTTAATTGCCCAATAATTCCTCCCTTCTCCTTCCTCCAATTTACTTCATCTCTTCTACTCAAACTCGTTCTTATCAGTGGTATCAGAGCGCGGTTCCGACCATGGACACTCGCGGCAAAACGAATGCTGAATTCCGCAACGACGTCACCGAAATCTTAGCACAACACGAGTCAAGCTTCAATCAGGTGAACGCTGCCTTACAAACGGTGTTAACCGAGCTTCAAGGTCTTCGAACCTCACGTAGCACAAACAATAGCCATCTCGAAGTCAACCCATTTGCACGTGAAGCATCCTCACACCCTCATCAACACCTCAAATTGTCTTTTCCAAGGTTTAACGGAGACGACCCAACTGGCTGGATCTACAAGGCAGAACAATATTTTGATTTCAAAAATATTGTACCAGACCAACAAGTACAGCTGGCCTCTTTCCATCTAGAAGGCATCGCCCTACAATGGCACAGGTGGTTGGCAAAATTTCGTGGACCACTAACATGGGTTGAATTCACCAAAGCTGTACTACTCCGATTTGGTCCAACTGACTACGAGGACCCGTCAGAAGCTCTGACTCGCCTTAAGCAAACCACAACCGTAGCAGCTTATCAAGAAGCTTTCGAAAGGCTCTCCCACCAGGTTGACGGCCTGCCTGAAAATTTTCTAATTGGTTGTTTTATTGCAGGACTTAGGGATGACATTCGCATAGATGTCAAAATTAAACAACCCAGCACCTTGGCAGACACAATAGGAGTGGCTCGGCTAATCGAGGAACGAAACCAGCTGCAGAGGAAACCAAACCAGCAATTCCGTTCCCAACCAGCCTTAGTAACACAGAGGGCGTCATCCAACCCAACAGCTGGTGTGCTAGGGCCTCCACCAACCCAGCGCATGAACCAAGGTTCCAATACTCCACCAGCAACATTCCGCCGACTCACCAATCAAGAGGCGCGAGAACGTCGAGAGAAGGGATTATGTTATTATTGTGACGAGAAGTTCACTCCAGGCCATCGTTGCGAGCGACCACAATTATTTATGATCGAGGATTCACCCCATGCGAGCATCGAGGATGTCGAGGGTACTCAATCGGAAACAGAACATCATGAAGCTATACCCGAGATTTCTTTTCACGCAATTGCAGGTACTGAGCATCCACAAACGATACGCGTCTTGGGCAAGTTGAAAAACAAGAATGTTACGGTGCTCATCGACGGCGGCAGCACTCACAACTTCATCGATCAGACCATAGTCTCTAAGTTCGGGTTACCAGTAATCCGGACAAGAAATTTCAAGTCATGGTTGCTAACCGAGAGAAGGTAGAATGTGTTGGACAATGTCGGGCGCTCACCCTCAACATTCAAGGGCATTCCGTCTCCGCCGACTTCTACATTCTTCCCGTCGCGGCATGCCAGTTGGTATTGGGAGTGCAATGGCTTGAAACTCTCGGACCAATCGAGACAGATTACAAGCAGCTAACCATGACCTTCAAAGTTGATGGGATTCCCCACACCTTCCAAGGATTGGACGAGCTGGCATCAAAGCCTTAACCGACAAGGAATTCAATGGATTACAAGGCACCGGTTTTTTTTTTCAAATAATTCCTTCCCACAGCAGAGGCCAACCGACTTCCTACCCACCTGAGCTGGGCCGCCTCCTAGCTGCATTCTCTCATGTCTTTGAACCATCCACCAGCTTGCCTCCAAAGCGGTCACATGACCATCAAATTCCATTGCAGCCAAACACGGGACCAGTGAGTGTGAGGCCGTATCGATACCCTTATTACCAGAAAACCGAGATAGAGAAGATGGTGAAAGAGCTTTTGCAATCAGGGTTGATAAGGCCCAGTAACAGCCCGTTCTCGTCGCCGGTTCTATTGGTGAAGAAGGCAGAGGGAGCGTGGCGATTTTGTGTGGACTACCGAGCTCTGAACGACATAAAGGTTAAAGATAAGTATCCAATTCCTGTGATTGATGAACTATTAGATGAGCTTCACGGAGCCAAATTTTACTCCAAATTGGATTTACGGTCTGGATATCACCAAATCCGAGTGCAAGAAGCAGACATTCCAAAAACAGCCTTCCGGACGCACGAAGGGCATTACGAGTTTATAGTGATGCCCTTTGGCCTCACAAACGCGCCAGCAACCTTCCAAAGTCTCATGAATGATCTCTTCCGTCCCTATCTCCGGAAATTTATTTTGGTTTTCTTTGATGATATTCTGGTATATTCGAAATCATGGGACGACCATCTCTCACATTTGCAAATTGTTCTACATATCCTATCAACTAATTGTTTGTTTGCAAAAGAATCGAAATGTCGATTCGGTGTTTTACAGGTCGAGTACTTGGGTCACATAATTTCGGAGCTGGGAGTGGCGGTTGATCCAACCAAAATACAAGCTGTCGTTGAGTGGCCTACACCGACAACGGCGAAAGGGGTCCGTGGGTTCCTCGGTTTAGCAGGCTACTACCGGAAGTTTATTCGTCATTTTGGATGTATAGCGGCTCCATTGACCCAACTCTTGACCAAGGCTGGATTTCAATGGAATGAGGCAGCGGAGGTGGCCTTCAAACAATTGAAAGAGGCATTGACTTCACCACCAACTTTATGCCTTCCTGATTTTTCTCAGCGATTTGTGATTGAATGTGATGCAAGCGGAATCGGAATCGGTGCAATCCTTACCCAGCAAAATCGGCCTGTGGCGTATTTTAGCGAAGCACTGAAAGGTTCGGCCTTGGCATTGTCCACCTATGAGAAGGAGATGTTGGCTATCGTCAAAGCAATCAAGAAATGGCGTCCATATTTGCTTGGGAAACCATTTACGGTCCGCACCGACCAAAAAAGTCTCAAGTACCTATTGGAGCAACGGATTACTACACCCGCACAAACTCGATGGCTGCCAAAGCTTCTTGGTTACGATTACGTAATTGAATATAAAAGGGGGCCTGAAAATCAAGGTGCGGATTCTTTGTCCCGTGTAGTTGAATTCCAGTTCTTATCTATCTCTATGCCACATGCAGGTTGGTGGCCATTGCTCCAAAAGGAAGTCCAACAGGACTCATTTTATAAAAAATTGATAGCAAAGAGTCCCACCCAATCAAACCACCAGATGCTCCAACGAGATGGAGTATGGTTCAAAAGTGACAAAGTTTATTTGAGCCCAGCTCAAAACTTGATTCCAAAAGATAATTGCTGACTGCCATTCCTCACCAATTGGTGGGCATTTTGGGTTTCATAAAACTCTCTCTCGTATCAAGCACAGTTTCTTTTGGCCTCATATACGCCGGACGGTGAAGGATTTTTTGCAACAATGTGATGTTTGTCAACGGTTCAAGACTGATTGTATGAAGCCGGCAGGCTTGCTTCAGCCGCTGCCAGTCCCCTACTCAAATATGGACCGATGTTTCAATGGACTTTATCGAGGGGTTACCATCTTCTAATGGATATACTGTCATCATGGTAATCGTCGATCGATTGACAAAATATGCTCACTTCGTAGCATTGAAGCACCCGTTTACCGCTGTGACTGTCGCCAAAGCATTTGTCGCCAACGTGGTTCGCCTTCACGGCATTCCAACGTCAATTGTTAGCGACCGGGACAAGGTGTTTATCAGTTCCTTTTGGCGGACATTGTTCCAGCTGCAGGGAACCAAGTTGTGTATGAGCTCGAGTTACCACCCACAATCCGACGGCCAAACCGAAGTGGTAAATCGAACTTTGGAACAGTATTTAAGATGTTTTGCCGGTAACCAACCGCGTAAATGGCTCGAATGGGTTCCCTGGGCCGAGTTTAGCTACAACACGTCCACTCACTCCTCCACAAAGATGACACCCTTCGAAGTTGTTTACGGCATTCCGCCACCAAGTCTATTAGCTTATGTACCGGGCACTGCCCGTGTCCAAGCGGTAGATGAGTATCTGCGTGATCGAGATACCATTCTACGTGAGCTGCGACACAACCTTCTGCTGGCCCACGAACGGATGAAATGTCACGCGGACCAACACCGGCGCGAAGTCTCGTTCGTTGTAGGAGATTATGTGTATTTGAAACTACAGCCTTATCGACAGACTTCTGTGGCTTTTCGGGGCTCCATGAAGCTTGCCCCACGTTTCTTTGGTCCCTATCAAATCATTGAGAAAGTGGGTTCGGTGGCTTATAGATTGGCTTTGCCCCCTGGTTCTCAAATTCATAATGTGTTTCATGTCAGTCTGTTGAGAAAGCAATTGGGAACAGTCACTGCTACTACCCAGCTTCCCCCAGTCTCGGATACTTCGACCATCCTTCCACAACCTGAAGCCGTCTTAGATCGACGTGCAGTTAATTGCCCAATAATTCCTCCCTTCTCCTTCCTCCAATTTACTTCATCTCTTCTACTCAAACTCGTTCTTATCAGAACTTTGCAGAAGGGGATTGCCTGCTATTTTCTATCGTGTTTGATTTGTTGGGAGATGGTTTGATGGGGTACTGAAGAATGCATTTTTGCATTGTTGGTGATATGTTGATTTCTCCATGTGTGCAGTGCTGAATTTAGGTTCATGGAAGCTAAAATCTTTATTAGGACAAGGTGGTTGAAAGAGTGTTTCTCAACATTTCAAACCTTGCTTAGCTAGAAAGTGTCATCCCCGATATGGTCAGCGATTACTGAAAATTCATTAGGTCAAGGTGTTTAGGGAGTTGCTCACTTGTTCGGCGTTTTTGTCAAAGTTCTTACCCAGTTGGGAGACATCATTCATGGCTGATATAGGGTGGTACCTTGTAGTAAATATAGATAGTTTTGGTTCCTATCCGTAGGTGGTGTTCCAACTTGTAGAAGCTTTGTAAAAACTACAAAGAAAAGTCTGGCCTTAGATTATATTCGTTACCATCTGCAGGCTAATGTTGTGTGGGCACCATAAAAGCTCTTTTATCAAGTAAAGACTGTTGTCATCTTCAAAAACTTATTGGGACAAATAATCGGAAATAAATGAAAAGATAGTCTATAGGGAAATATTCATGTGCATCATCCCTTTTCATGTTATGGTGAGGGACAACATAGTAGGGTTGACTTTATAACACATTCGAACCTTCCACACACATGGAACCCCCTTAAGTACACTAGACCCACTGTGTTTTCACCTATTCAAATGGATTGGACTATTCGATCGAGGGTCAAATTTTTTCCTTTAATATAAAGTCATTAAATTTGTCGGCCACAGATGAACGGGTTAGAGGCATGGGATTGACCCCAAATTTGATATATGGTCCCATCCAAGATGCCTCTTTCCATCCCCTACAAGTCCCATGATCAGTGGGTCCCTAGGTGGGCCCATTAAGTTTGTCCCTCACCATATGGTGAGGGAAGGATGCACAGGAATATCCCCTTTTATATTTTGAATTATTTTGTTCAATTTTCTGAGTTATTTGAATTTTAAGAGCTTGGCCTTATCTCCACGTGAAAAAAACTTGAATGAGAATCAAGTTGGAAATCAAAAGCTTCCAAACTTTTCTTTCTTTGAGGTTTAAAATATCTACATTTTGGGTTCACCTTGCAGGATTATTTTTGCACCACTTTGGCTATTTCACACAGTTGTTGCGCGAGGCAGGTTCTCTTTGCCTGCTCCATCACTGCCACATGATCGCCATGTGAGATTCCATACCTCGATTGTCATGGAAATAGTTGCTATATGAACTTTAATTTTCATTTAGCGGAAAGAAATATCTTAATAGTATATAACTGATTGTCGAATTTATTTGGATCCCTTTCTTCGACAGTGGGCACCATGTCATGCCATTGTTGCTACGCCATTGCTTGTTGCATTTGAGCTACTTCTCTGTATATATCTTGAAAGCATTTACGGTATGTTAACAAATGCCTTTGCCTTAAAAGAGGCTAATTCTTAGTAATCTACTCATAGCCATTGCTGCTTTTGAACCATAATCGCTGTTCAAACATCATGAGATTACTATTTAATTTGTGAATTGTTGTAGCATGCCACTTGTCCAATTTGGCATTCATTTACATTTTGAGACATTCCTTTTTTTGGTACCCTTGTATCATTTGTTTTGAAGGTTTTGTTTGTAGTTAATGGATCTCCGACTGTAAACTTGAAGATTGTCTTTCTTCCCTTGTTGGCATTTGAAATTACCATCTTGGTCGACAATTTCAGGTATATTTGTTATCATTTATTTCACTTATATTGTATACTTTTTTTTTGCGTTAGAAGTTTATCCTTGGTCAAGTTTTTTTTTTTTTAAATGAATCATCATTGGCATCTTCTTCTATCTTCATTTTTGCAATTATTATTGGTTTTCTTTTATTTACTTGCCAAATATTTAAGAAGCTACCTTATTGGATTTTTAAATGCACGTAATCAATGAATCATGTTGCGGTTGGCATCTGATTTAAGAACAGAGAGTACCTTTGAGAGTCTCAACTTAATTGCATCTTGATTGAATGAGATGGTTGCACAAGAGATTTGTAAAGAGTGGTTATTTCAATTTCAAATTTAAGGAATTTAAAACTAATGTTTAATCACTTGTTAGTTGAAGCTGTGAAGACTGTGCATACTCAGTATCTTGACCCTAGAGGAAAGGAGTCAAGAGCCTACACTAAATTGAAGAGTTAGGTCCTTGGTACAACCCTCATGGGCCCGTGTCGGGGTGAAGACCGGTACAACTCAAATGCCTTCCTAACACAACTGAAAATACCATAAAGCCATTATTCTGCCGTTTCCTATCACCAATTGGTTTTGGGATAAGTGGTAGCTCAGTGGGGTCTATCAAAGCCTGGTGAGGTTGAAGGTTCGGGGCCGTGTTGGGGAGAAGACCGGTATAGATCGAATGCCTTCCTAACACAACTGACAGTACCATATAACTATTGTTTTGCCGTTTCCTATCATCAATTGGTTTTGGGATAAGTGGTAATTCAGCAAGGTCTGAGATCCTATAGCAAGTACCTTTTGCTACTGACTGCTCTTTTTGTTAAATTCAGTTAGTCTTAACTTAGTGTGAAATGAAAGAATTAAAGCTCGGGTTCAGTGTTTAAATTTGTACTATTTGAAACTAAAGTTGACTCGTCGACATTGAGTCATATCGGTTGAGACAGATTCAGAGTCCCTTTGTTTTTTTAAATTGTTATTATTATTTATTTTTTAACTATTAAGTTTAAAAATAATCATGAAAAGTGAAGATATAAAAAAAATGATATACATGACATTTGAAGTTATAATTTGTAAATTTATGTACTTAAGAAATTCTGAGAGTGGACAACATAAGAAGTAAACTTAGTTATTATTATTTTTAATTATTGGAAAAATATTCGATTATACAATGGAGCTAGCAATGTATGACCATGCCATGATAAAATCAAAACAATATATTATACAAAAGGAAAAGCTATAAAATGCAACTTTTTAATATCAATTCTATCTCAAGAAAGAAAAAAGCACACTTCTAATATTAATTTAATTTAAAAAAGCATCATTTTCCCCATGGGTCTTAATAACAAAGCTGTATGTTATCAAAATAAAATAAAATAACAAAGCTGTATGTTTATGTTTTTGATGCTTGTGAACATAATCTCAAGCAAATATTTCAAAAGCAACGCAATTTTTCAAAACCCGTAAATGGTTTTTGCGGGATGAGTGGATGATGGCTTTGAGTCATTGATTCGTTGGAAGTCCTGTAAGCGAAGTTACTCTGTTCTACAATCTTCAGATGGCCCTGAACTATGTGAATATTGGTTGGGACAGTTGTAATGTGTAAAATGGTCCATCAAGTTGATAGAGGCTGAAACTTGGTTGCATCAGGTGTGGCGTATGATTTGACGACCCAGTCTGACCGAGTCACTGCTACTTCACCAAATGACTGAAATAGCTGTTGCAATGCTGTATTCTGTCTGATAGGGAGAATTTCCAAACATATTGGGATTTACTACAGTAAAATGACTGAAATAGCCATTGCAATGCTCCAAATTCTAAAATTCCAAATGCTTTTTAGAGATTAGCATTCGAGGAATTCCAATGGCAGAGTTGACAGGAATTTGAGGGTTTTGAAATTCTCCAGATTAGATTTCCTCAAGTTCTCACTATCACAGATATTAAGAAAATTTGAAAATTTTTGGTGGCGAAAGTATATCATATGGTGAAGTATGCTAACAAATTGGCAGTTTTGTCGGCCAGACAAGGTGTAGAAAAAATATAGTATTTATGTATAATGTAGTTTTCCATTTCTTCTTCACTTCCATTTAGTGAAAGACGGAAACTGCTGGAAATGAAAATCATATAAAGAAATCTTGGGTGATTTGGAGGTTTAAATCAACTGTCTAATAACACTTATAAGCAGATTTAGAACCTGAGCGTGATGCAGGGCAGAAAACACATCTAACAGTGTATAGCTTTATGATGATCCATATTTTGCATGAAATATTAATGCCTAACTTTACACAGTGGAATATGATGTGAAGTTATAATTTTTAAAACACAAAATTGGCATCTTTTGTTTCTTGAACAGCAAAAAATTTGATACCTTCATTTTCATTAAAAGAAAGCGACTTTGAAGAAGTGTTTATTTATTTATTTATTTTTCCTTTTGTTACTCCATTCTTGGGTATTATGAGGACCTGATGTCTTGAAATTAATTATGTGAATTGGCAAATAGCTTTGAAGATCATTGGAGATGTTCATCTAGTTCCAATTATTAAACCTAGATTTTTGCACAAATATAAAATAAACATTCCTTTTCATTTGATATATTTATAAGCAATAACTAAGGGTATATTCTTGTGGAGCATTCTGAGGGAGAATAATTTTCCCTCTATTCTGTGTCAACATTTTTTCTTGGTTGTCTTCTGAGGTGAAAGCATTTTCTTCAATTTTTGAGGAAAGCAGATTCAGACCCAAGGGGTAGAAAACCACTGTCTGCGATCTTACGCAAGAGGTAGAAACACATTTCCTGTGGAAATGTTTTGCCACACCAAGCCTGAAAGTGAAACTGTGGAAATGAAATCTTCACTCTTCAGTTTCCATTTTCTGCAGAAAATGAAATTGCCATTGAAAAAAACTTCCACTGAAAACTTCTTGCATGAACATGCCGTAATCTATAAGTGAAACCTGTGTAATGGTATAACTATGTCAGCTCCTCATAAATCAGAATGAACTTGGAAAAAGGAGTTACATGAGATGTGATTTTCCACTTGTAAAACAAGTTAGGTACAAACATTTTGGAAAAAAGCAAGAAATAAGGTTAGTTCATGAAGACTGGGAAAAAAAAATTGGGACAACAAAAATAAAAGGATTCTAGAAGGAGAGCCCTGTTGTTTAGACATGATACTCTGAAGAAACTAAGTGTCATGACCCGAAAGTCGGATTTCTAAAGAAGTCCGACTTTCGTGCTGCGAATATTAATTTTCCGCATTTATGAGACTAGGTCAAATCAAAACTTTGCAGCTGAATCTTTTTCAAACATCAACATCAGATATCAACATCATAATAGAGCACAAATATAATAATTTAAATTCATTTATAAATTTTAAATCAAATCCAAGTATAAATCTAAACTAACTAATAGAATCCTTGGCCAATTCAAAGGCCCCATTACAACCGTCAAATTGTAATTAAAACAAATCAAATAATAATAATGTCTCTTTAGAGTGAGCTCGATGTCTCTAAACTACATTGTTTGTGCTCCACTCTTGATACGCTTTTGGTTCCCCTTCTCCAACACTTGCATTCTGAGTGTCAATTTCTACTTCTCTTGCAAGTGCCAAGGGAATGGGTCAGGTTTACAAAAAACCCAACAAGCATACCATCAATATATTCCATACATCTCAAGTTAGAGTTAAAGACGGGCTAATTCATCCGAGTTTGAAGATAGTATAACGATGGAAGATTATGCAAGAATAGACATATAGTTGAGTTCCCCGTGATCGTAAGTTTGCATCAGAGGTCATCCTTGAGCTTTTATCTATTTGCACTGATTATGGATGAGTTAATTGCTCATATTTAAGAAAAGATACTTTGGCGTGTTGTTTGCAGATGATATAGTGTTGGTAGATGAATCAAGAGACGGTGTGAATGCAAAACTTGAGAGATGACGGGAGGCTTTAGAATCCAAAGGCTTTAAAATAAGCCGTATAAAGATGGAATATATGGATTGCAACTTCAGCATGCATTTATAGAGAGTTGAAACTATGGTGAGAATTGAAGCCTATGAGATACCACAAAGAGTTTCTTTCCGTTACATTGGCTTGATAATTAGTAAGGATGGGGAGATAGATGAAGATGTCGAATATAGTATAAAAGTGGGATGGTTGAAGTGGAGACTTGCTACTGGAGTGCTTTGTGATCGACAAATGCAAACAAGATTGGATGGAAAATTTTATAAGACAACGATTAGACCAGCTATGACCTATGGAGTAGAATGTTGTCTAAGTAAGAAGCAACATATGCACATAATGGATATAGCAGAGATTAGAATGTTGAGGTGGATGTGTGGTAAAACTAGAAAGGATAAAATTAGAAATGATAACTTTTGAGAGCATTTAGGGGTAGCATCTATAGGGGATAAAATTAGAGAAACCCGTTTGAGATGGTTTGCAATGACCCAGATAAGGAAAGGTTTGGCTATGCAAGTTGATGGCCCACCAAGGGGAAGGGATAGAATGAAGAGGATGTGGATGGTGGAAGTAAAAATAGATATGATGAAGTGTAACTTATCTGAGGATTTGACTAAGGATAGATCGGAATGGAGAAACATAATTCATGAAGCCGACCCCAACATAGTTGGGACAAGGCTCTGATGATGATGATGATGCATACATCATCATAGGAATTGTTAAGACAAGATCTAAAACATAAACAAACATCCTAAGCAAAATTGGCGGTGTACATAGGCTAATTTAGTAATTTGTCACATGATATATACCAGTCCTCACATTATTGTGACGGGGTGAATAAAGGTTGTCATGGGATATATAACAGCCCTCCCATTTATGTGATGGGCCAAACAAAATTACCAAATTGACAAATAATCACTTCCAAACAAAAGACTCTTCTGCCATTAATATAGAATAAGCCAGAATCCACACACAGCAATTTGCAGCATGTGAGACTCAAACAACTTAGTGGTGCTGACTCATCAAACAATCAAAGGCAATGGATAAGACATAAAAATAAACAAACAAAACTCTTGAGGGAATAAAACAGATTCCATCATATCCCATATCTCATTTTGAGTAGCCCTACAAATCTCCAACATCTAACAAGTAACTAGACAAGGCAAATAGCGGGCCTATATTTGGTCTATTGCGACTCTATTCATACATTAGAATTGATTGGGGGATGCTAGGCTCCATTCACAAATTCCAATTACCTTAGATCTGCCCATTTACATCTCCTAGGTAGTAATTTAGGACTAAAATGTAATTTACTAAATTGGGCAGATTCTGGTGGCGACCATGCGTTACTTATAACTTTTGCATACGATGTTTGGATTCAATGGTCCATATATGGATCTTGTACTGCTTAATGAGACAAAGCCATATGATCAAAGATCTTTGAATTTTGGCAGCGTTTGACCCTCAAAAAAGGGGCCGAATGCTTGATGCCTTTTTCTAAAAAAATCAATTTTACCCTTCTTAGACATCCGACTATCCCAATTAATCCCTAATCACATATGTAATCACAATCCTACCAAAAATTAGGGTTTCCTGTACCATCTCTAAGGTTTAGACGAGTCTTCACTCAAAATAGCATAAATTCAGATTTAACATGCTAGACTTGGTGAATTCATGTAAACAATGCATGTGAAACAGGAGATCAAAGTATACAGACTAAGACAATATAAATCAAATTAAGAGTCACACAACGAATCGCCAAATATCCCAAATCCTAAGTTTAGGATCACTTTTCACATGTATGAACATAGGCCAATGCAACCCTATGATACCATAGAACCGTACAGTCGTACACACCACTAGATTGCCCCAGACCACACTGGTCGATAACAAGGATCTCCAAATTAGGTTTAGGTCAAATTCTCTTGTCACTTTTGAGGTTAATTTGGTGTCTACAAGTGACATGGCGTCATACCCTTATGTCAGCATCGTCCTACACATGCTACTTAGAAATCCTTAGGCGAATTGTCAAGCCAAGCAAACAGCTACTGCCCGTCCATTTATATTCATAGTTAATCGAACTCCAAAAACCTTAGATTCAAGTCCAAACCCCTAAATCATCAAACTGTAGCCAACCCATATGTGAGAAACACTAACAAATCGTACCAGCAGGATGCCTAGGGTTACAAAGACCCTAATTCATGTCCTCGTAAGGGCCGGCCAGCATGGATCCACCCATATTGGTCCATGGCCAAGCCCTAACTTCTCAATTCTTACATATTATTATTATTTAGGGTTTATTACATCATGGTTGGTGGATTTCTAAGCATATCCCCACATGTAACATACATAGACAATGATAAGTTCTTCTAAAAAATCACCTACCGCTAGAACCAATCTGAAAACCCTAATTAATATTTTATTCTGGTGACAAAACGGCTGTTTGGGCAGAGCTCAATCAGGTCGCTGCTGTATGGAATTATCCATGGGTTATTGGAGGCGATTTTAATGTTATTAGATTTCCTACTGAAGCGTGGTGGATGTTCAATTAGCCCGGCAATGAAGGATTTTAACGATTGGATTAATCATCATAATCTGGTTGATCTTCCTTTGCATGGTGTAGAGTTTACGTGGTCTAATATACAAAAGAACCTGGTTATGTGCCTTTTGGATCGTTTTCTTGTGTCTACAGATTGGGTTGATCTTTTTCCTGATTGTATTCAACGAGCATTGGCTAGACCTATTTCAGATCATTGTCCTTTGATGCTTGAGACAGGATTGGAAGATTGGGGTCCTCCATTTAGATTTGAGATTATGTGGCTTTTGGAAAACGGGTTCACTAATTGTGTTAAAAGAATGGTGATCTTCTTTCTCTGTTGAAGGGTGGATGGGGTTTCAGTTAGCTCAAAAATTGAAGTTCTTAAAAAAGAAACTAAAGAGTTAGAAGAATGAAGTTTTTGGCAATTTAACTGTGAAGAAATATCAGTTGTTGGCTGATATTCAGAATCTAGATGTGAAGGAAGAAGATGGGAAGTTCGAGGAGGAGGTTCAACTTTGAAGATCTTCGCTTCAGGAGGAGCTCCATGGACTAATTTTCCTGGAAGAGATAAAATGGAAACAATGTTCTAAAAATAAATGGTGGAAGCAGGGATCGGAATACTAAGTTTTTCCATGCAATTGCTAATGCTCGGTGCCGTCTTAATTGTATAAATGCTAGAGGTAGGATTTGGGACAGTAGAGTTGATATAGAAAGAGAAATTGTTCAATTTTTCCAGGAGTTATATTCAGCTGACAATAAGTCTAGGCCTTGGATGGATGGGGTCTCTTTCCATCAGTTCTCTCAATCAAAGGTGTCTTTGCTTGAAAATCATTTTACTAAAGATTGAGATTAGACAGGCTGTGTTTGGGTTAGATGGTGACCGTTCTCTAGGACCAGATGGGTTTCCTATAGTTTTCTTTCAACACTTTTGAGATTTATTGGAAGATGATCTCTTTGTTTTCTTTAACGAATTCCATGATAATGGAGTCATAGTTGGAGAATTGGGAGCTTCTTTCATTGTGCTTATTCCAAATAAGGGTGGAGTTGTTTCAATTAAGGACTATAGGCCTATTAACTTAATTGGGAGCCTCTACAAGATTCTAGTCAAAGTTCTGGCTAATCGCTTAAGGAAGGTGCTTACAGAGATTATTTCAGATGTGCAAGGTGCTTTTGTGGATGGGCGTCAGATACTTGATAGTGTTCTAATTGCCCATGGATGTGTAGACTCGAGGACTCGGTAGCAGCGTGCTGGGCTAGTTTGCAAGTTAGACTTTGAAAAGGCTGACGACATGGTTGATTGGGCTTTTCTTCAATATGTGATGTCTAGAATGGGATTTGGTGAGAAATGGCGACAGTGGATATATAGTTGTGCGTCTTCATGCCCAATTTTCTATTTTGGTAAATGGTTCTCCGAAAGGCTATTTCAAATGGCCTCGAGGGCTTCGGCAAGGAGACCCCTTATCCCCTATGTTGTTTGTTATAGTGGCAGAAGCTCTGAATGCTTTAATGGTTAGGGCCAATCAAATGCAGTTAATTTTAGGCTTTGTAGTTGGTAAGGATATTCATGATGTAACTCATTTACAATTTGCAGATGACACTGTTATTTTTAGTGACGCTTCTTTGACCCAGGTGGAAAATTTGAAGATGATTTTGAAATGGTTTGAGTGGTTATCTGGGTTGAAAATTAACTATGGCAAATGTGAGTTGATTCGGGTTTAGGTGGATGGTAGTCATGTTGATTACTTGGCTAATATGTTTGGGTGCAAAGCTGGAAATCTTCCATCCAAGTACTTAGGGTTGCCTTTATGTTTGGGGTTACCTAAAAAGTGTGTTTATGGGATTCTGTCTTGGAGAGGATAGAGAAAACGTTGACCTCCTGGAAAGGTCGGTATTTATCTTTGGGAGGTTGGCTTACTTTGATTGAGTCTGTCCTGTCAAATATTCCACTTTATTCCCTTGTTTTAAATGCCCAAAAGATGTAAGAAGTATTGAAAAACTTCAGCGCGATTTTTTTTGGAATGATTCTTATGAGAATAGGAAGTATCATTTGGTGAGGTGGGAGGAAGTTTGTAAACCTTTAGCTCATGAGGGGTTGGGTATCCAATCTATTAGTACGGTCAACAAAGCATTCTTGGGAAAATGGTTATGGAGGGTGGGTTTGCCTGGCCATGGCTTATGGAGGAAGATAATTGTATGCAAGTATAAATTGGGGAATGATGGACGGTGTCTGCCAAGTTAAGCCTATAGAATGTCTAGTTTATGGAAGTCTGTTCTTTTAGTTATGGATGATTTTCAAAAGTTGATTCTCTTTAGGGTCTATAATGGGCAGCGGGTAAGTTTTTGTCATGATGAATGGTGTGGTCAATTGGCTTTGTGTGATCAATTTTCAAATTTGTATTCTTTGGATCAAAGACAACAGGCTCTCGTTGCCGAAGCTTTCTGATCTTTTGGGGGAGTATGTTTGGGAATTTTCTTTTCTGAGGGATCTAACAGATATTGAAGTTTTTGATTTTGCTAGATTGATTGGTATGCTTGACAATGTTTACTTGTCTCTTGGTAGACCAGATAGGAGAGTTTGGAAACCAGACACTAAAGGTCATTTTTCGGTGAAATCCTTTTTCAATGTTTTGAATGACAGTTCTGTTAGGGAGGATGGCTGGTCTTCTTTTTGGGATCCTTCAGTTCCGCAAAGTGTATTGTTTTTCTGTTGGATTGTGAGGAAGCATAAGACTCTGACAATTGACAAGCTGAGAAGAAGAAACCATTTCATAGTCAATGGCTGCTCTTTATGTCTTGATGATGAGGAGTCAGTGCATCATTTGATGATTCATTGTGTTTTTGCTTTGAAAGTGTGGAGTGCCATCCTTAATAAGTTTGAGATGGAATGGGTCATGCCAAGAAAAGGTGACGATCTTTTGCTTCATTGGCGATGGGGATGTAAGTATGGTCGTGGAAAGATTTTATGGAAATTAGTTTTGTATGCTACCTTTTGGAAGATTTGGTTGGAGAGGAATAATAGAGTGTTCAGAAACGTTAGTAAACCAGTTGAGAAAGTTATCGAGTCTATTGTTTGGACAGTATCTGTATGGGTGTGCAAGCGAAAGGATTTTGTAGGGATTCCCTTAGAAGATCTTAATAGATCTTGGGGAGCTTTTTTAGAGGGGGGTTGGTGGCCAAAAGTTTCTCATAGAGTTCATTGGTTGTGTCCTTCTGGATTTCTTAAATTGAATTTTGATGGCAGCTATCTACAGTCTATTCATAAAGGTGGGTTTGGAGGTGTTATAAGGGATAATGATGGTAGTATTATTTGAAGCTGGATCAGGTTGGGTCTCTGGATTCTTTGAATGCTAATGAAGCTAAAGTGTTTGCTCTTTTGATTGGGTGTTGTGAATTGTTAAAGCTGAATGGTTATAATCCATTAATGCTATTATTGAAGAAGATTCTTTTTCAGCTATTGAAGGCTTCTCACCCGTGGAGATTAGCAAATTGGGTGGAGGAGGTTCAAGCTATTTCTACGAAGTTGGGAGTTTCCTTTCATCATATTCCTCGTGAGGCAAACATTATGGAAGACGGTCTTGCTAGGGAAGGAGTTTTTGGCCCTTCTACTTAAATTTTGATATGTTTTTTTTCTGATTTTTGGAGTTGCTTTCCTTTTTCTTGTTTTACTAAGTAGAGCTTTTCTGTTTAGTCCTTTTGTTTTGTTCTTTTGTTGAAATAAAATTTTACTGTAATAAAAAAAAAACATCTTAAGGAAACCCAAAACACTCTTGAAACATCGGAAAAACATCAAACCCAAAGTGCACATAGAACAAGGGACCCTAAAATCACAAAATCTTAAAAGAGATCTTGGTCCAAGGACCAAGATATATGGAGGAACCTGTTCGGTCAGGGTATGGAACATTGGGGCTCATGTCCAAGGGGAAATCCCCTATTTTGCATGTTTGATGTGATATTGAGTCCACATCTCTTAGTTTATGAGTCCATTTACGCGCACATCTCTGATCAATTAAAACTTTGGCGTGGATTTATGGTTTCTATATTAGAGCAAGCTTGAATCAAAGGAAGGAAATGTGTGTGTGCAATAAATCAGGTTTATTTACTTGCCCGTAAGTGTAAGTTGAGTCCGTTGAAGTTCTTTGTGTTTGATTGAATCCCTAAAGGCAATCCTCTTCTTGATTTTCCCTAATTTCTAGCTATTTAGGGTTTCTAGATTTGCAAACCCTAATTGAAATAGAGAGATAGGCTGGGCGTGGGATGAGAGAGATGTGGGGAAAGCGAAACCCTAGAGAGGGAAACTTGAGAGGGAAAGTGGTTGGCTGTGGGAGAGAGAATGGTGAGACAGATGAGAGATGTAGGGAAAGAGAAACCCTAGAGAGAGAAACTAGAGGGAGAAAATAGAGAGGGAAAGTGGTTGGCTGTGGGAGAGAATGGTGAGAGAGAGAGAGAGTGAGGTATGTGAGATGTGAGGGGATTGCATGCACATGCCTTTTTATTGATTTGTGGGTTCTCACTTTGTGTTGGGGTAGAACTCTAATTTGAGTTGATATTCCTTTCTTGTATTTATTTAAGTTGGGACTTCATGTGCCTTCTCTGATTGGGTTTAGGGTTTATTACAATTATAGAGGATCCTGCCACTAGCTACAACTTGTGTGACATCTTCACCCTGACATATGGCTACCATCAGCTGATGGCACCCTGACCAATCCCAGAGTTGTTTGCCCAACTTAGAAGGGTCCCACGTGGGTCTCATCATGTCATTATTTATTTAATTATATTCTCATAAATTCCCAATTTTCTTAATTAATTAATTCTTTAATTATGCCCTAATATGCCCAGACTGAATTGTGCCTTAATTCTTAATGTGGTCAATTTCTCTTATTTGAATTAATTTCATTATATAATTCCCGAAAATTACTTAAATATCATTTAAATATTATAATTTGGGTCGGTTCTTACTTTAAGAGATCTGGTCACTGTGATAGATTTTTAGACCTTCACCGATGATGGATGTGCTACAGTCCACCTGGCTGACAACCTCCAATTCTCCATTATCTTCTTCATACTCAGTTCTTAGGGACAAGTTTATGATTGAAAATTGTCAGCAGCAAATTGCTTTCCTGATACTGCTAACTGATAAGAGGTTGATTGGGAGATTTGCAAGAAATGAATTGCGAAAAAGAAAGGACTATGAATGACTTGGATGGTTGCATTCTTGGGACCAACAAGGAGGGAATGGTTCTAAACCAGACTGATCCATTGCCTAAGTTTGACAGTGCTCTGTTCACTACTGAGGTTATGGGTTACTACCTGGTTGCCTTCCCAAACTACCTGAACTTTCCCCTTTGGTTATGATTGATTTAAGAGGATAAAGAGGTTATTTTGTTTCTTGTCATATTATGTATGGCCCTATATATCCTTCACAGAAGTTTGGCCGTGAGAGGCTTGGAAAGATGAAGTATTTGCTGGTGCATGTGAAAACTGAGGAAATCCTCATTCTACCAGTTCACTCATTAATCATTATGCTAATAAGCTGGACGTATATGGTTTTACTAGGATTGTTTCGCTAGATTTGTATGTGGATTTTCTGTCTCTTAAATAAGTCCATCAATGGCCCTTTGTTCTTTATAAAAAAATTGACTTCTGTTGAATGGTGCAAATGTATTTTGTATGGAAGTTCCACAAGGCATATGTTAGATGAAATTTTGTAATGGAGCCACCTTTTCATCAGCCACTCCTAATCAATCCATGCAACAACAACAACAATAAAATTAAAAAAAAAAAAAAAAAAGAGAAAAAGAAAAAGAAAAAAAAGGGAAGGATTATACCACTTGTCACATGCATCGTGGATCATCCACAGAGACAATAACTAAAAATTTCTGTTATTGTGCAACTGGTATTCAATTCGCGTGAGTTGTTAGTTGCTACCATTGATAAACTTGACGGTGAATATCCTCCAACCTTGAGGAACAATGACCCTACAAATTTTCTTTTTCCATTTGCAATTAAAGTGGGGAAGAGTTCTAAGCTCTTTGTTCAGAAATTTTAGTTTGATTAGATGAGGACTGTAGGATCTAGTTTAATTCCGGAAATTTTTATGCAATAATTTATCTTGGTTGTTGGATTAGGGTAATAAATATTTTTTTGGGGAATCGTAATTAGGGTTAGATCTTGCACCTTATTTTCTTTTTTATTACTTGAATTGTTTGGTTTGATTTTGATTAAATTAATATATCATCTCAATTAGATAGAAGAATTAAAACATCATTGGGTGAATGAGTAGTTTGATTTTGATCCTTTCATGATTAAGAGTGGATCTATCAAAGTGTATGGTCATGGTTACCTAGTTCGGTCAAGAGGGCTTCAAACTACGAATAGTTCATTTTGAATAATTCACAATTCGGTTCATGAACTACTGGCGAATTAATTTGACATAGTTCTCTAAGTTGAATCATATAATTCTATTGCGGTGCTTGCCTAAAAATACAAGGTACTCAAAAGCACTGCACCCCAATGTATTAGTGATAAGCCATACCTAACTCCGATTAGCCATATAAACATTGATCACCTGTAAAAAATAGGATCTTACTTTTTTTTTTTATATATATAATATAACTATGTTTTATATGTAGTCAATCTAATTGTGGCCCAAACTATAATTGAAGCAAAATTTTGCCTACAGGGTAACTGAACATAACAGTTATTTCGAGTGGTTTGGATTTTAGACAATGACTTTTAGTGTTGGACTTACAAAATGGTCACACGTGAATTAGTTTATCGAACTTGTCGAATTCGAACTTCGAATTAGCCGAATTGAGAAGCGAATCAAATGAACCTACTCCATCAAATTTTTTGGTCGAGCTAAGTCTTGAATTATGAATTGCGTACTCGAATGCGAATTAATCGAACTACGAATTAGGTAACTGTTTATGGTACAACACCATTGATAGCCTGAATAAGATCATTGTGAGCAAAGGATGAGATCCAATCACATTGTATTGGCAATCTGTCTGCATCAGCCTAGAATTGCTTATGTGCTACTCCTGCAGTTCAATGTCCTTTCTGTGGAACTAATGGTTCATCTTATGGAATGCACCCAATTATGGATACATTGTTGATTGCTCTAGCTTTAATATCTAGTAATGCTGAAAGGGATCTCTGATGTTTGAAATTGTTGATTGCTTAAGCTCTAGTCATCAATCAATTCTCATTTCTACTTTTAGAAATGATTGATCATGTATTTTGTTGTTATTTTGTGGTTTTTTGGTGATTCTAGTGAATTATATTTTTCTCCTAATAAAGTGTGCTGTTTTTTTCCCCCAGGATGTGTAGGGCTTTAATGCCTGGAGATGAAGAAAGCATGAGTGATGAAGCTATATGGGAAACACTTCCAGTAAGTTGGTATAATTGTGTTGAGTGCTTGAGTTTACGTGAGCTTAGAGCTTATGCTATTTCTTCATTTGCTTGTAGCACCTCTTTTGATCCTTGGTTGTATACAACAGTCACAGTTACAAAATACAAAATGAGGACCTTGATTTGGGATTCATCTGAGGTGACTTGACTGTGTTACAGATTCAGTGACTTCACCATGGAAACCATTCCTGTCTTGCATGCTGGTGAAATTGGATTGAATTTCCTGGTCAAATGTAGCTTATAGTAAAGTTAGACCTGTTTTTTATCTTCACACCATTTTTTTCCTGGAGATACTTTGTTCATCCTAGCCAATCCTAGTTATAGAAGAAGAATGTCTAGACATTCTTTTTCATGCACATTCTTTAATGATGATTATTACACATACGAACACTATACATGGTGCAAAATAAATAAATACATTCTCTTGACTCTCTGGGTCAACGTGATGAATGACTTGTCGAGTCTGATTATTTCTTTGTATGACTTGTTGAGTCTGATCATTTCTTTGTCCTAGTTTTGGAACTTCAATGTTAATATGAATGCAGACAGATTGCTAATATGGATACTAGATTTTTGAAGTATTGGATGGTGTATGTGAACGGGTTGGCCACTTAGTTTTATTCGTAATTTCTTTTAACGAGTTTTTATTGCCAATAAGACAATGGGTTGGGTGAACCTAAGTAGGTTGGATTTGAATGTTGTTGGTTTGGTCTTAAGTCTGTACCACCAACCAATTTTTAAATGGGTTGGGTTTGTATTCATCCAAACTGACCTCTGACCCATCCTGGAGCTAATCGTTGAGCGGGTCGGCCCTGGAGAGTTAGAAATGGACCGAGGAGATCTGATCTATTAAGACTTTCATTATGTAATGACGTGCAGTCTTATGGCCTTTCAATGTAATTATCGCTATGTTATTTTATAACACAACATAGCAATATGGATGAAGTTGTTATTTGATATAGAATAAAGCCTAATTAATGTGTCCACTAATTATTATAATAGTAGTATCAGGAACAGCAGTGTACATGAGTTTCATTCACCTGATTTAAACCTGACCTTTTTTTTTTTCCAAACCATTTAACCTAGATCCGACCACAATCATTATTGCTCGGATTCTTTGAAATGAGTTGTGTACAAGCGTCAGATGCGACCCCATTTTGAATTCTTCTAGTTTTAATCTCAAATATTATTACATTTTCCTTCTCTGGAATTTAATTGACACATTCATTGAAGAAATGAGAAGATTAAAAAATAACACCCATAACAGCATATAAATTTTACTCTAAACACAGTTTTCTTCCCCTTAGAACTAGTTCATGTATAGCTATCTGAGAACCAGCTTGTGGGGCCCACTCGATGCATACAATGTTGGGGGTGGGGAATGCCGGGTCTGTAATGGATTAGGAATGACCTGAAAAGTAGCATAACATTATCATGGTAGATATGGATTTTGAGACGTCAAATATTCAACAGTTAACCGTTGAAAGATGGGTGTTAAATCTGACGGTTACAGTAAGGTAAGTGTAAATTAATGCTATAGTTTAAAATCATTGTGAGCCATTTTTTTTTTTTTATGAGCGGAACTTCCTTAATCTATTCCACCGTGTGTGAACTTGGAGATACCTGAGAGTGATATTTACCGTTGGACTGAACATGACACGATAGTCACTATTCCAAACAATTCACAGGTGGTGGGATAGTTTGGTGATTGATTTGATTGTTTCCAGCTGATTTGCTCAACTAGATAGATGGGTAGGTGAATAGAAATTGCTGTCTTACCTTTCTTTTTCTCTAGCCATCCTCATCCATGGACTCCTATTTACTCCAACTCTTTCATCTCTCTCCTTTTATGCATTCAGTTCTCAACCAAGTTTGTTCATTCCATATATTTACTTAATTTTACTCCTTTCTGTTAAATACTACAAATTCAATTTCTCATCACTGTAAATTCCATTTACATTCTAATATATTGGAAAGTCATTTGTTGGCTCCTTCTCATAGTCATGTGACAAGAGTGTTCCAACTTCTACTTCTACCTCAAACCTACTCAATCCATGTAGTAAATAGTGTCAAAGGTATGGGCCGACCTGAGTCGACCTTGTCGAGAACATGGGCTGACCCTTTGACCCAATTGTTGGATATGGATCTTTATCCTTATCAAAGATAAGGATTGGTTAAATGAAATAGGGCAGTCTTTCTTAGTTCTTACTGTGGTTCTAATCGCTTTCTTTGTTTGGTTAACATCACTCTTGGTTGATATTGGATACTGCCCTTTTCAGATTTATAGATAACTTTGTTACTATTGCCAATAAAATTATAATAAAGAAAAAAAAAAAAAAAAAACTTTGACAGATAAAATTTGTAACGAAGACTTATTCCTTTTACAGGAATGCAACCAATACTTCAATTAGTAATTTCTAACATAAGTTTAAGAGTTAGGAAGAATATGTTGATCAAGGAGCCAGTGGCCAAAATTCTACATAGTGGGCAATACATATTGCCGCTGCAGTGGATATATAGCGGTGTGAATCGAATAAGTGGTCAAAACATTTTGAAAAAATATAAAAAAAAATCCAAAATATTGAAAAATGTTACAATTTTATACTTTTTCTCTAGTACGTAGTAACTAAGGGGCTGCAACGGTCCCTTTAGTGCATAGAGGTTCTATATCACTAAATGATTTTAAAATAACAGTATTGATTTATTTTTCTTCCATGTATTCATGTTGGATAGCTATACTATGTTAGAAATTGTTATACATTTCTAAATTCATAATTCAAATAAGCAATTTAGAACAACTGTATATAACACAAGATATATAAATAATAAAATAGTACTTAGGTAAAGTTTAAACCAAAATACAAATTAACTTTCAAAACAATGTACTATTGTTGAGAGTTGAGAAAAGAAGGCTTCTACTAATACCCAAGGGGATGTCTACCAAGATATACCTAGAGAAGAGCCCATGGGAGAAACTCCATGCATCGGCTTCAATTTGGCCCAATCTTATGGTTTTTGGTGTTCTTTTTAAGCATAGTAGCTGTTTAGTCGCATTCCATAGCAGCCCGGTAGTGGTCTGCAGCGGCCACTACAGATGAGAGTGGCGCTAATTTGCATTTATTGTAGTGGGGCGTAGCGGCCGCTATTTTGATTCATGATGCTAATATTTATTGCTGCAATGACGTTTTCATGTTCTTTTTTTTTTAAATGGTGACTATTTAATTACTAGAAAACTGTACAATATAAGAGAAGTATACTAAACAAAAAAACCGCTCACAAAAATAGGGCGAGAACACCAAACGAAACTTAATTAAATAAAAAGATGAGAAGAGAATGTCTAGAGACTCCCTCTTTTGCCAGATGATCTGCAACGTCGTTTGTGCTTCGATTAATATGGTAAAAGGAGACATCCAAGCTTTTAGAGATATCAAGCACCTCTTCAATAATGTCTAACAAGTACCATGGGGGTTTTTGATTTCTTTGCAGCCCAATGGATCGCACAAAAGGAGTCACCTTCAATGGAAAGATGAGAAACATTGAAATTTTTGGCTTCTAGCAGACCGATCTTCAATGCCAGAACCTCTGCTTTATTGATAGAATAGAAACCAGCTGGACCTGAATATGACAACAAAATAGATCCTTCATGATTATGGATTACTCCTCCCACACCCGCCGTACTCGGATTGCCCTTGGCATTGCCATCAAAACTTAGCTTCAATGCACCTATTGAAGGTGGCATCTAGCAAGGATTTGGGAGATGCATATGAGGATAGGAGAAAGCCACTTCCTTCCACCTGTACAAGATAGTGTTCAAGGGAAAGACTTGGAATTGAGGTAGAAAACAGAGGACCAAAGAGCCACTAAGTTTTTCACTTTGTCCACCGGCTAGGAATCACTCCAAGACAAAACTTCGAAGCATCTTCTATTTCTTTCCTTTAAAATTGACTAAACAGCCGCCAAGAATGAAATCTTCCACATTATCCCACCTCTTATGGATCCCACTCCCATCCACCAAAAATCAAACAATTGGGGCAACAAATTCGGAAGAGAACAACTGCACTTGAACCAACCCAAAATTGATTTCCACAACAGTTGCGCACTTTAACAATTTAGCAGTAGGTGATCAATTGACTCCGCCTCTACAAGGCACATAGGTGATGCAGTAACAATTCCACGTTATTGCAACAAGAGGCGTGGTCCACATGTGGGACCCGTACCATTCTTATTTGTCAATTGTTATTAGTTTCTAATTTTTATTTAAAAAGTTGTATTTAAGAATAGTTTCTAATTTGGATAGAATTATTATTTGTTTCCTAGTTTGATTAGGATTGTTTCTTAGGGCTTAAGTTTTTTTTATTATAAATATAGCATTGTAGAGATCAATGATCTCAGAGATTTGAGTTAATAAAATTTTCCCTTTGTGGGTTTATCGTTGGAGAGTATCTTCCACGTGAGATTGTTCCTTGGGAACTCTGATTGTGCCCTGGCACTTGCATCCTAACCCCAGGATTGCATCAATTGGTATTAGAGCCGAACACTCCCTCGATCGTCGGCGTGTTACCCCTATCTCATCCCTGATCACCATCTTCCAACGCAGTCATCCCCATCTCCAATCCATCCTCTATTCCCGTCCGTAACCATTCCATCCGAAAACCCTCTCCGATCAGATCCCCACTTCCAGACCGCAGAATCCCCAAACCCATTCCACTGAAATCCCTGCCATAACCATCGTCGTGCTCTAGACCAGTCACGCAACCTCCAGCAGCCACACCTTCCAATTGCTTCTCCCCTAGTTGTCCGAAAGCCCTAAACCAAAACAATAAAAAATAAAAAATACTCATAACCATCACCATCACTTCCGATAAAACCCGCTGTCCAGAGCCAACCCCCAATCTTGCAGCACCCAACCCCAATCCAGAAACCCACCCCACCCCCGACGAGCCCCTAATCTTCATGCACCACCGAAACCTCCAAACCCCCAATCGTCTCCCATCCCATACCTATCAGAGAGAGAGAGAGAGAGAGAGAGAGAGAGAGAGAGAGAGAGAGAGAGAGAGAGAGAGAGAGAGAAGAAAGAAGGAGATTTGAGTTGAGAAGAGTACCTGGCACCTAGGAGCTCCACGGCACCGTCACCTCTTGCCAGCAACCATTGCATCCAAGCAACCATCAACCAGCGCAATCATCTCCATCGTCTTCTGCTTCCACCGACCAAAGCCCATCTTCGATTTCTTCAGGACAATGCAGGTAGAGTTTTACCTCTTTTCGTCTCTGCCTACACGATTTCGAAGGCAGCCTAGAGAGGCTTTCTCCTCCCACGTGTGTACGTTGCCTGACTTGGGCAGTTTTGGGCTGACATGCAGTTTGGGCCTGATTTGAGCCGAAATTGGATCCACTGTCCATTAGCATCTAAAAAAAAAAAAAAAAAAAAAAAATTTGCAGTCTGGTGGGCCTAATTTATATCCGATCCAATTAATATTGAACCCAACTCGTTTTGAAGAATCCAGTCAAGTTGTGCTGACATCATCTCTACATCAGCAGCATCGGATCAACGGTTGAGATTGCTTTTTACGATATCAAGTACTTCTAGCATCCGATTTTCAATCCGTCTTCGCCAGCGTGATCGCAATGAGCAGATTTACACATCAGGTCAGTCACAAAATTTAAATTTGCAATAAACAAAGATGCCTCCCAAAAAGCAGGTTGATGCGGAGTCTTCCTCTCACAATGATGATGATTTGAGGGGAACCGTTGCACAATTATCAGTAACTGTTAATCGACTATCCGCATTGATGGTTTAAATGCAAGATACTCTTGCAAGGATTGAAACACGATTAACTACTTTAGAAACTAATCGGCGTGAGGATGATCGTCGAGATGATGGAAGACATAATCGAAATCAACATGATCCACATGCCGTCAATGTTGATCGTGATTTGGGTATTAAACTCGTGATTCCTGAATATGATGGAAAATTGAAGCCCGATGAATTTTTGGATTGGTTAGTGTGTTGAAAATATTTTTACACATAAACCAATGACGGATGGTCATAAAATTACACTTGTGGCAACTCGATTTCGTAATTATGCTACGATATGGTGAGCCGAGTTGCAAAAGAAAAGGAGATACCAACAAATTGACCCAGTTGACACATGGGCCGAGATGAAAAATTTGTTGAACCAAAAATTCTTGCCTGTCAATTACTCCAGAGATCTGCGTTCACGTTTTCAATACTTGAAACAAGGATCTAAGATAGTTGTTGAGTATTCTGATGAGTTTATGACGATGCAAGCCCGTTGTAGTTTGAATGACGATGATGAGGTCTTAGTTGACAGATACTTTAATGGGCTTACGCTTGATATTTAAGATATCCTCGCATTCAAGCATTTTAATAATGTTGATGAGATTATTCAGCATGCTATCAATGATGAGGGAATTGCAAATCATCAAGTCCAAAAACTTAATGCAGCTAAATGGGTTATGCCGAAGAATTCCTCCATTGCAGGTTCTAAACCATGTACGTCATCGGAGAAAGTTTTTAACAAGCCCAGAGGACAAAATAGGCTCACATGCTTTAATTGTAAACAAGGGCATCGTGCAGCAGAATGTCCAAAATGTATCCATCTCATTGAGATTGAAAGTGATGTGAAAGATGTTTTAGATGATCCTCCAGAGAATGACAGAGGAAATTGTGGATACTCTGCCTGAAGAGGGTCTTGAGTCTCTCATGGTCATCCAAGAATCTACATGGACTACTGAGAAGAAGTGATTGCGAGAAAATATTTTCCGCTCCAAAGGAACAGTCAATGGTAAAGAATGCACTGTCGTCATTGATGGAGGCAGTTGTCAGAATATCATATCCCAAGCTTTTGTGAATCGTTTACAACTGAAGTTCGGAAGCATCGTCCTTATTTTGCTAGATGGTTAATGACAGGTGATGAAGTGCAAGTTTGATATGCATGTCCAGTTACATTTTCCATTGGTGCTAATTATACAGATGCTGCGTCCATGGATGTATGACAAGAATGGCACTAATGGCATGCGCGACAACACCTATACATTCATACATGGTGAAAAGCAAGTCACACTCCGTCCTATGAAGCTGACACAACCAAAGCAAGGGTCACGTTCTCGTCTCATCAAGGAAGCGCTTCACGTGGACACTATCTACCGAAACAACGTCCAGAAGACGAGCCGAGTTCGAGGTCGAACTCTTTTCCAACCCGGGGAGAATGATGCAGCGACAATTCCACGTTATTGCAACAAGAGGCGTGGTCCACATGTGGGACCCGTACCATTTTGACTTGTCAATTGTTATTAGTTTCTAATTTTTATTTAAGAAGTTGTGTTTAGGAATGGTTTCTAATTTGGATAGAATTATTATTTGTTTCCTATTTTGATTAGGATTGTTTCTTAGGGCTTAAGTTTCTTTTATTATAAATATAGCATTGTAGAGATCAATGATCTTAGAGATCTGAGTTAGTAGAATTTTCCCTTTGTGGGTTTATCGTTGGAGAGTATCTTCCACGTGAGATTGTTCCTTGGGAACTCTGATTGTGCCCTGGCACTTGCATCATAACCCTAGGATTGCATCAATAGGACGTGCGTTCACAAGCCATCATGCCATGTCGTTTAAAGTTATCCATCGTTAATATACCTCCAAGAATAGTTGACCAACTAAATGCAATGACTATCGGAGGAACTTTCAACTTCCATAGCCTGTTCAGATGAGAGGGAGTGGCGGCATTGTTTTTAGTAAGGGAAAGAAAAAAGGGGGCGACTGAAAAGGATCCATCTGTAGAGGTCATCCAAATTCTTTTATCATTACTGTTCCTCGGGATGTAAACATTCTCAAGGAGCATCATTATAGCTTGGAATTGTGATTCCTCTTTCTCATTTATATTTCTCCTAAAAGTGGGCCTCCAAACAACTCGGTCACCCAGTCTCTCCATATAAACACATATGTTGGTTTTCCGATCTCTTGCATAGAATACAACTCTGGCAAGGAGGCCGCAAAAGTGGTATCTCCAACCCAAAGATCCGACCAAAACAAAATTTGATCACCCCTGCCAACATGGTATATAATCTGTCTCAAGAAATCCTCCTCGATTGCAAGGATTTCTTTCCAAATACCTGAAGATCTCGGAGAAGCATCCACCCATCTCTAGATATAATTATGTTTCGCCATAATTACCTGCTTCCATAAGCCACCATTGTCATCTCATAGTCTCCATAGCCATTTTCCAAGGAGGGCAAGGTTCATATGCTTCATTGGTCTGATCCCCAATCCCTCGTCTTTTTTGCGTTTACAAACTTGAGGCCAATTTTTCAGATGATATTTCCTTTTCATCTTATTACCTTGCCAAAGAAAATCCTGCTGCAGTTTTTGGAGCGTTTGAGATCGGCGACTTTTCTATTCTCTTAAATGGACCCCCTAAAGGCTTCTTCTCTGGTTCTAGTGGTCTTCGTCAAGGGGATCTGCTTTCCTCCTCTCTTTTTGTGATCGTCGCTGAAGCTTTCAGTTGAATGTTGTATGCAGCCACTGATGCGAATCTGATTGCTGTCATTCCAGCACTCTGGCTATTACCCATCTTCAGTTTGCCGATGATACATTGCTCTATTGTGATGCTGATGAAGATCAAGTTCGTACTGTGAAGGCAATACTGCTTTGCTTTGAAGTTGTGTGAGGCCTTAGAGTTAAACTTCTTCAAGAGTGAAATCATTGGAATTAGGGTCAATGAACACCATCTTGCGAAGTAGCAGATATCATGTGATGTAAAACCGGCTCACTGCCTTCTACATACTTGGGTCTTCCTTTATCTATTCGAGCATCTTATTGTAGTCTTTGCCTCTTTGGTCTCCGGTACTTGCAAGATGATGTTTTCACATTCTTCTAATATAGGTTTCTATTTTACTTTTATATTTTTTTGAATGCTAACATGACTTGAACCTGTAACCCTGTGGTCATGACCCTGAGCACTTTCCAACCTTGTGTTGCACTGAGCCCCTTGATATGGGTTATTGTTGTAGTGCGGCATTGGCTTTCAATAGAGGCATTTGTTATCCAAATATTTCTTGATATTATTCTGATTGATAAGGTAATTATATAATGATCTATTATATTATATCTCTTATGCAGCACTTTTGGGTTGCGATCTCTATGGTATTTTTTGTTGCAGCGACTACATTCACCCTTCTGAAGCTATGTGGTAAAATCTCTCTCCTATGACAAGTTTTGGAAGTCACAGTTAAAAAGAATTAGATGTAATTATTTTCATTGACTTGGTTAATGGTGTTCTACTTTGACTTTACCTACTGCTAGGCAAGTCTTGAATTAGTTGGGACTTGGTTTTAGGCCAATGGAATAGACTTCAACCTGAGTAGACCCAAGTTTTACACAAATTACATTATATATTAAAAATAATCAGTTGGATCCAACCCAAATCTAGCTCTAGCCAAGATCAAATGGGATTATGGAGTTAGGGATGAGCTCAACCCAAACCCGAGGTGAAATACCCAATCTGCATTCCGCTCTTGGTTCGGTGGGCCTAATCAGTTAGGGTTGCTCTTGACCCAAGTTAGACCTCTACCTACTTTGTCTTTCTTCTGATGTTGATTTACAATTTTTCTGTATATTAATATTTATATTTATGTATATGTTTAAATAAATGTTTTCATTGGAGCTGTCTATTAGTGTTCCTGAAATCTTCTATTAGTATTATTTATTTATTTATTTGTAACAGAGAATATATTAGATGAAAAGGAAGTTACGACCAACTTATGAAAGAAAAGCGAACAAAAGCTGGGAGCATTGGTATAATAAGAGCCTTATATCAGAATGCTAACCCAATTACAAAATTTTCTGTCAGTTATTATTTCAATAAGTTATCTGACCAGATCTGATTTGGATTAGTCATGAATGGTCTTGGATCTGGCTTGGGCTGGCATAACTGGAAGACATTATTAAGCCTTTGGCCTAGGTTCAACCTGTTTGCTGATCAGGGCTGAATTTATTTCCAAGACCAGCCTGTTTATCGGTCAGATTTAGAAGTCTGGCCTATACATGGTGGATCAGGCTTGCCCTATGCATCAGGCCACATTATTTGGAAAGGAAATCCATCATTGAATCAAAAGAATAAAGAGCTTATGTCAAATGGTCAGTCATGTCTGAAAACAGGCACATACTTCTTATTCAAAGTGTTGTCTAAATTTGGAGGTGGACCATTTTTCCTGATATGAAAGGATCTGGCCTTAGTTCTACTAGACAATTTGTGCATTGTCTTCAGCCCCGGACAATCCTGAGCTGCCCAGTGGTGAGCCCAGTTGAGCCCGTCTATGTTTTGAAACCACCGTAACAAACTGCCAATATCCACTCTTTGTTGCTTGCCTTGATCAGTTATAGAAGATTCTCTGTAGGCTGATTTTTTGTATGCCAGGTAAGCTCCTGCAAATCTGAATGTGATATATGAGAGAGTACCGTGTTATTTCCCTTCACAAATAAGGAATAATAAGTAAAAAAAAAAAAAAAAGGAAAGGATCAAATTTTGAATAAAGACATCTTCAGTTTAATCGTTAAAATGTAGGATATCTATATACCATTTCAAGAAAAAGTATCTATAAGTAATGATTTCTGGAAGCAGAAACTAATGGCCTGTTTGGCATCGTTTTGGGAATGTTTCATTTTGAGAATCAATGAGGAAAATCTTGTTTGGCAGACATTTTCTCTCCCTGTCTGCACATCTGTAAAATCTCTCCATCTCCCTCTCTCTCTCTCTCTCTAGATTTTCTCTCACAAATTGCCTGCCAAACAAGTTTTTCTTCATCCATTCTCAGAATGATTGCAAACAGGCCCTAAAATTCTCATATTGACATTATATGTTTAAATAATTTTCACATTTTTTCGACACTATTTGACTATGTGTTGTGCATCTTTCATTGGTAGCATCCATCCTATTATCATTGTTCTATTTTTCACTTGGATACCTTTCTACTTCTGTTAGACATAAGCATCCATTTGCAGTTTTGATGAGAGCTTTACATATGTTTTATTTGAGCAGCCTATGGTTTTGCATTTGTTGCTATGATGATACTTTGAGAACTATGTTCTGGAGAATTTTAGTTTGAATTTCATTTTGCTACCCTTTTCTAGACAAAAAGCTTAAATTAGATATTTCAACCGCTAATAGTTATATTTTTGTGTAATATTTATTGTAATTGTTTTCGACCAAGGGGAAAAACAAAATTTAATGAGAAACGCAAGTTTCAATCTGTGTGTGTGGGCGTTCTTTGTATTTTACCTTATTTATTTATATTAACGAATAAATATGATGCTTTTAATCATCTAATATCTTAACCTATGTGCTGGTGATTTACATTTTTAGAGGTTGCCACAACTGATTTGTATCTGTTTGTATCGTACTAATGTAAATTGGGATTTTCACTGGAAAGGTAGTGGAATGAACTTAGTACTATTAAATCCTTTCTGAAATACCTACTGTTTTCTTATCTTCTTATCTAGTACTTCTTAATGTATGCTTTATGATTTACTGGAAAGGTAGTGGGATGAAGTTAGAACTAGAAAATCCTTTCTAAAATACTGACAGTTTCTGCATCGTATTATCTTCTTATCTACTGGACGATCAGTTGCTATTCTTTTTATGACACACTGCTTAATGAATGCTTTACGATTTACTGCAGGTGATGTTGGTGCTTTAGGTTGGTGGGATTTATTTATCAACTTTGGGTATTTTTCGTTTTTTTTTTTTTCCGTCGTTGTTTTCAAATCATTCATACTTATTGATGTTAGCTTCACTGCATGCTTGATGCTCAACTATTCTCTCTTTATACAGCATCGCGGAGTGCTTTGCCTTTCTTGTTTGCACCAAGTGGTTTAACCCAGTGATTCATAGACAAGCTTCACATAGAGAACCAGGATCATCCTCTACAACCATCAGATATCTTGATTGGAATAGTGGTCTAGTGGTTTCATCAGAAGATGATCAGTTCCAGGGTAGATTGTGTGGTCCTCAGGACATCGGAGGCCATATTATGAAAATTCCAGTGGTTGCTTTTCAAGTCCTGCTTTGTATGCGCTTAGAGGTCATCTTTCGATTTGTGTTAGAGATGTTACTACCTGTTTTACATTTGTAGTTGTATGCTTTTACTTATCAATATCTCTAATTTCAGGGAACACCTGCTAATGCACGGCATATCCCACTACCTGCCCTTTTCTCTCCACTTTTCCTGCTTCAAGGTGCTGGGGTCTTGTTTGCTGTCTTAAGGCTAGTGGAGAAGATTATTGTTTTACTACGCAGTGGAGCTGGTACAGGAAGATACTTAACAGTCTCTTCGCGAGCTCGCGATTGCTTTAGTTTTTTGCATCATGGTTCGAGGTATGCCTCATTACTTCTATGGATTGATCATTAATTCAACAGTACCTCCTGCTTATTTAAACCCATGTGGACACTTAATGAGAAACAAACCATCCTATAGTCAATCATTTGTTTTTGGTCATTTTGATTGCTGTTGCTGTAATAATGTCAGACTTCTTGGTTGGTGGTCAATTGATGAAGGAAGTAAAGAGGAACAAGCTCGACTTTTTCATGCTGGGTCTTCTGGGTGAGTAGTATGGTCTCTGTTTACCTTAAAAAAAACTTGAAGAAGAAAATAATGGAAACACTAGCTTTACATTACTGTTTTTGTTTAATTATGTCTTCCGAGAGTTTTGCAAAATCAAGTCTTTGAAGGAGAAGGGCTGACCTATAATTTGCAGAACAAGCTGAATGCCTTGGATTGTTTATAGTGACTGTGTCAGTAGTAATACTCAACTGATAATAATATTGACATTCTGTTTCTTCATTTAATGTGCTTATATATTATGTGATTTCTCTAAGGTCTATATCATGCCAAAGCAGTCACATCCATTATCTCTTTCTAATCCATTAAAAGAATTCAACTATCCTTCCCCAGGGGGAAAAAAGAACTCGACTATCTTTGTCTGCTGAACTTACTGATTTGGTCAAATGCTTGTGTGCAGGTATAATACTTTCTGTGGTTACCCACCTGAGATTGTGAAGAAAATGCCCAAGAAGGATCTTGCAGAGGAGGTGCAGCAGAACAGTCTTTAGGCTTCTCTTTCTCTCTATATATATATATTTTGTTTACATACATACATATATATATATATATATATATGGAGATGCTCTTATAAGAGATCTCTCTCACCTTAAATGAGAGATTGTGTGGGGGGCCCTCACATCCTTATCCAATGTCAAAAACTTAATGTGAGGCTCCCCTACCTCCCATATCTCTCATATAAGGTGAGAGATATCTCTCATAGGAGCATCTCCCATATAAATATATATATATATATTCTGTAAATATAAGCTTTACATTTATCTCGTTCCGTTCTTAAAGGTTTCCGGAATTGATTGTTACTATATTTAAAGCTTTCATTAAATGATAAAATTATCATCTAGTATGCTGGTGTTTTCAACTAGTGTTTATTTTTTAATAAAGAAAGAAAAAATATTGTTCATTTTATTGATCCTGTTTTTGCTACAGGTTTGGAGATTACAAGCTGCACTTGGTGAGCAAGCAGAAATCACAAAATATACCCAACAAGAGTACGAAAGACTTCAGAATGTAATATTCTCAACTTTGACTGATGGTCTCATGCATTATGGAAACAATAACATTTATGGCCGGTTTGTTTGCATTAGATTACATCGGAATTCAAAGTCAAAGGAGCTAGAGGTGAGTGTAGATGTAGATGATGGTGGGAGGGTGGGGAGACGGAAATAAGGTGGAGATGTAGATGTGTCACGACCCGGGCCCGAGATCCGGTAACCCCGAGCCGTGATCAACATACTTACTCCCGTAAACCCCGAATTAACCAAAGTTAAAACGGAATCCACAAGGGATAATATTCTCAATATGCCTGTCAAATACAAAACTTTTTGCGGAAACAATTATATTTGACAATACCAATCTACAATTTATATGTATACAAAAAGAAGTCCTTATACATGTACCATTTTCGATATACATTGATCAACCTGCAAATTCAAAACATTATACAGATGACAAATTAATTACATCCAAAAATGAATTTATAAACAGTTCCTTAAAACATTTCTCAAAACGTTTCAATTTCCATTTTGTACTCGGATACCCATTTCAGATAGTATCCCGTCTATTCCATTCAATCAATCCTCCTGGAGGAACTGAAGCGGTCTCTTCCGCTGCCGCCGGGGGCGCTGCTGGACCGGCAGGGACAATCAGGCCTGTAATGCCATCAATAACACTAATGAACACGACGGTTCAATAATGTATAAACAATTCTTGCAATAACATGTTAACACACATATTAGTTCATTCAATCTATTAATAACAATTCCAATTCTAGAGAAGTCTAAGACAATTTCTACAATGACCATAGGAGACACAATGTCAATTAATAAACATGTACGAAATGACAACTACCATAGCATTCATTGCATTGTATTTCATTTCATTAACATATTCCCTCAAAGGAAGGATTCATTTTATTTACCGTCTCCCCTCAAAGGGAGGATTCATCTTCCAATGGAAGGCATCAATCAATATCCAAAGATACGAACGGAGTTTGGTGGGACTTACTAGTGTCCGGGTCAGGGACAACTAGCATCACCACGGAGCTCCGAAACACCCCAATATCCATCTGCTGCAGCAGGATTAGTCATTCATTAATTCGTTGAACTCATTTAGAGCTCTAATACAATAACTATGTAGTGCCAGACTCAAGGGTCAATAACTTGCAGTAAGAAATCCTTTTATGGGTTCAATTCAATTCAATAATTCATTTCATATCAAAGGAAGGGGAAAACAATAATATAATGAGAGCATTATGAATCACCTATGGTTTTACTCGATCTTATCTCAATCCTAAACAATCATTCGAGTGTAACCATTGGTTTCCAAATGCACGTGTTATTCACGATGGACATCACATTTATACATTTAATATGTGCATTACTAGTCCCCGTAATTATCACCCATGGAGCTTAGGCAATTATCGACTAATATGGTTCATTCAAGGAACCATTTTCAAAACACCATTAATTCTCAATAATTCAGTTTAACCCATGATTAGTCTTAAAACTAATTGGGGAAGCATTTATACTCACGAGACGTACTCCAAATTCTCGTAAAAATCAAAAATCCAAAATTCACCGGTCCGACCGATTGGCCCAAATTTTCACTAACTGTTATCGTTGTGCCAGTATCAGGTTCGCTCGAGCGAATTACTGTTCGCTCGAGCGGACCAAGACAGAACGTTGTTCGCTTGAGCGCACTTAATGTTCGCTCGAGTAAACTCCTCAGAACTTCTATCAGTCCAAACTAAATCTCGTTCGCTCGAGCGGACATACTGTTCGCTCGAGCGAACCCTTCAGAATTTCACCGAAATTCTGATACTCTCTCCCTCCTTCTACTTTCTTTCTCCATTAATTTCCACAACCTGCACAAGAGATTTGGAACCTCCTGTTCCCTCTCATACATCATCTATTCACATTCATTCACCATAACACTTCTAATCATTCCTTAATCATTTCATTAAGTATCCATAATGAATCCAAAACTCAATGAAAAATGTATAATATCCATGGAAATACTATGAACAACTACAATGATTAACATTAATCACAAGAGATGTTTATACTTGTCTCTCTTGAAGCTATTTGACAAAAAGCCCTCTTTGCCTTAGTTTAGTTTAATACTAATGTCCCCTTTCAAACCCTAATCAATAAAAAACATCCAAAAAACACAACCATAAGCTATCTATGCTAGAAATTATGCCTAATCATTCATTGTAACTTGGAAATTCACTACAAGTTCCATGTACTTCTTGTTCAAAGGAGAAGGATTCTTGAGGTCTCTCTCAAGCTCTACACTTCAACAATGGAGGAATGGCTTGGGGAAGATGATGATGATGAAGCCTTTCACTCCAAAGGCCACTTCAATCACCCTTAATCTCACTCTTGATGAAGGAAATGGAAGAGAAAAGGAGAAAATGACTCTAGGGTTTTGTTTGGAATAAATGAGCTCATCTACCCTCTTCTCATTCTAATATAAGCGCTCTTCACACTAAAACCCTTACTTATTAAGCTTATTTATATTTAGGGTCAAATGACACCTCACTTGGTCCATTTGAGGTCAAATGGAACTGCGTTTATTATAAAAGTTGACGTACTCTCCGAGATACACACGTTGGTATTAAGAATTTCCGTATTTGACGAAATATGTAAAAATTCGTATTTACGAAAAAGTCCTTAGCCTACCTTGTTTGAGTCTAAACTCATTTTAATCAATTCAATTCCATCCAAATCCATTCCATTATGCTTAATGCATCATTTGAGACTAGTTTGTCCCTCTTTGGTCATTAATTTTGATTAACCCAATTATCCATGCTTAATTAACATTAATCTCAATTAATTAGCCTTAATCACGATTAGTTTGGGTCGGGGTGTAACAAGATGAGACCTTGACTTTCTTGGATAGTGAATTACTAGGGTGACGGCTGCGTATTCATTTTCCATCTACCCTTGATTCAATTTCCCATTAAAGGGAGGTTATTTGATGGCATTTTTGGATATTCACCTTTGGTCTTCATTTTTATCCACTTATGGCATGAATTATCCCAATTCCTATTTATCCATTCCTATGAATTCTAATGCAAACAAACCCTTAATGTTTACTGCTTAAAATTGTTTTGATTCTTGTAACATGGACACTTCCGTTTTAACTTGTGATGTGCCCGATACACATTTCCAAGCTGCTCTGAATATGCTTTCAATTTATCTTTCTTAAGCCGTCTTCTGTGTAGCACTTATTACGTGGACAATTCGGACCAGGTGATGCAAACCCTAACGTTAGGGTTTGGATCAAGGGTACCGAAGCATGCAAAACACATGTAAGAGATTTTCTCACAAAGAGGATGAACCTCCAAGAAGATCCACAAAGGAGTTTTTTATATTAAACTTCTGAATTGCCTTTCAATATTACAATGTTACTTAAATAGGAAAAGAAACCTTTGAGACTAGGACTTCAAACTAGGAAACTAAATAAAACTAGGGAACTAAGCAAATTAGGAAACCACTATCTTGATTGCAACTCATTAAACAAAATTAGAAAGCTAATGACAACTCATTAGGGTAATAAGAAACAAAATTCCTGAACTTTCTTGGGTCCTCCATGTGGGCCATGAGTCTTGTTGCGATGGGTTATAGGCTTTGCATCACCAGGCATTGCAGTTGGTTCTCGCATTGGTTCAACAAATAATTTGGGTTTCTATAGAAGAGTACTCCCTAGTTTCACTGTTGATATCATTTGTTGAGAGGTTGGTACTTATTTGAGTTTTTTCCCCCATCACTATGTTGCATCCTATTAAAATCTATCTTCTCCAGTGTGCATGTGTGGGTTTAGCTGGCGCCACCCAGGGGATTAGTCCTGTTGGGTCTAAGAGCTCAAGGATGCCCACGTCATCAAGAAAATAAATAAATAAATAAATCTGTCTTCTGTGGTGTGGAGTGTACTATTTGTCACTATATGCCCTTAGATGAATCCCTTCCTCACATGTTGCATACACACCCCCCCCACCCAACCAAAATTCCACCACCAAACCCACAAACAACTGAAAAATAAAAATAAAAAAGGAAATTCTCCCTCGTTTTTGCTTGTGTGGGTCCCACTGCCCAATAGATTGGCATTTGCTTGGGCATCATTGAGACAAAAGTGATATTCCCATTTTGTTGAGAGACCCTAGTATGTTTATGTGTCAACCATTATTCTTGGATATGTATCGAGTGACACCTTTTTAAGCCCTAAAACCTGTTGTTTTTCATTCTTTTGTGAGGGTAATCCCTTGGGAAAGGTTTTTTGCCTTTCTTCTAAAAAAAATGAAAGGAAAAAACACTTTACGCAGAATCAACATCGATATGTAACCCATAACTTGAGGGTTACATTCAAAATAAGAAAAGAGCAAAATATGAGCAAAGCTTTCCGGTCCTTTTCATTTATTTTAGGTAGGAATAAGCTTCCAATCATTGAGAATGCCTGTTTGGAGTGTAGATTTGCTCATACATGCATTTTGGGCCATTTGCAATATGTTTTTTCATTTTTTGGGGTTTTTCTCAAACTTATAGCCTTTTTTGAGATTTTCGAGAATAGAAAACTTTTTGAACCTTTTTTGCATAGATCATTTCATTAGTGTTCTCAGACTCGATTTATGTGTTCCATAGATCAATCCCTAAGAAATATTTTTATGATTTTTTTTACAAAAAAGCCCCTGTATTTTCAAAAGAATCTAAAAAAGCCCCTATATTTTGGGTTTTTACTAAAGACTCCCTTGACTGATGATCAAAGTTAGGAAAAGTAACTACTATTGTTTCCACTCCTCTTTTATGTCTGACAATTTATCCCTCTTCTGCATTAAAAAGATCAAAAAAGATATTTGACCTCAGCCTCCTTTTATCTTGTGATTTCCATGAGAGGATTAATTGTTTGAAAAAATGGGTTCTCGGTATTCTCCTTAAAAAACTATGGACAAATGAGGTGTGAGAAAATACAATGAACTTGATGGAGAGCAACAATGTCAATGGATTCCAGTACTTGAGAAATGGGTTCTGGGTAAGTGGTCTAACGACAAATATGTAGTGACAGTGCCCATTAGGAAACTGGGTTTAGTTGCAAGCTCTTACCAGATTTTCATGGTGGGAAGCCCGGTTTTTGCAGGAGAACAGAGAACACTGAAGGAGTGGAAATTTCTGTAGTAGCATCGAGGGCTGCCAGTTTTGAAACTGGGTCTAGATGTCTCAGCGCTTTTGTTAGTGATCAACTCAGATAGTCTGCTGTAGTTTCTGTCTGTGGGTATTTGGGGTCTCTGGCTTTGTCCCTTTGTTGTCTCTGGGTTTGGGTTCTAGTTGCTTTCTGTTTGCCTCTAGGCTTGGTTTTCTGTACTTGGTTGCTTCAGGCTGCTGGTCCTCTCATTATGCTTTGTTTTCTGTTCCGTTGATCTGTTTCTGCTGTTTCTTTTTGGTAATGATAGTCCTCCTTATCAGCAAGGGAATAAAAAAGCCCATGAGGATTGATGGAAAAACTATAATGCATATCCTATATCCAACAAAACTGACTCTCAGAATCTCTAAGCCAAAAAAATCTTAAAAAGAAACGAAATTCAATGGATTCAACCCACATGAATGGTTTTGGATTTTTTTTAATAAACAAAAAATCAAGAAAGGTAGAGAATGAAAAAGGGAGACCATGGAAACACAAGAGGAACTCGATTTAAAGACAATGATCTCTCTCTCTCTCTCATTGTGGAATCTACTATTAGAAAAATGGGTATGGGTTTTCTTCCTTTGGCTATTCATATGAAGAAGGGTCTAGAAGGGGCACAGAGAAAATAAACGAAAATGCACATAGATGTACATGGGTTGTTGGTGGAAAATGATTCTTCGACTTTGAATACTGAAGATGAATGGGTTGATGGAAAATCCAAGGAAAACAAGAGTATAGATCCCACTTTTAACAAAGTTTTTGTTTTTTAGGTAGGCCTACTGTCCAAGAGTGATACTATCCACTTGAAGACCTAGGGATGGATCCCTGGGCATGGGTGTGATACCAAGGCGCCAACACAACTCAACCATGAGTGTGTTGGCTAACAACAAAAGGGTTTTACTTACAAAGGGGATAAAAAAACTTTTTAACTAAAGAGAAGGGGTAAAAGGGTCAAAAATAAAAAAGTTGGTGAGGGGAAACAGCCGAGCTTTCCTTTGCTAACTTTGACTGTCAGTCAAGGAAGCTTTTAGTGAAAAAAAATAAATATATAGGGGTGTTTTTGAGGTTTCACAAAAGTATAGGGCCTTTTTGTAAAAAGAAAAACTGTATTTTTTTTAATATTTTCTATCGATTATTGAGTCTACTGACTATTGAGTAATCATTCATGAGCATTGACTATTCACTCATAACTACCAAGTACTGCATTGACTATTGATTATGAGTGTCGATCACTTATTTACTGCATAGTACATGATTGATGATACTACCTACACGGTAAATACTGAATGATTAAAAATTGTTTCAATTGTTTGTCCATTAACATTTTATTTGGTTTTAATTTAAAATACTTGAGTAACGTGAACATATGTGAACAAATATCAATATTGTTCTTGTTAAAACTATGGACCATCACAAACTCCACATTGGTATGATCTATGATGCCCGGATACGGACACGGGTACGGATACGGGACACGGGAACGAGAGTCCGATACATCAACTTCAAAATTTTAGGATACGGATACGGGTACGGCATATTTAGAAATATCTAAATATATATATTTAATTGGAAATTTATTTTAAATGAAATATATATATATATATATTTTGCTGGAGCTGTAAATCTAGAGTAAAGAGATTTTTATTTTGCTGCTTTTTTTATTTTTAATAGCTGGGCTGAGCTTGACTCAAAAGCCCACAAGATGGGCCCTCACTTGAAATTGGAGTGGGGAATACATGGGCCTTGGCTCACTTTTAAATAAGAGTGGGAGACACAATTTTAAGTAGTAATGGAAGACACATGAAGAGACCCACGTGACTGATATGAGAGGTAAAATAAAAAAAGGCAGTCATCTCTTTTCTCTTTTCTCTCTTTTCTCTTTGCCCTAATGATAAGAGAGATGAGGGGAGAGAGAAGCCAGCAACAGCAGGCGACGACGATGGTGGAGGCCGCGACGATGATGGTGGAGGCGACGATGATGCTGTGGCGACGTCGGTGCAGGTACGCCCTTTTTTTTTTTTTTCCCTGTTCCTCCTCTCTGTTTTTTTTTTTTTTTTTCCTCTTCTTCTCTGTGTCTGGGTGATGGAGGTGAAGGGGAAGGGGTTCGGCAGAGTGGGGGTGGGGTTGTGGGTGGTCAGGAAGGCAGATTTCCGCTATTTTCATTTTTTTTTTAAATACAACACAGCCGTATCCCCTTTTTTTTGCACCGTATCCCTACCGTATCTTGCGGTATCCCGTATCCGTATCCGTATCGTACCGTGTCTGCACGGGTACCATGGGTGAGTTGCCGTATCTGGGTATCATAGGGTATGATATTGTCCACTTTGGGACTAAGCACTCATGGATTTGCTCTTGGACTCTACCCAAAAGGCCTCGTACCAATGGAGTACTTAGTCCAACTTATATGCCGATGTGGGACTTTGGTTGCACATCCCCAACAATCCTCCCCTCAAACAAAGGACCATATCTCTTTGGATATTTTTTACCGGGCCTCCCCTCAAACGATCATCCATCCGTCCGCTCCATCGAGGAGAGCCAACTCGAGAGCCTCACCACGGATCCACCAATCATGAGTACTATGCTTTTCCTGCGCATCACCGAGGCCCACCACCTTTGTTCGGCAATCCGAGTATTCTCCTGGCGATGTCTGGGCCTGGGTGCTTTGATACCACTTGTTGTAACTATGGACCATCACAAACTCCACATTGGTATGATATTGTCCACTTTGGGACTAAGCCCTCATGGATTTGCTCTTGGACTCTATCCAAAAAGCCTCGTACCAATGGAGTACTGAGTCCAACTTATATGCCGGTGTGGGACTTTGGTTGCACATCCCCAACAGTTTTAAAATAATGTAGCGGACAGCTGTACAAGACTTGTATGATTGAAAGTTTCATATGCAGTAATTTTAGTTGTTAATGAAAATAAACACACAAAATCTGTAACATTTTCTAATATTCTTTCCTTTGTATTTTTAATTTTTTTTTTTTTTAATCATGAATAAAATTCACTCCGATACGTTACACCTGATGTATATGGTTTTACAGGGTGGCTTATATGCCCCCTGCAAATGTTTTTTATTTTTTAATCCTTGGTTTTCTCCATTGGAGTTTGGACTTAGTGCTTATATGTAAACTAACTAGTATTAATGTAAAAAAACTTGAAGGAGCTTCTCATTAATTGGTTGCTGTAGTACTGTGAATGGGAGAAGCCAAACTGTGTTTCTTAATGTTTACAGATATTCTTTGTTCATTGTTCAGGAAAAGGTCCTATGTCGAATTTGCTTTGAGGGAGAGATATCCACAGTGTTACTTCCATGTAGGCACCGTATACTTTGCAGGTATGTTTAAGATATGTTTAAATGCCCTTAAAAGCTGTCGATGGCAAAGTCAGGTTCTTGCCTGGTTTTGAACTGGAGACCAAGTGGCCGATGGGATAGCTTGGCTGTTCCACAGTTCGCATTTGGGTTGCAGCCAAGCAGACTTCTGTATCATACCCAGAAGACCGTTTTCCATATGTTAGACACACTAGCCTAGTTCTACTTGTTTCCATCTTTCTACCCTTGTAATTTACTTAAGTATTATTTACAATTTTGCAGTACGTGCTCTGAGAAATGCAAGAAATGCCCCATCTGTCGAGTCTCCATCGAGGAACGCTTGCCTGTATATGATGTATAGATATAGATATGTATACACAGGGTTTCCTAATACTCTGGTGGCAGGGGGCTGTAGAAGAGGTGGCTGCTTGCGATGTACAAAATTCACCAATGGTATATTTACAGAGTTTCCCCCGGTCTCTGTTTTAATTTTTTTCTTTCATGGTCAAACATGAGGTGTTGAATCTTTTGCTTTGGTTCTATCTGAATTCTGATACTAAACTCCATAGGAAAGTGTGGTGGTGATGTGGTGTAAGCCAGCATCTAGCATGACTTGGACCATATATTTTAATTGTGTTGTGCACCAGGTCACTCTGTATAATATGCACAATACATGTTAGTGATTAAAAAGGAAAAGAAACAAAAAAAGGAGAAAAAGTTTGAATTGCAGATATAGTTTTGGCTGTGGGAGAGTAAACAAGAAAAGAATCTCTCTCTCTCTCTCTCTCTCTCTCTCTCTCTCTCTCTCCAGACAAGTTATCTAATAGAAACTTGAGTTAGTTCAGGCTTGATTGTGTTCTAAAATCTGATTAATATATGTTAACGGGGAGTTTATCATTTGAGCCAGGTCTGCTTATATCATCCTAATCGGTCATGCCTTGGGGATCAGCTTTCATATTGGGGAATGTTTTTTTTTTTTTTTTTTTCGGTAGTTGTGTTCTTATCAAGATTACTGATTTCCCCTAATCTTCGGATTCTATGCTTGCTGAGTTTCTGTGATCTTTTTATTTACTCTTTTGCAGTGAAGTAATTTTTGATCGTAGGAAGTCTTGAGGAATATGTTTAGAGCAGAAGAGAGGGAGGGGAAAAGGAAAGGCTTATGTATTGGTTCCCACCTGGATCCATGTCAAACATTGGAATTGGGATTCTGGTTGGGTAATATTGGAAGGTCTAGTCATGGGTCAGGTGTGGGCTCCATATGGACCATGATCTAATTATCTCCCCTGCCTGTTTAAGGGCCCCAGATTTATTTCCTCATGCAGATCTCACCCCTTTTTCTATGACAGGCCATTTGACCCCACCCCCCTGCTTCTGTGATTTGTATGCATCCAATATACCCATTTCCAGTCTGGTGGTAAGAACGCCTGGCTCATTTCACAGAAGAGCAATTTGATCTTATCTATTGCTAAAATGCTCTATAACTGATAAAAGTTCTGGTTTAAGTAGTCATATTGGGCCAGGCAAAGCTGGTTTTACCTGGATTGGACATAGTATGGAGCTCTTACGCTTTCATGAGTTTTTGCCGGACATGGGCCAACTCGCTCAAGACTCAGCCTTCCCTCTTGGCTGCCCCTTTTCATAATATCTGAATCCTACCATAGACACACTATTAATGGGTTGCACAATACACATGGGTTGGACCCAACCTTGAGTGGGCTCGAACTCAAAGCATAACCAATCATTTTCAAGAGCTGGAGCCACTTTTCATACATATCTATGGGTCGGTCTCGCTGTAATCTAAATACCAGATATATTACAGATTCTCATCAGAGTAACATGAAGCTCTGGATCTCTCCCCATTTTATACAGGAGGGCTTTTGTTATCTTTGAGGCTAGTGGAATTCCCTACGTCTCTTCCCAAATCTCTGCTGCTTTTTTAAAATGACAGCAGTGGGCCCGATAGATCAAACTTCTATAAAAATCATGCCAAGTGGGGATTTTGTCAGCTGTCCATCCAAAGAAGAATTCAGAAATTCTCGGGTAAGAATTCAGGTATAAAAGAAACAGGGAATTTAGAAATAACAAACTTTAGTAGCATTTCAGAATTCCAGTTTTTGAAAATCCCATACAGCCACCAGATATAAATTTCAGGAACTCCAGTAAAGAAGCTACTCTTATTAACATCCAATGAAAAACTAAAAATAAAAAGCTAATAGCATTCAATGGAAAAATGAAAACCTAATAACATCAAATGGAAATAATAGGTAATAGATTGAAGCTTGTTTCTTTATTAGAATTTTTGATGAGTTAGAGGAGTTGGGATTTTTTTGACATGATGTGTGAGCTCTCTTGAGTTCTGGCCCCATTCTCTGGGTGCAATTTTTTTATTTGAATAAGCTTGAGAACAAATGCAACAAAAGTGTATGAAGGGCAGATTTTTATGTTTGGTCGACTTCGCCCTCAACGTACCCTCATGAGCTCTTCCTTTGACCCTCAACCACTCTTAAAATTCTGCCTTGTATAGGCTTTTTTCGCATAAAAAGGTAGGAAAGTAGAATCTTTACTCTTGTTTTCCTTTTGGGAATGTCCAAGAGCTACTTCATCTACAGTGTCAGTTAGAACTACTGAAAGTGGGCTAATGATTGATGAATGGAATTGTGGTTAGGCCCATCAATGGGACGTGTTGAAATGGGTAGAAAGCCCGGCCCGGCCCATCCTAAGCCCGAAAATACAGGGCTTTTAAAAAAAAATTGAGTCCCATGGGCTGGGCTTGGACAATTCATTTTAAAGCTCGGCCAAAATGGGACTGTGATTGGGTAGAAACAACCCATCCCGTTCAGGCCCAGCTTGGCCCGCTGCAAATATTTGTAATAATTATTATTTATATATTATTGAAACTGCCCCTCACTAACAAGAAAAAATGGCTAATTAGGTTTTAACAAATCCTACATTACTTTAACTTAACTCATATATGATACTCATTCTCATTCATTTATATTGATTTTCTGATTTTCTACTTTTACCAGGAAAAAAAAAAAAGGGTTTTAACCGTTCCTACATTACTTGAGCCATATAGCTTATATGATATTCATTCATTTCTATTGATTTTCTACTGTCATTGGCAAAAAAAAAAAAAAAAAAAAAGGTTTTTGACACCGCCATGTTGCTTGTTGTATTGGTTTGCCGGTCCCAAGTCCGGAAAAAAGGAGGGTTTAAAGTCTGGTTCACACCGGATGTCTGGTGATAGTAGGAATAATTAGAGAATGTTTTGCTTATGTCCAGGATCGGACTAAAGCCCAGGCCCGACCCTGTTCCAGCTCAGGCCCGTACAGGACGGGATTTGATGTAGGCCCATTCAATTTATGGCTGGGATTGGACAACACCCGGAAGGCCCGTTCTATTTTTGGGACGGGATTGGACAACCCAAGCTCCGGCCTGGCCTGTCCTATTGACTGGCCTAATTGTGGTTATAAGACACTGGCCGCGTAGATCGTCTCAATGTCCGGCCTGAAAACAGTAGTAGGATTCATATTTTTATATGGGCTACTCCTACTTCTAAAGCTTGCACTAGTCATTCAAAGAGTCCACATTCACGGTTATGGTATGGAGCATCTTGGTGTGAGAAAAGGTGCATGGACGGAAGAAGAAGATATTCTTCTCACAAAATGCATTGAGAAGTTTGGAGTAGGGAAGTGGAGTCGAGTTCCCCTCATGGCAGGTAGAGTATTGGCAACCTTGTTCGCTTGATCAATATTAATAATACTCTAAGAGTAGCATGGAAAGCTGCAGAAAATTTAACATGGGCTTATATATGGCCGCTTCTTTTCTGAGAGAGATCAAAGTTATTTGAAACCCGGTTTTGGAAATGCCAAAGCCTTTCTGTTTTTCTCTTGATCGATCCAAAACCTTCATGTATCTGCTGGTATAGTGGCTGTAGACTAATATCTCAAATTATTTTGGCCATTTCATTCTAAAAGAACATATATATATATATATATATATTTTTTTTGATCGGTCATTCTAAAAGAATCTAAGAATATGCTTGCCATCGTTTTTCAAAACTTTACTGCATTTCCAAAATAATGAGAAAAAGAGAAATGCCGGAGTTTGTCTGCTTTAGCTTGCGGTTTCAAAAGAAAATTTTTAGGAAGCAAAGCTCCATTCTCGGTGCTCATTGTGTTGTGTAAAAGGGCGTTGGGACCGGCAAGCATCCGCCTAGAGAGCAGTATTGTTTTGTTAGAACATGGAGATATTGTTCCTTCCCATCAACATTCGAGACCGATCTATCCCCACAAAGCTCTCCCAAAGGCAAGGCCAACCTCACCTAGCCCTAGCATATCTCAATCCAGAGAGAGATAGTCATAGAACCCCATAAATCATATCTTTCTTTTATCTGACCTTCCTCAAATTTCTTCCTCTCAACCTTCACTGAGAGAGAGAGAGAGAGAGAGAGAGAGAGAGAAATGTCTCTTCAATCCAATCATGAAATCCTCTTCCTCTCAATCATTAATATGAAGAGAGATGCCCTTCATGTTTACTCCCATCAACAGCTTCTTCTTGCTCTTCCTTCTCCTCACTGTATACTCCATCACCTTTGCTTTCCTCTTCTTCTCCTTCTTCCAATCCCTCAACTCACTGCTCGCCCTCCTACCAAACTTCAGAAACCCGTTGTCCTCATCATTTCCGCAGATGGATTCCAATTCAAGAACCTAACACCCAACATCCAGGGTCTGAGCCGGAGGTAGTGAAAATAAGGCCATTGGAACTGCCCTTTTGAATTTATGCAGGAATTACAATAAATCAATCGTTTTCATATTTTTTTTTTATTTCACTGGTTTTCAGAAAAAAAGTGAAGGTATAGACTTATATATTATTGCATGATGTTGAGAAAAACTTTTGGTTGCTAAACCATTCATTAGCTATGAAGAATTTTTTTGACTATACTACTTTAGTTTTCAATGTATAAATGATTGCATTAACATTTAACAAATCCATTCAAGTTCAAGAATATTGCCTAACAAGATTCTGCGAATTTTTTTCTTAATTGAAAACAACTTTTACAAAAGTTTGTCATACAAATTCTTCACCATCCATTTTAAGAAGAAAACATTCTCAAAACAACCAATTCTAAGCCTGGAGAAATTTTTTGGCGTAGGAATGATGCTAAAAGAGGCCCTTCTAAAAAATTGGAAAAGCTTCTATTATTCAATTAACTGCTGTTGGGGCCTAATATTATTTCTAAACGTGACTAAAATTGTAAAAACAAAGATAAAGATCCATAAATGGCCATCGTTTAATTTCTCATTTTGTTGGAAAATGAATTAAGGGGGGGATTGACATGAAATACCCAGCCACCACCTTAGTAAACCAAAATCTTTGGAATGTCAATAATACCCCATCTTTGTCTCCACTTGATATTCTTCGCCTATTTAACAATCTTTCCACAGCCAATGAATCCCTAGGAATTCAAGTCCATCCTTGGGTGTGTCATATAAAATAGGCGGTGAGGTAGAGTATGAATAAATCTTTGGTTTCAAACTATACCCATATAAAATTGGCATCGGTCATGGCTTAATCCTTTATGCTTCGAGCAATTCTTCTCGGTTTTGCTCAAGTTTTAAAATCATATTTGAATATAACTAAATGATCATTAGGCTTCTAACTAACTTCTCAGGTTTAAGGCGGTGTCATAAGAGTTGCAGGCTAAGATGGTTGAATTATCTCAAGCCGGATATCAAGAGAGGAGAGTTCAAGGAAGACGAAGTTGATCTCATCATCAAGCTTCATAAGCTCTTGGGCAATAGGTAAGTAATGTGAGCGGTTGCATTACAATATTTAGTTAGTTAAATATGTGAATGCATACAAACTCAAGATTCATCTAAGTGTCAGGTAAAGAAATCAAGTAGAGGAACATCGATGTATTGGACAATTGTGTCTCCGTCTGCAATACCTCTTCACCTTTTCTTTTCATCCAAAAAGACCCTTAGAACCCAAGCAATTCAAAACCCTTTTGTCTAAGAATCTCCAATTTCATTGGGATAGTTTTTTTTTTTTTTCCAACTGATTAGTGTTCCTTTCGATTTAAAACCTTTGAAAAAAATGCATAAATATATGTAAAACTGGTAAAAAAAAGAAATAGGATAGGCATTTGGCATTGTTGTGTGGCCTATAGCCTTAAAGAAGCAAATATTAAAATGCAAAGGGTATAAGGTTTCAAACCAAAACTTTCCACATCTCATGTTCAGGAGTTGTGACAACTATTATCATTAAATTGAATCTCCTACAATTTCTAAACAGAAAATCTTCATTAAATTGAATTTCTCGTATTTCTTAAATACGTGTTGGATATTCAGGAAAAAGAAGATCGAATATGTTATGATAAGAATAATTTAATAACATCTTAGATTAGTTTTTATTTATGCTGTGACTGAGTTCTTTTGTTCATCTTGAGATTTTATTAGATTTATATTTAAGTTAATGATCTTTATTGTACTCTATAGATAGCTATATTATCCTTAATAAAAAAAAAATTAACACTATGAATTTATGAAAATGTTGCATTTGGATTTTTATCAGAAATGACGGCTAAATAATTATGTTTCCTATTGTTTAAAAAAGTAGTGAAAGCGTTTCATGCATCATGATGAAAATTAATTATAATGATACTTGAAATGTTTTATAATAGGTGTACATCTCATTGCATTATCTACACAATCCCACTATATAGTGTTATTGTGGTAGGTCCACATTAATTCCATCATTTAGGTGATCCTGGGACCGTTGGATGAGGGCCTAGGTAGTGTGAGTGTGTAGGGTCAGTCGGTATGTACTAGAGGAAAAAAAAGGTGGACATCAAATTACCAATTTTATTATCTTTTCATCAAAGGTCAAATTACCAATTTTATTATCTTTTGCCCATTGCAAAGGTGAGTCTTTGTGGTCCACATAGACTAAAAACTAGGACAATTAAGGTCACCAAAAGCATATTTCTTAAGAAAATCACGGATTGCTTATTTGGTTAGCAACTCCATTTCTTAGTTATCAGTTGCTTGATACTTGGGTATCCTGCCCTCTTCCCACATGGGTGTGGTGCGAGCTCTCTTTCCACATGTGTAGGGCTTGATCTCTTAGGTTCAAGACCCCTTCGCTGGGGTTAAAAAAAAATTATATATTTTTGAGAACTATCCTTTTCGTGGGGTCTAGGTCCATCATGGACCTGGACCGAAACCGACCCATTTATATCCTTACATACAAGGAACATCACATCACCTCTCTCATATAAATATCATTATCTAAGTTCAATATATATATATATATATATATATATAGGGGAATATTCATGTGCATCTATCTCTCACCAGAGGGTGAGGGGCACTTTCCCTTTTTGCACATGAAGATAAGGAAGTGTACCTCATCCTATGTACTTGAAAATTTACTTTTGTACTTGAAAATCCCCATTTATGGAAGTGTCCCTCACCCTATGGTGAGGGATAGGTGCACATGAATGTTCTCTCTCTCTCTCTCTCTCTATATATATATATATATATATGGGAGGTGCTCCTATGAGAGACACTCTCACCAAGTTTATGAGAGATGGGTGAGGGCCCTCACATTTAAGTTGGGGGTACTTGCATTTGGTGAGAGTGGATATGGAAGTGAGGGCCCCCCACCCATCTCTCACTAACTTGGTGAGAGTGTCTTTCACTAGAGTATCTTCCTATATATATATGTGTGTGTGTATAAATATATATATATATATATATATAGCGGAGTGTTCATGTGCATCTATCCCTCACCATAGGGTGAGGGACACTTCCATAAATGGAAATTTCAAGTACAAAAAGTAAGTTTTCAAATACATAGGTAATGTACATTCATTTGTCTTCATGTGCAAAAAGGGGAAATGTCCCTCACCCTATAGTGAGGGATAGATGCACATGAATATTTCCTCTATATATATATTTGTTTAAAGTTATAAGATATTTACAAGCAAGTTAAGGTTAAACTTATAGCTCTCTCTTGCATGAACCCTACCAACTTGGTTCTGTCTGCATCAATTGCAGAGGGACCACACCTTTTACAAGGAGAAAAAAACATGGACCACTAGCATTTCATAAAGTGTCAAGAGGATTCATGAAATCAAAAGCTGACAATAAGAAAACGTTACATCAACTACGCTCAAGATGGCAGGACGCGTCAGCATCCCATTTAACCTGACGGTAGGCCAACGAGCCAACTTGGATGGTGATGAAGTGTAGGAAGGTTTTGATTTCATGAAAAGGTGGTATTTATGTATGGTCAAATAAGGTAAATTTTTAGTTTTCATGAAACTTTTTAAAGCGTAAGCTTTTGGAGAAATTCCATAGATTTTTTGAGTGGAAACGGGCTAATGACACATACTGTCTTTTTTTTGGATAAACTCCATTGTTTAGGTCTCAAAAAATATGTTGTTTCTATTTTTGGTAATATTGTTTGGGTAATAACTTTTAGTAGGAAAGTCAAAAAAATTTTTTCGTTTTTTGCGATGAATTGGTTGTGATTAATAGTTTCCAGTTGTGTCTTTAATTCAATTTTTTCCTTTTTTTTTTGGAACAATTGAATATTTTAATTATTTTCGTGTTATTTTGTTACTTTTTCCGTTTTAGGGTTATTTTTTCTTTTTAGGGTTATATTTATACCCCTTGTAAGCTTGATGGCCGTTAGAATAGATATTGAATAAAATTTTAGAGAAGTTTTCCTTTTGTTTCTTCTAATTTTCGATATTCGATTGAATCGACAAATTTTGATGCCTATTATCTGGTATTCCTAGTCGGATCAACTTGTTAATAGAAGGCTGTTTTTCCAATTTTCCATGTGAATCTTCCTCGTAGACGCTTCCGCTACATCAGTTGGCCATACAGGTTGATGTCACCTGATACTTACTTCTTCTTGGAACATTCAATTCCTCCTTTTAAATAAATATCTCGTTGCCAAATGGGATTCATCATGGATTTGATTGAGAATAGAAATCGCACCTTGCATTTATAGATTATATTTTATTTCTCCAACATTATAGTGCGTTCTTAGTTTAGAATGTTTCCAAATTAGTGCAACAAGAATTGTATTTACTATCACTTTGAAAAATATCATGTTAATAGCAATCTCAAGATCTTTTTTCCATTTTTTTTTTTCCTTCTGAATGTTGTCTGTAAAATGTCAAAAGACTATGTTGAATTTTAGAGAACTGATATAACAAAACAAGTACAGATGAAATAGGCACAAAGCACTTGTATAAACTCTTCCCTAATTTTTCTCATGTTTAAAAATAGTTTGCGATATATTAAATTTTGGCGGTATTTTATATACAACAAAATATTATCGGGGAAAAAATTATCAGTAATTTCTTTTCCTGCTATTATCGTGAATCATGATTCTAATAGCATGTGGCTGATATTTGTTGACGGGTCAGGCCCAAACCATGATGACGGGTCAAGTCCAAGAGATTCAGTTCATGATGTTGGGTCAGGTCTGAATGACCCGGGTCCGTGTCGAGCCCAGGTCCAGATCCACTCGTCATGGGTAGGTCAGGGTCCGAATCCACGAAGTACGAAGTCAGAGCGTCGTTACCTCTAACCTGCTTTTACCAAGTCTTGCGGAGGATATCTTATCTGCCTCGTCACTTGAGGGCGGTTCGGAGACTCCGCCAAAAGGTAGCGTCCGCTGCTGAAGAGTCTCCCCATCTGTTAGGGGACGACTATAAAACAAGAGCCCCACCCACACTGAGTGGCAAGAAAAACTGTGGCAATCAACCTTTACCATCATTTTCAAGTATTCTCTGTAATCATCACATATTTGAGAAGTAAAACCATCACTTCAAAGTGGACGTAGGTCACATTGACCGAACCACTATAAACCTCCTCTCTCTCATTCTCTCTCTATTTTTCACATTAATTATTCTAAACTTGACCGGTGGTGCCCGAAACCTATTTTTGGCATCATCAGTTTGGCGCCGTCTGTGGGAACGTCAAAACTCTCACTTCATAACACTACATTTTCGAAAGCTATGGTGACCACCACCAGATCGACAAGGCGACAAGAAAACAATTCCAGGCGAGAGGAAGAGGAAAATCCTCCACCAAATAATCCTCCTCCAAATGCTACCGCTCCAGATCCCACTCCTCAGCAGATGTTGGCGACAATGCAGCAGCTGGTTGCCCAAAACCAGCAGATCCTGCAGCTCATACTCGCGGGGCAGGGAGGAGCAACGCAAGGAGGGCCTCGCTAGGGAGCTCCTCGCAGGGGAGCGCCTCGCCCGGGTGACCATCAGCATGGCGCCCAGGGCCTGGGCGCCCGCCTCCATGGCGCCCAAGGCCTGGGCGCCCATCCACCGGGCACCGGCGCCCAAGGAGTTCCTCGTAACCCCCCTCTCGGAGTGCTGTTGGTCGATCTTCAAGGTCGCGCCCATCACGGAGTCCCTCTACCCCAAGGTGGAGCTCATGTTGGAGAACCCCCACCTCCAGGTGGAGCGAATCAAGGCGGTCTTCCACCTCCTCCCTCTGTTTCTAACGGGGAGGAACCTCATTTCCAAGAGGAGGAAGATGAAAATCAAAGCATAGAAGTGGGGAGTCACTTCTATGATCGGTCCAGAGAAGCCCCCAATCACTGGGAAGAAAATTCAAAGAAATGCAGAATCAACTGGGCGATGTCTTCAACGCCATAAGAGCTCGGGCGCCAGAGACGGTAGATTATCTAGTCGGGCGAACGGATACACCGTTCAAGCCTGACGTGGTGAACTACCCACTCCCTCAAAAATTCAAGATGCCATCCGTAGAGACCTTCGACGGAAGGAAGGATCCGTTGGACCACTTAGAGACGTACAAAAGCAAAATGCAGCTGCATAGTATCCCTGACGAGATAATGTGCAGGGCGTTCCCAACCACATTGAAGGACTCCGCTCGGCAATGGTTTGCCAACCTCGCCCTAGCCTCCATCGCCACCTTTGGAGAGTTGAGTAAGTCATTCGTCTCGCACTTCATCGGAGGGCGCCGCCACCAAAAGCCTGCCACACACCTGCTCAGCATAAAGCAGGACAAAAATGAGAGCCTCAGGAGCTACCTCACTCGTTTTAACGAGGAGGTACTTCAGGTCGAAGAGCCGGACGACAAGGTGTCAATGACAGCCTTTCTAGGAGGCCTTCGCTCATCGAGCTTCCTCTTCTCGGTGATGAAACGTCCGCCAAAGAATATGCCAGAGCTACTAGCAAAGGCTCAGAAGTATATGAACGCTGAAGACATAACCAGAGCCAGGCGGGGAGAGTCCTCCAAAACAGGGGATAAGAGAAAGGAGGAGCGAGACAGAGATGAAAAGGAGGACATTAGCGACAAGCGAGGCAGGATAGAGAGGGTACCTGTTAGAGACCGACTCGGTCCTCCTCCGCACAGAGACAGACAAGTATTCACTCCTCTCAACACCACTATTGGACACATCTTGTTCCAAATACAAGATGACCCCGCCGTAAAATGGCCCGGGAAAATGAAGTCCCCTCCAAATCGCAGGAACCTGACTAAATACTGTCGCTTTCATCGCGACCATGGCCATGACACTGACGACTGCTTTGAACTCAAGAAGCAGATTGAAGATCTCATTCAGCATGGTTACCTGCGCCAATATGTTGCTGGAAGAGGGCAAGCCCCACCACCGCCACCACCTCGAAATATCGAGGACCCGCAGCCGATTGGGGAAATCCGAACTATCTCAGGAGGACTAGCATAGTCACTCTCCGGTCTGAAGGCTCATGCCAGAAAGGCAAAACATCCTGATGAAGCACACCCGTCTAAGGCGCCCACGCATGAAGCTAACGAAATCATATCCTTCTCGGATAAAGATTTGGAAAGGATGACTCACCCCTCTTGTATTAATTGAAAAACATCAGGACAAAAGAGTATACATTGGCTTTTCTCTTTCAGAAGTTAAACATGCCTCTCTGCACTGTTTTTAAACATGTAATCTATCTCCAGCTTAGCGGCTCTCTCGCGGGTCGCCAAAAAAGCTTGGCCTACCTCTGCACTGTTCTCAAACAGGCAGCCTATCTCCAGCTTAGCGGCTCTCTCGCGGGTCGCCAAAAAGCTTGGCCTACCTCTGCACTGTTCTCAAACAGGCAGCCTATCTCCAGCTTAGCGGCTCTCTCACGGGTCGCCAAAAAGCTTGGCCTACCTCTGCACTGTTCTCAAACAGGCAGCCTATCTCCAGCTTAGCGGCTCCCTCGCGGGTCGCCAAAAAAAAGCTTGGCCTACCTCTGCACTGTTCTCAAACAGGCAGCCTATCTTTAGCTTAGCGGCCGAAGAGCACAGTTTCAAAAGGATCTTGAAACTCAGGTCATCTGCAACCCGAGGGACTACATTAAATTAGCGTACCCAACTGTCTCATCTGAAACTCTGGCCGCTCAAATAAGCCAACCCAGCATCCACAGGGCAACCAGACCCCCTTAGCTCGCCCAAAGTGGCGACTCTTGATACCTGCACGCCACGACCAGCCTCCTCCATAGCGCCCAAAGCTCCCTCTCACGGGCCGCTCATGAGCCGCTGTAAGATCAGCCTTCATGATGTACCCTCAGTTTCAAACTTGCCTTCGCAAGCTCAGACGCCTGATGGACACTACTGCCCTTGCCCGGACAGCGGGCGACACTGCTGGTGTCAGCGCCCAAGCTTCCCTCGCCCACTGCAACAACATCCTGGCTTGGACAGGCGCCCTGGCAGCGGCGCTACCAGCACCCAAGGGGGCGCCCCGCTGCAGTGCCCGCACCAACAGCAACAGCGCCCAAGGGGGCGCCCCGCCGTCCGATGTCCAGCAACTCCATCGCCTGTACCAGTAGCAGCTGCAAGGGCGCCCTGGCTAGTGCCCCTGCCCAATTCTCCATTGTGCGCAGCGGGGGCCACTAGCGCCATGCCCGCAGCAGCGGGGGCGCCCCGCTGTCCATCTTCCGCTGCGCCAGCAGCGCTTGCTACCTCTCCAAGCTGGGCGCCAGGGGCGCCCGGATCTGCTGCATCACCACGTTTGGCGCCAGGGGCGCCCGGTCCCTCTGCTGCCATCACACCTCGCCTCTCCCTGCCGCTGCCAGGGGCGCCCACGCCCAAGCCAGGGGCGCCCATGCCAGGGCGCCCGCTCCTCCGTCGCTGCTGCTCCCCTGGCTGGGCGCCCAAGTCAGGGGTGCCCATGCCAGGGTGCCCGCTCCTCCGTCGTTGCTGCTCCCTGGCTGGGCGCCCAAGCCAGGGCCCCCAAGCCAGGGGCGCCCAAGCCAGGGGCGCCCATGCCGGGGCGCCCACTGCCACGGCGCCCGCCGCCTCTGCTGCCTCCTACAGACCACCTTGAATTATATCACCTGCTGCAACCCGGAATCTGAGAGCAAGATCTGTCCAAAGCTAGGAGGACTCTTCCTTTAAAAAAAAAAAAAAAAAAAAAAAAAAAAAAAGGACAGATACAGAAGGCAAACAAAAATCAAATCTGATCCTTACAAAACCCTAGGTCAAAAAAGCTCGACCACCGCCGGGGGACACCCCCGGACCCCCTCTGCGAAGAGCATATTATTTCGAAGTGGCAGCATGTTTTTGTGAGATACTAACTTGCAGGTAATAATGTCCTCTCCATAGCCAGGACTCCTAAAAAAAAAAAAAAATAAAAAAATTTGATATTTGAAAATGTCTCGCTTTCAAAACTTCCTTTGGCGCGAGACATTGAGGGGCAAATGACAAGTCAGGCCCAAACCATGATGACGGGTCAAGTCCAAGAGATTCAGTTCATGATGTTGGGTCAGGTCTGAATGACCCAGGTCCGTGTCGAGCCCAGGTCCAGATCCACTCATCATGGGTAGGTCCGGGTCCGAATCCACGAAGTACGAAGTCAGAGCGTCGTTACCTCTAACCTGCTTTTACCAAGTCTTGCGGAGGATATCTTATCTGCCTCGTCACTTGAGGGCAGTTCGGAGACTCCGCCAAAAGGTAGCGTCCGCTGCTGAAGAGTCTCCCCATCTGTTAGGGGACGACTATAAAACAAGAGCCCCACCCACACTGAGGGGCAAGAAAAACCGTGGCAATCAACCTTTACCATCATTTTCAAGTATTCTCTGTAATCATCACATATTTGAGAAGTAAAACCATCACTTCAAAGTGGACGTAGGTCACATTGACCGAACCACTATAAACCTCCTCTCTCTCATTCTCTCTCTATTTTTCACATTAATTATTCTAAACTTGACCGGTGGTGCCCGAAACCTATTTTTGGCATCATCATTTGTGATGCTGTGTTTTGAAAAATAATGAGATAACAGATGACGACAGTAAGTTTTTCATTAAAACCATGGTGTTTACATTTCAAAGTACTCAACATTTTCCAAAAGGCAATAATTTCTTGACAAAACTTGTACTGATAGAAAAAAAAATTACAAATGTTTGAAGTACCACTAATAATATGTCTGTCTTGTGTATATATAGATGGTCTCTCATAGCAGGTAGGCTTCCAGGAAGAACTGCAAATGATGTAAAGAACTACTGGAACTCTCACTTGAGTAAAAGAATATCCATGCAAAAAGGGGAGCAATCTCAGATTAAATCAATGGAAACTACTGCTATTGCTACTACGAAGGTTATTAGGCCTCAGCCTCGGACCTTCTCCCCTAATTCGAAGTGGTTGAGCGGGACAGCTGGATCGTCCACCATTCAAACCGAACTACAAAAGATGCCCAATAATGCAATGATGGGGTCCCCTCAAGAGGAGAGTGCGTTATGGTGGAAGAGCCTATTGGGCGACGGGGAGGAGGAGGAGGAGGAGGAGGATACATGGTGGTCGAAAAGTGGGAAATTTGGACTAGAAGTGGAGCTGCCTCAGATCTTTGGGGTGGAGGAAATGGAGAAGATGGAGAAGAAAGAAGAAGAAGGATTAGGTGAATGGGATAACATGCTTTTGGACTTCGACCTTCTATCGGAGCCGTAATGACAAAGAACCAACTCATATTGCAAGTGTGCTGCAGCCAATCTAGTTCATTGTCCTTTTGTAATTGAGACCAGCTCTATTCATCAGCAGGGCCTTCCTTTGAAATCTAAACCCCTATAACTTTATTGCCTTTGCTCCAAGAGTTGGCATGATCTGAATATAGTGATATTTGTCCAGCCTTGAATAAAACCATATTCTTACAAAACGAAGCTCTTCTATTTTATGTTCTATGATACTTTCAGGATGAAACTGATGGACAATACATATATATATATATATATATATATATATATGGGAGATTGTGGTTGTTAAATTACCCTACGATATCTTAGGATATTGTTTTGACATATTAACTCTCCTTAAACGTAGTTATTTCAATTTCCTATCTAAATTCAGATAATTTACTAAAGTTGTTTGACTTTGGTCGATATTATTTTTTTACTTTTTTTGCACCATATCCCATGATATCATGGGATAGTCCTCTGATATCAACGGATTTATCAATTTTTATATCATATACTTTATGCGAGTAGTAAACGATTTTATTTTGTATAGAGCATGAAAACTGACATTTTTTAAAAAGTAAATACACATCTGACCACCATTTTGGATTTCATCATTCAAAATAAATTTTCCCTAAGATTCTACATTAAAGCAATGACATCATGGGAAAGTCCAGTGAAATTATGAGATTTATCAGATCCTGTGACATGCATTGTTCCCATGATATCATGCGATGTGGGGCAAAAAAGTTTTTTAAAAAAAATATTAATAAGAGTCAAGCGACTTTGATGACAATATCTGAATTTTGGTCTTGAATTTCATTACAGTGTGATAGCGTGCCAATCCACTGGTAACTTAGTTGGTGAAGGACCTCCATTTTCATAGAAACAACCAGGGATCAATCTCCTACTGTAGCCTTGATGATGAGGGGCTCGCAGTGTATGTGGGTGTCAGAGTACTTATCATAAAAGCTATTACTCTAGATATTATTATTAAGAGGCATTCTCGGTCGCTATGATTGTTCATAATTGGGGCCGTCACCAAAATCCAATGCCCAAGTATAGACCCTATGTTGATAGGAGCAAATTCTTCTTATTATTAAGACTATTAATAATTAATATCATTGTTATTAATGTTGTTATTATAAATGAAACAAGATTGGTGCTTCTAGAAGTATTGTATTTTTATAGATAGCCATTGGCTATATATCCTCAATATAAAGTCATCTTGGAGATTTTTTTAAATGTAGGCTCCTAATCTTTCACATGGTATTAAAGCGTCGCGTGTCATGGCCATGGTCGTCATGAATTGTTTTTTTTTTGGTAGAAATGAATTATCATTAAAAGAGGAAAAACACACTACCCAGAAGACACCAACAAAAAGACTAAAAAAGACTTATTATCTAGCGAAAAGGATACTAGAAGCTAAACCCCAACCTACATCCTGACTAGAAGAGTAACGAAACTTGGCCAGCTTATGCGCCAAGCCGTGTAATGTTCTAGAAATACAATCAAAATCTACACAATAAAACCAAGCAACAAAAGTTTTAATTTCTGAAATGATTGGATCAATGGAACAATTATAATTGCCTTTCCAAGCTAGCACCACTTCCTGTGCATCCAAAACAACATGAAGCTTGACAAAGCCATTTTTCCTTCCCTTCTTCAACGCATTTAAGATCGCCCTCGCTTCTGCATCCTTCGAAGAGGTAACTTCGTGCCCTTGTGTAGCACCTGCATCCACAATACACTACTCCAACTAAATAAATAAAAAAAAAAACAACCTAATGACACTTATAATTCTAGCCTAGAATAAAAAATCAAATCGCATCTTTTATGGTAATTTTTTAGATGGGACAAATCTCCCAAGCAAACGCACAACCTACAATACACATGCACTAGCAAAACTTAGAAAAGTGTCGAACACATAATGTGGGAAGCAAACCCAAGGCTTATAAAAACGAAATGACACACAGGCCGTAGGTAAAAAATTAAATCCCCCACTAGTAACACTAGTTTAATATAATCCAAATCTAATAAAATCTAATTAAAGATAATTCATCTTTTTATAATAATATTTTCTATTAACCTTGATTTTGTATACTAATTATATTTGTGCGAATATAAATTTATGAAATGATCATGATATTACTTTATGGCCCGTTTCTTTATTAGAATTCCAAGAATTTATGTCTAAAAGAATTTCAAATTCACAAAAAGTTATTTCTTTAGGTGGAATTTCAAATCCCTCTTTTTGATAGAGGATTTAAAATTCCAATAAATGGTATAGAGAGTGGAATTTTAAGAATTCCAAAATGTTTTTTGGGTAATTGAAATTTAAAACTTTAATGAAAGAAACACAACATTTCAATTGCCAAAGGCAAGATGTCACACCATGTTTAGAAAAAACCCTAACCTTTCAAACTCTACTCATAAATTTCAATAAAGAAACATGCCAATAGTCTTCTATATATTGATTTTGATCTTTTTGTCCCCCTCTATCATGCTCAGTAGAAAAGTGAATAAAAATGGTTGTTACATGATAGAGACGGATGCTTGACAGTTGACATTACCGTACCTCATCTCACATGATTTTGTTAAGAAAAAGTCTAAATGGATAGAACTTTGGGACTGGTCTTTGGACCGGTCCCAAAGTACTGTCCATGTAGCAGGACTCGTTTGTTAAACCATGGACATGTGCATATCACATCCAATCATCGTCACGTTGTGAATTTCCATGTCGAGGTGGAGTAAGAGACAAGTAGTGCATTTGACAACCTCTCACACCAGCAATCCACAGTTAAACCATTTCTAGAGTTGCATCTGGAAGGAATCCTATTCCTGTGCCTTTTTTTTTTGTTCTTTTGGTACGAAGAAAGGAATGGATTCCTGTGCCTTTTTTTTTTGTTCTTTTGGTTCGAAGAAAGGAATCCTATGACTTAAAAGACGAAATGTTAAGCCTGGCAAAGACAACTGCATACTCTTTATGTGGTAAGATGGGATTTTCCTTTTATTGGAAACAAAGGAGTGCAAGGAATTATCTGTCCATAGGAAAGGTATCAGAATTAACATATTCCATGTGCACAGACCAAATCAAGATTTTATTGTACAGGACCATGACCAGGTCATATACATGAGTGCACCTGGAAAGCGATGACAAAAACATTTATCTTTGTGGCTTAAATTGAACTTGACTTTATGGCTTGAAACTTGAAAGCCAATGAGATACGGCATTTATTTATTTATATTTTGATTTTTGCCATAGTGGAAATTCAAACACACGCACTCTCACTCAAATACACCTTACAGTCAGGACATTGAGTTGACATTTATTTTGCACAAGATTTAATCTGAATTTCTTTGTTACAAAAACTAATCATCTTCCTAATTTGTTTGTTTAGGGAGCTAACTTGATGATGTCAATGGACCTATCACTTGTTTACCAAAGTACTAATATGAGGATTTTGGACATTGGTGATAGATGATAGGATTTGAGAAAGAATAAGTCTGAATTAGAATTCTAAATGAATTCGAATTACTAGGTTTTCTATATAGGTTGATGGCCCCTAAGGATTGATGTTGTGTTTGATATGGTTACCGTCATTGAATTAAATGAAATGAATCTTGCAGGACGCTTTGCTTTTCGCTATATCTTTATTGAAATATTGCTTTCTTGTTTACCGAAAACTCTATTTGAGGGCCTATTTGTCAGAAAGGAATTGGACTCCTAAGAATCTTAGGAAATGTATTCCTAAAAGTAGCTAAAACTGAAGATCAATAGATGACAGTCAAGTAGTTTCCTCTATTGTGGAAAATAAACTAAGTAGAGATGGAAAATGAATATGCAACCATCATCCTCGTAAATCAAATCTGAATATTAAGGATCTCATCTAAATTCTATACCTTAAATCTATGTCTTATATATCCTTTAGCCACATCAGCTGATTTTTCTACGTGAGCTGAATGTTGGTTGAGTGGCTTTAATTAATACAATGGAGGGAGAGAAAAAAAAAAAAAAAACAGTTTATCAAGCATATGGGCAAGACAAGCCAGTTTATGGGTCAGGATTCGAAGTCACGCCCATCTATCGTGCATATGGTTTTGGCTAGCCCTATCCATTAGGCCACATCATTTGAAAAAGTAATGGATCATTCATTATTCAATAACACATGTCAACTGATTAGATGTGCCTTAAACACGTACATCTAGCTGGGCTTCTAATTTAGAGATGGGTCAGTATTCCACATACTGGAAGGATCTGGCCCCAGTGCTGCTATAGACAGATAGCACATCATTTTCTCTACATTGGGCTATATCCTAGCTAGGCTGCCAATCTGTGAACCAAGTTGAGCTGGCCCAATGATTTTCAAAACTTCCTAGGCGATCTGCACAAGATCCCCTCTTACTGTTGTTTGCATTGATCAGTTGCAGTCATAGAAGGCCCCCACTGCAGTCTGTCTTTTTTTTTTTTTTTTTTTTGTCTTTCAACCACAGCCTTGGAGGTTGGGGACCAGGAGAGCCTGAAATATGAGTGTGTGAGTCTTAATGTGTCAGGTATGCTCCTACCAACCTGATATTCATTTAGGTGTTTTTTCCTTTTGCTAGAATGAGTACTATACGTTATTCATATCGGCATGTTCCTCATCAGTTGAGCTATAACTTGGTACATCAAATTGTTAGAGTGTTTTTTTTTTTCCCGTAGAGTTGTTATTGTTAGAGAGCTTGGTAGAGTTTCTGCCTGGTCCAATGAGCCAAAATCAAGCACATACAAGCCAAAGAAGCCCGGCATGAGCTGGGGCAACCCACTGTGTACCCTGTTAACCAAGGGTTTCAACTTGAAAATCTCAGTTACGAACCTGATTGATGATTGGATCCAGATTCATTTGATTCCAGACCCAAAACTCTAGTGACATGCATAATGTATTATATATGAATAATATATTCATGAAACTTTATCCACTAAAGTGGCAGAGGCTTTCAAGTGCCACATAGTAAATCTGGGTTCAACCAGGGATTGCATTTTTCCCTTTTAGTATGCACAGGTGAATTGGGCCATAAACCGGGTCCATGTCCAATCAGAACTTGGTTGAAGTGAATACAGCCAAATCGGGTCTGGTTCTAGCATGCACCTTACCATGCCCAACCTATTTACAACCTTAGGCTGACCATACCCAGACGGCCTAAAGCATACTCTGACGAGCCAAGTAGGCCTAGACTAAGACCCTACATGACCAATCGATGGTTCTGGGCCCCTTCACGTGGGGTCCACAACCCCACTTCCTCACGGAAATGTTTTTATTTTGATCGTTCATTTTATAATTTTCAAATTACTTTCGTATTTTGACCGGAATGTGATATTCAATCCCAGGAAAAAGAAAAACATATATAGGTTTTGATTCGGGCCCTGAGTTGGATCGATGTCCAATCAGATCCACGTTTAATGAATACAATGAATCGGGTCTGGTCTGGGCCCGCCATGGACCTTACCAAACCCAATCCATTTACATCAAAGCATGCCCAGATGACCTCAAGCTAGGCTCTGACAAGATCTGCAAGCCCAGATACAAAGACCTGAATCCGGATACCATGTTTGGTCCAAACAGGGAAACCTTGTTTGGACCAATCATGGGGTGCCCCATGGGGGAGAGGAATTTTTTTTATTCATTGGAAGAGATGGAATGTAGCTGATTTGAGATCTTCTCCCCTATGTGGCATCCACTGATTGGTCCAAACAGGTTTCCCTGATTGGTCAAAACAGGGATCCCTTTCCCAAAGGCCCTGACCTAGTAGCATTGAGTAAGCAAAATCTTGCTGAAAGAGGATGCCTTCAAGAATAGTGAGTCTGCATAGAGGAAAACTGTTTTGATAATTACTCTGCTGTGAAGATGTCATGAAGCTGATCTGCGGTGGAGAATAGTGACTTCTTGTAGATCTACAGTGGGAATGATTGAGAATTGAACAATGATGCATTGTTGGCTTGTCAAGTAGCTCTGTTTCTCATATGGTTGGTGACTCGTATATATCATTGGCTCCACACCATCAATTCTACTCAATGGTACAAACTAGGCGCGGCAGACCTAGGGGGCGCTGGCAGGGGCCATGGACCCCACTTACAACATAAACTCCTCTAATAATATCACTTTGGCCTCTCCATCTTGTGGCCATCCACTCCATTATTTAAAATATTTTTTAACATGATTTTAAATAATAAAAAAAGGAAATAAAAATATTGATGATTTTAGGGAGAACTTAAAATGAAAAAGGAAAGGAAAGGAAAAGAAAGAAAAGGAAATGAGAACAAATAAAGAAGACTTGATGGAGATTAAGGAAGATATTTTTTAATATATATTCTAACCCAACTACACTTGTCCTAAATCTTATGATCCAAGAGAGGATAGACTTGTTAAGACCTTGATGATTAAATAAAGAGGAAGAACAACATACCCACTTTCTCTCTTATAATTCTTTTTTTTTTTTTTTTTTTTTTTTAACATTGCATAGATATAGTAACTTCACTACATGTTATTATGTATTTTCAATCTTCGTGGATGATATTGAAATTTAATCTTCTTAAAAACAATGTTTGTTTGCGTTCTATTATTACATTAAGTTTTAGTTCAATTGGAGTTTTATCCATTGTGGATAACGAAATATAGTTGTATTTTTTTAATTATTGTCTATGTCAGAAAAATATTATTAAAGAAATTTACGTTAGAGAGATAAAAACTAGTGGAATCATGCTTTTGAATGGTTTATATTATAGATAAGGGACGATGCCATTACTTTTCTTTGAGGTTTTAAATAATAATGTCTTAGATCGTAACCTCCAAGTTACATGCATAAGAAAGGACTGTACCACTTAGAGAATTTCTTTTGTCCATTAGTATATATTTACATATAGTAGGTGTACCAATGCATCATACATCATTTTGTTATTCAATCGTTAGGCCATATACTTGAAATCTAACTCACTCAAAAGAACTTTCCTTTTATATCTTTCCTATTATATATGCTTTTAATCCAATCACAACTTATCTACAACGAATAAATATAGAAAAAGTTATTTTTCTTCAGCTTATCCATGTGACTTGATTATCACGTATTTTATTGCAGGTTTTATTACTTTTATTTATTTATTTTTCTTTGTCCCCCCCGTAAACAAAATTCCTCGTTTTGCCCTTAATGGTAACGATATTGGTTTGGGAATTCACTAGCTAGTTTCTCGTATTTCACATCTTTCAATCAAGTTCTCTGTGAAAGAATATGTATTTGTACTTCTTGCAAAGTCGCCCATATTACTGACTGCTTGAGGTTGATGATTTAAGGTGAAATGTGAAATTTTCTATTATTATATATGAAAGAGATTGATTTAAAATTGAAACAAGATTTAATTGATTTTGACCATCCACCACAATTTTAAATTATCTTTTAATATTATTTAATCAAATTCAATCAATAAAATGTCATTTCACCACACCTCTTCCTCTTCCCAAACTACTCTTCCCCCACCGCCGCGCCACCCCCACCCCCCCCCCCCCCCCCCCCCCCCAAACACCCTCTATCTCTATTTATTTGGTCCCCATCCAAGCTTGGTCTCCCTTATCGCTTTTTTATTTCTTTCTTTGTTGTCATAATATGAGTTTTAGATAAAAGTTTGCGGTAATTATTTTATAAATGAGAGAACCCGGCTTGGGTCAAAGTCTAAAAACCTCTATACCTATAATAAACCCAACCAATTCACTACCAAACCTGACTTTAATTGGAAAATCTCATATTTTAAACTTCTTATAATTTTATTCATCTCATTTTTTAATTTTCTATATTTTTTTATTTATTTAAATTTTAAATTGTGTGATTTTTAAGAAAGCCCACAAATTTTTATGTGTGAGAAATACTTCTATTTTAGATTTTATAAATATAAAATATGAAATCAGAATTAAATTTTTTTTTCATGTCCTAAAACTAAATGATATTTTTTATATGACTTCTATTTCTAATGCCCGTGCTAAGCACGAGGGCATTTTGCTTGTTATTATATATTAAAGAGACTGATTTCAAGTAAAATAATCCTCAATTTATTTTGACCTTTCCATTCAATGTTGACTACATTGATTTCAGTATAAACCGGCCTCAAGACCGCCTTGGCCTTTGAATTACAGGGTTAGATGTAGGTTTCTAAATGAGATTGAATGAGGAGGTACATTCCCCCTCCCCCTATCATAACTCTCCTTAATAAATCGCACAATATCTCTCCCTAATCAATTAATCAAATATATCTTTATTGGATGGTTTCTAATCCTTATCTCCTCTAATCTAATTAATAACTTAATATTCCTAAATTATCTCTCTTGATTTCCTCATCTTGCATATTTCTATACTAAATACATATTAAAAAAAGAAGACAACAGCGGGTTCTCTTTGAACCACATTAGTTGCTCGGCCGATTTACATATTTAATAGTTAATGATCATTCTTGTTTTATTACCTTTTCTTAATGAATACAATCTATTTGAAAAATATGTTTACAAAAAAAAAAAAACCTAGCATTATGATTTTTAGCGAAAATCTTGATTCATGAATTTCTTTAAGTACATTTAACCAAAAATTGAGTTTTAGAATAATGTATGTCTTAATGGGAAGGGGCCTACATAGGGAAATTATTATCATCTGGTAGGGCGTTAGATAAGGACATTATTATCATATGAGATTTCTAATAATTCCTTCTTCTTTTTTTTTTTATTACCATTCCTTATTAAATAAAAGAGAAAACTACAAAAAAAAAAAGACACTGGATGGCAACTAACTGAAAAACACGCTACTAGTCAATATTGTACGAAAGTGGTTTCCTGTGACCACTTTCGTTTTTTTATATTAAAGATTTAAGGTGTGACGACGTCATCGCTTAATATAGAGAGTTAGCGACGACGTCGTCGCTAATTCATCAAATCTGCATCTTCTCCGACTTTCATCATCTGCAATTGCTGGTTTTCTGTACCAAAATGAATCAGAACAAAACTCTCCCGTAACATTGAATATTCCTTATAGAGGTTGTTGATATCCATTAACGAGGTATGCATAGCACAGCTTGACCTTCTTTCACTTGTTATCTATCATAGAGCCCGAGTTTCATGTTTAATTTTAGAGAAAATTTCATTAGGGTTTTGATATATAGTTTATTCATTTCATTATCTTTGTTATATGATTATTTTTGGGTGGATAAATCATCAATGTAAGGACCTTTTGAGGAAGGAGGAAAGGAAACAACCAGATAAAGGGAGAAAACGATGGGAGGAAGAAGGAAAAATGAGGGAAATGGGGTTTCAGGCGATTTGTATGGGATATTAAGCGACGACGTCGTCACACGTTTAAATCTTTAATTTAAAAAACGGAAGTGGTCACAGGGAACCAGTTCCATGCAATATTGACTCGTGATATGTTTTTCGGTTAGTTAACATCTATGGTCCTTTTTTCGGTAGTTTTCTCTTAATAAAATCTTTTTGATAAAGAAAGTTGAAAATAAGAAAAAATACTCCAGCATTCTAAATTTTAGTGAAAAATAGTTTTTTATTTTTTAACTCTATTTAATGTAAAATTGAATTTAAAAAGAATAATGCATGACTTAATTGGCAGGGGCCTACATGGGACAATTCTTATCATTTGAGCCAATTCTAGCATTCTAATTTTAGTGAAACATAAAAGTTTTCTGTTTTTAAAGTTTATTTAATAAAAAATTAAATTTAAGAAGAATGATGCATGTCTTAATCGGCAGGGGCCCATATGGGACAGTTCATATAATTTGAGATTTTTAACAAAATATCTTTGATAAAGATAGTTAAAAAAATAATCAACACTTATTATTTTTAGTGGAGATATTTGATTTATGAATAAATGTTTTTTTTATTTTTAATATTAATTCTTTCTAAATTGAAGTTTTTTAGCTTACAATATTACTCTGCTTTTGTAATTACAGCCACATATTTCTTTATAGCTTGATATTTTTTAAATTTTATTATATTTAGTGCTTAAATTTTTCTCATTATTGGATTCCTTGCCAGTTTCTCAAAAGTTATATTAAAAGTTAGGTTATTTCTTGTGAGTATTAGATAAGACTAAAAAAAGAAATCATATATTTTTACTTTAAAGTAATTTTCTTTGTGATATATTATAAACAAAACCCTAAGTTCAAATATTCTATATCTTTTTTTTTTTTCTCCGAGCTTAGCATGAGATTTTTGTTGCTAGTGTCAATGATTGGTTGATGTCGCTGATTACAGCATACAAATTTTGTTGCTAGTGTCAATGATTGCTTGATGTCGCTGATCTACATCATACAACTGGCACTGGAGCTCTATTCATTGACAAGAAAGAACCGTAGAACATTAATTTCCCAATCTCCATCTCTATACAAGTATACAAACATTACAACATCAGGTCCCATCCCTGATTGCAAATTTTACTCAAATACGTATATTGTTTAAGCATGCAATAATCTATTTTTCGTCTTGGTCGATTTCTACCAAATTCCATTTAATAATAAAATGTATGAACTGATTACTAAATCAAGAAAAGTAACAATGAAGGAAGAAACATTAAAAATGTTGTCACGAAGAGATGTCATTGCAAAAGCTTGTGATCTCTTCGGTATTGGATGGTGTTACGGCAACAAACAGGTTTTAAGAGGGAAGATTTATTTTTTCTTGGTAAAAGTGGGAAGATTGTTATCCTTTGTTTTTTTTTTTTTTTTTTTTTTCTGTAATACTTGCTAACCGGAAAGGAAGGGTGCGTTAGTGAAGAGCTATGGAAGCGTTTTCTCTTATGAGGCACAGGAGAAGTCCGACTTAGAACGGAAGGATTTTCGGATCCCCTCCCGCAAAAAAAAAATAAGAAAAGTAAAAGACAGTCAAAATTGAGGATTTTCCATTCTTTTCATCATTGGAATTAGAAAACTCAGGGACTTGTCTCCTTCCTTATCCGCTGGGCGCACCCACAGTTTAATCTGGTTTACAGCCAGCCAGACTTTTGCATGGATAATACCCAGAAGACATTTTTCAAGTTGATAGATAGATAGTAATTTTCCAAAAACCAGTTGATATAGTAGAGACGCCTACCCATGTAATTTTACCTGTACATACTTTGCGGTAACTGCTCTGCGAAATGCAAGAAATGGCACATCCGTCGAGCCTCCATTTAGGAATTAACGCTTTCCTCGAATGATTTTTCTCGCCGACATCTGGGTAGGTTATCTAGAACTAGAGGATAAGGATTTTGTGGATGAACTTTTCTAAACCCGACTAATATGGATGAGATTTTCATTTGGGTAGCTAAAACACAATTAATTAATAAAATAACGCTATTAAGGGTGGGGCCTTACGTACTTGTTTTTTATTTTTTTTATTTTTTTGGAATGTTGAAGAGCCACTTCATTTATAGTGTGAGTTAGATTTATAACTACAGTGCATGTTGTTCTGGGGATAAGAAACTCGATTGCATGTCCCGTCATGTTTGGCCAGAAAATTGGGGCAATGCTTTTATAAATATACACACCCTTTGATGCTAAATTAAGCTTATAGTAGTACTATGGAGCATCTTGGTGTGAGAAAAGGTGCATGGACGGAAGAAGAAGATATTCTTCTGACAAAATGCATTGAGAAGTTTGGAGAAGGGAAGTGGCGTCAAGTCCCCTTCAAGGCAGGTAGAGTGCTAGTAACCTCTGTCCCTTAAATACTCGAGTAACATGGAAAGCTGCTGAAAGACATGGGCTTATGGAGCTATTCTGAGAAACTCAAGTGTTTTTTTTCTTTTGTTTTCTTGTTTTTTAAAGAAACCCAAGTACTTGAAACGCAGTTTTGGGACACACTGTCTATCAATGCCGCAACCTTTATGTTTTATCTTGATAGGTCCAAAACCTTCATGTATCGGCCGGTATATTGGATTTGGATTAACATTTCAAATATTTTCGGTCTTTTTTCTTTCTAAAAGAATATATATAAGGGAATGATTCAAATTAAAAAACTAGGAATAGAGAGACTTTTCTATCAAAAGCATCTCCAAATATGACTAGAGGAAATGAAAAGAGACATTTTATTGGCAAACAAAGATTTTCTCTTCCCACACTGCCATTTTAAAAAAAAAAAAGAAGAGTGCTGCTACCTACACATTGAATATCGATTACTTTGCACACACGCACTCTTTTTTTTTTTAATTCCTAAACTACTCCTCCCTCTCCTTCTCTCTCCCTGCCGGCTGGCCGCCACCTCCGCCCACTCCTTCTCCTTGTCTCGCCACCTACTCCGGAGCAGGTGGCTAGACAGGGAGAAGGAGGGGGAGAGGGAGATGGTGGCTTGGGCGGCGCGGGAGACGAGCAGGAAGAGGGAAATAGAGAGGGAGAAGGAGAAGACCAGGGAGATGGAGAGAGAAAAGGGGAGAGAGAGATGAGGGTGGGTAAAAAGGTAGTTTCGTGGTTTTTCTTTTTTTCTTTTTTTTTTTAAATAGTTGTGTGGTAAGAGAAAATCTTTGTGTGCCAATATAACGACCCAATGAAAAACATGAAAACAATTGTAGAGATACTCTCTCTTACTCGAACGCAACTCTCTCTCCAATCTTGCCTCCTGTGTAATAGCCAAGGAACAAAAGGAATAACAGAATCTCCAAAAAAAGGTCCCATATCCAACAACTTTGTAGGGTTTACTCAGACGACTCCACACCAAACCCACAGAGCCTTCCAAAGGCCAACCTCACCTACACTCTCTCATTCCACAGAGAGAAGAGAGAGAAACCCAGAAATTTACTCTTCAATCCAACTTCCCTTAAAATTATTCACTTTGGCCCACGTGCGTGTGTGACTTGACTCAGGACCATCGGATCTCACTTTCTCTTCTACTGGAAATAGAACTCAGCATGAAATTGCTTGCTCTGGCCCACGTACGCACGCGAGGATGTACGAGGCCACTCATCCTAGTATTGCTCCCATCCGAGCACATTTAACTTTTGAGTTTTTATGGTTTTCGGGGGCATGTGGATTAAAAACGTGTTATGTTAAGACGGAGTTTTACTTATAAGCTTAGGCTCAGGACTTGGACATTCTTTATGTGGGAATGACAGAGTCCCTGATATCCCGGGCGTTCTTTGGCAGGAGATGAGCACATTGGATTTTAACCAAATCTACTACCCTTGCCCACGCTTGCTTGACATCACAATATTTGAATAAAACTAAATGATAATTAAGCTTCTAACTGACTTTTCAGGTCTAAGGCGATGTCATAAGAGTTGTAGGCTAAGATGGTTGACTTATCTCAAGCCAGGTATCAAGAGAGGTGAGTTCGAGGAAGACGAAATTGATCTCATCATCAGGCTTCATAAGCTCTTGGGCAATAAGTAAGTAATGTGAGCGGTTGCATTACAATTAGATAATTACGCCTTGCATATATGTATCAATACAAACTCAAGAGTCATGTAGATGTCAGGTAAAGAAGGCAAGTAGATGAACATCTATTGGACAATTGTCTCCGTCTTGCAATTCCCTTTTAACCTTTCCTTTTCATCCAAAATGACCCTCAAAGTCCAAGCAATTCAACACCCTTTTGTTTAACATTCTTCAATTTCCTTATGATTTCAAACCTTTGAAAAGATGCAAAAATATGTGTAAAAGTGGTTAAAAAAAAAGGGGCAATTGGCATTGTTTTGTGGCTATTGCCTTAAAGAAGCAATTATTAAAATGGAGGGAGTCTAAGGTTTCAAACCAAAACTTTCCACGTCTCCTCTTCCTGAGTTGTCACAGATATTGTCAATAAAATAAAATTTTCACTATTTTTAAATAGAAGAAACTCCACATTTTTAATAGAAAATCGTCATTAAAATGAAAAACTCACAATTTTTAAATAGAAAATCTTCAAACAATGTAGGACCCTCTCTCTTTCAATGTATAGGAGTTGATAGAGAATATTATGGAAAAAAAAAAAAAGATTGAATATGTTATGATAATAATGATTTTAAAACATCTTAGATTAGTTTTTATTATCTCATTACTTCATTTTGTTCATCTTGAGATTTTATTAGATTTTTTAAGTTAATGATATTTATTGTACTCTATACATAACCATGCTACCCTCAATAAAAAATTAACCCCGTGAATTAATGAAAATATAGCATCTAAAACTTTATCCGAAATCATAGTTGAAAAATCAATCAACAAAACAAGGGGGGGGGGGGGGGGTTGACATATTAGTCCTCTTTAAATATGATTTTTTCAATTTCGTGACTGTAATTTAGATAATGTCATCAGAGTCGCTCGACTCCAGTCAATATTTTCTTAAACATTTTTAGGTCATATCCAATGATATCATGAGATAGTCGCATGATGCCATGAGTTTTTTAGTTTCAGTATCATACATTTTCTGCAATAAGCAAATGAATTTATTTTTTACCCCACCAAAAATGTCATTTTGTGAAAAGTAGATACACGTCTGATCACCATTTTTCATATCTATCATTCTGAAAAAAATAAATTTTTTTCCCTTTGTTGTTGCATAGAAGTGATTGACATTATAAAATAATCTCATGATATCATAGAATTTATCAATTTTTATGACATACATTGTTCCATGATTCCATGGAATTTAGGATAAATATGGTAAAAAAAAATATTAACTAGAACATTGTCTGACGACAACGCTGTCGACATTATCTGAACATTGATTAAGAAATTGAAAAAATCACGTTGAAAGACTAATACGTCAAAACCCAAAAAGAAACGTCTACATCAAAGAACCAATTTTGTTATCTTTTGTCCATTACAAAGGTGAGTCTCTTTCCTCCACAGAAACTAAAAACAAAGAACCTTTGTTAACCAAATGCATATTTTCATACAACATAGCACCTCGCATCATATCTTACTAATAAATATCATTGTATAATTTCTTCTAATATTTCATAGGAACGTGAATTCTAGATGGAGTTTAAATGGCTGTTTCTTTGTCGGAATTTATAGCTAGAATTTGAAAGGTTGAGGTTTTTTTTGATATGATGTGATATTTTATTTTTTAATATTTAAAATATTGTATTATTTTATTAGAGTTTTAAATTCTAACCACCCAAAAAATTTTCTTTATAAATTTCTAAAATTTCAACCTTTATATTATTTATTAAAATTTAAAAGAGAAATTTGAAATTCCATCCTCAACAAAGTTGTTGAAATGCTGATAAAGAAACCGACCGTAACATCCAGCCAAGTTTGCTAACAAAGTATACCAATTTTGGTCTGCCATCAACACGGAGTACTTCTCAACACAAAAAACACACATATGGCCTACTAACACTTCAATCTATGTCTCAAAAGCCAAAAGAACAAAACGTTACATCAACTACAGCATGTGATAGATCTTCGATTTTTTTTTTCTTGTCTGTGGGTGGATGTTTCTATCTATTTCTTTTCTTTGTTTAATGAATCTCCACATTATAAAAATGGCAAAAAAATCCATTGACTCTCGTGTAAGCGACATAAATTTAGTTGCTGCAAATTTTGAGATGTCAATCGTGCCTTCCTGCCTTCCTGCACAGCCGTCCTGACACAGAACGTCATTTCAGTCGTGCCGTGCTGGATAGGCAAACTAGCACAGCTTGCCGGCACAACACGGCACGGCACAAACAGTTTGTGCTGTACCGTTCCTCCGTGTCTTTCATGCGGTGTGGGTTTGTTTGGTATCTTTTGGACTTAAAAAAAATAAAGGTACTACACTAAAACAGCTAAAAAGATATACATAAAAATATATGGCATAAAGACTCAATTGGTTCCGTGAAACTCGACATATTTTACTGAGAAAAAAATTACTTAAATATTTTTTATTTAAAAGTTTTTCAATAGGATTATCCTCAAAACTTTTATAATCTTTTCAGAGAATAAAAACATAAAAAAAATTTAAAGACTGTATGTTTTATATTTTCAATGAAGAGAAGGAAAACAATTAGACATTTAGTCCGCTAATGTATTCGGCTGGATCAATCATCAATTTCTGCCAACTCCTTCTTTCTCTTGTCAGTGAAATTCCAGTCTTAAAAGTAGGCAAACACAACACTCAACTATTTCTTCAGTTAAATTCGACCTTCTATCATCTGCCACACGTCTACCTGTAGTAATAGCTTGTTCGGATGCTATAGAAGACATTGTTATAGTTAGTAAATCACGAGCTATGGCGGATAACACCGGAAATTTGCTTTCGTATGCTTTCCACCAGGCTAAGATGTTAAAACCATCTCTAATACACTCGAGTCAAGATATGAGAATAATTGCAACTTGACTTGTGTTGGAGGCTCCGCCCATTCTGCAACAAAAGAAATCCCAAGAAATTCCACCTGATTGCCGGACTTGTTGAGGGGCCATATTAGCCATTGATGTACCTATTTGCTTACAATAGAATTGAAAACGTGTTTGTAATTTTGATTTTCATTTTGAAAAAGTATTTAAATTCGTGTTTTCCATATATCATTTATTTCTTCAAGAAAAGATTGTCCACCAGCTAATCTTAACCTAAGATCTTATGGAGTAGTCACACAACATGTCATTGGAGTATCTTTCCAATATTTATTAAAATTTTCTTTTATTTTTTTACATATATCACTAAGTAAAACACGATCTGTATAATTTTTAAATTGTAAAATAATTTCAAAATGAAAATTTAGATCTCCACTAGAGTTTGGTATAAACACCCAAGAGAAAAATAACGTTGCATTTTTAAAAACTTAGAATAAATCTCTTATTTGGCCACACAACTCTGAATGTGCCTTAGTCCTCAATTATTCTTGTGCATTAAAAGTACAATATTCATTCAAAACTTCTTCCTTTTTTTAAATAGATTTAATTAACAAATTATATATATAGCTCCATCTATGTTCAACATCTGAATTTATTTTTATGGGTGTTACATTATGCCTCGCATATATTGGGGAATATAATTATCTTCTATGTGCGGAGGAGAAAATAAATCTAGCAATGCTTTTAATTTTTTCTGTTACCATTGAAATATGTTTCAAACCAACTTGGGCAATGAGATTTAAGATGTGACATATACACATCTATTTTAGAAAATAGAACCTTTTATCAAATTTGCAAGGGGTATCTGTAATTTGATTAGATCAATAGCCGCTTGATTCTTTGTTTCATTATCTAAAGTTATAGTTAAAACCTTATCAAAAAGATTATATTCTTGGGGCTTTTTCAAAATAAGGAACCCTATTATATGGCCAGTGTGTGGTCATTCAAGTTTAGTAAAAGTTATAACTCATTTATTAATAACTTATTTTGCATTTATGTTATGGGCAGTAATACAGAGAAAGCTATCATCACTTCTAGATATCAATAAATTTGTAGTTATAACTATTCTCCCATGATTGTCTGTAAAGTAATTTTTTATATTTTTCTTCTTATTTTGCCAAAGCCTAATAGCATCATTTCAAGTAGTATTTTTTAGAAATCTTTCTAAATTGTGGGCATATGGCCTTTCGACATATTCTTCAAAAAATTCATTTTCAGCAAAAACAACTGACAATTCAGCTAGTACAATTGTTTTAACAAGTAATTGTTTAGCATTAACAGCATTATAAAATAAAGTCTCAAACTACTATCATTAATTGTAAAAATTTGGGTCTGTGCCCTTGACCCTTCCACTCGAGGCCTTGAAATGTGTTTGGGTTCACATTTATTCTTATGCCTCATCAAATGGTTGGTACCTCCATCTGAATCGGCAACTTAAATCTTACCACAATATTTACATTTTGCCTTATTAACCTCCTTTCCATATTTGTCTTCCTTTAATAATTCATATGGTTGCCAAACTACGGGAGTTAAAGTGTAGAGAGAGAGAGAGAGAGAGAGAGAGAGAGTTGGATGATTTTGGCGAGAAAAGAGATTGAGAGACCGACCCCCCCCCCCCCCCCCCCCCCCACCCACCCACCCACCCCACCCACCCACACCCACCATATATTTTTGAAAATTCAAAAAGACAAAAAAAAAAAAAAAAAAGCCCCTAATATGACCGTTAGGAGGGGGTAAAACGGTTAAAACATGCAATATGGCCGTTTTTATGACCGTTGGGGGGTAAAACGGTCATTTTTCCCTGCCGTGCGGTTGACTAGGCCCGGCCTTGCCACAGCCCGGCCCATTTGACATCGCTGAAATTTCACTTAACACAATAGAAAGTGATAGAACATTCAATTCTGCCTTTATTTGGTGCTGATTGAGAACAAAATTTTCGCCTACCATTTATATTATATTTTAATCCAACATTATATTATGTTCTTAGTAAGTTGTGTTAAAATTAGTACAACAAGAATTATTTTTATTGCATCATTTTTGTCGATATCATTTTCAAAAATATCATGTAAGAGTATTTTCAAGTTTAATTAGTTCTTTCTTTTTTGTGAACACCGTATTAAATTTCCTTAGTTAACCAGTCATCAAAGTGTTAGTAAAGGCTGCATAAATACTTTTTAACACTTACCTTTGGGATGAACTCATTCTTCAATACTCCCCCTCGAGTGGAACTTGGTCGGCGTACTTTTGGCGATATAATTGTTTTAGTGTCGAGTCCAAAACCTCGAGGTGTTAGTTGAGGCAGCATATATAATTCGTAATACTTCCTTTCGGATGGAGCCCACTCGTTAATATATTGTCCGTAGAATGTTAAAAACTAAGTTAAATTTTAGATAATTGAAATAACAATATAAGTACCGATGAAAAGCACAAAGCACTTGTATAGATTCTTCCCAGGTTTTTCTCATGTTTATGTATGGTTTCAAATATATTAGATTTTGGCGATATTTTGAATATATCAAAATATTATTGGGAAAGCATAATTACAAGCGATTTCTTTCATGCTAGTTTCGTGAATCGTGATACTAATTGTATGTAGCTGATATTAGTGTTTTGAAATTAATGAGATAACAGATGATGGCAGTAAATTTTTCATTAAAACCATAGTATTTAGTCTGACCACCAATGAAAACTGTGATATTACATAAATGGAAATGGAAAAGGGAGAAATCTATGAATTGATTTTTAACATTATTTTATTTATTTAAAAAACCAATTACTTTTCGAAACATTCCCCAGTAATATTCAGAGTAAACCCCTACATTTGAAAGTATCCCAACATTTTCGAGACAATAATTTCCCGATAACAGTTATTGTGACACTGCCATAATACTCAATTCCATAAACCAAGTTTATAACAAAAATTACAATGTTTTAAGCAGCACTAATAATGTTTGTTTTGTATATAGATGGTCTCTCATTGCAGGTAGGCTTCCTGGAAGAACTTCAAATGATGTAAAGAACTACTGGAACTGTCACCTTAGCAGAAGGCTAACCATGCAAAAAGGGGCACAATCTCAGATTAAATCAATAAAGACTACTACTGCTAATGCCGCTGTCGCTACTAAGATTATAAGGCCTAAGCCTCATTCCTTCTCCCCTAATTCGAAGTGGTTGAGTAGAGCCGGACCGTCCACTATCGCAACCCAAGTACCAAAGATGTCCAATAATCCAGTGCCAGAGTCCCCTCAAGAGGAGAGTACGTTATGGTGGAAGAGTTTATTGGCCTACGTGGACGAGGAGGATAACACATGGTGGCCAAAAAGTACGGAAGTTGGACAGGAAAAGGATCTGCCTCAGAGCTTTGTGGTGGAGGAAATGGAGGGGATGAGGAAGGAAGAAGATAGGGTGACGATGGAAAAAGAATTAGGGGAATTGGATAACATGCTTTTGGATGTCGATCTTTGGGGTCTGTTCAAGACATAATGACAAACAACCATGCATCTTATATTGCAAGTGTGCCCCAATCAATCTACTTCTTTGTCCCTTTGTAATCAAGGCCAGCTCAGTAATTAATCGTCCTTTTGAAATCTAAACCATCAAACTTTGAACCCCTTGCTCCTGGTGTTAGGATGAACTGGTCAGCCTTTTATTTATCTGCACTGTAATATTGTAATCCACTATTATAATGTTTCAATCTAAAGAAGTAATAATCATTATAAATGAAGCTCTCTCTTCTTCTTCTTCTTATGTTTTATGATACTTTTATGATGAAACTCGCTCATGTTTCACTTTGTAATAATTCATTAGTTGCTATAAATTAGTTTCCCAACTCAATGACACATGTAAGAAAATGGAAATGAGCAAGTAGGCATTTAGAGCCGCCTACCTGAGTAATAAAAGGACCAAAGCTTCAAAACAGAATTCCTTTCTTTTGTTTTGTATGATGGGGCTCAGCCATGAACACCCAGAAAATGCACGCGCGCACCACGCATGCTCGGTGAATTGGGCGCACTTATTTCAATTTGGTGCTATTTCCAATTGATTGGAATGCAACAAAACAAGAGAGAGAGAGAGAGAGAGAGAGAGAAGAAGAAGAAGAAGAAGAAGAAGGGGGGAATAAAATAGAAACATGGACCTGATTGTGTTCGCTCGAGCGAATTCCCATCCGCTCGAGCGAACCCTTCACAGAAAATCTATGGTTAAGATGCCATTAAAATTTAAAGCTGTTAAATCAAGGGCTAGGCTAATCTGATGGGACTGATTTTTTGGATCGCTCTTGTCCATGAGGACACCTTTCCATCTACCCTCCTCCCCTCAATAAACTTGCATCTAAGCGGGCTCTGGACTGCATATAGCTTGTATGCAGTGCTCACAGGAGAACATTTCCCTATATATAGATATATAGATATCCCAGTGCTAACCCTGCTCCACCAGGGAATGATAAATGGGATGAGAAACCTATGCAGGTACAATGCAAAAGTTTAGTTGGAAAATGATATGGTAGGTGGAAAATTCAGTAAGCTACTAAATTCGTCAATTTAATCATGAATTCTTGAAGCAAGTACTGATGGGACTTTGAGTTCCCACCCTACCTCTAATACGCTACTAAAACTCATTAGGAATAGAATGAACAGTAATTTAGCTGCAAATAGAGTGTTCAATGTCCATCTCACTTGAAAGATAACGAAGAGATACCCTGTAATGTATATGATAACAAAAGCTAGAAATCTGAAGGTGTTTCCCTAGCTCCAATCATCCATTCGTTGAACAAAGAGGTGGTATTTTACATGGTTATTGCTGTCAATATATAATTTTCATGAGATATTTTTGGATAAATTATTAGTATTGTCGCTGGTTCATGCCCTCCCTTAAGCAACTTTATGTTTTTCTTCCACAAAGCCAACATCGTTGCAACTCATCCAGCTTGCTTGTCATGGCTGTACACGATCAAAACGTATGCACCAGGTCCTTAATAGCTCCCACAATGAAATTTTTTTAGGGGACATTTCTTGAAAAAAAAAATCACGCATTGATATTTTTCCCCCTTGCATGAATTTGTGTCCCACCTTATTTCCTTTATGCATATATTACACACGTTTCTTTTCATTTAATATGCAGTAAGCATCTATGCTTCATGATTAGGGCATATGCTTATTAATTCAATGATGCATGCATTCATGTCACCTACTCCTGGGGTGGGGGGTGGGGGGCACCATACAAGTCGCAGTTGGGGCCTGTCCACTCTCATGTTACTACGTGTGGTCCCTACCAGCCATATGTTCATTGGGGGTGATGCTCCCTGCAAATGTCACCGCTGATGGACCCTTATGATCCCCTCATGCATTACCAGTGGTGGGTCCTAGCTAGTATGTATGGGTGGAGATGCACCCATCAGCATGGCGGGCCTCATCATGAACACATGTCGAGTCTGGGAAGCAACATCTGCATGGGTGGGCTTCATCACACATGTTCATGGGGGGCCCTGATGTGGGTCTTCAAGAGGCATACATCTTCATAGGCATGCCGACCATGGAGTTCTCACTAGTCGTCATCAGCATCGAAGGCTTATGCCATTAATTTGGGTTTGGCTAAAATATAACTATATATGAGAAGAACTAATAAAGAATGTGGCAATTATTTATAACCGACAATCTGATGCAAACGACCTTTAGCTTGGCGAGCTCTCACAGGTAGTGGTTTGATTCGAATATTTGATTTTACATATTCGAGAATTTCTATGCTACCAAGCCTTTTTTTTTTCTTTTTTCTTCTTCTTCTTCTTTGGATGACTTGTGAGAATAGCCCACCATAGGTAAATACCACGATAGAATTTTTGCTATCAAACTAGGGTTGGTTGGACTATATATATTAAGGGTTTGGGAATTCAGTGCATGTGGAGCGCCTTTGACGTTGCCTCCCATCAGATCTCATTCACTTGCCTTACTTTTATGAGGGCGGAAGGGCATTTAATTTAGAACCTGTTAGGAACTCACTCTTTAAGGATTTTGTACTCAGCCATTAGAACCATTTGGGGATCCTTGAAGATCTTCAAGGTCTCTCCTTTTTAGCTATCATATCCTGAATTTGTCCATCTGCAGAGCACCCACTTTAATCTACATGCTCTTCAAAACATATGAGATTCATGCTCTATTTTATTTAAATATGCTTATCCCCTTTCACTGACTTTCTGTCACTTGCTACATTACAAACTATTTTCTAGCTGACATCCTCGTTCCATGCCAAAACAGGCATACTATCTTCCGGAAACTGAGTATGTACACTGGGCACGTTCTCATCCGGTATGCGAGATGCTTCACAATGATTATTCTTACATCATTGCAATATCACCTGTGTGGGGGGATTCCTAATCATCCCAGGACTGTTTTGACTCTTGTTCTAATCTTCAGCCCGGCTACGCGCATTCCGGCTGTGGTATTGTACCACCAGCCGGGGTGCGGGAAGTGGCCTCAGTCCGGCTGAGACCGTCCCCCACTGAGTCCGGTCCCGACGCGCATCCCGGCTGCAACCATAGAGACCGCCAGCCGAGGCGCGTGCTTTAAATATCTCCTGCCCTCAGGCATGCTATGACAAGACAAATACCATCCTGGCCGTCCAACCCTCTGACACAGCATCCAGCGGCTGCAGCCCCATCAGGGGGAGGCCCAAGAAGGGATCCGATGAGATCTTCGCCGCAGGAGAGTCCAGACAGGATCAGGCCCAATGTGACTGGCATTTAATGCAACATGGGCTGATCAGACCGGCATTTAATGCAGTGTGGGCTGTGATGGACCTTGATGGATCTACATTTATTACTCCATGGGCTGATGATCTCAGCAGCCAGATCATCATACCCAAGGTACAATGTCCAAGGGCCGATATACCTGAAGAGGAGAGCCAGAAGTGAGAGGTAGACGGATATTCTCCTCCCTCCCTCCTTCTCTTAGAGGACTCCTTCCTTTGTTGAATTTCCACACTAACTGAGGCATCAGAGAGCCCTGTGCTGCCTACAGCCAGGGTCCTTTGACCCTTTCTCTCTTCCCTTTCAGGTGTCCTAAGCCAGCAGCAGCCAACTCTCGACAGCCATCGTGGTTAAGTCCTTTAAGGCATCTCTTAATCTTGTGAGTCACAGTAATTGCACTTACAATTGGCGCCGTCTGTGGGAAAGGATACGCTATTGTCAACCTTCCTTTGAGCTATGGCTGAGGGAGCTGCAAGAAATGGAAAAGCGCCCGAGACAGGCCCTGTAGGGACCGTAGTGAACCCTCTCCGTGAGTCCTTGAGGTCCACTCCTGTCTATCTGCGGGGGTATCAGCCCCGTCCAGAGTCATGTCCGGAGGTGGTGGTGACTCCTCTCCAGCCTCCTAGGAGGAGAGACCTCACCCTTCACCAGACTCGACGTAAGTCCCCGGTCTTCTTGGATCGTCGGAGGGATAGTGGGGTTCGCAGTTCTGATGAGGATTTCGATCCTACTTATGAGGAGATTCAGGCGTAGAATGCTACTATCCGGGAGAAGGATGCCCTTATCAGACACCTCCAACGACAGCTCAGGGAGACAGCTGAGGCAGCTGACACCGCCAGACAGCGTCTGCAGCGATCTAGCGGAGGAGGTTCTTCTCGCCATCAGCAGACCACCCCTTCTCAAAGGGACCTTAGGTTTCATCTGAACAAAAGAAGACGTAGTCGAGCTAATGACGAAGCCTCCAGCAGTAACCGCAGCCTTTCAAGGAAACGGTCAGAAGACATCCCCGAGGTCCGTAATGATGCTCCGGGATGGCTTGAGGAGCAGATTCAGCAAGCAGTTAGGCGGAACCTGGAAGTGGCCGGCCTCACCCGAAGTCATCAGGACGCTGGCGCGTTCGCCGACCTCGGCACGTCGCCTTTCACTAGCGACATTAGGGATCACCCCTTACCGAGGAAGTTCACTGTCCCAAGGTTCGCCACTTATGAAGGGGCTTTGGATCCTGCTGCGCATCTGCGACATTTCTCGCAGAGGATGTCTCTCTGGGGAGATGAAGGCCATTTGAATTGTAAGGTTTTCTCGTCCAGCCTGGGTGAGCTACCCTTGAAATGGTTCTGCGGTCTCCCAGAAAATTCCATCTCAACCTGGCAGCAGCTCCAGCATTCCTTCATAAAGAAGTTCCAGGCTTACAGAGCTATCCCTAAGACAGACGCTGATATAATGGCCCTAAGGATGAAGCAGCACGAGAACGTCACTCAGTTCGCCAAGCGGTTCTGGACGGTCTACAGCCAGATCGATGGCTCCAAAGACGAAGTGGCAATCTTTGCGTTCCAGAACGCCTTGCTGCCAGATAATGATCTTCGAAAGGACCTGGCTGGCGATCCTGTGGCCTCTATCTCGGCGCTGATGGCCAGGGTGAACCGTTTCATAGCTCAAGAGGATGACCAGCTCAGAGCCAGGGAAAGCTTTCACGTCAGCCGAAGAGATCGGAACGGCAAGTCTTCAACGAAGGAAGATCGGTCGTCCAGGAGAGAGGAACCAAGCCGCCATAAGGCCTCGACTAGCTCGGCGAGGGCTTCAACACCTGCCTACAGAGACAACAAAAAGCTCAGACTGTCTTCCGACCCCTACAAAGCTGTTGATACCATATTTAAGGAGCCTATTCACAAGATCATGACTAAAATCAAATCCAGGCCGTATTTCAGCTGGCCGCCGCCCATGAGGAGCGATTCGGCCAACCGCGACCAGAGTAGATTCTGTGCTTATCATAGACAGAATGGCCACAATACCGAGGAGTGCAGAATCCTCAGGTCTCACTTGGAGAAACTTGTCCAAGACGGACATCTCAAAGAATATGTCAAGGCGAACAACAGGGATGAGTTCCGAGCTCGGCACCGAAATGAAAAAAGTTAGGACAGTGATGGATCCGAAAAACTCATTAGCGTCATACACCTCGCTCCCCCACCCAGAGGGAGTAATCAGGCGCGTGCCGAGGCGAGACGGGCGTCCCATGGAAAACAGGTGATGGCGGCCGAGTTAGAACCGGTAGCGAAAAGGCCTCGCAAGGAGCAGCCCAAGATTTGGTTCTCTGATGACGACCTGGAAGGCGTACAACTCCCGCATAATGATCCGCTTGTCGTCACTTTGAAACTGAAGAATTGTAGGGTCCAGAGGATCCTTGTTGACCCTGGCAGTTCATCCGAGGTCCTTTATTTCGATTGTTTCAGAAAGATGGGCCTCTCGGAAGCAGATCTGCAAGAGGCCCGAACTCCATTGATAGGCTTCAGTGCCCAACCTGTATACCCGAAAGGGAAATTGACCCTTAAAGTTCAGGTTGAAGGAGCCTCCGTGATGGTAGACTTCCTGGTAGTCGACGCGCCATCCCCTTACAATGCCATCATGGGTAGAACTTGGCTCCATAGCATGGAAGCGGTACCCTCTACTCTCCATCAGAAGTTGAAATTTCCGCTCGAAGATCACGACAGAGTAAAAATAGTGACGGTTCGGGGAAATCAGCAAATGGCCCAACATTGCTTGATGGCCGTAGTACCCGGAAGTTGCGAGCCCAAGCAGGTCAATGTGGCCGAATTGGAGAAAGAGTTGGACAGAGTCGGTCAGCATCCCGAGCAGAAGAGTGTGGAAGAACTGACAGAGGTTAGGATCAGTCCACATGATCCGGAAAGGTTCTTCCTCCTCGGCGGTCAGCTTACCGAGCCTGAGCGATCTGAACTGACCGAATTCCTGTTCCAGAATATAGGAGCCTTCGCCTGGACCCCAGAGGAGATGCCCGGTATTCACCCCGAGATCGCGTGCCACAAGCTGAATGTGGATCCCGAGCACAAGCCGGTAATGCAAAAAGCTCGTAGGACCGGGCTGCCACAGACAGAAGCTGTGGTTGAGGAGGTCGGTAAACTACTTGAAGCAGGGGTGATCAGGGAGGTGCAGTACCCGGTCTGGCTCGCCAACACGGTGGTGGTCAAAAAGAAGACTGGCAAGTGGAGGGTGTGCGTCGACTTCACAGATCTCAACAATGCCTGCCCCAAGGACAGCTTCCCGCTCCCAAAGATTGACCAGCTGATCGACGCCACCGCCGGCCACGACCGGATGAGCTTCCTCGACGCATATCGAGGCTACCATCAGATACCTCTGTACGCTCCGGATGAAGAGAAGACTGCGTTCATAACGCCCAGGGGCATCTATTGTTATAAGGTAATGCCTTTCGGCTTAAAGAACGCAGGCGCCACTTACCAGCGCCTGGTCACCAAGATGTTCGGGGCGCAGCTCGGCAGCACTGTTGAAGTGTACATCGACGATATGGTCGTCACGTCCAAACAAGCCGTGAACCATCTAGCCGATTTAGCCGAGGTGTTTGCCATTCTGAAAGAGTACAAGCTGAAACTGAACGCCTCCAAATGCGCCTTTGGCGTCGGTTCGGGCAAATTCCTGGGGAGCTTGGTCACAAGGAGAGGGATTGAAGCAGATCCAAACCAGATTTCTGCCATCCTCGGAGTGCAGAGCCCAGCTACTGCAAAAGAGGTCCAGAAGCTTACTGGCATGGCTGCCGCACTAAATCGATTCATCAGTAGATCCTCAGATAAGTGCCATCCTTTCTTTAAATTGTTGAGAAAAAACTCTAGGTTTCAATGGACTCCAGAGTGTGACCAGGCTTTACAAGCACTTAAGGCCTACCTTTCGTCACCTGCTCTACTTTCGACCCCAAAACCAGGGGAAACGTTGTATTTATATCTAGCGGTCTCGGATCGAGCCGTGAGCTCGGTCCTGATCAGAGAGGAGGAAAATCAACAAAAACCGGTTTATTATACGAGCAAAACGCTCCTCGATCCCGAGACCAGATATACCCTGTTGGAGAAGCTTGCGTTGGCACTAGTTAGCGCCTCCCGCAAGCTCTCCCATTATTTCCAAACTCATACTGTAACAGTGATTACAAAACACCCTCTCAAGTCTGTCTTTCGAAAGGCTGATTTTTCAGGAAGGCTTTCGCGGTGGGCGATAGAACTCGGGCAATATGACATTCGATACCAGCCCAGAACAGCCATCAAAAGCTCAGGTCCTGGCAGACTTCATTGTGGAGTTCATACCTCCGACCCCGGCGCTAACTCGGCTCGGCCCTGAGCCCACGGATGAACTGGAGGTACCCCTCCCGGAGGATAACGGACTATCTCAAAGCCGATCTCCGGCTTCCGTCTGGAAGGTCTTCGTTGATGGGTCGTCAACCACCAAGCGGGCTGGTGCTGGGGCCGTCATTCAGACTTCGGATGGGTTGGTTATTGAGCAAGCTCTCACCCTGGATTTTAAAGCGTCGAATAACGAGGCGGAGTATGAAGCCTGGTTAGCCGGACTGAGCAGTGCTAAAATCCTTGGAGCTCGGCAGTTGCTTGTCTTCAGTGATTCTCAGCTGGTGATTAACCAGTTGACAGGAGATTATCAGGCTCGAGACGACAGGATGTCTGCCTATCTCGCCCTCGCAAAGAAGTCCCTCTCAGAATTCCAGATGGTCGAGGTCAAACAGATCAGTAGAGGATCAAACTCCCACGCCGATGCCCTAGCCAGTCTAGCCTCCGCCGTTGAGGCAGGGAAGAAAAGAACTATCGAAGTGGGATCGCTGGCAAGACCCAGCATAGAGCTTCAGCCACCCCGGGAAGTCCTCCTTCTTGACTCCGGCCCGAGCTGGATGGATCCAATTATATCCTATCTTAAGGACGACAAACTCCCGGAGGACAAGATTGAGGCTCAACCGCTCAGATTGAAAGCTACACGGTTTTGGTTGTCCCCCGAGGGCAAGCTCTACAGAAAGTCATTCACTGGCCCATACCTTCAATGCGTCCATCCAAGCAAAGTGGAAGACTTTTTCTATGAAATACATGAGGGGATTTGCGGGAGCCATATAGGAGGGAGGTCATTAGCTTACCGAGCAATCAGTCAGGGGTACTGGTGGCCGTATATGCAGAAGGATGCGCGATTATATGTTAAGAAATGTGAGAAGTGCCAGAAGTTCTCCCACTCTCTCCATCAACCAGCACAAGATCTGAGCCCACTCTCTAGTCCATGGCCTTCGCCCAATGGGGGCTGGACATCATGGGACCACTTCACCGAACTCCAGGAAATAAGAGATGGTTGATAGTGGCCACTGATTATTTTTACTAAATGGATAGAAGCAGAATCGTTGTCTTCCATCACGAGCGTGACACGAAGAATTTTGTTTGGAAGAACGTCATCACCAGGTTCGGCATCCCACGAGTCTTGGTATCGGATAACGGCACCCAGTTTGACTCTGCTGCTTTCAAAAACTTCTCCAAGGAACTCGGCATCAGAAACCACTATACCACCCCGGCATGAAGCCTCAGGGCCACTGTGATTGCCGTGGGGCTGGTCCATGTACCACCCCGGCACGAAGCCTCAGGGCCACTGCGATTGCCGCGGGGCTGGTCCATGTACCACCCCGGCATGAAGCCTCAAGGCCACTGCGATTGCCGCGGGGCTGGTCCATGTACCACCCCGGCATGAAGCCTAAGGGCCACTGCGATTGCCGCGGGGCTGGTCCATGTACCACCCCGTCATGAAGCCTCAGGGCCACTGTGATTGCCGTGGGGCTGGTCCATGTACCACCCCGGCAGGAAGCCTCAGGGCCACTGTGATTGCCGTGGGGCTGGTCCATGTACCACCCCGGCACGAAGCCTCAGGGCCACTGTGATTGCCGTGGGGCTGGTCCATGTACCACCCCGGCACGAAGCCTCAGGGCCACTGCGATTGCTGCGGGGCTGGTCCATGTACCACCCCGACATGAAGCCTCAGGGCCACTACGATTGCCGCGGGGCTGGTCTATGTACCACCCCGGCATGAAGCCTCAGGGCCACTACGATTGCCACGGGGCCGGTCCGCGCACCACCCCGGCATGAAGCCTCAGGGCCACTATGATTGCTGTGGGGCTGGTCTACAGGCCACCCCGGCACGAAGCCGTGATGCACGCACCACCCCGGAACGAAGCCGTGATGCACGCACCACCCCAGCGCAAAGCCTAAGATTGCAGCAGTACCTTCGTAGCTTCCGGCTCCACTGAGTTCGGGATCCCGAGACCCCAGAGGATACACAAGCTAGGGGGCTATTGTGTGGGGGGATTCCTAATCATCACAGGACTGTTTTGACTCTTGTTCTAATCTTCAGCCCCGCTACGCGCATTCCGGCTGTGGTATTGTACCACCAGCCGGGGTGCGGGAAGTGGCCTCAGTCTGGCTGAGACCGTCCCCCACTGAGTCCGGTCCCGACGCGCATCCCGGTTGCAACCATAAAGACCGCCAGCCGAGGCGCGTGCTTTAAATATCTCCTGCCCTCAGGCATGCTATGACAAGACAAATACCATCCTGACCGTCCAACTCTCTGACACAGCATCCAGCGGCTGCAGCCCCATCAGGGGGAGGCCCAAGAAGGGATCCGATGAGATCTCCGCCGCCGGAGAGTCCAGACAGGATCAGGCCCAATGTGACTGGCATTTAATGCAACATGGGCTGATCAGACCGGCATTTAATGCAGTGTGGGCTGTGATGGACCTTGATGGATCTACATTTATTACTCCATGGGCTGATGATCTCAGCAGCCAGATCATCATACCCAAGGTACAATGTCCAAGGGCCGATATACCTGAAGAGGAGAGCCAGAAGTGAGAGGTAGACGGATATTCTCCTCCCTCCCTCCTTCTCTTAGAGGACTCCTTCCTTTGTTGAATTTCCACACTAACTGAGGCATCGGAGAGCCCTGTGCTGCCTACAGCCAGGGTCCTTTGACCCTTTCTCTCTTCCCTTTCAGGTGTCCTAAGCCAGCAGCAGCCAACTCTCGACAGCCATCGTGGTTAAGTCCTTTAAGGCATCTCTTAATCTTGTGAGTCACAGTAATTGCACTTACATCACCATTAATTTATAGCCTAAGATTCCCTTTCCCATTGCAGGAATACAGTCGAAATCAAATCACGGGGCTGATCAATCTTGTTGCTACCATGAAAGGTTGGAAACGGAAGACGAGATTGGAGGTTCTGGAAAAGATTGAAGCAGTCACCGTATAAGCATTGTATATCATCTTCATGTCTCAAGCCCCCTCAATTCTTTTGTGTATTATAAATTAGATATCCTCTTGTTTAGAGATAACATGATCTCTTGCGCTCAAGCCTTCTTTATTGTTCGCTCGAGCCTTGTTTGTTCTGACGCAGAGTTTTGATACGGAGGCACCTTTGCTTGAGCAAACTCTCCTGTCTGTTCGAGTGAACTTGGGTGCAAATTTCAGTTCCATCCGGAAACTCTCTCCTATTTTTTCTCAAGAGGCTATGTTCTATCCTAATCGCATCACAACTCTTGAGGCACGAGTCTAGGTTATATATAGCATTTTTCTCTTTATTCCAAAGTACCTCTCATCAATACAAAACCTTCGAGAAGATTTTGAGAGATCCATCTTTCCCCTAAGGCTTCCAGTTGCTGTGCTGAAGATCAAGCTTTGGTTCGAGTTCTATTGTACTCTCCTGAAGTAGAGACAGCTTGAAGGCATTTTTGAGGTGTTCGTTTCATGTGACGCCCCGGAGTCCCACATCGACTATAGAGAGGAAAGTGAATGGGGTTATATGTAGAGCTTACATGAGGCCTTTTGATGGGTTGAGGCCCATCAGAAGCAAAACCGTGAGGCCAGTGGGCCAAAGCGGACAATATCATGCATGGGTATGGGTGGGGCGTTACATTTCAAGCACGGTGAATGTATACGATGAGTAGTTGGCAAGATAGCATAGTCGTTTGGTTGAGTTACAACTGGGAAAATGGTTGTGAGTTATTTCTTGTAACTTTAGTTTATTAGTGCTTGGTTGTCTGTTGGCCAAGACGATAAAGTCCGTGATTTTTTTCTGAGTATGGTTTTTCACGTATACATCGCGTGTCCTTCTTATTGTGTGGATTGATTGCTTTTAATCTGATTTAGGATTAATTATTAGTTTAATTACGTGTGGACTGATATTTAATAGAGATCTTGTAATTTGGACCTTAGCCTGTGTTAAGGCTGGTTTTTCAAATCCTTTAGACTATTTGTTTACAAGTACGAAGGAGTAAATGTAAGGTAGATGTCAAAGCTTAAAAAATATAAAAATAAGGCATGTTAAAGTAAAAGTAGAGGTATGGTAAAAATTTTATCTGGTTAATTTTAGGCAAAAGTATAGGTGAAAGAGGGGATGTAGATTAAAAAACACATTTTATCGTAAAGTTTATTGCACCACACTTTATTACACTCTTTTGTGGTATAATTAAAAAGGGCGGAGTAAAATGCGAGTGGTGTTACATCATAAATTTACTTATCCACTTTATTTTTTTTCCATCTAAACATGGTATCTATATATATATATATATATATAGGGGGGACGCAGGAAAACTCCAAGTAGTTTTCCAGTGAGGATTAAGAATAAAGGTAATATATGCTCACATAACCATTCCCAACTTCCATTATCTCCTTGTTTAAGCTAATTAAATACCATATCCAATTTCTTTGGTAGTGTGTGGGGTGTTTCTCAAAACATCAAAATCATGCTAAACCTAGCGGTAATCTCGGTGGAGTGCATCCTGACTCGACCACTGGTACACTAGCCGAGGTGGGTAGCATCATTACGATTCGACCAGGCTCGAGGATGCCGTGATCTCGGCTGTGCAACTGGTAACCGTGCACCTCGGCTACAACTGTACGCCGAGGTGCCAGATGAGACAAGCTCTGACAGCCGCCTTCCATCTTCCGACACGTGGCGGGATAGGAATACATGCCATAGGGATAGATACTTCACCCCAGCCATCCAATCTCCACAGATCTCTGATAGAGCCGCATCCAGCGGCTATGGTTATATCAGGGCGGGGCCCAAGAAAAGGTCCGATGGGACCTTCACCGCCTAACGGGTCAAGCCCGGTATTACTCGCATTTAACGTAATGTGGGCTGATCGGACCACCATTCAATGCAATATGGGCTGTGATGGACCCCCATTAATTGCTTTTGTGGGCTGATGAGACTTAAGCAGTCAGATCATCGGGCCCATCACCCCATGCCTAAGGAATCTCTTATATATAGAGAAGAAGTCGCTCACACGCAGGTACGAAAACACACACATAGATACATGCATAAACTCTGCCTCTCTTCTTCTTCTTCAACCTGAGTTCAGTCCCAGCACTAATTTGATCGTCGGAGAGCCCTGCGCTGCCAATAGCTAGGGTCCTTTGACCGTTCTTTCTCCCCTTTCAGTCCCTGAGGCGGTTAGCTCTCTACGGTCATTTCGATAACTCCTGTAAGGCTCCCCCTAATCTTGTGAGTTATATTTTCTGCACTTACAATTGGTGCCGTCTGTGAGAAACGGTTATCTAAACTTCCCTTAAACATTTTGGCTAAGAAAGCTGCGAAAGGTGGAGAAACGTCCAGAGCACACCATGTGGAAACCATGGCAAACGACTTCGACGAGCACCTTTTCACCCCTATCAACGCTCGGGAGCGCCGCCACCACTCAGAGTCACTCTCACGGGCGGTGATGGCACCTCTCCAGCGTCCTGGAGAAAAAGATCCTACGCCAGAAGGCACTCGACGGTATGAGTCCCCGGTGATGGACGAGCCACACCTGTCCAGTCACCAAAGAGATGATGAAGATGAAGATTATAGTCCTGACGAAGAGTTCGATTCTGCTGTTGAGGAGATCCGGGCACAGAATGCCATTATCAGAGAAAAGAATGCCCTCATCAATTAGCCCCAGTGGCAGCTGAAGGAGAAGGAAGAAGCAGTAGATATGGCTAAAAAGCGTTTGCAGCAGGCAAACGAAGAAGGTTCTCATCACCAACGGATCACTCCTCCCAGGAGAGGTCCGAGAGCCCATCGTGATTAGACCACTCCTCCCCCGAAGGACCTGAGAACTCATTTGAATGAGCGAAGGCGTAGTCGAACTCGTGACGAAGGCTCGAGCAGCAGTCATGGCTATTCGAGGAGACGATCTGAAACCTTGCCAGAGGTTCGTCATGGCACTCAAGAGTGGATTGAAGAGCGAATTCAGCAGGGGGTTTGACAAAATCTGGAAGTGGCAGGCCTCGCCCGGGACGAGCGAGATGACTGCGCGACCACTGATCTCGGCTCGTCACCCTTCACTCGCGACGTCAGAGATTTCCCCCTTCCGAGGAAGTTTACAGTCCCGAGGTTCGTCACCTACGGAGGAACCTCGGATCCGGCCACACATTTTCGACACTTCTCCTAGAGGATGTCTGTTTGGGGAGACGAAGGCCATCTGAATTGCAGAGTTTTCTCCTCCAGCCTGGGTGAGCTACCACTGAAATGGTTCTGCGAACTCCCAGCGAACTCCATCTCGAGTTGGCAGCAGCTCCAGCACTCCTTCATGAAGAAGTTTCAAGCCTACATGGTCATACCCAAGACAAATGCTGACATAATGGCTCTAAGGATGAAACAAGGGGAGCACATCACCCAGTTCGCCAAGCGATTCATGACAATCTACAGTCAGGTTGACAGCTCTAAAGATGAAGTGGCGATCTTCGCTTTCAGAACGCCTTGCTGCCAGATAACGATCTCCGGAAGGATCCGACCGGCAACCCTGTGACCTCAATAACGGTATTGATGGCCAGGGTAAACCGCTTCATTGCTCAGGAAGACGACCAGCTCCGAGCTCGGGAAAGCTTCCATGTCAGCCATAAGGATCGAGGTAGCAAGCCTTCAAGAAAGGACGGGGGATCCTCTAGAAGAGAAGGGTCGAGCCGACGCTGGACTCCATCCAGCTCGGCGAAGGCTCCAACGCCTGCCTCTAGAGACAGCAAGAAGCCCAGGCTGTCTTCTGACCCCTGTAGAGTTGTCAACACTATCTTCAAGGAACCTATCCACAAGTTCATGAGCAAAATTCAGTCGAAGCCGTACTTCAGCTGGCCACTGCCCATGAGGGGCGACCCATCCGCCCGTGATCAAAGCAGATTTTGTGCTTATCATAAATAGGGCGGACACAAAACCGAAGAATGTAGAATCCTGAGGTCGCACCTGGAGAAACTCGTCCATGACCGGCATTTGAGGGATTTCGTCAAGACGGGAGCCCGAGACAACGACAGAACTCCTTGCCAGAGTGAGAAAGAACAAGATAGTGAAGGGTCTGAGAGACTCATCAACGTCATCCACTTGGCCCCTCCGCCTAAGGGGAGTGATCAGGCTCGTGTCGAAGCCAGACGAATCTCCCATGGTAAGCAAGTGATGACGGCCGAGCTCGAACCAGCCGCGAAGAAGGCACGCAAGTAGCGGCCCAAAATCTGGTTCTCGGACGGGGACTTGGAAGGAGTCCAGCTCCCCCATAATGACCCGCTCATCGTCACTTTAAAACTCAAGAACTGCAAGGTTTAGAGGATCCTCGTCGACCCCAGAAGTTCCTCCGAGATCCTCTACTTCGATTATTTTAAAAAGATGGGCCTCTCCGATGCAGATCTGTAAGCGGCTCAAGCCCCTCTAATCGGGTTTAGCGCCAAACCAGTCTACCCCAAGGACAATGTCACGCTCAAAGTCCAGATTGAAGGAGCATCCCTGATGACAGATTTTTTGGTGGTAAATGAAGAACACTGGGATTGGATTCTTTTATTCTATTTAAATGAAGAAAACTATTATACTGATGTAGTAGTCTCCAATTGTATTTGAAGAAAGCTACAGAGAGAGAGAGAGAGAGAGAGAGAGAGAGAGAGAATGCATGGAGAATACGTTAGCCGAGACCACGATGACGTACACATGCAAGAAGGAATGATGGGGTTCCAATCATTTCGTTTCCATACTTTCCAAAAATATGTATAAGACGACAAAAACAACGTAACTCTCATTAAAAATCAAGGGGTCCTGTTGTGCCAAACAATCGTAACGAATCCAATGTGACCATATGGAGGTGTGGACAGATCATATGACGACGACCAAAAATGGGAATTGAGTGAGGACCACGGTCTCACTCGGACCTTCTCAGGTAAGGATTTCAGAGGAAGTGGTCCTAACATGCATGGCTGCGCTGCGACATCTAAACAGTTACGTGTATTCGATTTTTTATTAATTCTAAACATTGAATTTTAATAAGTTGGCCACTAGCCTTGAATAATGGAGGGCCCAGCCCCATCAATTCGTCATCCGTGCTGCAAGTATTGTGAGCATCATTTCGGTTTTCGTGTTTTTTATTAGAATATTTTTGAAGTTTTTTAGTAAAATAAAGATTAAATTTTAAGTTAAAGAATTAAATTAGATATAAATTTATTATATATATAAGAAATTCAAATACTTCAGGGCACGCAGGAGTTGGTGGAGTGTCTCAAGGCATTTGTTTACTCTCCACGTCTCTTGTTCGAAACTGTCCTAGATTTTATTCGGTGTACATTTGTGTGGGTTTAGTGAGCTTTACATGAGAGATTAGTCAAGTTGGGTTAAGCATATCGATAAACTACAAAAAAGGAAAAGAAAAATATTTAGGGGACAAAGACAATATAAGACCATGAGAAGAAGACAACATAGAAAAATTGAAAAAAAAAAAAGAAAAAAAAGAAAGCTATAGCTTTTCACATATTACGTATAATGAAGTAGATTTCACATGTGCAGTGGAGTGAAGAGAAGTAGGTTAAAGTTAAAGTAGAGTACTTAACTTCACTCCATTTGGATGCTTATTTTGAAGTTACGGTTTGGAGTAGAATCCACTTTTATTCAAGGAAATTGAAGTATTTAGAGTCGAAGTGAAATGGAGTATATGCGGCTCACAACATTACTTCATCTATCGGGCCACTAATCCAAAAAGGATAGAGTTGAAATTTTAGACTGTTAGGGTCCTTTTAACCTCACTTTACTCTATTTTTTGCCTATCCAAACAGGCATAGAGTTAATAGCTTAGGTTACTGAAAGATAGTTAGAGATTTTAGTAGAATTGAATTTGAATGATCTTGATATGTTTTGTGAGATTTTCTACAATGAAAGGCACAATTATTTGAATAATCTTGTCAAAATTCTCTTTGCTTTTGAATAAAAACCAAACACCTTTCAAGGGTATTTTGGTCTTATATATATATATATATATTGTTGTACCTGAAATCCTAAGTTTGGTAACTCTACTAATATAGTCAAGTCAAGTAGAGTTGATTTTGAAGAAAGAATAAAATATAAGTGGGTGATGATTTTTTATTTTTAGTTGTTTGTTATGGATCTTTTTGATTTTTTTTATGGAAAAGTGGAGTTTTTTTTTTTTGTATTTTAGTGGATATAGGTAGTTGTTTTTTAACTTTTTGTATAAAAAAGATGGGAAGAGTTTTGAATAAAGTGCATTTAATGTGACATCTTATCTGAAAAATGGAGAGTTTACTTGACTTTGATTGTATTAGTAAAGTGTCAAACGGGCTTTAAGGCAGAAAGTAGCAAGAAGAAAAAAAAGAAATTGACGAGCTTTCTTTGTGGACGTAGGTGGTTTTGCCAAACCACATATGTAATTGTGTCTTTATCTCCGTGATTGTTTACTTGTAATTGTGTGAATTTCTGTATTTCTAAGTCCATCGATCACAAGTTATTGTTCGATTCCACTGCGCCACTCCAACAACTAACGCATCATCTAGACCTCGCAATCTAATCAAGCCAAACGACGAACGTTCTTAAAAGAATCAAAACAGATGTGATCTTAGTAGGCCATCAGCACCGACCCCTGGAACCACCAGTTCTGATCTTTTTGCTATATATCTATCATTTTCTAGATCAAATTGTTTACCAATAGCAGGGTCTTAATTAGAAGAAAAAGGGACGACGCAGTTAATGGGAGAGGCGTGATTTCACGCTCTCACAAATTTTTTTATAGTCAAGTGAGCTCCACTGGAAGATTAAGAGGTTAGGGATAAACCTAACGTTCTTCTTAGTTTGACATGGTTTTTGGCGGCGGAAGTGTGGACACTCCTAATCCACTAAATTCAATTGATAAACAATTTCCAACCAGCATGATACATCCCGTGGTTGAAAGAAAAGCCAAACTAGCCCTTAAAGAAATTTGCCTCCACTACTTTCATCATCTTAAATCCACTAGAATCACTCAGTTTATATTCATTAATGCAGTTATTGAGTTTTAGTTTGTGGGTAAAGTTTCACTCTCATTTGACTATATTTAACGTTTCACTTCCTTGAGAGAACAACAATTTGTAAAACAGAGCAAAGTCTGCACTGTATTTAATATTAGATGTGGAATTTGGTGAATCTAAGGCCGCCGTACTACAAGATAACCTATGCAGACCCACTCCTAATAAAGAACTGTTTTTTTGGGGGGCTGAAGTTAAAGAACAAATTTGGCCACAGAGAAACCTCTGACCTTAGGCATTGAATAATCAAGCCCATTGCCAAAAGCACTTAATATAAATCCTGCTTCAAGTATAAATTCTTTATAAATATCGTGCCATGCTTGCATGCTTGACAATGATTGCATAGGCTCCCCCTGTAGGGTTCAATCGGGCCCTCAATAATGAGATAGGCTTAAGCAAAGCTGTCATAGTAGGGATGGCAATGGGCCAAGTTAAAACAAGCGCAACCCCTCCACCAACCTGATTCTGTTGTTTAATAAATTTTTATTTTTTTTTATTGTAGGACAATGAGTAGCTGATGGTCTTTAAGAGGATCAACGGATTATATGTTTAGAATTCTAAATGTGCAAGCACATATGCTTGCTAAGTTTTGTTATTCCATAGGATAAGATGTAAGTAGGGAAGAGGAGTTCTCTTATTCTTAGAAGTGAGGATTAAGTCTTTCTCATTTATTTTTGAGCTTTCTTTTGTTGGATGTTTCTTTTCTTTTCCTTCAATGAAATTTTTATTTACTAAAAAATGTTATAGATTTGAGTTGTATCTTCAGTATTATGTGAAAAGAAATAGTTTTTAAATAAAAAATATTTAACAGTATCAAACCAACACAACCAATATCTATGGCATGTCTGGGTCAAGTCAGCCTAAACCCGAACCCAATTCAACCCCCTGCCATTCCTACTTACGAGGATCCATTCCAGTTGGCCTTTAAAATGCCCGTAAAATGAGGGCTTTTTGTTTAAGAGCTCAACCATAGAACATGACAAAATTCGTGTAGGCCCACCAATATGAGGGTCTACTAGGACAATACCAGCTCTACAATGTAATATTTTTATATAGTACATATTTCATATAATTTATGTTTTATATAATTACTAACATACTCAATTTTTCATGGCTTTCTAAAAAATACGATTTTTTTTTTTTGTTTTACTTTGCTAAAAAAAAAGGTCCATTGATACTTTGTGCTCATTGGTGCCTAAGAAAAAAAAATTAAAAATTAATTTTCTTTTCTTCAAGCCCTGGGCTTGGCCCTATCTCACGATAGAAGGGTAAAGGTAGCAAAGTAGGCACTCCAGGATCTTCGGCCCGCCTGGGACATGACCCGCGTATGTTTAGGGTAGGGTAAGGACAGCCCCAATACCGACCTATGACGGACCAATGCCCTAGTACAAATATGTCAATTCAAAAGGATCGTTGTAGGCCCTTTTCTTATTTACGTTGTACACCTAATAGCAATTAGACATATGATATAGGTTAGCTGTAGTAGAATCTAATATGTAAGAGGCTCACCAATTAAAATTATATATTGTTTAAAATAAATGCCTTTCCAAATTGTGTTGGCCCTCTTGAAATCTTATTATGGACGAAGATGGAAACACCATTAAATTGAACACGCGTTAAATATAAGATTTCTAGTAATATATTTTGGAGCTCATCTATTAAAAATAAAAACTTCTTAAAAGAATGCCCATCCTTTTTGCCTAATACCGATAGGATATGATATTTTGGGGGGGGGGGGGTGGCGGGCCGAAACTGCATTGAAAAAGAAGATGAAAAAGGTGTTCTTGAATCTGTAGAGAATGAGGGCACTGAATCTGCATGACACATCTGATAAGATTATTTCATGTCACATGCACTGATTGCTTGATAGTATGTGTACTGAAGCAATTAAATTAATTGGCTGAAAACCTCATCTTTCCCTGGATTAATTTTGTTAGGATTTTTTGTGTTGGCTAAATTCATTTGTTGGACAAAAAGTCTGGGTCTCTTGAGTTGTAATTAGTTTTAGAAAAAGTCTCTGAAGTTAGAAGATTGGAAGAACTCAAAAAGGCTGAAGAAAACATCCTGTTGCTGAATTTCTGGATCCACCAGAATAGGGTCCGTTCGAGCGAACATCTCATCCGCTCGAGTGAAGTCAAGCTTAAAAGCCTAGATGCCTGACAGAAGAAATATTTCGCTGAGACAGAACCTCATTCGCTCGAGCGGATGATAGGTTCGCTCGAGCGAACTGGGCGCAGATTTTGAGAAAGTCTCATAATCCTGATTTTAGTAGTATTTCCTTTGAGACTATGTTTCCCAATTTGAGTCCTACTTGTGCACTAAGTCTTAAGCACGAATTTGGGGCTATATATAGGGTATTTCTCTCAACCCTAGAGGATAACACATAGAGACCACCACTACTCTCATCAATCTGAGTTAGAGATATCATAGAGAAAGTTTATTCTCTAGAGCTATTGAGATACTGTTCTAAAGAGCTGCTCTAGAAGGTCATTGCTGCTTCTACCTTTCTTATAAAAGATTGATTGTCAAGGTGCGAGGAGATCAAGTAAGGAGAACGGAGCAAGGTTGAAGTCGTGTCAGTGGATTCTTTACAAGAATAACTACAGTCCTTAGGTCGAGGTATAGACTGAGGTAAAGGAGCTTGTGAGTATATCTTGTAACTGTTCATGAACTCTTGATTTCTAGTTCGTGGTTTTTCTCCCTGGATAGGGTTTCCACGTTAAATATTGTGTCTGCCTTCTTGTGGTGTGTGATTGGTAGATAGCTAGTTCTCTATTGTCTGATTGATTTATTTCCGCTACATCATTTAGTTAAGATAAGAAATAATAATCCATTCTAGTATCACCTAAAGGGAATTTCAAATCTCAAACTGTTTTTTTTTTTTTTTTTTTTTTTTTTAATTCTTGTTCAATTTCTTCTTGAAAATTTTTATATGACTTAAATCTTCTCAAAATAATGAAACTTTCTTAAAAGAAGATTCAATGGTTGAAATTCTCTCCTTTTGCTCACCACATTACCACGCATAATGCCCCCTTTAGTCGTTTGCAGCATTGTTGTTCAAAAGCAATAAAAAATAAGGAATACTTAACATTTGTTTTTCAGACATTGAAATATACATGAGAAGAGAAAGGCCAGACTCTGATGGGTTCTCGCCGAGGAGATGAGCGGGTGAGGAGAGGCGTTCTTTGCCGGAGGAGACGAAAGTGCGGGGAGAGGATGTTTTTGCAGATGGGTTTCGGTGGTGGAGATGAGCGATTGGAGAAGATATTCATTTTGCAGTAGCTTGAAACATGTTTTTTTCAGATTTGCAAGAACCACCCTACAAATTTGTTATATTCATTAAAGGAGAGAGACAACTTACTATGGTGGCAAGTATGCGAGGTGGCACATTAGGAATTGCCCAAACAGGCTACCCTTGTTTGGACGAAACAGGAGATCCGGATCCATATTATTGATGTCCAAAGTTTTCATGTTTTGCACTTGGGTAACAAGGTGACATGATGCATTGACATCCTCAAGTTAGCTCCCTAAACAAGAAAGTTTAGAAGACTAAATTTTTGTAACAAAGAAACTCAAATTTAACTCTTATGCAAAATAAATGTCAAACCCGCACGTAGTCTCAACCATTTTCTAATTACCAACATATTTACATTGCTGCCATCGGTGTAGAAATGGAATCATGTTTCGATCACCTAAATAGCACCGACAAAAACCATTGTTGTGGGCAATGGAAGGCGCATCTTAAAATCCTAACAGTAGAAACTCACGAGGTCTTAGATGTGCAGTGTGAGAGAGAAGAAGAAGAATAATCAAATTCAAAACCCCAAGAGAGACAAGAAAAGATGACGGACATTATCAAAAAGTATAAAATTTTAAAAATCATCTCTTCTTTAAAAAAGAAAAAGAAAAAAAGACAAAAAACCTCAGTCCCTCATTTCACTAAAAAGACAAAAAAACATTTTCTTTTTATCCAAAAAAGTTCATTTACATGCCTCAAAATGACAAAAAGTCAAGAAAATAGATTGTGTACTTCGTGATAAGATCCTTCTTCTTTTCTTATTTTTTAAAGTCATTTGAATTCTTTTTACAAGAAAAGTACTCAAATGGTTGGCACTGATGCCATGAAAACTTTTCAACACTCTTTTCTTGTTTAAGGGTATCTTTTTATTTGCTAACCATTTTTACTAAAATATCAAAGGTTAGTAAAAGCATCATAAGTACTTTTCAACACTCCCCTCATGTGGAACCCTGTTGACTTTCTTTTGGTGATACGCATTTTTTATAGACTAATGTCATTCCTGTTGGAGTTTGAACCTATGACAAATTGCCTTTGATATTATTTTAAAGTTTCTTTAGCTAACCATTCATAGCATGTTGGAGCTCGAACCATGTGACTGAAAAGAGTCTAGATCCATTGAGAGTCGTGCACATGGTTCCCATGAATGGGGTATGTGGAACTCCACAATGGGGCCAACCTATTGATCATCTGAACTTTCAAGACGGATGTCATCCTCTCCAGTACTATATCTTCAAATCTTACTTAAATAGGAGTTGTTTGCATTGGAAGATTGAGCGCATGCGTATTAACGTGACTGATTCATATGATTAATAATGCTATAAGATTATGCTAATCATTTTATTGATCATGTGCTCAATCTTATTGTAGGACCATCTCCTATTATAGGAACTTAGAGGATATGTCGTTGGTTATGCTAATCACGTTTTATGTCATGTGCTCACTTTTACAAACTCTTATTAAAGTAATACTAGAGGATATATATATATCATATATATAAAGGCACTGGGAAAAGGCGACATTCATTTTGAACGGTTGGATAATCATTAGGTGACTCCATGGTGGAGTTCCACCCATTCCTATTCATGGGAAATGAGTGGGAGACACTCAGAATATCCAGACTCAACTGAAATGGAGTTTGCTGGGGCCATATTTTTGTAATGAGGTCAGACCTACATACACGCATTTGGGGACAGTCGCCCCCATTAGGCTGGGTCTGCTTCCAAAATGCATGTGCAGATTTTGGGTATGCTTCAAAAATTCACTTGAAAAACTCTGGATTTGCACTCAAAATCCATATGAAAATTTGGGATTTGCCCCCAAAACCGAACTACCAGTTCTGCTCCTTTCAAACAAAAACACTGGGCCCGCTCCTGTTTCACAATAACCATCTATGTACACGATGTTTTAAGTGAAGTACCTCTCTATATCAATCATGGGGTTAAAGGGCTTTGAAAATTCTACCATTGATCGATCCACCTGCATCCAAGAAAAAGAAAATTAAGATTACGGGAGGTAATGTTACTGCACCTAGTGGCTGATACATGCTGGCTGTAAATGCCAAGGCCTGTCAGCAGGGGTGGACCCAGCTAGTCCACGTATGCGACCCAAACTGGGGTGGACCAGGAAATTAGGCTAGAACTTATCCATGAGCTAATAGCACAGGCCAAATCCCACCCATTCCGACCCAAACTGGGCTCAGGCCCGGTGTTGGAACAGGGTGTGAAAGAAAATTCACATATAAGCAGCGCAAAAATGGGTTTCACCCAGAAGTAACAAGATCCTAATTTTGGTGTTGACTCACAGCGACAGGGTCTAATTTTGGCCTCGGTCTGTGTGCCCGCAAGAGGGAATCTCCTTGGTAGTTTAGCAATAAGTCAGGTCAAGTCAGGCGGACCTGACCCGAATTTGACCCGACCTAGTTCACCAGTGACTACAGGCGCTATTAAAGCGTTGGTCGGCTGATGTTGGCCGACGTCATCGAGAGCGGTTGATGTAGGAAGGAGACGACGGTGAGGCCAGCTCAGATGTGAAATTGGTTTACACTTCACATATGTCATTCATGTCAAAACACTGGAAGTAATTATATACTTGTTTGTGGCATACTGGAGGCAATCTCTATGCGATCTCCAAGCATCAGTGTTGACTGTTTGTGGCATATTAGAGGCAATTTCAAAAAAACAATGTTGAAGTCATGTTTCCAGATGAAAAACATAGGGCTGAAGGATTATGTGTTGGGCATATGCAACATCCATATGTAAATCGAATCTAATGTGGACGTTATTACATGGCCGGTCCAATTGGGATGCTGTGTTAAAATAATTGGATGTGGAGATGTGTAAGATAATCGATAATCTCATTTGCAGATGCATGAAATTGTCCAACAATTTAAATCTCATTAATATAAAGGGCACATTCCTAAACAGATACAGACCTTACCCGATAATAATAAAAAGAGCATAATGCATGATATCCTCTGCATATATTTAGACCAGTCAATTATCTTTCATTGTTTTGCTTTTTTCCTCCCTGTGAGAGAGAGAGAGAGAGAGAGAGAGAACAAGCATGGAGGATTAGTAAACGTTAACGGAGACCACGATGAGGCAAGCACGCATGCAAGAAGATCGTTACAAAAAAGTACGTATAAGACGACAAAAATAACATAGCTCTCATTAAAAAGCAAGGGGTCCTGTCGTGCCAAACCAATCGTAAACGAATCCTCTGGAATGTGACCATACGGAGGTGTGGATAGAGCAATTTGTAATTGAGTGAGGACCACGGTCTCATCCGGATCTTCTCAGGTAAGGATTTCAGAGGAAGTGGTCCTAACATGCATGGCTGGGCTGCTGCGACATCTAGACTGATAGGTGTATACGTTTTTGTATTAATTCTAAACATTGAATTTTAAAAAGTTGGCCACTAGCCTTGAATAATGGAGGGCCCGACCCGATCAATTCGTCGTCCGTGCTGCAAGTATTGTGGGCATCATTTCGGTTTTTATGTTTTTTATTAGAATATTTTTGAAGTTTTTTTAGTAAAATAAAGATTAAACTTTAAGTTAAAGAATAAAATTAGATATAAAATTATTGTATATAAGTAATTTAAATACTTCAAGGACATAGGCACACGGGAATTGGTGGGAGTGGCTTAAGGCATTTGTTTACTCCCCACGTCTAATGTTCGAAACTGCTACAGATTTTATTCGATGTGCATTTGTGTGGGTTTAGTGGGCTCTACATGAGAGATTAGTCAAGTTGGATTAAGGATACCCATATCCTATAAAAAAAGAAAAGAAAAATAATTAGGGGACAAAGACAATATAAGACCATGAGAAGAAGACAACATAGAAAAATTGAAAAAAAGAAAAAAAAAGAAAAAAGAAGCTATAGCTTTTCACATATTACGTACTCTGTATAATATTGTAATGATATTCTTGGAGAAATATCTCTTAGTTAATAGATTAGGCTAGTCAAAGATAGTAAGCGATTTCTGTAGAATTGAATTTGTATAAACTTCGTATGTCTTGTGAGAATTCCTACAATGAAAGGCGCGATTATTTAAGTAATCTTGTCAAATTCTTCTTTTTGAATAAAAACCAAACACCTTTCGATGACATTTTGGTCTTTTGGCCATGTTATATATATATATATATGTGTGTGTGTGTAATATTCAGGTGAGAACTGTTCTTACATATTATGTGAGAACTTTTTTTATGGGGCCAATTGTAGGCCCCATTTGAGGATGAGACTAGGGGGATGAAAAGTTCTATGTGAAATCACCTCAAGTATTAAGTTTGACTCCAAATCCATGCCCCTAACCCTTTCATCCGTGGCCATCAAGTTTAATGGCTTCATATTCAAAAAAATATTCAACCCTCAATCCAACGGTTCAATTCATTTGGATGTGTGCCAATCCTGGGATTAGTGACTATAAGGGGGTTCCCTATTAGTTGCTAGGTTTGGATAGATTGTTAGTTGGGTCCCGCAAGAAAGTTCTCATATAATAGGTGAGAACTAGTTCTCACTTGAAGATATATATATATATATATATAGTTGTACGCGAAACCTTAACCCTAGTTTGACACTTGACTAACATAGTATAAGTCAACTAAAACCTTCATTTTTTAGACAAGATGTCGCATCAAAAGCACTTTAATTCAAAACTCCCTCCATCTTTTTCAAAAAAATAAAAATAAAAAGTCAAAAAGCAACTAGCTTTATCCACTAAAAAAAAAAAAACCTTCACTTTCCGATACAAAAAGGTCAAAAATATTTCATATCAAACAACTAAAAATAAAATACAATCATAACCCACTTATATTTTATTCTTTCTTCAAAATCAACTTTACTTCACTTCACTCTATTAGTAGAGTTGTCAAACTGCCCTAAGGTACAAAATAGCAAGAAGATGAAAAAGAAATTGACGAGCTTTTTTTGTAGACGTTTTGTCGAACCACATACATGATTGTATCTTTATCTTTGTGATTGTTTGCTTGTGATTGTGTGAATTTATGTGTTTGTGAATCCATCGATTGCAGGTCATCATTTCAATTCCGCTGCGCCACTCCAACAATTAACGCATCATCCACACCTCACAAAGAACTGCGGGCCATGGCCACCCCAGGATCCACCAGTTCTGATCTTTTTGCTTTATGTATCCTTCATTTTCTTAGATAAAACAGTTTACCAATCGCAGGGTCCTTTTTAGAAAAAAAAGGGACAACAAATTTTCTCTGAGTTTCAGAGATTGGTCAGAGATTTTAGTAAATTTGAATTAGAATAACTTTATAGGGCTAGCATCAGCATGTATAAGTTGAGAAAGAAAGTCTCGTATCATGAAAGGTACAGTGATTTGATCTCAAAAAGTAGTGTGCGTTTAATTTCTTTATAAATGCTTGCTGCTTGTTGATTATAGGTGGTAAGCATTACCAACTATTTGCTATTTTGAAGCCCAAATATCATAAATATTGCCATTTAAGAACATGTTCAGGAAGTCCTGGCTGGAGTGATGGTCGCTTAGTAGTTAGAGCCCAGATGATGGCTGTTACCAGTTCTAGGAAGACTAGGATGACAAGAAGAAATAAAGAGAGCCTAGTTCCAATTCCATCTCCAAGTTTAATTAGCGTAGCACAAATTCTTTACCGGAAAAAAAAATAGCAGCTCAAGAAACAAATTTCTGGATTTCGGAAACAAATCCCTACCATAGATTATAAATTATTCCCAAACCTTCTTTTTATTGCTTACAGATACCATTTTAGATTTAAATTACTTCATTGGGCCCGTTTGGTAATTTCACTTGTCAAGTAAAGTTAAACATCAAATTAAAAGCACTTTAATTCAAAATTCTCTCCACATTTTACAAAAAAAATAAAAAAGAACTATCTTTATTCACTAAAAAACAAAAAAAACTCCGTTTCTCCATACAAAAAGTCAAAAATATTTCAACTCAAACAACTAAATTTAAAATACCAATCATAACACACTTATATTTTATTCCCTCTCTTGATTTCACTTCACTTCACTTTATTTTAAAATTAAAATTACCAAATGGGCCCTAATTCCTACAGGAAAGCAACCATCAAGTTCTTTTCGTACTTCATCCAATGCAGCCCAATTCCTTCAACAAAGTAAATATATTTTTTCGCTAGAAGTAAATTTGTATTAGGAGGAAAGAATACATGGGCATTTTGCCCCCAGAATGCCACAACGCTATGAATTCAAAATAGTAAATCAAATGGCTTAATTATGTACCAAAAAGAAAATTCAAATAGCCTAATTAGGGGTGTACACAGATCGGATTGATGCGGATTGGGCCAAATCAGTCACCAATCCATGGCTGTTAAAATCCGATTCGATCCGATCCGTGGAGGACCGGATCAGATCAGATTAATCCGTTCAATCTAATGTTAAAACAAAAATATCAAACATGTTGTAAAAACAATTACATTTTGACCCATAATTTTTTTTTCTTATTTTATATTTAGACATCTTAATTTATATTTAGATCTCTTCTATTTTTTTTATTTATATTTAATGTCAACGGATCGGATCGGATTGAATCCGCGGATTGAGGGTGAAATCCGCTATCGATCCGTTGCTAACGGATTACAAAATTCTCAATCAATCACCAATCCGTTTACCTTTGGATCGGATAAAAATCTACGGATTAGATCAGACCGAACCAAATCGGATTTACGGATCAATAGATTTTTTGTGCACCTTTGTACCTAATTATCATCTGGTTGACCTCTTGTCAAGACCATGAGCTGTAGGACACTAGTACTTCGGGTACTCCAAAGTCGAAACTCGCGGAGCACACTTGGACCATTGATCTCAAGAACCCGAAAAAGGAAGGAAAAAGAATAAGCTAACCATCCATATTGACTGTTGGATATATTTCTGAAGAGTAGTGCTATTTGGACAAACTTTTTAGACAGAATTTTGGACAAACCATATGGTATGGCTTGAATATTATAGGGGATATTCAAAGCATACCATAGGGTTTGTCTAAAATTTTGTCCAAAAAATTTGTCCAAATAGACTTTTTGATTTCTGAATCCTTGCAGTCCCGTCCAATTAATCTCTCAGCGTAAATCCACAGCTAACACATACTAAATCCTTCTTTATTCTGGCTAAATATCAAAGGAAATGCAACAACGTGTTTTTTCTGTCTGATATCTATCTGAGGTATGGGCCATATAGGAACAGCTGATGAGGACACAGTGTCGATAGGAAACAAATCTCTCCATTATTATGTCACTTGGGATGTTGAAGAGCCTTTTCAACTATTGTTTGAGTTAGATGGACTGGCAGTTGGCTAATGATTGATGAACGCATTGCTAATATAACTAGAGTATATGGAAATTATGGTGAATATGCTTGCACGTCATCTTCTCAATGTGTGGCCAGAAAACACTAGGATCGAAATATAAATTGGGTACCCTTTGATGCCCAAGTTTAAACGAGTAAGACTCCACAACCCAATGGCACTTGTGTGTGTGTGGGGGAGAGAGAGAGAGAGAGAGAGAGAGAGAGAGAGAGCAGTGGCATGGGTTATTTCACATCTGGCATGGAACACCTTGATGTGAGGAAAGGTGCATGGACAGAAGAAGAGGATATCCTGCTTAGGAAATGCATTGAAAAGTATGGAGAAGGAAAGTGGCGTCAAGTACCCATGAAAGCAGGTAGAGTACACCTACTTTGCAAGTTGGGTTCGCTTTTTTTTTTTCTTCTTTTTTATGCTAAATTGCAAATTGAATTAATCAAGAGAGAGAGATTACAGCCAAAGAAAGAAAAAACAGAGAAAGAAAACAAACAGAATAAAGAAAGAACAGAGCTCTATCTCATTCAAGGATACGGCAGGTTACAAAGGAGAAAGTGGGTTCACTTCAGTGGACTCTCATTGCCATGGAAGTGGCAGAAAAACATGGGTTTATTCAACTGTTATGAGCAATCATGTGTCTGAAGTTTGAATCACCGTTAATGTTTTTGGTATCTATATATTGGTTTTGGACTGACATTCTCAATTTATTTTGGTCTCTAAAATTTTTTTTCTAATGTTTTAATCACAAAAAACTTTCTTACATTTTACCAAGGGGTTTTGACATATTAGTCCTCCTTAAACTCAAATTTTCTAATTTCATGACTAAAATTCAGATAATGTTACCGGAATCGCTTAACTATGGTCAACATTTTTTTTAAGCCCTCTTTTGCTCTGGATTCCATAATATCATGGAAACAATGTATGTCATAGAAATTGTTAAATCCCATTATATCATGGATTTTATGCAACATCTTAGGAAAACTTCTTCCAGATGATAAAACTTGAGAAATTTGTGATCGGATGTGTATTTACTTTTAATAAAAAGTCAGTTTTTGTGTTCTATAAAAAATAAATTTGTCTGCTAGTTGCAAAAAATATATAATACAAAAATTGATAAATCTCCCATGATATCATTGGACTAACCCAAGATATCATGGGATATGGTGCAAAAAAGTAAAAATAATAATATTGACCAAAGTCAAACAACCCTGGTGACATTATCTAAATTTGGGTCATGAAATTAAAAAACAGCGTGTAAGGTGAACCAATATGTCAAAACCCCTTTTATCAAAATGGTTTTAGAGTTCTTGGAAGTGAACGAAAAAACACAAAATGCGAATGCAAGTAAGAGGGTGGAATACAGTTCCAATCCATAGAAAAATTGGTATCAGTCGTGATCAAATCCTTTACTTATTGAGTGGTATGACTCAGTTTAGGCTTATTAGAACTATGATTTAAAAGTAATAAAAAAAGTGATGAGGCTTCTGACTAATTTTCCAGGCCTTCGACGGTGTCAAAAGAGTTGTAGACTAAGATGGTTGAACTATCTCGATCCAAATATTAAGAGAGGAGAGTTCGAAGAAGATGAAGTGGATCTCATCATCAGGCTTCATAAGCTCTTGGGCAATAGGCAAGTGATATAACGTGTTGCATGGCAATTAGTTAATTACATGTGTATACATATGCTTTTCAATTAATTAGTTAGTTACATGTGTGTGTGTGTATATATATATATATATATATATTTATATGCATACACACTTACGAGTTGTTTGGTCGTAAGAAATATATAAGTAGATTGAATGCTCTGTAGCTGATAGGAAGCTTTTTGGGGCTTTGGCCTTTGTTTCTTTTCCTTTTTAATATACTCATTTCCTTTTTGTTGAAAAATAAAAAATAAAAAATAAAAAAAATAAAAAAGGAGGAAAGCGGATTCAATTCAAATCAATGACTTCGCATAAAGCATTCTCACACTTTCGTGGCATTACCTTTCATGAGTCATGACCATTTTTCATGCATTTAACATTGTCGTAGGCTTTTTACCCTTACTCTTTGAAAACCTTTTCCTGTTATGACTTTTTTATTGTCACTTGGAGACTTATGCTTTTCAGATTTTGGTAGTGGACTTAAGATCTCCTGACTTTCCATACATATGAGCTTTCGCAAAAGTAATTATTTATTGGCATGCCATTACATAACTTGGTAAATACCTACGTTACTAAATTCTACACAAGTTCCTGACCATTAGTGTTGTGGTCAGGGATTGAACCTAAGTCAATTTTTATTAAGAGATGGGTGCATGTCATTGTTTTAGAAAATAAGTCCACATTTGGCAACCAATTAATTGTCAAGGAAAGATTTCGTATTTTACATAAAGTCACGAAAAATCCACATTTGGCAATTAAAAATCCCCAAAATTTGGAAAAATGAAAATCCTCATTTTGCGGAGTTTCATGGTCAACCTCCCCCATACTCTTAGAAAATCCTGACCTTTGTACATTTGCGCACTTATACCGATTTTCCTCCACTATATACACCAATACGTGCCGATTTATCAACGTGGAACCCTAAACCATACAAATCCTCAACCACGAGTCTTTGTTCTAGGGCAGTAGATTCCTCATCTCTTACATGCAGTGCTGGTCTTAAGCGTGCATAAGATAGTGGACAATGTGAAATTTGTTAAATCTGGAAAACCTCATTTACTTGTAATAGTGTATTTTCACCACTACATCACAGTTTAGGTAAGGTGATAGGTTGGATATACTAGATTATTCCAGTGAAAAGACTTGCAACAATTTAAATTGAAGAGGAGAAAATCCCAACATGGTCACGACAATGGAAGCCAATGAAATTCGTTTTGGGCACCTTGCGTCCCACACCTATATTTCTCCACCTTTTCTCCTCATTCAAATTGATTTTGATGGTCCTAAAAATTCAAAACTAATTTATTTTTAGGTAGTTTTACCAAAAAAGGCCTAATTATTCCAATACCTTGAAATCATTCTAAAAATACGCGTATACTTCAAATCAATTGTCTCCCGTATCAGCGCCTTTATCTAAGACCAAATTACCCTTTACCTTTTTTTTTTTTTTTTTTTTTTTTTTTGAGTAAAGGTTCAACCAATCATTGCTAACCAAATGGAGTTAAACATCCACACACCGATTGTCCATCATGCACAATTTATCTAAAAAAGCAATTTCATAAAGAAAAAATGTTTAAAAGAAAATTTGAGATGAGATATTTTCACTATCAACAATTTTTATTTTAGCGTGTCGAGAGCTGTAGTTCAACTAGTTAGAGACATAAAATCTATGAATGCATGTTCTTGGTTGCAGCTTAATTGGATACACAAATGCACTTAGAAGAGTCGAGGCAAGAGCATTCTGAGTTTTTTTTTTTTGCTAAGTTAGATATTCATTCCTAGCCAAAAAAAAAAAAAAAAGAAATACTTTGCTATGTGGGAATTTTACGAACAAAGGCCTAAAATATTCTTATACATTGAAATTGGTCCTCATATACACGTATTTCCCAAATCGGTCTTCTCCTGAATCGCCTTTTTTCTAAAACCAAATTACGCTTCACTTGTTTTTCAAGAATTCGCAATTAATGTTTTGAGCTCGCAAGTGCCATTTCTCAAATTGTGAGTCATGTCCCTTGAAAAATTTCTAGTGATGCTATGTTGGCTTCTCTTTTTGAATTTTTATTTCCTACAAACTCTAGAATGCCAATAACTGAATGTTGGCTATGATGGAGAAATCCATACCTTTAGAGTTAATTGTCGTCAAGATGAAAGCCTACAAGTTTGATTTTTTTTTTATTACACAGGGTTCTTAGTCCTTTGGGCCAGAATAATTCATACGAGCGCAGGAGAGAAAAGCCTGATAAAATTCCCTTGTCACCCTAGTGTGGTAGTGTAATCTCGAACCCACAACCTCCAAGTGTAAACTGTGGTCCTAATCCAATTAAGCTACCTTCGGCGTTACAAGTTTGAAAAATAAAAAAAAAAAGACTAGGCATCAAAGAAAGTGAAAGGAAAAATAAAGAAATGAAGGAAATATCATACTCAGAGATTGCTTGTACAATTAGTATTGGTGTGAGATAAGACCTCTAAATGGCCTAAATACCCTCAAAAAATAGGTTAAAATTCTAGATGGGAAGACTGATTTGGTGTGAGAAGAACTAAAATGTCATTTTTCATCTGAGTGCATCTAATGTGTTTTCTATAAATCCTCTTTTCTATTTTTTACCAAAAAACAGATTTTTATTTCCTACCAATACACCATCAATATAATTCCAAGAAAAACCCAGTATATCATCTTCCAAAGATACTATCCTCACAAAATCAACTAGCCATACGCCCAAATCACATCAGTCAATCTCATAGAAAAAGCAGCAATAATTACAATGCCCCTCCTCGAAGCGAGATGCAGGTCCCACTTACAGTTCCCCAATGTTCGATGTGTCAGTGCCCATCAATGTCGACAAAAAGTTTTACAAGGGGAGACATTTCGAGTTACTTTTTTTTGTTTGTTTGGCAGAAATCGAGTTACATTTGGGGTTTGCAGAAAACTCCAGTCTACAGATATTATAATTGTTAATAAAGCAATTTTATAGATTCTTCTTAAAATATTGTTTCATATTTCAATATCGTGAAAAAAAAGTTGTGATGTTTTTAGTACATCATAACATTAGCAGGAAAACATATTTCCAAGTAATTTGATGATATTATTGAAATATTGTCAAGATATAGCACATATTAGTGAAAACAATTAGTACGAGCAATGTTCATGTACCAGATATTCTATCTAAGTGCATCACAAAACATATTAAAACAATACCATCACAAATATTTTGAAAAGATCACAAGAACGTACATCATAGTATTTACCTAAAGCAGTAAACTTTCCGATAATGTCATGAATATTTTAAAAATACCAACAAATATTAAGATGTATCAAAACAAGAATGAAAAATAGGAAAAATCTATAAAATATTTCTTGACAATACCTTATTTACTTTCATATTTATTATCTTAATTGTTTCAAGATAAACTTAAGACATTTCCCCAATAATACTACAGAAATAACTCCACATTTGAAAGTATTCCAACATTTTCTGGACACGATAATCTTCCAATGGCAATTTTTTTTTTGACACTGCGATATTCAACATTATCAAGGTAATTAATACAAATATCGTACTAACATAACAAGTAGCTCTGACAATGTTTTCTTTGTATCAGGTGGACTCTCATAGCAGGTAGGCTTCCAGGAAGAACTGCAAATGATGTAAAGAACTACTGGAACTCTCACTTGAGCAGAAGGTTATCCATGAAAAAAGGGGTGCAATCTCATATTAAATCAATGAAAGCTACTACCACAACTACTACTACTACTAAGATTATAAGGCCTCAGCCTCGGACCTTCTCCCCTAATTCAAAGTGGTTGCATGGGATCGGATCGTCCATCGTGGAAGCCCAACTAAAACAGATGTCCAATAATGCAATAATGCCAGGGTCCCCTCAAGAGGAGAGTGCGTTATGGTGGAAAAGTCTATTGGCTGAGGAGGAGAAGGAGGATACATCGTGGTCGAAAGCTGTGGAAGTTGGAAAAGAAGAGGCGCTGCCTCTGAGCTTTGAGATGGAGGAGATGGAGAGGTTAAGGAAGGAAGGAGATGGGTTGATGATGGAAGGAGGGGGTTTAGGTGAATGGGATGACATGCTTTTGGACATCGACCTTTGGGGTTTGTTGGAGACGTAATGGTAAAAGTTAGCAAACCTGCCTTCTAAACCTAAACTACTAAAAATCATGGTTTTTCTATGGATTTGACACTCACAAAATTCTCACACCAATTAGAGTTGGATACATCATCGGATTAATAATATATTTTAGTGATCAAGCAGAGGTCAGGTCAAGTCTAATTAAGGTGATATTGGTCAATATCAATATATAGTGGCAGTTATATTATGCAGTTTAGATTTTAGAGGTGGGCGATGCTAATGAATTAATAGGGTTGGTCTCTGAGATCGCATTCATTGTGATTGTTCACATGTTGTGGTGACTTCCATAACAGTACATGTGATAATTCAAGTGCACCAGTTCATAGCGTTCCAATTGTGAGCATGATTGTAATCTGTATTCTGTAGACGTGGGTTATACCCAAAGACTGCTTTGATTATTCATCTTCACACACTTGCATCTATATATTGTGTATGATTTGATTGATATGTTGCATATTACTTAAATCTCAGTTGAAATATGGATAACATGTTGAATGAACTCCATGGATCCATGGCTACGTACAGTGGACGGTTACGACTCGTTCCCTTCTAGTCTGAAGCTCTTATATTTTAATTTTACAGTCTTAAAACATTTTCAGGATGAATAATGAAATGGAATTCTTAGAAATCACTGGTACAAGAACTAAAATATTGAATATGACCAGTGGCGGAGTTAGGATTTATGGAGATGGGATGGGGGCGTATTTCTCTTTGGGAACTTCACTAATAGAGTAGAGTGAAGTAAAGCATGTATTTTTCAGACAAAGTGTTACATAAAAGTATACATTTTTAAAAAACTTCCCTTCTTAAAAGAAAAAAGAGGTGAAAAAATAATCTGCTTTCTCAACTAAAAAATAAATAATATCCACTTTTTTATACAAAAAGTAAAAAAGATTCCCTACCAAACAACCAAAGGCAAAATATTATTATAATCCATTTATAATTTATTCTTTCTTGATTTTAGCATTTACTTCACTTCATTTTACAGGGTAAAGTTCCCAAACAATAGCGAGATTTGAGAAAGAACTGGAAAAAAACTAACATGTTAACATAATATTGAGACTTTGAAATCATGTGTTCAATTTAAACAATAAACTAGTTATTAGATTCATCTCAAAAATGGTAAAAAGGATGAATTGTATAGCTCTGTACATCCAACAACATTCAATAATAGGTCCATAGAGAAGAATTTCAAGTTGCATGATTTTAGCACATTTAATTGTGGAAAATATCTGCCTACTCTTTGCACATCGGAACCATCCAATGGATATATGATATGGAAGACTCACTGAATTTATGGGGGAAGCGTACTATCCTATAATAACTCTATTATATATTCTAGTAACAAGAAAGTCACTGTACTCGTCATTCTTATGCCGTTGGTGCAGTCCAAGTTGGAGGATATCCATTTATTCGACTGCAACTGGGAACTTGATAATTGGCATTCTTTGGAGTGATAGAGTGATATTTATCAACTAGTGTATGCAGCCATTGAGCCTTGTCTTGATTATTATCTAGGCGTTTTGCATGTGATACAGATTATCCATAATTTTGTCACACATATTTGTATTGAAGCGGATTCTGATCTTACTCAAGCATTGAGATACCCATTAAAATCTCTTTGGACAATGAGATTTCAAAAAGTTTCCAACGTGAATAGATTTGAGAATATTCATTTCTCCATTATTCATCCTCATACAATTCAATTCAGCAAAAACGTTTTAAAAAACAAATGGTCCCAGTCGAATTAATGCCAATGAAAAGGTGAAGAAGAAGAAAAAGAGAGAGATTGAAAGAAGATGGGCTGTGTAGGCGATGGCGCAAGTGATGCAGGGCGTGCGCAGTAACACAGTGGCGTGGCATATAGGAAAGAGAAGACAGGAGGAGAAGGAGAAGAGAGAAAGTAAAGAAAAGGAGAAAATAGAAAAGGAAGAGGAAGAAGAGGATGATGGACGGCTGGGTGTTGGACTTATGCAGGTGTAGGTGGGTGCAATGAAGAGGGATAAGAGATGGAGGAGAGGAAAAGGAGGAATGGACAAGAAAGAAGGAAGGAAGAGAAGAAGGAGGGCGCTAGGCGTGTGTGTGCCAATGATAGAGGAAGAAGGGAGACGGCTCGATGACGCAGGGAAGAAGGAGAGAAGAGAGGGAGGAAAAGAAAATGTAAAACAAAAGGAACAAAGGAAGAAGGTGGAGATGGGGGCGTTGTGACTGGTGGATGCTGGAGTGCAGGTGATTGCAGGGAAGGAAAAGAAGTGAGATAAAGGCGGAAGGGAATAAAGAAAGAGAGAAGAAAAAACGAGAGGGGATATCTCCGCTCGTATATGCAGGGAAATCGCCGCTCGATGAAACAAAAAAAAAAAAAAAAAAAAACAAGAATAAAAAAGGCCCTTGGACTATTAGGGTAATTTCATATCTTTTAAGGCTTCTTTGCTCTAAAGTGAGTCTAATGAGAATTTTTTTTTTTTTTTTTGTTAAATCTCCAAAAATGAAAAAGAAAAGAATAGTAAATATCCCACTGAAAACTGGATATTATAATGACGAAAGCGAGAGAGCCTATAAAGCGTAGCCCATAGACATAACAGGCAAGTGCATAGAGGTGCTCCAGCCATTTTGTTTTCACCTTTCCTTTTTGGTGAAGAGAGGACGATGAATTCTTAAAAAAAAAAAAAAGGTCTTGCTGTATTTTGGGACCGACCTTTGGGCCGATCTTAAAGTTCTCATCCAATTCAATGAGAACTTTGAGAGCGTGTCCAAAATTTTGGTCCTAAAGTTCTGTTTATTTAGGCTTTTTCTTCCATAAATAAAGGGATTTCTGCTGTAATCGAGTGTGGAATCAATTCGCAGACTTTGCCGGGTTGTTTTTTAGGGGAGCAGTAGAGGAAAGTGTCAAAATAAGAGAAAAGTTGGAATAAAGCTGATAAGTGTCAGTCAAATCAGAGGGGACCCCGGCGAGCTTCGTAAAGTGTCTCTTCAAGTACCTCCCATCTCTGCAGCCGTACATAATAATTGGAGACACGTGAAAAAAAATTAATTGTTACTTTACACTATTTTTTAAAATTTTATCCCTTGTTTCCAAACATCTTTGAGACCAAAAAACAAAAAAAACCTGTAATCGTTGATTTTAACTCCATCTTCCGTGAATGGATAATTTTATGATAAGTTATTCCCTGCCGGGAAGGGTTTACAAATGCAATAGGGGTTGAAATTATGAGAATTTCAAAAGTCATTCAAAACTTTTTTTTAGGTGCCTCATGTTTAAAATTCTAGCAAAAAATTTTGGTATTCGCAATTGACCGGAGAATACGCAAAACATACATCTTGGTAAAAGGATAGGCCATCACCAAAATGATAAATTAAAGTATGAAAGATGCAATATATGGCTAGTTAAGAGTTGGCATTTATTTGTTTATTTATGTATTTATTGTTATTCCATTGGGAACTCGAGCACATGCACTTTCCATCAAATAAAATATCCTTTGGACTATTTATTTACATGTATAGAGGAGTAAATGTGAGGTAGATATCAAAGCCTGAAAAAAGTAAAAATAAAGTATGTTAAAATAAAAGTAGATGTATGGTAAAATTCTTATTTAATTAATTTTAGGTAAAAATATAGGTGAAAGAGTGGTTGCAGATTAAAAAACGAGTTTTATCGTAAAATTCATTACATCACACTTTATTACACTTTTTTGTGGTAAAATTTAAAACGACAGAGTAAATTGCAAATGGTGTTATATCGTAATTTTACTCATCCACTCTACTTTTTTCCATCTAAAACATGGTGTATATATATAAAAGGGGATGGAGGAAAACTCCCTATTCTTTTTCTTGAAGAAAACGCCCATTCTCAACATCCAATGAGGATTAAGAATAAATATAATATATGCTGACGTAAGCATTCCTAACTTCCATTATCTACTCCTTTAAACTAACGAAATATCATATCTAATTGAGCCGTGCTACTTGTCCCGGGTTTTGTCCCGGACAGTGGCACGGCTCCCATGGGAGCCGTGCCACGTCCCGGGACAAAAATCCCGGGACGTGTAGACTTTTACTATCCAGTTTCTTCGGTAGTCTATCTCATCTCCTTAAAACTAGGTAATCTAGCCAACTTTACAACTTTAGCTACAGTCATACTACATACATGGAAGCAGAACGTTCTTCTTTCATGGAAATATTTTAAAAAAATCCTATGCTCTACATGGAACATTGCTACTTCACAAAGGCTTTAATTCTAATTGGTGTGGCCCACCACATGATGACATTAATCATAAAAATTAATAACCCAATGAAGCCCTAGATTTTCTTTGATGGAAATCTAGTATAAAATCTCTAGGCCCCACAAGGGAGATTGCTAATTCAGAAAGGCATGTTGTCTAATTGAAGTGGCCCACCGGATGCGATTAAATTCATTGGCAGTTATTGTGCATGGCCATATGTCAAATCTATCAGGGGACCATCTCATTTTTAATCAACGACAGTTAACGGTTTGATTGGTATCAAACTGATGCAATTCATGGTGTTAATTATTACTTTCATCATAGCATGGCAGGACCCACTTATTTTCGTATTAAATTCTATTGACAGTTAATGGTCAAATTTGTGACAAATTAGTAACAAATGCAAATTCACAAGACATGGACAAGTTGAAAGGCTAGAATTTATCTAAATATTCTTTCTCTTGAAAGGTGAATAACGGTTGGTAGGGAATGACTAATTTTGAGTGCAAATCAATCCGGCATAAGGCCACGTCAGCATATGGCCAACTACTATCTCTTCCATTTCGAAGTTGAAATTATTAGGCCTGTCAATGGGACGGGATGACACGGGTGAAAAGCCCGGCCCGGCCCGTCCCAAGCCCTAAAATACAGCGCTTTTAAAAGAAATTTGAGCCCAGTAGGCTGGGTTTGAACAATATATTTTATAGCTCGATCAAAATGGAACTGGGACTGGGCAGAGGATGCTCAGCCCGTTCAAGCCCGGCCCGTCCCAAGCTTTAAAATACAGGGCTTTTAAAAAAATTTGAGCCCAGTGGGCTGGGTTTGGACAATACATTTCTGTTCATTTCTTTTTTAAATTACTTGACCCATATAGGAAAATAGGATACTCATTCTCATTCATTTTATTGATTTTTTTATTTTCTATTTTCACCGTCCAAAAAAAAAGAAGTTTTTAACTGATCCTATATTACTCTAACTTGACTCATATATGATACTCATTCATTTTTTGACCCATATAGCCTATAGGATACTCATTCATTTCTATTGACTTTCTGAATTCTATTGTCACCGGCAAAAAAAAAAAAAAGTTTTTAACTCTGCCATGTTGTTTGTTGCATTGTTTTGCCGGTCCCAAGTCCGAAAAGAAGGAAGATGGTTTAAAGTCCGGTTCACACCGGGTGTTTGGTGACAGCAGGAATAATTAGAGAATGTTTTGCTTATGTCTAGGATTTGGCTAAGCTCAGGCTCGGCCCTGTCCGAATCCGAGCCCGTACGGGACGAGATTTGATGTAGGCCCGTTCAATTTAGGGCCGGAATTGGACAACACCTGGCAGGGCCGTCCTATTTTTGGGACGAGATTAGACAACCTAAGCCTAAGCCCGGCCCATCCCAATGACAGGCCTAGAAATTATAACTACCTCATCTAGGAGTGAGAAAGAATCCTTTCGTTTGTCCCTCTATATCTACACTACACAAAAATTGAAACATTTCATTCGTTTCGCCCTATTCGCAAACAATCAAAAACTCAACTCCTGTCCCTCCTCTCGCCCTGTAACCTCCTCTTCCTCTCTCTCCTTTTTCTTTCTCTTGCATTCTAATCACCACTGCCTCGCTATGAGCCGTGCTACTCGTCCCGGATTTTGTCCCGGGCGGTGGCACGGCTCCCTTTGCCTCGCTATATCTCACAATTTGGCTATTTGGCACCTGCCCTGATCTCTAGCACACTATCTCTGACGTAATTCTACAAATTCCAGCCATTCTCCACCGCGATGTTCACGTTGTCACTTCCAGCGGCCATCACATTCCTGCCTGGGATTTTTATTTCAAAGAAATCTCAGTAAAGTCATATTATCATTGGATTCACCACATCCTGACAGGCTACGTATACAAAATAAAGATGAGAAAAGAAAGACGGATGCGTTGCGTGAAATGCACATCCCCTTGCCTCTAGGTATTCCAGAGGGAAAGAGAGAGTAGAAATGTGATCGGACAATAACTGTTTTTTTAAACAAGAGAAAAGTTTGGAAAAGATTGTTGCCATTCAAGAGTGACAGTTATTGCCTTTTAAACAAAGAGCTTTTTATATATACAGCCCTCATGTTAGTAAGATTTGTAAAAAGGCTCTTGAGGTTTTAGTATTTGAAAATAGACCCCTTGTATTTTCATTTTAATACATTTTGTGTCCCCAAAATTAATAGTTTTTCAACCACTCTTTTATCCTTATATGAATAATTTGAAAAGCTTAGACTCAATTTTTTATTATAAAGCATTAACATTAAAAATTGCACTTAGTGGGAGAAAACAACCCTACATAAATTTATTTTTTATCAATACCTAACTCATTTTATTAAATCCAGATTGATTATGACGACAATCACAATCAGCACCTGTACTTATAATTGGTTATGATTTATCCAATCCATACATGACCTGCCATTGGATTGCTGAAAGTTTCAAAATACATGATTAGGGGGTGCAAAAGAAATATTGGGGAAAGGGCAAATGTAAAAAAAAATTTAATTATTTTTTATAATTTACGGGGGGGGGGGGGGCTGTGGTTTGGCCTTATGTAAAAGAAATATTAGGAAAATGGGCAAATGTCAAGAAATATATTAATTTTTAGGATTTGAGGGGGAAGGGGGATTTTAAACTTTTCTCATATGTGGGTGGGGACTTCAGTCCCCAAGCCCTTGTACCTGGGTCCACCTCCGGTCATGTGCAAGAGAGAGTTATTAAGAGAAATCATTGGGACCTTACATAAAATAATGATATTTTTGTAAATAATAATACACTCATTTTGTTTAATGGATGGAAGGGCAAAGCTGTCATTTATATAAAAAATTCAAGACAAATCTTATGGTTGTTGACCATTCTTATTAGGATGGTTGAACTATCTCAAGCAAGAGGAGAGTTCGATGAAGACGGAGTGGATCTGATTATCAGACTTCACAAGCTCTTGTGCAATAGGCACGCGAAACAAACTAGTTTCCCGCTTTTCTTTTTTTTTTTGTTGTGTTGAGGGAGTAAGGAGAGAGAAATTGAGAACGCACCAAGTAGTTTCTTGCATTTACTAAATATCATTACATGCACAAATATACATAGGAAAATCTAAGCATACTTGCTAAGCAAGAAATCTACCCACAATAGGAAACTCAATAAAATAAGCTAACCCTATGCAAAATATAATCCTACCATATATAGCGTTACTGGCCCAACCCCCTCCAGTGTGTGTGCCAAGTCAGCGATGACTTATACAAATGGTCCCTTTTGTGCGAGGAAAACTAAAGGGTCTTTATTGTGTATTCTGCATCTAAGGTGATTTTTTTTTTAATAAAATTCTCAAAAGAAAAACTAGGGAACCATTCAACCCAATAAATTTTTTTTATTAAAATTAGCTTCTTTAAATCATTCCATTTAAGATGAGTCCACCTCAGTATAATTTGGAATCAATAGTTTAATACACCTCTCATTCGTAGAGGAAGTGCATTCTTTTTGTTAACAAAAATAAAAAATAAAAAAATTTGCTGGGTTGCGTTTTCTAGTTCCTTTCTCTATATAAATTTTCAAATTGGTTCTGCCCGTAAAAGAAGATAGCATTTATTATCAGTCTAGCCAATCAAATGTTTAAATATTTTCGGATTTAGGATTTTTTAATACAATATGTAAAATGTAAAATTTTAAATATTTCTTTATAGATTCTTCTGATAATTATCTCATTCTTATGGATGGTTTTCAATTTCTTGTCATGTGTAAATTATGACTATATTTTTAATACATCACTTTATTATGGGGAAAACATCATCCCAAATAAATTCTTCATGTTATTATCCTGAGATTATGATGGCAGGGCTTATAATTGTGGATAGATTTTTGAAATATTGAGATAATATCACAATATCTACTAATAGTGCTAAACTTCGCATTAATATCATGATATTTTAAACTATAGATAAAAACAGTTATAATTGACACTAATTTCATGATATTTTTAAAGCATAGATTAAAAAAGTTTTAATATTGAAACAGATGCATAAAAATGAGAATTCTATAAAATAGCTTTTAACAATATCTTATTTATTTATTTATTAGAGATCTTTCCATTTCAAGACAAATCTCGTATAACAATATTTATGTCATTGCCATCTTCAATTCCAAATGCCATGACTAGGGATGGTAACATGTTTTATTTTATTTTATTTTATTTTATTAACCCAACAAGGGCCTGAGACCCGGGAGATAGCTTGCACACACACGGAAAGACAGTATATACAAGTAAAAAGAAGGCCCACACAAGTGAAGAATTGTGACGTACCCAGGGTTCAAGCCTAGGCAACAAAGTGAGAACCGCCATCACTTATCAGTGAGGCAAGTGACCATTTTTTATAGTAGCATGTGGTAGGAGGCAAGTTTGCCGGTTTGGTACAGCTAATGGTAAACCCGGACCCACCGAATATGCTCACACTCTCTCTATCTGATACTAAACCCACCCTGGTCTGGTATGAATAATGTCGGGTCTACTGGTGTTTATCTTTTAGAGCTGTTAAAATTATAATTATATCTTCAAATTCAGTCAAAAGAAGAATTAATTGAACCCTCGACCTCACCTAGGTGCGGATTCAGGAAAATTTTCTTGCAGGACCACTATCTAAAAAGAAAAAAACTTGGGGTCATATTTAAAATATGCATAACATTAAAAAAAATATATATATATATGTAAAATATGCATAGAATCTTCTAAAAGCCTAAATTGGCCTTAATATATACAATATTTTAGGGGGTCAAAGCCAACCCCAGCCCCCTCTGATTCCGTCGGTGACCTCAGCTTTTACCTTTGTCAATGTCATTATCAACTAAGTTTTAGTTATTTTTACAAGTAATGCTTTAGTAAGAAATATTTATACTAATCATTAAATCCAGATCCACCCTAAATTTGACCACCATCGATTGCAGCCATCCCTTCATGACTAACATAACTCAAGATTACAATTTTTTAAGTAGCTCTAACAATGCTTGCAATGTATACCGGTGGTCTCTAATAGCAGGTAGGCTTCCAGGAAGAACTGCACATGATATAAAAGAACTACTGGAACTGTCACCTGAGTAAAATACTATCCATGCAACAAGGGGTGCAATTTCAGATTAAGTCACTGAAAACTACTGCAAGAACTACTATTAAGATAATAAAGCCTCACCCTCACAAATTCTCCCCTAATTCAAAATGGTTGAATGGGACCGGTTCGACCATAGTTGAAGCCCAACTGCAAAAGATGATCAATAATGCGTTGCCGGGGTCCCCTCAAGAGTAGAGTATGTTATGGTGGAAAAGTCTATTGGACTGAGATGGAAAAGGATACATGGTGGTCGAAAAGTGGGGAAGTTGGGAAAGAAAGGTGCTGCCTCTGAACTTTGGGGTGGAGGCCAGATGAAGAGGATGAGAGTAAGGAAGGAGATGGGTTGATGATGGAAGGAGGATTAGATGGGATAACATGATTTTGGACTTCGACCTTTTGGGGTCTAATGGTGAAGCAATAGCAAACAACCATCTCATATTGCTAGTGTGCCCCAGTCTATCTAGCTCATTGTGCCTCTATACTTCCATCAGCAGGAAGGTCGAGATTTACCTGTACGTGGATTGACACAGAAGAAATTTTCGCATCGAGTAAGTTTTGCGCTCACCATCAGATTAATCACATTTATATATTCAATTAGAGGTCAGACCGACTCTTATCGGTCTGAAACTCTGCCAACACTAATATGTTACTAGCATATCAGTAATCCGCCGGGCATTGCAAAATAAATAATCATATATTAAAAAAGGTTATAGAAGTACCTCTTTTCATAGAGCAAATTGTATAAAATGAAAATAGAAAAATATAGACAAAAAGATAATAGAAAAGAAGGGGTGGAAGAGAATTTTTATATGAATTTTTATATAAAGGAAAAACTGAAACTTTAAAAAGTGGAAAGTAGATATGAATGGTTTGATGATACAGTTGTAAGTGGGTAGTTGCAAGAGATAAAGAGTACTGGAAAGAAAATGTAGAATATTTTAAAAAAAAAAAAAAAAAGCATAACTTTCGGTCAAAATTAAACCCAAAACCTTTTAGCTTAATATATTATAATGGCAGCTGTTTTGAGACGTCTAAGTTTCATAGGTGGACACCACTGATGAATTAATAGGCGTGGCCTCTGAGATTGCCTTCATCCTAATTGTTCACAAGTTGTGGTGACTTCAGCAACACCACGTGCTAATATTAAATTGCACCAGTTCATACCTACCGATTTGTGAGCATGATTGTAATCTGTAGAGGAGGATATAACCCAAAGACTTTATATGTTGTGTATGATATGATATGAAGGCCATTTTATAAATTACATATTATTTAATAGCACGTTTGTGTAGAGGCTATTTCCATGAAAAGATAAAATTACCACATCAACAAATATTTGGTTTTTAAATATATGTTTTGGTGCAAAAAGTTTTTCCTTAATGAATTGGTGCTAATGCACTGATTGGTGCAGTTGCAAATTTCTTTAGTAAAAACTACGTGTGGGTGGGTCGGGGTTGTATGGGGTGGGTGTGGTTGAGAGGGGAGGGGGAAGAAAGAGAGTGGCTTGGTGGATTGGGGGTGCACATGGGAGTGAGGAAACGGGGGATTAGCTTTCTGTGGAGATGGACTTCCCATACCCCCATAGAAAGTCTATTTCCAGGCATTGGAAGGAAAAAGACGACGTGCGAAAAAGAAGTTCTGCGAAAAACTTGCCACACCAAACATATGAAAAAGGAGTTTGTCGTGAAAACCACCTCATTTTCTGTTGTAATGGGTTTCACAAATGTGCCATAAATCTCAATTGAAATATGGATTTCATATTGACTAAATTCATTAATTGACTCGTGACTAGTCTTCTAGTTTGAAGCTAATTCTTCCATTTTTGTTTTACGTTTTAAAAATATTTTAACTTTTCCAGGATGAAATGCAATTCTTCCACTTCTTTGATGCAAGAAGGAAACATAAAACATGTCATCCAAAACACTATATAGGAGGTGGGGAAAACTTCAAAACACAGGCACTTTTTTTTTTTTTTTTTCCACTTGAGTGAGCCCCAACTATGAACGATACAAAACATTTCACACATACCCCGTGAATTGGCACTTGTTTTAGTTTGACACTCACCTTATCAGTATTCGCGGCGTAACGAATCACAATAAAAAATATATATGCTATAAAACTGTATAACTTTGGGGCCCTAAAATCAAGAGTACGAAGATGATATTTGGCTAGCCTTCAATTACACCATAATCTTATTATTCCCACTAATTATCTGATGTGCATGCATCTGTGCCAACCGGGAACAGGTTAGGGTGTGCTTTTGAAAATCAAACCCAGGGTTTCTTTGTTCCTTTTAGCCAGTTTTCTAAAAGAGTAGGATACTTGTACACATGGATCCACCTTATTTAAATGAGTCAAAAGGAAAGAGGCAATGGAATGGAAGTGTTTGCCTCTCACCTTATAAACGGTTTTGTTATCGAGTAGTTTTTCATTCAGATCAAAATCTTACAGGAAAAAACCTTTAAGGTGTCCCGTGTACAAAAAAAGATCCCATAGTTAAACCACATAGAAGAGGTCCTCCCACTAGATTTCATGTCTTTTTGGCTTGGTTGATCGATTGACGTCGTCGCCCAAAGACCATATTATCACTCTTCATCTTATATATAAGTCATTCGAGATCAAATGACTTCGATTCTGTGAATTTGAATCGTGTTGAAAAAATGAGTCCACACCATTTAAGTTATCTTATTCTTCAAAAATAGGATGCGAACAAAATACAATTAGTCATGTTTGACAAGTGTTAACTTTTCACCCCCAACAAAAAAGGACACCCAAAAAGGAAAATGAAGTAAAAAGAGGGATCCATCATCTTAGCAGACTATAAAATGGCCCATCATACCTTTAATGGTGGTGATAGAAAATGACTAGACTAGTGGTGATAGAGCCACGTCAGGAGTAGAAAAATGTGAGAAATCCACTACTGGAAAGAACAGACAAAAAACTGAAAAAGGTCAAAGCAATGTATTGCAATATCCCACACCTAGGGATATTCCGATCATTTTTCATACGTACAACCAATATAGCACACCTCTCATGAATTATTTTAAATTTGACAAGCTAAAGTACATATCAAATTCTAAATGCAAGTGTATATGGTCAAAATCCCCTTTTATTATTTCACTTTAGCTCGGCTTGATTTGGATTCAAGTTTGACCTTACTTATTAAGTTGCTCCCGTATTTCTCTATGTATTGACCGTCGGTGATGTTGAAGTGCAATGTGCCGGTTAGAACTTTCATTGGGGATACCCATACAACAAAATTTATCTATTTACATTATGTTTGCATCATTCTAGCACAATGAAACTAATATGATGGAAATTAAGTTTGAGAAATTCACGTGCATTCTTTATAGGGCCACTGACGAAAATTTTAGAATATATCAAAATAGCCAAGATCTGGGCAAAATCTCATTCGAATAGGATTTTGGTCTACTATCGGATTGATCAATTACGAAAGATTGTAACGTCCAAAGTATTATGATAATTTTGTGGATTTTGTTTTATCTTAGTTTGATGGTGGGCCATCTTTTGTTGGATTCAAATTTTGCTACGGCTTATAAGAAAAGAGTAGGAAGATATTTTAAGTATCTTAGATCTTCACGAATAGGCCCCACTAAAAAACCTCACAAAATTTCCTTGAGTCCCAAAAAAAAGTAAGAAAATTGTAATATGGATTCCGTAAATGGCTTTTCTTTAACAACATGTTTTTACTCACCTCTAACTTTCAACTTTATGTAAAATCATGAGATAAGGATTTGAGTGCGGAGTCTTGCTCTAGGTTGCTTTTTGGGGGGGGGGGGGGGGGGGTGGTTTACTTATTACTAAACTTTTATTTATACTTATTACTAAACTTTTATTAAATAATGAATTTGGGGGGATACTTATTACTAAACTTTTATTAAATAAACACTTATTACTAAAGATAAATAATGAAGTGCGGAGTCTTGCTCTAGGTTGCGGAGGGTGTTTTGGGCTTTACTTATTACTAAACTTTATTAAATAATTAAATTGCCGAGGCAGCAGATTTTTATTTATGTAATAATTACTCAACTACATTCGCATGTTCTTCCTTCATTTTTCCTATCCTTTTCATTCCGTCGCTCTATTTGTTTTTTTTCCACAAATCAATTTTGTATTAGTAAATTCCACTAATCAATTAAGAGTCTATACCACTGATTTTGAAATTGAAGATTCATATGATTATTTTATATTATATATATATATATATATATAATTGATGGGTGACTATCCATTAGTGGATGGCTACAAAACGGGGATACCATAAGATCTAAACACAGGGCTTTTAAAACCTATAGGAGGCCCGTGACCCCCGCCAGCCTGACATGGAGCGTGAAACGCATACTCATCGTACGTCCGTGTCTTCATATAATCCGTTTATATTACTGTAATGTACTAGCAACCCGTACGATTCATTTGGATTTGCTGCTATAAAAGGTATCTTATTTTGGTCGTCTTCGGCCATTGTCCTTTTAAATTTGTCCTCTTCTCTAGATTTTTTCTTCCGTTTTTAGGCAGGAAAGATAGTGTGACCTCTGCACTTGCCAGCTCGCCACACTCCTCTGCCATCCATCTGCCCAGATCAGATGTTAAATAGTATTCTACTTCTACTTCTACCTTACATCATTTTAAGCTAGACTTTTCTCCTAACATTTGCATGTGGACGACCATAGCTGGTCCACAATCAAGTGATTTGAAGGGACATTTGATTTTGCAAAATTGTACCATTTCCCAATTTTGATTGAAATATACAACTCACCCCAGTTTTCCTCTCTCCCGATTTCTTATCGGCCATGGTGGTGATATTGTAGAGGTGATGTTTTACTTTCAGCCTTTTGGATGTGGAGTCTTTCAACTGGGCGTGCTTCTTCAAGATTTGGCTTTTCAAGTACAGTGCTTTTTGCAAAATTATTGTGGCTCCCCTGCCACGAGGCCTGCGTCTGATTAAGCATGTGGCTAGGACTACGGCTAAATCTTCCAATAAAGTCTTAATTTACGACCCTAGGAGTGTTTGAGTAGGGATCAATGGTAAAGAGTTCTAAATCGACATCTAACTTGAGTAGGCTAATTTCTCACGCGGGACAGTAAATGTGGGATTTCAAAAGAGATAGAATTTGTAGTAGTCATTCTTTGACTTATAGAAATTAAGGAAAATGAGAATCCATTGTTGATTATCTAAAAGATCTGAGAGCACTCATAGCAAAGTTTGCATGATCTCTCTCATATCAGAATGCACTTAGGATCATAGTGGTCTTTGATTTTGACACACAACTAGACCAGGAGTTCCAACAATTGGTACCAGAGAATGATCTCGGTGTGTTTGATGGTTTTGATCCTATGTGGGAGTCTCTCTCTTGTTCTCGTCTCCATTTTACTTGTTTATCTGCAAATCACTAAAAGGATGAAAGGAGATTAAGGGCACGTTTGTGTACACACCGTTTTTGCGGAAAGTGGAAATTACCACATCAGCAAATTCCATAGAAATGAAAACCTCGGAAAAGGATTTCTGTAGAATTTAGAAATTTATGTTTGGTGCAAAAAGAGTTTCCTCATTGAATTGGTGCTAATGTTGTTTGGTACGACTATGGATTCCTTATATAAAATCAAAATTTCTTATTTGGTGATATAATTTTTTGAAGAAAAATAACGTAACATGCAATAAAAGAGTTCTTAGGTTTTTTGGGTTGAAATGGACAAGAGTGAGGAAAAGAGGGAGAAGTTTTTCGAGGAAATCCATTTTCCCATACCCCCCTCCCCCATAGGAAACTCATTTCTACAATTATCAAGGAAAATAATGACGAGGCAGGAAAACATTTCCGCGGAATTGTTCCGCACCAAAAGATGGAAAAATGAATTTTCCGTGAAAAACCGTCCACTTTTCCGCGGAAAAGTGTTATACAAACATGCCCTAAGAGTGGAAGGGTCTTCCCTTTTGGGGCACAAAAATCGAGGCGATATGGTGGTTGTGTTCTCAACTGGACAAGTGAAAGCCCTTTGGTTCTTTAATTTGGGCTTGTGGTAGATTCACACTGCTGGTAAAGTGAGGTGAATGGTCATTTCAAGAGTCAATAAAAGAAATGGATTCAAAAAAAAAAAGGTACCATATTTTAAAAAACATATCTATTTTTTACCAAAAAAAAATCTACTTTTCCATAGCACTAAATGACAAAATCTATCTTATTAAAAAAAAAAAGTCAAAAAAATTATATTCTCATTCCACTAAATGATAAAAATCTATCACTCTAGCTTTTACGAAAAAAGTCAAAAAATTACTTCCCAATACTGTTAAATGACAAAAACTCATTTTCTTTTTTTTTTAAAAAGTCCAAAAGGTTATATTCTCATTCCACTAAATGAGAAAAAGCCATCACTTATTTATTTGACCACTTTTTATTTATCTTAATTTAACTTTTCACCCCACTTCACTTTGCTAGTAAAGTAAGCTTTCATGTGGAGAGAGAGGCAAAGTGGAAGGTTCTTGTGATGATCTCATCATCTAAATCACATGAATATACAAATGGGACAGGAAGGTCTGAGTTGAGACTGGATGAAAACAACATGGACACATGACTTCTGCCCCTTTTCCCTCTTTTATGTCTAGAAGAAAAGTCAGTACTATGGTTTTGTCTATTCCATGAGAGAGGCAAGACAACACGAGCCGTCAGTTGAGTTGAAGCCGAGCCGAGTTAATCAAACCAGCCACTGCTGGTGTTGACTCACAGCAGCGACAGGGTCTAATTTTGGCCTCGGCTTGTGGGTCTGTGTCCCTGCAAGAGGGAATCTCCTATCTCATTGGTGGTGTAGCAATAGGTCAGGTCAGGTCAGGTCAGGTGGACCTGACCCAAGTTCGACCCAACCTAGTTCACCCGTGACTACAGGCGCTATTAAAACAATAAAACATCGGTCGGCTGGCAGCGGATGACGTACGTCTGATCGAATAATAGTCTGGGCATATGAGCTCATGGAGATGAGTTATATGCAGAGGCCGTGAAAGATTGATAATCCAACGGCTAAAATTTTATCGGTCAGAGATTAGTCATTGTTATTTAGACTTTTCTTTCTTGTTTAATGTTGGATGTGTCTTATCTAAAAAAATCTGCAAAATCTGCACGGCATGACCTCTGACAAGAGTGATATCCATCTTAAATGAGAAGAACCCAGTCGAGTGGAGATAAGAGTGCCATGTCCATGTGTAGGATTTGTGCACTAATTTGTTGTGAGAATATCCGATATGTATTTTCTTTTCATAAACTATCAACAACTATTGGGGTATCATTTAATGGTGATTGAGCATTATCTTGAACCGCAGGGGTTAATATAATTGTTCCACTAAATATCTGATGTGTAGATCAAGGGATCGAGATTTTAATCAAAAGAACGTGAGCACAATCTAGTGGCATAAGAGATATGTGAACTCTAGTAAATTTGCATTTCTAAGCGATGAAGAATATGGAGAGCTTTATATATACTATGTGGATTTGATGGTGTAAAGATTATGAGGAGATAAAAGTGTACGTAAACACAATCTTAAATGAGAATTTCACGAGGCCATACGTGAAATTGATTTATCCCCACATATGACATATGCCTTTAGGTCAAAACAGTTGGAGTAATTATATATTTGTCATTGGATGATATATTGATTGTTGGTGGCATATTGGAGGCAATCTCCAAGCAACAATGATGAAGTCATGCTTTGAGATGGAAAATATGGGGTTGAAGGATGATGTATTGGGCATATACAACATCCATGTGAATCAAATCTAACGTGGACTTTGTTACATGGGTCTAATTTGGATGCTATGTTAAAATAATTGGATGTGAAGATGTGCGAGATGATCGACACTTTCATTTGCAAATGCGTAAAATTGTCCAACAATCTAAATCTCTCATTAATGAAAAGGGTATACTCCTGATTAGATACAAACCTTACTTGATAATAATAATAATAGAAGGAGTATAATGCACGACATCCTCACTATATATTTGAGACCGGTAAGTACTTTTCAGGTTTTTGGCTTTTTTCCTCCAGTGAGTGAGAGAGAGAGAGAGAGAGAGAGGATACGTTACGCATGCAAGAAGGAATGAGGGGGATCCAATCATTTCGTTTCCATCTTTTCAAGAATATGTATAAGACTACACAAATAACATAACTCTCATTAGAAAACAAGGGTCCTGTCCTGTCCTGCCAACCAATCGTAAACGAATCCACTGGAATGTGACCATATGGAGGTGCGATAATAACAATAGAATGAGTATAATGCACGGCATCCTCATCATATATTTGGGACCAGTAAGTAATTTTCAAGTTTTGGCTCTTCACTTATTTATATATATATATATATATATATATATAGAGAGAGAGAGAGAGAGAGAGGGGATAAGTTACGCACGCAAGAAGTAATGACCTCTTGTCCAGATCATGAGCTGCACTACACTACACTACTACTTCGGGAACTCCAAAGTCCAAACTCGTGAAGCACACTTGGACCATTGATCTTGAGAGCCCGAAAAAGAAAGGAGAAACAATAACCTAACCTTCCATATTGACTGGTGGATATATTTCTGAATCCTTTCAGTCCCGTCCAATTAATCTCTCAGCATAAATCCACAGCTAACACAGACTAAATCCTTCTTGATTCTGGCTAAATACGAAGGAAATGCAATCACATGGTTTTTCTGTCTGATATTTATCTGAGGTATGGGCCATATAGGAGAGCTGATGAGTAGACAGAGTAGATAGGAAACAGATCTCTCCATTAATTATGTCACTTGGGATGTTGAAGTGCCTTTTCAACTATTGTTTGAGTTAGATGGGCTGGTAGTTGGCTAATGATTGATGAACGCATTGCTTATATAACTGGAGTGTAATGAAATTCTGGTGAATACGCTTGCACGTCATCTTCTCAATGTGTGGCCTGAAAACACTAGGATCCAAATATAAATTGGGTACCCTTTGATGCCTAATTAAGTATAAACTTTACACTAGTAAGACTGCACAACCCAAGGGCACGTGTGTGTGGGACAGAGAGAGCCAAAGAGAAAGTGAGAGAGAGAGAGAGAGAGAGAGAGAGAGAGAGAGAGAGCAGTGGCATGGGTTATTTCACAGGTATGGAGCACCTTGATGTGAGGAAAGGTGCATGGACAGAAGAAGAGGATATCCTGCTGAGGAAATGCATTGAAAAGTATGGAGAAGGAAAGTGGCGTCAAGTACCCATGAAAGCAGGTAGAGTACAACTACTTTGTAAGTTGGGTTCACTTCAGTGTAGTCTCATTGCCAAGGGAAGTGGCAGAAATACTTGTGTTTATTCAGCTGTTATGAGGAATCATTTGTCTGAAGTTCGAATCATGGTTAATTTTTTTGGTAGCTATATTGGTTGGACTGATATTCTCAATTTATTTTGGACTCTATAAGAAACTTTTTAAAATATTTTAATTATGTAGAGCTTCTTATATTTTATCAAGGAGTTTTGACATATTAGAGCCCCTTAAACTCGAATGTTTCAATTTCATTACCAAAATTCAAGTAATGTCACCAGAGTCGCTTGACTATGGTCAATATTTTTTAAGTTCTTTTGCTCTAGATTCCATGATATCATGAGAACAGTGTATGTCACAATTATTGCTAATTCTCATTATATCATGGCTTTTATGCAATATTTTAGAAAATTTTCTCCCAAATGATAAAACTTAAGAAATGGTGATCGGATGTGTATTTACTTTTTATAAAATATCAGTTTTTGTGTTCTATAAAAAATAATTTTGATTACTAGTTACAAAAAATAAATAATATAAAAATTGATAAATCCCATGATATCATGGGACTAACCCAAGATATCATGGGATATAGTATAAAAACGTTAAAAATATAATGCTGACCAAAGCCAAACAATTCTGGTAACATTATTTAAATTTGGGTAATGAAATTGGAAAAACAGAATTTAAGATGAACTAATATGTCAAAACCCCTTTTATCAAAATAGTTCCGGCGTTCTTGGATGTGAACGAAAAAACACAGAATGCGAATGTACGTAAGAGGGTGGGATAGAGTTCCAATCCATAGAAAAATTGGTATCAGTTGTGATCGAATCCTTTACTTACTGAGTGGTATGACTCAGTTTAGGCTTATTAGAACTATGATTTAATAGTACTAAAAAATAGTGATGAGGCTTGTGACTAACTTTTCAGGCCTCCGGCGGTGTCGAAAGAGTTGCAGACTGAGATGGTTGAACTATCTCAAGCCAAATATTAAGAGAGGACAGTTTGAGGAAGATGAAGTGGATCTCATCACCAGGCTTCATAAGCTCTTGGGCAATAGGCAAGTGATGTAATGTGGTGCATTGCAATTAGTTACTTACATGGGCGGCGCTACATGGACGTAAGTGGGGTCAATTGACCCCACTGAGATCTGAAAAATTATTTAAAAAAAATTTCTTTAGTGAATTGAACTTATGTGAAGATTTTGACCCCACTTAATGCCTAAGTTAATGGGTCATCCGTCTACCAAAATAAATAAAAAATAATGGGCCCAACTTTTGCTTTTTAAAGAAATTTTTTTTTTTTAGACATTTTGTTATTAACTCTTCATTTACCATAACTTATCCTCTAAATACGGTATTCTCCTCATATTAAAAGGAGAAAACCCTAACAATTAGATTTAGGCATATAGACTCCCAGCCCCAGTCGAGCAGCAAAGATCAATGGATAAATGACTGTTTGGTTCCAAATATTGAAAATGATGTGTTTTGTTGTGTTAATAATTGCAACGATTTCAACACATGAAAACCCGTCGAGGGCAACTGTAAGAGTTTATTTATTTGGATTTTCTTTTTCGATTAAGAATTATTAGCAACAATGTATTAAATTTGATTTATGTATATTTTTGTTTGATAATTCAATATTATCTTTGTTGAATTGTCGGAAATAGATTATTTGAAAATTTTATATTATATTTGTCAAATTATCGAAAGTAGATGACAAATGTTGACGCCGCTGACTCGAATTCTTAAGGCCTCCACAAGTTACTTACAAGTGTATATATATGCATTGCAATTAATTAGTTAGTTACATGTTTATATATATGCATACACACTTACGAGTTGTTTGGATGTAAGAAATATATAAGTGGATTGATATTTTTCTTTTGACGTTCTCAGGTCCCTTTGTTATCAAGATAATTAATACAAATATTGTACTAACATAACGCAACATTACAATGTTGTAAGTAGCTCTGACAATGTTTTCCTTGTATACAGGTGGTCTCTCATTGCAGGTAGGCTTCCAGGAAGAACTGCAAATGATGTAAAGAACTACTGGAACTCTCACTTGAGCAGAAGGCTATCAATGAAAAAAGGGGTGCAATCTCATATGAAATCAATGAATGCTACTACCACAACAACTACTACTACTACTAAGATTATAAGGCCTCAGCCTCGGACCTTCTCCCCTAATTCAAAGTGGTTGAATGGGATCGGATCGTCCATCTTGGAAGCCCAACTAAAACAGATGTCCAATAATGCAACAATGCCAGGGTCCCCTCAAGAGGAGAGTGCGTTATGGTGGAAAAGTCTATTGGCCGAGGAGGAGAAGGAGGATACATGGTGGTCGAAAGCTGTGGAAGTTGGAAAAGAAGAGGCGCTGCCTCTGAGCTTTGAGATGGAGGAGATGGAGAGGATGAGGAAGGAAGGAGATGGGTTGATGATGGAAGGAGGGGGATTAGGTGAACGGGATAACATGCTTTTGGACATCGACCTTTGGGGTTTCTTGGAGACGTAATGGTAGAAGTTAGCAAACCTGCCTTCGAAATCTGAACTACTAAAAATCATGATTTTTCTATGGAATTGACACTCATAAAATTCTCACACCAATTAAAGTTGGATCCATCATCAGATTAATCATATTTTTTAGTGATCAATTAGAGGTCAGGTCCAGTCTAATTGAGGTGGAATTGGTCAATATCAATATATAGTGGCAGTTATATTGAGCAGTTTAAATTTTAAAGGTGGACGATGCTAATGAATTAATAGGGTTGGTCTCTGAGATCGCATTCATTGTGATTGTTCACATGTTGTGGTGACTTCCATAACAGTACATGTGATAATTCAAGTGCACCAGTTCATAGTGTTCCAATTGTGAGCATGATTATAATCTGTATTCTGTAGACGTGGGTTATACCCAAAGACTGCTTTGATTATTCATCTTCACACACTTGCATGTATTTATTGTGTATGATTTGATATGTTGCATATTACTTAAATCTCAGTTGAAATATGGATGACATGTTGAATGAACTCCATTGATCCATGACTACGTACAATGGACGGTTACACCGACTCGTTCTCTTCTAGTCTGAAGCTCTTATATTTTAATTTTACGGTTTTAAAACATTTTCAGGATGAATAATGAAATAGAATTCTTAGAAATCACTGGAACAAGAACGAAATATTGAATATGACCAGTGGAGTAAGGATTTCTGGAGATGGGGTGGGGGGCGTATTTCTCTTTGAGACCTTTACTAATAGAGTAGAGTCAAGTAAAGCCTGTATTTTTCAGACATAGTGTTACATAAAAGTACACATTTTTAAAAAATTTCCGTTCTTTAGAAAAAAAAGAGGCGAAAAAGCAACCTCCTTTCTCAACTAAAAGACAAATAATACCATTTTTTATACAAAAAGTAAAAAAGATTCCCTACCAAATAACCGAAAATAAAATATTATCATAATCTATTTATAGTTTATTCTTTATTTATTTTAGCCTTTACTTCACTTCATTTTACAGGGTAAAGTTCCCAATCAGTAGCGAGATTTGAGAAAGAATATTTGAGAAAGAACTACAAAAAAAACTAACATGTTAACATAATATTGAGACTTTGAAAACATGTGTTCAATTTAAACAATAAACTAGTTGTTAGATGTATCTCAAAAATGGTAAAAAGGATGAATTGTATTGCTCTGTACATCCAACAACATTCAATAGTAGGTCCATAGAGAAGAATTTCAAGTTGCATGATTTAGCACATTTATTTGTGGAAAATATTTATCAGCTCATTGCACATCGGAACCATCCAATGGATATATGATATGGAAGACTCACTGAATTTGTGGGGGAAGCGTACTATCATATAATAACTCTATTATATATTCTAGTAACGAGAAACTCACTGTATTTTGTAGCTAACCAAGACAATTTATGGAAAAATTAAAAATCTGAGTTGACCCACCTTTGAGTTTCATGTATTACGTAGGACGCGTGATCCCAATCGGCAAGTAATTATAGTTGCAAAAAAAAAAAAAAAAAAAAAAAAATTACTTTCTTCAACATCATATTATATATATATATATATATATATATATATATATATATATAAGGTTAATGTACAAAAAGTATTGATCTTTAGCCCATGGTTTAGAGCTCAAATCTTTTTCTACTTAAAATGTTAAAGTTGATGAAGCCTTTGGGAAATGTAACAAATTAGTGTAGAAAACCCATAAGAACCTCTATTTATAGCCACATGAGTTTTTTTGCTTGAGAATTAAATATAATTTATACTAGATTTTGAATTAGAACTTTAATAATTCAAGATCTGATCATGACTTAATGGCATGTGTTCAGAATGTTTTGAGTGCCGAACTTGAGAGGTCTTGAATCTACACTAAATAAAGGGCAAACAATAATAATAATAAAAAAAAAGGAGTGCACCATGCATATCTTATTTGAGCATAGCCATAGGAATGAAGGCCTTAGTGATCGGTTGCCATGTGAAAAGAAAGGAAAAAAATAAACAAGAAGAAACCTATGGAAGCTGCCGTTTGAAGAGTAGTCTTTCTTATAAACGTAAAAGACAAAATTACCCTCGTATATTTTGAAAGCTCTACTTTTAACCAAAGGAAAAACAGTTTCCAAATGAGAGAGGGTCAAAGAGATCAATACCAAATTACACATAAGAAATCCTCTCCTATTTTAAGGAGAATTAAAAAGAAAAAATAATTGAGTGGAGGCAAAAAGAATAACACCCAAATACACACTAGATAGTTTTTCTATTTTCAAAAAGTTGAGGAGGGTCAATTGCAGCTCTCCTCAAGTCTATGTGGCTCCGCTACTGCTTGAGAACCAGGGGTTGTTCAGTTGGTTGACAAATCCATATCTCACCCAGCTACATAGGGTTTGAAGCTTAGCTATGTTGCCCTTTCCCACTTGTGTGAACTCCTTTTTATGGTGGGCTTACTTTCCGTGTGTGTGAGGCTCTCTCCTCTTATGCGTGTTGCTACAATGAATACCAACCCTATTGAATGGGGCAAAAAAATAAAATAACACTCCATAATCTTCTTATTCACGCTAATCATGTGATTTGCATGCATCTGGGTTAACCGAATGCAAGTTATGGTGTGCTTTAAAAAAATCAAACCCAGGTTTCCTTTTCCTTATGTTTACTTTTTGCAATTTCTCAAAAGGGTGTGATACTTGACACATGGGTCCCACCTTCTATAAATCATTCAAAAATCAAAAGGAAAGAGGAAAAGGAATGTGCATGTTTGGGGATTGCCCATCATCTTAAATGGTTTCGCAATGGAGTTGCTTTTCATTTATTACAATGAACCAAGCTTTATTAGTTGCTTTTCATTAACATCTGAGCTGTCAATGACTATAGCTAAGGTGGGATTTATTTTTCCAGTATGATGAGTGAGCTTTTACACTCATATTGCACATGTTTGTTTCCATGGAATACATTGAAACTTATAGTCAAATGAGCACTACTGGAAGATTAAGAGGTTAGAGATAAACCTACCGTTCTTCTTAGTTTGACATGGTTTTTGGCTGTGGTAGTGTGGACACTCCTAATCCACTCTATTCGATTGATAATCAATTTCCGACCAGCATGATACATCTCGTGGTTGAAAGAAAAGCCATGAATTTTGACTATGAAGGTTCACTCCAAAGAATTCATTGATTGGTGGGTGCATTCAAAATTAAGGCCGTCTATTTGGAAGATTTCACCCCCGGAGAGTTTTCGCGAACTTCCCAACCTTTGTCCTTGTCTTGGCCAAAATGTCGTTGCATGAAGGTCCGTACGTTGTATGAAAGAAGTTTCTATGAAAAACATAAAATGCTGCAAAATCAGTTTTAAACGGACGTACACAGACATGCCCTTAGAGTCTGAGGCCTCTGAGATTTTAACCTAGAGAAAGCGTTAGTTAAATGAGTGGAACTCCATAGTGGGACTCATCAGTTGAAATCCAAACTATGCAAAATAAATGCCCTTCAAGTACGTGAGGTAACTTCAAATTTCACGTCAGTCACAATTATTCCACAGTTGGATTGACCATTTATTGATAATAAAAATATATATATATATAAGATTTGTGTCAATAAAAGAAATTTTTTTTTTTTTTTTTTTTATGAAATGGTCGATCCAAAGGTGGAGAAAATTTTCATTGATATAAAATCTTAGCATATCTCATATATCTAGATTAGAGGGTGTTTATTTTGAACGGTTTAAAGTTTAGTGTGGGTTTCCACTCTATAGTTCCACTCTTTCCACTCAAGTCTAGATGCCTTTGTATAATATATCTTCACTGAATGGGTACTTTAGTTAAAAATAAAATAAAAAGGTTAATAATACAGAATCTCGAACAAAAACATATTATAAAATCCAAAGTAATAAGAATCCATGCACACCTTGGGGGCCCTCTCCTGTCGAGTCTGTCCCCTCGGTTTTTATATATATTTTTTGGATCCGAATCCCCTGTTTGAACTAATCGGGATGCCACATGGGGGAGATCCTCTCCCCCGATTGACATGTGCACTTCTGTGAACACGTCAATTAGGGGATCCGTTTCCGCTAGTGTGCTGCCTTATCTTTTGGCGAACCTTCCCCAACTGAACTTGTGTGATCGACGTGTGTTGACCTGCCATGTGAGGCATGCTCAGGCCTCGCCTATAGTTTAGAGGTCAGGCCAGGCCCATGAACACCCCTACCCGATCCATACTACGAGAGTATTCAGGATATGAACCCTTTTTCAGGCATAGTTGATATACAGTCGCACTATATGTCCACAGTTTGAACCCGTTCAAATTGATCTCGCTACAGGTCCATTGTCAACTAGCCACGTTTCTACACAATAGTAATATTATATTAAATCAATATCATAAATATTTATAAAAATTACAATAATATACATGAATTTTGAGTAGGGCACTGGAGTCAGGTCCATCGAAGTGCAGGATGGATCATATACAATGGGTGCATGTTAGGTCTGGGTTGAGAACCACCATTGGCCCAACTGTAACGACTCTCTCCTATAGTAACGTCTCCTACTGTAACGACTCTCTCCTATAGTAACGTCTTTCTCCTTCCTTGTAAAGCACCACATAGTTTCTCTCATTCTTTCTCTTTGCACATGTAGTAAACGTACATCCAATCATCTTCTTCCTTATTCAATGATTTCTATTTTCTCTCCAAGTAAATGGTCATTCCCTTCCTCAACGGTTGTGAGTCCATGGTTGTCAGTTGGAAATGCAGCAACGTTTCAATATCTCATAAATATATTTCCTTATTGCAGTTTTTCGCCAACACCGCTCTTGTCCTCTTCATTTATCTCATCTGCCCCATCTCTTTCTATCTCTTCTGCCTCTTCAATCTCTCTTTCTCTCTCTCTCATCTCCTCTGCCCCTTGGAAGAACGTCTCCCTCACACACACGCTTCTCACTTTTGCTGCGTCTACCACGAGCATGTCGTATGATTTGCGTGTCAAGGTATGTATTTTTTTTCCCTACTCAATTATATGCCTTCTACTCATTCCCATTGGCGGACCCAGGATTTTCGTTTGGGTGGTGCGGTATATGGACAAATGAAGATATTAAATAATAAAATTAAAAATTTAAAGATACTATATAAGGGTATTCTGGAATCACGTGGGTGCGACCGCACCCACGTGGCAACACTTGGGTTTGCCCCTGCAGTCATTCATATTTTTAATGTGAATATGTATTCTTTGTGATGCATTAAACCTGTTTGAGAAAATGCTTATGCCTTCTAATCAATTCATTTTCAATTTTCATTGTTTTTGTGGAAATGCCTCAATTGGCTTATCTCTTATCTCTTGGTTTCTTCTCCAATCATGGTATTCACTTTATAATGCCTTTCTATTCACTTCCAGGGGTGGACATAGCTTGTTGCGACCTGGGGCGGTCGCCCCAGGTTGGAATTGAAACTCTCTTGGGATTTAATGGGATTTTGGATCAAGGGTGGGCATACATTAGAGTGATTTGGCGCAATGGCCCCAGGTCGGATTTTAAATGCTCATAAAATTGAATGGGGCCTTGGAGCATGCACCACATGTCTGAACTTGTCATTCCATATGTATCTAAAGACAACCCCACATATGTAAAACTTCGTTGGTAAAAAAAGACATAAAAAGAAAACATTGTCGCCTATCAGGGCTCCCTCTTTTTCCACCTCTTCTTTGGAGCCCATCATCCAAGCCCTGAATTCCCGCCAAATCCGAACATATCTACAAATCCAAAGATGACCACATCCATTCTTATTATCATGTCTTCTTACCCCACTATAATTCAAAGATGAAATTCCACTCCCATTATCCAAAGGTTGAAGACTATGAGAAAGTGAAAAAGAAAAGTATGGGTGTCCTCAAAATGTTGTTGTATTTAATTTTTTCTCACACACTCACTCACATCATCTTTGTTACCCGCCTTTTGAAGAGCAAGGAATGGGAGGGATAAGGATAGAACCTAACCGTAATGCCTTTTGGTATTTCTAATTAACATCCTAACCTCTTCATTGCCCAATGTTCAATAACTTCATGCATTTAGTTGAGTTTCATGAGTTGGACATTTTCTAAAGAAAAACGTGTAGATGCTATTTGGTAATGTGAAGAAAGTCTAACAATTTTTTTTTTTCAAACGTTATGTCAATCAAAATTTTAGCCCCACCTAAACAAAATTCTTGGGTCCGCCACTGTTCACATCCTCCACATCTTCTTTTAACACGTGGCAATCACTTCACTTCACATCAGTCATTGTGTCGATAATGCAAAAGTCCAAGGTTTTTGGATTTGGAGTTTTATCAAATCTCACAGATCAATGACTCTTAGTTCCTATATATCAAACCATGTGAAAAAAAAAAAAAAAAACGAAAATTTGTGGGACAATTATAATTCAGAGCCGTCTGTCAATATCTTTAGAACTAATAAAGAACGGCCAAATGGTAGTAGTAAAAATATTATCATACTACACTACCAACAAAATACCTAGGATTCAGTTCCAATATCGAAGGCATCTCTTATGTTGGTAAAGCTTTTTTTTTTATTATTATCTTCCTTCCATAAAGAAAATGCAATTCTAACTTACAGTGAAGGTACACCAATACAATTTAATTTGATTGAAGAATGTTTGGGTATTTTATTTACAGTGGGTGTTTGCTATCCAACAGTTTTGTTGTTTATCGAGATTTTTCTGTCTTTTATTGATGACTGAAAGATGGGCAGTTTGGATTTTTTCCTATTTTTGAGGCCCTTCAATCAAGTGTTAGGGGAACCTAATCTATTGTTTACAGACTTTTTCTCTACGCAGATGGGTGATCATTTTGTTACAATAATATAAGAATAATTATGATATTATTAGTAAAATACTCCTCTTCACGATGGGCTTGTGATGATTAGTTTAATTTGTTAATCAGTTTACATGAGATTAACATGTGCATCACACGGGGGTTTATGCTAGTACTTTTTCGATCATTCATTTTTCCCTTGCTGTTGATGACACGCTTTTCAAAATAAACTAATAGGTCAGATGATCCAATAGGAGCTTCTCAGGTCCGGTAACCCAGAGATGCTGAAAATCCAGAAGTTCCAGGTTTAGTTATGAGGCTATCTGATAGGGCCGGATGTATATAAGGCCAATAAAGCCTTTTTTTTAGGCTCCAAAAAATAAGGATAAAAAAGGCCTCATAATAACTACTGACATCTTTTGAAAACCCCCAAAAAAATCAAACTTGTCAACTTTCATCTCCTTTTTTTTTTCTCCCTAAAATATAAGGCCCCATAATAACTCTCTCTTGAGAAGATACAACCAAGATTTTCATGAGGTTTAAAGTGTCATTTATGACCTATTATATTTCCAAATCCGCCCCTTATATTTCTGTTGTTAGGAGTCCAATTGATTTTAGCACACCATTATATTTCTAGTAGTCCATGTGTATCAAATCTCAGCTATACATTCAGTCATGAATTTACTCCACGTGCCTTTTCTCATTATTTTTTTGTATATCATTTCAATTGAGGCTCATTCAAATTTATTCTATGATGTGGCTGTAATAGATCCATAGCTTGAGATTTTAACCATAATAATATATTTTAAAATTTAAGATAAACAATGGGCTCCCATTGGAATTTATTCACTTGCCCACAGTGTATATGAGTACTGTGCATCTGGAACATCCACTACGTGGGGCACACCTCTGAAGTCCATCTTAGATAGTCCTGACTTATGGTGCATATGTGCAGGTGAAAATGCTTCGAGCCCCACCAGTGGCAGAGTCAAAATTTTTGTGACCTAAGATTTCCATGCGAGTTTTGGGGATGGGCACAAGATTTTCACGTGGGTTTTGGAGGGGTGGGGTTTAGAGCCAAATTAGGTAGTTGGATTTTGTGACCTAACATTTCCATGTGAGCTTTAGGGATGGGCACATGATTTTCACGTGGGTTTTAGAGGTGGACTTAAGATAGGTTAGCAAAAGTTGAATATAAAAACTTAATTAGTAGTTTTTCATCCCAAAAAAGCAAGAAAAATAAATTTTAAATAAAATGTTTATAATGATATTAAAACATTGAAAATACCTTATTTGGGATTGTCGCTTTAGGCCTCGAATTGTCTCGAGCCGGCCCTAGTATCTGATGGCCGAGGTCCAACCAAAATCAGAACTGTCTTGAAGAAGACAATCCTTTTAGGCAATGCAGGCTAAACCAGATTTCCTTTGGGGGGCTGCTATGTAAAAAAGCAAAAAGTCTTGTGTGGACCATGAGTGAAAAAGTATAAAATTTTTCAATGACCTTAGTGATTCAAAATACTAGGAAAGTCAAAGTCCCACCGACATTGCTATTTTATATACTTTATCCCCCAGTTCATATCCTTCACTCCGTCATTAGTAATACCTTGGTGGAGCTCATTTGACCGCGAATTCATATGTTTTCAATTTCTATTTCTTCTATGTATACAAACAAATAGGCCCTTAAACCATTGGGTTGACTAGAGCTGTGCTCTGCTAGTTAGGAATACGAGAGTGTGTGCGTGCGTGTGTGCGTGCGTGCATGCGCATGAGTTCTCAGCTGAAAAAACACCTTTGGATTGCCTACTCATAAAATTTGAGATCCTAAAATCAAGTGTTAGGGTGACATTTTCTTTCTTTGCCCTTTTGCTTCTGATATCTGGTTCTGGATCCTGGATTCAGCATGAGCAGCTGTGAATGGTCCCCTTTCTCCCTCAAAGGTCTGGCGTGCCCTCTCACCATAGCAACAAGCAGGCGTGTAAAGGAGCTGCGTCTATCTTCTTTACTACCTCCTTTGTTATTTGGAAATGCAGGAATGAAGCTATCTTCAACAACTCAAGAGCCTCCCAGACGAACGCCATTGCTCTCCTGACTGAGTACCACTCTTCATCTCTCAGCCAGAGTAAAAAGCCTTCTTCTGGTCGTCCTTATCAATCTTTTTGCCTTTCTGTGGCTATTCCTATGATCCTATCTAAGTCCCTTTGGCCAGGTGGTGTTTGATTTTTTGGCCTTTCTTTTCTGTTCTGAGCTGTTGTTGAGCTGTGCTGTTTTGGTTGTGTTGTGCCGTTGTGGTCTGCTGCTGTGCCTGGGGGTTCTAAGCTACTGTGCTGGGTCGAGCTGTGTGGCTTTAGTAGTGCTTGTTTGTTTTGGAGCTCTGAGCTGCAGTGCCGTGTGGTGAGTCTTTGCTGTCTCCTGCTGTTTGTGCTGCGGAGTGCCCTGCTAGCTGCTTTGCAGGGTGTTGGTTTCCTCTCTGTGCTTTGAAGTGCTGACCCTCCTCCTTCAGGATTTTGTTTCTTCTCTGAGGTTCTTCATTTCTGTGGTCTTGTGCTGCTTTCTGAGTGGTTGTGTTGTTTTTGAAGTGTGCTGTGTTGGTCTTCTCTGTGGTTTTTCTTTCTGTTCTCTGTTTCCTTTGTTTTGTGTCCTTCTTTTGGTTGGCCTGCCTTTTTCGATTGGTTCTTTGTTAGCTTCCCCTGTTTGTTTTCTTCTTGTTTTTGGGGGCTTCTGTCCTGTCCAGTTCTCTTTCTTTCTTTAATTTAAAGTATCCTTTCAGCAAAAAAAAAAAAAAAAAAAGAAGAAGTGTTAGGGTGATATGATAAAGGTGATATTTGGCCCCCCTTCAGTTAGAACTTTCTTCTTATTCCGACTAGCCCTATGAATTGCATTCATCCAATTGAACTTTTTTTTTCTCTCTTCTGGTAAATCAGAACTATCATTGGAAGAAAAAAGGAGAACAACAAGAAGACCAAAACCAACAGAAAAATCCAATACCAAAAACATTAAGACCTAACACCCCCACCCCAAAACCCGAAGTATAAGATGAGGGAGTGAAGGAAAAAAAAAGCCCCCAAAACCCGAAGAAGAAAAATTGGATTTTATTTTCAAAAAGCACACCCTAACTAGTATCAAGTTCAATCGGCTGTAGGGATTGCCCGTTTGTTTGTAGTGTTTAGTAAAGTCAAATGAAATAGAGTGTCAAATTAATAAAACAAAAAGATAGCAAAGGGAGTTGGTTCTTAAAGCACAAAAAGGACAAAAGCCCTATTTTTAGTTGCTCAAAAGGACAAAAATGATGCTCTAAAAGGCATAAAATAACAAGAAATATACTTTTAAAAAATATAAAATGATAAAAAAAGTGCTTTTACTCCTAACTCTCTCGACATTTTTTTCTTCTTGATTTGACACTCAATTTTATATTATTCTACTCCACCTTACAAACAAACAGGCAAGGCCCACACCCAATTTAACTTGATACATAATAGGAAGTGCTTTTTGAAAATCAAACCCAATTTTTTTTATTTCTTTTTCTAATTTCTTGAGAGGATGCAATAATTAGAAATCAAACCCAATTGGTTCCACCTTCGATTCCAAAACAATGTAAGAGGAAATGGAACGTGCACGTGCAACGAGAGAGATCGTAATAGAGGGGAAAAGTGTATACATATTTTGAACAACTCTTTCTTTCGTCATTTGATATGACATATTTTAATCAATTAATTTTTCTTGAAGAAAACTTCACTTTCCTACATTAGGGGTTGGAAGGCAGCATTTTTCTCTTTTGCGAAAATAAAAATTCGGTCAATAACGAAAGATTTTCGCTGCAAGAACACATCCTATGAAAGCAATATTCTCACTTTCGTTGTTTGTTGTTCTTGTTATTATTACTATTAGCTGTAGTACGATATATATGGCAAGCTTGAGCTCCAAATTCAGCTTAATGTCTTTTATAAGCTACTCTGAGGTCACTCCAGATACAGAGCCATCATCATTCTTTCTTATTTACATATCCTAAGTTGAATCATTACAAAGCTTGCAGTATCAGGAGTTTTCGTTTTGATTTTGCATTATCAAGCTTTTTTAAGAAAATTTTAAAAAATCCTCGTTTGAAAAGGAAGCCCAACACAAAATAGCTTCATAATTGACCGGTAGTTTTAACCAACATCAGATCTTGCTGTATGTAATATACCAGCAACAAGGATGGATTATTAGACCAATTGATACAGAGCCCACATGATCGGGTCCAATTTATCAAGAGATAAGATATGCTGAGTTGTATTCTCATTCAAATCAAGATCCTAATCTTATGGATCTCACTCAATCTGTAAAGCAATATTTGTCATTATATCATGGATTGATGTATCTATAAATATACATATAAATGTCTACCAATATATATATATATATATATATATGAGGAATATCCATGTGTATCCATTCCTCACCATAGGGTGATGGACACTTCCATAATTAGGAAATTTCAAGTATAAAAAAGAATTTTCAAGTACATAGAGTGAGGTACACTTCCATAATTCATGTGCCAAAAGGGAAAGTGCCCTCACCCTATGGTGAGGGATAGAAGCACATAAATACCCCCCTATATATATATAATATATATATATATATATACACATACAAATGTCCGAGAGTGGGCTCCACCCGAGAGGAAGTATTGGAAAGTACTTATGCAGCCTCTACTAATGCCTCGAGGTTTTGGAATGAATGGCTAGCTAAAAAAAACTTAAGATTTTCTCATTTCCTTTTATGGATATCATTTTGTATCACACTTGATTGGATTAAATTAATACTTAATAGAGACGCTTTAGCTGAAGTTGCCAAGCATCTAACAAGCTATAACAAGCACGAGCTGATTTGAGCATGACCATTTTTAACATGTTGGGTTTATGATTTGGATTTCAGGTTAATTGGATTGGTCCATTGAGTTAGCCAAGGACCGGGCTTTGGGCTAGGGGTATTTCAATCATTGTATGGGGCTTTATTGAGGGGTAAGAAAGAGGAAGTCATATATATCACATAACCTATACCCAAGAGTGGAATAGTAAAGATGTACTAACTTCTCTTTAGCAATGGATGTAGGTACTCTGCCGAACTACATAAATCTCTCATGTGATTTTCTGTCTTATCGTGTGTGACTTATTTATCAATAATAGGTTTTCACACTTCCGCACGTTAATTTATCAATCATATGTATTCGCGCTTCGCATGCACATGCACAACAGACTACAATATTGCAATATAGAGGAGAAGGAAGTTGGGATTCAACCCATTAACTACCCAACATATTGAAAACTATAAATCAGAAAAAGGATTTAAGAGAATATTCAAAGAACTTATTTTATATTATTTTGAAGAATATTGAAGCAAATAAAAAATCCATGAGAAATTATCTAAGGGAGTGCTCAACAAAATAAATTTCTCATACAATTAGGCCCTTCACATCATGGATGAAAAGTTACAAACTCTAAGAAAATGACCATTATTCAATCATTTGGAGAGGCCCATAATAAAAATATATCGCATGCTAAATGTACTGTTCAGATCTTGTACAAGATAACCAAAACACACACAAACAATATAAATTTTCAAATTACTTGATCTTAAGCAAGTTTTGGGTTACCTCAATGATAGCGTTCACGATTCAGCAGATATACATAGAAAGATACACATGCTGTAAAGTTTTCTTTCAGAAATTCCTCCTGCAATTGAAACATTGGAACTGTTATCCACTCCTATTCGTCCGTTTGGCGTGATATGTCGGTAGCTTTGACTGATGATACAGGACATAGGACAGCTTTGAATCGGGTAATGCAGCGAGAGAGGTCTCAGAAAAACACATTTAAAATCATACAACCCACTCTTCTCCTCATATGTAAGTTATATCGTTTTCAGTTAGATTTCAGGATCACATCCTGTCATTTTCACACTGCTGAGCTCGGTTCCCAATGCTTTAGTTTTAGATTAATCCCAAGTGAAACTTGGAATCCGGTGGTTTCAGAACTTGAGCATTCGCATCAAATCAATAGACAATAAAAATATAAAAGGTTAATCCCAAGTGAAACTTGGAATCCGGTGGTTTCAGAACTTGAGCATTAGCATCAAATCAATAGACAAAAAAATATAAAAGGTGTGAAACTTTAGATCAAATTTGAAAATTTAAGAAGGAGCATTAAATAAAAAAATAAAATAATAGATTATAATAATATTTTATTTTTAGTTATTTGGCATAGATTTTTTTTAACTCTTTAGCTAAAAAGGTGGAGGTTTTTTTTTTTTTCTTATAGTAGTTAAAGGAGATTACCTTTTTGACTTTTTTGAAAAAAAACTCAAAGAAAATTTTAAAATTTTGAACTTTTGATATAACCCTTGTCATTTTTTATCTGAATTCACTTTACTTCAATTTAACTAGTTAATTGTCAAACACACAAGTCTAGAATGAAATGAAGTAAGGCCTCAAGTAACTTCACATGTAAAATAAAATGAAATAAAGACTCAAGTAATGAAAAAAATAAAATACAAGTGGATTATTATGATATTTTGTATTTGGTTGTTTGATAGGGAATATTTTTTACATTTTATTTGAAAGTGGGTATTTTTTGTCATTTAGTGGAGAAATGACGTTGTTTATTATTATTATTTTTTAACTTTTTTGGGATTGCTTGCATGAATGAGTTAGGAGCCCTAAGATGTAAGGAGAGTGATTCCGTAAACACCTTGAGACCTTGTCTAAGTCCTATATTGGAATCGTTCGAGTCTTAACCTTGGGTACGTATATATGTCCGGTCAAGCCTTAACATCATATGCCTTATTTTAATAATAATATCATTTGGATAATGGGCCTGAATTGTTACAAAATCGTACTGACGGATCTAAAATTCTGGCCCGACCTGTTACATAATGGTATCGATGGCTCTAAATATTCGATGGGGAATCCCACCCAAAGGAACGTATGATTGCTTCGGTCGACATCGCGCCTCATCTTCCCAACCAAATAGGGGCTGCATATAAAAAATATATATATATATACCATTGATAAGTGTACCATGTGTCTTCATATAATTCGCTGACATTACTGTAATGGAATAGCAATCCGTACACTTAATTAATTTGGATTTGCTGCTACAAGAAGAAGAACCTTATCTTAACACAAGGAATCTTATTTTCGTCGTCTTCTCTAGATCTCTCCTTCCTTTTTTGGAGGAATTCAATGCATCTGCTGGATTGGATGTCAAGTGTCGAATCAAATAGAACATATAAAATGTTAAATAACTAACAGTATTCTATATACGTGGACGACAATGAAAAGGAGGAAGGCCCCCCTTCATTGGAATGTGCTTGAAAATTTTCCCCCTTTCTACTTCTCAGTCCAAGGGCAATTTTCACCTTTTGGACATTGCGAGTCTGATTCAGGACCCATTTGTGGCTATAGTCTTGTTATAAAGAGATATATGCAATGACAAGAAAGAAAAGATAATCCAATAGTTTAAAAAAGGGTGTCATCTTCTTGAAGGGTCAATGGTATCTGAACTCTCTTCTAGGGAAAGAAGAACACACCCATATTTAAGAAGTCAGTTGGGTGCCTCTTGGTAGGATATGTGCATCCTTATATAGGTAGCGATAAAATCCAATGAAAGATTGCTTTTGATGAATTATTAACATGAAGAGCCATCTAATAATATTATAATAAAATGATAAGTAGTGGGAGTGTGATGATGGGTCCGCAATATTGAGGAGTGGGCTCCACCCGATGGGGAATATTGAAAAGTATTTCCACTGCCTCTACTAATGCCTCGAGGTTTTGGTAGTAATGGCTAGTAAAAGAAATTTAAGATGGTACCAGAGCCAACCGGTCGTGAGTTCAAATCTCAAGAGGAACTATAACACTCGTGGGCTCCACCCGATGAGGAATATTGAAAAGTATTTCTGCTGCCTCTACTAATGCCTCGAGGTTTTGGTAGCAATGGCTAGCTAAAGAAATTCAAGATGGTATCAGAGCCAACCGGTCGTGAGTTCGAATCCCAAGAGGAACGACTTGGCGTCACAGTCAAAAAAAAAAAAAAAAGCGTGTCGCCAAAAGTGCACAGGCCGGGTTCCACTTGAGGGGGAGTATTGAGGAGTGAGCTCCACCCGATGGGGAATATTGGAAAGTATTTCTACTGCCTCTACTAATGCCTCGAGGTTTTGGTAGTAATAGTTAGCTAAAGAAATCCAAGACGCAAAACATCTGATGTGATATTGTACATGCGTGGAACCAAGGTTGAGGATTTGATAAAGGGAATGAACGCACAACCCAACAGCATGACAGATCAATGATTTGTAGATAGTGGTAAATGTGATAAAAATCATTGGATTTTGATTTAACACAATTTAGATGCATACATATAAGGAACGGGATCCTAAGTGATTTGTTTTGGGTCCTTTACATAATGCAAAATACTGTGTCTGGTTAACCATATTCCCAGTTTGGCAAGAGAATAACAACTAGTGTTAAATGAAGTCAAAATTTGAATAGGGAGTGTAAGGTCTGATTTTAAAGATCTGGTTATGTGAGATTGCTTTTGGGTCTTCTTTTTCGGGTTGTTGGATTCTTGACTCCAAACCTAGTACCTGTTCTAAAGATCAGAAATAAGGTGAAATTCGATCGGTTGGCCCGATCGAATACACTCCGTTGTTTCAGTCAGTTAGTGAATTGAGAATCCAAATCTTCACCCTATACTATGAATGATTTCCCATACATGTCTTTCTCTCTTTTCTGCCATTTTATACCTTCCTTTCCTTCGTTCCCTAAATTTTCTCCAACTTCCATCACAACTGTTGTTCATGGCCGAAGGGGGTTTGCACGTCTCTGGATATGGGAGGAGTGCGTCGCCCCCTCTCTGCCTGGCTCTTCCCTCCTCTTGCCAGTTGCCCCTAGTTCTCCACTTTTTCAGCGTCAGGCCATGATGGATTGGTTGAGCTCAACCATATTTCGCAGTTCGAGCTGACCTAGGTTCTAATCCATTGATTTGTTTTTCTAGCCTGAACCGAGCCTGCGGGCTAAGTCAGATTCAACCTGGGTCGGGCTCGGACCCGTATTCCTCACAGAGACAATGTAGATGTAAATTAGTAGGCATATAGTACAAAAGGTGACCTTTTGCGGCAGACTAGATGACCTTTAGCGGCGCTTTTTTTTCTTTTTTCCACCATTAAAGGTCCTGTTTTCCAGCAGCTTTTATTTTTCACTGGTTTTTTTGGGATTTAATCTAAACGATTGGATAATGAAGAAATAGTGGTGTAACGCCCCAATTTCGGATACCGATAAGATCGTCAAGATACCCGAAGTTGGCGCGCTACTTCCCGGAAAATCCGAGAACTTCCAAGATCGTAGGTCCGCAGTGAGGTCCAAATTTAAAACTTTTTAAGCGATAATAGATCAACAGTTAATAATGCGGAAGCATGTGAATATAACGAAAGTAATAATGGAGTATCATATGTCTAAGTCAAATGTAGCAGAGCTGAAATCCCAAAAGTATTAAAGTTGTAAAGAGTAAAGGTTTATTACAGATTAAGACTGCTACCAAGCTCACTACAAAAATCGCTCAAAATCCCAAAACAAAATATGAACTCTCACACCCCGAGTGCTGGCTCTCCAACTTCCAGCTCGACCTCTTGGTCGGCTGGTCCCCACCCGTAGTTTCCTGCTACAGGTACCTCATCTAGCGCAGGCGCGCCGTCCTCGTAATCGGGGTCGAAACCTAAGCACCAAGAATGGGTCAGATCTAAAGATCTGGCAAGTCACAGTATACAAGTAACATAGGATAAATGTATCAAAAGAGTAAAGACAAGCATATAGATGAAAAGAACATCAAGATACAGAATCTAGGCAGTTGAGCAGGATAAGCATTGAGAATCAGGATAAACATAATATCTAATCTAAACAATATGGCACATTCACACGAGTTGGATATCGCGGGATATTATGCCGCGGCCCTCCCATACTAAACACAGTTGCGGCGGGGAATCTCACCAAAGCTGGGGAATGACGAGCCCCGCAATCACACTCAACAGTCTCACCACACTCATCACTCGGGGAGAATGGACCCGGCATCACGCCGTCCGTCTAAAACATAGCTCATCATGATAGCTTACTCAATACTCATAAATAGCTCCTACCAGTGATGATCAGTCTAAAGGCTGAGCTTAAAACAACTGAGTGAATGTCTATGCCGACTCAAGGAAACAATGAAGGTCTGTGTCTGTCTAGGCTTTACCTTGCGTGAACAAGGTCCTAACAAGTTCCCTAAGAGGTCCAAGTATTAATTCATTACCATGGATCACAATCCAGGTCCAAGCCCACTCGTTGGATTCATACTCAGGCCCATCAAGTATATGGCCTAGTCTAAGATAGTCCAAACGAGGTAACAAGTCCATTTCCATGTTAAACAGTCCAATATAATCAACCTCTCCAATCTAGGGTATTATACCACCATACATAGGCCATAAGAAGGGGCCCGCCTAGCTACAGACACGGGTCAATGTTCACCCAATTACACCACCGGGTCACCTCTAAGTAGTCCTAGGTTCAGGTCTTCCATTTATTCAATTCATTAACAGGTATAAACAATAATAAGGACAAAAGAGTGACAGTAATATGATGAGAGAGATAAATCTCCAAACACAGGATTCAATGGGAAGATATCAACAGTCCAACCTAGGTAGTCGGTCCACTATCTGGTTCAGGTCAACCTCAGGTAATTTGATCCTTAAATGGTACCTCAGATGCTAATAGATACTGTGTTTGGTGTTCCAGGAGTTACGAGCATCATTAGTAACACATAAGGGTCGAATCATCTTAGATTACATGACCTGGACCCTAATTACTGGACCCCACGAGTCAAGGTTGAGCCACACCATTGACTCGGGCTAGGCACAGTGATGAAAGTCTATTTGGATGGTCAATGGGCCCCCACACATGATCACAACAATGGGAATTAGAATCTGGGGAAGTGTCACTGTACACAGTGTGCCCAGCTGACTCCCTGGCCTGGTGATCAGCTCGGCGCACTGGTATCAGGGAAGTGTCTCTCCTGCAGGTGATGCCTGTTAGTTCAGAAATCCCCGTGAGATCGGCAAACCCCTTGGCCTAGGTAGTTGGCCGTGCTCACTGAAAGTCCTATTTTAAGGAGATGTCCCAGGTCCGAGTTTCCTTCGTTGGAAATCTGTTTTCTGGAGTTCTAGGAATCAAGCTCGGAGTTCGGCCTAGCACGGAGCTCAGCAAGATACTCAGCTCGGTCACCCAGCTCAGTTCGGCAAAGCGTTGAGCTCGGTCAGACACTGATGCAGCTCGGTAAGGTGCTGAGCTCGACCAAACACCGAGTTCGAATAAAGTACAGATCTCGGTAAAACACAGAGCTCGGTACAGATCAGAGCTCGGTGAAACACAGAGTTCTGTACAGTACGGAGTTCGTCCAAGTGACAAGGCGTAGGGCTCTGAACTCGGTCAAGCTTTGAGTCCGGTAAAAGTACAGAGCTCGACCAAGGACTGGGCTCAGGCGTACAGTGTTCGGCCAAGTACTGGGCTCAGACAGCGCGGAGCTCTGAACTTGGTCTAGCACTGAGCTCGGTCAAGCGCAGTGCTCAGACAGCGCGGAGCTCTGAGCTTGGTCTAGCATTGAGCTCGGTCAAGCACAGTGCTCAGACTTAGCACTGAACTCGGCCATGACTCTAACCTCAGCTTGAGCATCGTGCTTGTCAGAACACAGTTGTCAAGTGAGGAGCTCGGTCGTGTCTATGCGCTCGGTAAAAGCATCGAGATTGGTCAAGCGTAGAGCTCAGTCATGTCACTGGGCTCAGCCTTGACGCTGAGTTCGGCCTAGAGCATTGTGCTTGGCAGAACGCTGAGATGTCCAGCGCAAAGTTCGGCCATGTAGCCGAGCTCGGCCTGAGCATCGTGGCAGAACAGAGATGTCCAGCGTAGAGTTCGGCCATATAGCCGAGCTCGGCCTGAGCATCGTGGCAGAACAGGGATGTCCAGCGCACAGTTCGGCCATATAGCCGAGCTCGGTAAAGGTACTGAGCTCGGCCTGTTCATCGTTCTCAACAGAACACAGACGCTCTGCAACTCCACAGCTCTGGTTTCCCTTTTTAACATTCCAGAACTCAACCCATTTCGCCCAATCACCACATACACCTCCAGAATCACGGAAAACACTCCAATAAACATTCAACCAACCAATCCATGGGCCATTGATCTTCCAAATGAGATCAACCCATCCATCAATGGCCAAACATCCTTGAAAACATGCTCAAAGGTAAATCTAACAATTCTAACATCAATTGAGTAGAAAATCTCAGAATCAAAGACAGTAATCATTCATTCTATGTTAAATAAGCATATTGCACTTGCCTTGACCAAATGTAGAAGGAAGAGAATAGAAACAGAGACCCAATCCGGTAAAAAGGAAAATCCCAGCTCTAAGCGTCCTTAGACTCGCGATTAGCCCCAAATTTTTGATCTAGAGCAGATCTCTACTCCTATACCCATTTCCACAAGAGAATTGCCATAAGGAAGGAGAGCTAGAGGGAGAAGAATGGGATTCCATAAGAACTGAACAAGAGAAAAGGGGGGTGCTCACCTGATTCGGTCAGGGAGAGGGACGACTGAGACCGAGACAGAGAGAGAAGCCCAGATGCTGAGGTCGTCTTCTTCTTGGGTTCTATAAGGAGCAAAGGAGGGAGAAGACAGGCTTGGAGGGAACGTGGGGCAGTGCTGGAGGCAACCAAGGGAAGAAGAGGGAAATGAGAGAGAGAGGCACAGTAACCAACGCATGGTGTGGGAAGATGTTGTATAAATAGGTTGAGTGGGTGGCTAGGTACAGTAATGCCATTTTGTTAGCATGGGATTAGGGTTAGGGTCATGGGTAGTTTGGTCTTTAGGTGGGAATCTAGAAGCTTCTCAAGTGGAGACCCCCCTATAGTAAATATTAATATCTAGCTAGGGCCTCTAACTAACTCAAACTTATAAAAGACACTCTAGAACTCCATAAATTACACAAAAGGGTCTATAACCTAGGAAAATACATATTTACCCTCACTAACCCCTATTAATTAGTATAGATAAGTATCTTAGGCAATAAAATAGTATTCAAATTCAAAAGTGAGGGTCCACAAGAGGTGGGGCCTCACAACTGGAACTTTTTGTGGTGGGAAAAAAAGTTTTGCCGCAAAAAGCATTCGCAGCGGAAAAAAAACGCCACTAAATTTATTTTTCTTTCTTGATTTTTGGAAATAAACTGGAGATATTTGGTAAAAATGATCATTATGCTATATGCTTTATTGGTACAAAGATGTCAATACTAATTTTTTCAACCTCCAAAAAAAAGAAGAGATGATCACTATTACAGCCCGCTTTTTTTTAGTTGGTTCTGATGGCAGAAGAGTGAGAGGTAGGAACATTGTAAGATCATTACTGTGTCTTCTATATTCACCTCCTCACCACCATGAGAGTAAAAGAGTAAAATTCAAACGTTTGTAGTCAATCTTTACAAGCTGATTCACACTCTATCAGACAGAGATTAGATTAGGCTTAAGTGTTTCCATTGAGATTTAAGTGTTTGTTAGTGTTTGAGGGTCATAGGAAGAGCTCAAGGGCCTACAATAAAAGCAGGAAACAAGGATATTCACAATTGTTTTCCTTTAAGGCTTGTTGGAGAGCCACTTCCTTTATGGTGCGAGAGTTAGATTTACCGGCAGTTGGCTAATGATTGATGAGATGCACGAAAGAATGTAAACACAAGTAGGCCCATCACAAATGCCAACAATGCATTCCTAAATAATTACTAGGAATTCTGGTGGAGAAAGTTGCACGTCGTCGTCTCAATGTCTGTCCAGAAAAACACCAATATATATATCCTTTGATGCTAAAGCTTATACTAGTACTATGGAGCATCTTGGTGTGAGAAAAGGTGCATGGGCGGAAGAAGAAGATATTCTTCTGAGAAAATGCATTGAGAAGTTTGGAGAAGGGAAGTGGCGTCAAGTTCCCTTCAAGGCAGGTAGAATCCTAGTAATCTAGTTCTCATTTAAATGCTCTAGTAACAAGGGCTTATATGGAACTATTCTGAAAAATCAAAGTTCTTGAAATTATTGTCTATCAATGCCATAATTACTTTTATGTTTTCTCTTGATCGGTCCAAAACCTTCATGTATAGGCCGGTATATTGGATTTGGATTAATATTTCAAATTATTTTGGGTTTTTTTTTTTCTTTCTAAAAGAATTTAAGGGCTTAAAAAAATTAGAAATAAAGACTTTTCTTTGAAACTTATCTCCAACCAGGAACTATATACTATTCTAATTTTGCTCTCTATCTCTCTTTTTTTATTTTTTTTATTTCATTATTGCATGAGATATATTCGTTTCTTTTAGATTTTTTTTTATAATGTTTTAATGAAACTTCCAAATTCTAATTTAATATAATTTTTGTTTTTGAGCCCATGTTGAGCACTTGTGTGCTTTCCTAGCCTCAAGGATGACTAGAGGAGATGAAAAACAAGAAAGCCACCTAAAATCCCATAAAGCTTTGTGGGGTTTACTCAGATGACTCTACACCAAACCCCATAAAGCTTTCCAAAGGCTAACGTCACCTACCCTCCTTGCCCTTGCTGCCTGCATTGACGTGGTCTCTTCCATCACCATCGCTTTCCTCTTCTCCTCCTCCTCCTCCTTCCAATCCCTCAAAACTTACTGCACGCTGGCCTCTCCCAAAAGTGTGGAAATCCATTGTTCTCATTATCTCCTCATATGGGTTCCAATTTAGATTCCAATTTGAGAACCCAACATCCAACATATGGGGCAGTGAAAGGTTGTCATTGAAACTGCCCTTTGAACTTAGGGGATTTGACATATTAATCCCCTTTAAATCCGCATCCCTAAAATTGAACTAATGTCACCATAGTCGTTTACCTCTAGTTCACATTTCTTTTTTACTTTTCTGCCCTGGATCTCCTGATTACATGGGATCCAAATGTAAAAAGTTAAAAATCCCTTACATTAAGAAATCTAGACCGTCTTCTTATCTAGACCTGGATTTCATTATATCATGGGTTTTTAAACTTTTTACATTCAGATCCCATGATATCATGGGATCCAAGGCAGGAAAGTAAAAGAAAAAATTTGTGGACTAAAGTCAAATAACTCTGGTGACAATAGTTGATTTTCAGTAATGAAACTGGGGGAACAAGATTTAAGAAGAATTAATGTCAAATATTCCCCTTGAATTTACAATTGGTCAGTCGTTTGTTTCTTGTTCTTTGCTTTTTTTATCTCCCCATTTTCTGAATTCTCAGAAAAACTTGGCTGCTAAATGAGTGTATTAACATTTCACAAATTCATTCAGGTTCAAGAATATTGCAGCAGACAATACATCTCGGTTTTGCTCAAGTTTTAAAACCATATTTGAATAAAACTAAATGATAATTAGGCTTCTAACTGACTTCTCAGGTCTAAGGCGATGTCATAAGAGTTGTAGGCTAAGATGGTTGAATTATCTCAAGCCAGACATCAAGAGAGGAGAGTTCGAGGAAGATGAAGTTGATCTCATCATCAGGCTTCATAAGCTCTTGGGCAACAGGCAAGTGATGTGAGCAGTTGCATTATAATTACTTAGTTACAGATGTGTATGCATGCAAACTTTAGAGTCATCTTTTTTTCTTATGGTAAAATGCAATTTCGTATATTAAAGAAGAGGGGAAAGAGCTTCAAGATCTCCCAAAAAGGAAGAAAGGAAAACCAAAGATCAGGGCTCAACAGGCCTGAGCAAAGTAAAAATAAAAAAAAAATATTAATTACATTGGAGGACAAACTCCCCAAAAATGAAGAAAGTGGATAGAGTTTCACCAAGAAAAGGCTTAGAAGATGATCCAGAACTAATTTTAGCTGCATGGAGCCCGAGACTGGATGGAGTTTTCCATCAAAACGAGTCTCGTTTACTGCTTTCAAAATGAAGGACTTAAGAGTCATCTGGATGTTAGGTAAAGCAAATAAGTCGATGGGAATCTATGGACAACATTCCCCATCTGCAATTTCTTTTCACCTTTTCTTCTCATCCAAAAAGACCCTCAGAGTCCAGGCAATTCAAAAACCTTTTGTTTAACATTTTCCAATTTCCTTTTCATTTAAAACCTTTTAAAAAAGATGCATAAATATTTGCAATTGGCATTGTTGTGTGGCTATAGCCTTAAAGAAACAATTATTAAAATTGAGGGAGTACCTCCCTAATCTGAGGGTAGAATAAGACGCTGTTAGTTTTTATAGAGAAACATGACAAAATTACCCTTTCAAGGGAAAAAAAAAACCGCTACTCTCGACAACAACATCCTTCTCTTATCCTGCAAAAAAAAATTATTTCTTTTCATGTCCCCAATGAGGAACCTCCACTTCTCTCTTTGCTGACTAGCACCATCAGATCCCCTCTCCCTATCGTTGCCGTCGGTGAGCCACGTCTCTCTGTATATGTGTAGCATTTTAGGGATAGACGAGGAAGAAATTTCTCACTTGAGGGACACAGACCAATCATTGTCACTCTCTTACCCTGTTTATGTGTAACATCCGGCGATAGAGAAGGAGGAAAAGATTCCTCACTTGACTGCCACAAACTAATCATCCTGATTTTAATCAAGCTATTTTATTGGTTGAAAACTCATTAAATTAATAACGAATCCTATCATCTCAATATAACACCAACTACTAGCCACAATCATAGCATAGGATATTGACCGTCTAGCTTGACAAGAAATGGGCCCAACATTTCCGATTTTAATGATCTAGCTTGATAATATGCGGACCTTCCATTTCTAATCTTTAAGGAGATACATGACAGATTGACAGGTTGAAGATCCTCGGGATTTGAGCGGGTTTCTTGGGTTTTGCTCGAGGTGGAGATCCCTCGAGAAAGTCTAGGTTTCCTAGGACTAGGGCTTTCTACACGGTCAAACGGCGAAGAGGTTCTCGGCTGTTGCAAAACAGAGACGACTAGGGTTGTTAAGTGGCCGGGGCTACACGGGATAAAGCCCTCAGAAGAAGTACACTATTTAGGCCCTTATTCTGCTCTCAAGAGCCAGTGTCAAGCCAAGGGAGGTCTTAAGGCCTCAAAATAAGAAAACTACTGTTATTTTTACTTTTTTATTAAGAAGGTTTTTTGTTCTTTGTATTTTTTTTTCTTTAAATGAAATCTTTCGTTACCATTAAAAAAAATCAAGAATATGAGTGTCGATCGAGCGTTATCGTGTTTTAGCCTCAATTGCAAAGGAATCATTAAGAAGACATTTGGGGAGCATAAGTAGTCTCTTCAAACTTATTTTTTATCGAATAAAGTCATTATTGAGACACTTCCGGATAATCCAGCTGACAAGCCATCCCATGAGCCCAACTACAACTCAAACAAACAAGAAAAAGTCAAAGATACAATCTCAACAATACCAAGCATTGAGGAGAAATAATAGCATCTGAAGTCTATCACATTGTAACAAACATACTGTAACAGTCTTATAAATAGTCAATGTTCTCTCAGTGAATATTAGTGTGAATACAATTCAAATTCTCTGTTTTACAAATCATTTTATGGTATCAGAGCTTGTTGACTCACGTCCATAATCATGTCTTCCTCTGCCTCTTTAACTAATGGATCTTCCAACTCATCCTCTCCTACTTTTCCTTCCAATCATCAACCTTCTGTAAAATTATCCAAAGAGAATTATCTCTCTTGGAAAACTGCTATTCTGCGCTATCTTCGTGGTCATCGATTTCTTGGCTATGTTGAAGGTCGCATTACTGCACCGGCTCAAACCATTCCCACCTCCACCTCTAATCCTACACCTAAACCAAATCCTGCTTATGATCAATGGCTTGAACAAGATCAAATCATTCTCAGTATCCTCATCTTTGCTCTCTCTGAATCACTTATTCCTCATGTTGTTGGTCTTGAAACATCTCGTGATCTCTGGGTCACTCTTGAAAATATGTTCTCGGCTCAATCTCAAGCCCATATTATCCAACTCCGTCGACAATTAACCTCACTCAAGAAAGGTGCTCTCTCAATTCAAGATTACTTCCAAAAGGCCAAAACCTTGGCTGACACTCTCACTGCAATTGGGCACACTGTTGAACCTTCTGATGTTGTTGCTTATATTCTTGCTGGACTACCCTCTGAGTATGACTCTCTTGTTGCTGCTGTCACCACTCGCATTGAGATTGTCACTCTTGATGCTCTTTATGGCTTCCTTTTGAGTCATGAATTACGACTCGAACAACAAATTGCAATTGCTGAGCTAGGCAAACCAACAGCAAACTTGGCCAATCGGACAACTTCCAGCTCTGGATGTGGAAGCTCTCGCCCTCTATTCTTCGACAACTCACGCGGTGGACGCTCTAAAGGCAGGGGGCGTGGTCGAGGATCCGTTCCTCTGTCGTCTTTCAATACCCACAATCAGCAAGGAACCCGTCCTTTCTGTCAAATTTGTCTCAAGGCTGGCCATACTGCCCCCAACTGTTGGCATCGCTTTGAACAACATTATCAACCTCAATCCCATTCGCAGGCCTACACAGCTACAACTTCAGCAACTCATGACTCCACTTGGTATCCAGACACTGGAGCTAACAACCACATCACCTCGGACCTGAACAATTTGAATCTTAATATAGAGGACTACACTGGTCCGGATCAAGTTCGTGTGGGGAATGGTCAAGGTTTGATGATTCATCACATTGGTTCCTCTGTTTTATGTTCTTCCTCTCAGAATTTCTTCCTCAACAATGTTCTCCATGTGCCTTCTATAAAAAAGAATTTACTTTCTGTCTATCATTTTGCTAAAGACAATCATGTTTTCTTTGAATTTCACCCTTCCTTTTTCTATGTGAAGGATCAATCCTCGGGAGCTATCCTACTTCAAGGCAAGAGTAAAGGTGGTCTATATCCTTTACATGCTCTCTCCCAGCTTCAATCTAGACCCATTACTCTCTTGGGGGAACATACTTCAGTAAATAAATGGCACTCTCGGCTTGGTCACCCGTCCTTGCGCATTGTTCATCAAATTATTTCTCAAAATCACCTTGCTGTTCTTAGAAATAAAGATACCTCAATTTGTCATGCTTGCCAACTTGGCAAAAGTCATCGTCTCCCTTTTATGCTATCTCCTTCTATTTCTCAACGTCCTTTAGAGTTGATTTTCACTAATGTATGGGGTCCCTCCCCTCAATTATCTGTTAATGGAAATCGCTATTATGTGTGTTTCATTGATGACTTTTCTAAATTTGTATGGTTATTTCCCATGTCCTCAAAATCTTATGTTTATCAGATCTTTGTTCAATTCAAGAAGAATGTTGAGAATTATTTTGAGTGCTCCATTAAGGCTGTACAATCAGATTGGGGTGGTGAATTTCGATCACTTCACTCTCTTTTCCAATCTTACGGCATCTCTCATCGTATCACTTGCCCACACACTCACCAACAAAATGGTTCAGTTGAACGCAAACACCGTCATTTGGTCGAAACGGGCCTCACTCTTCTCGCCAATGCCTCTCTTCCCACTTCATATTGGGATGAAGCTTTTCTCACTGCGTCATATCTCATTAACCGTCTCCCTTCACCTGTCACCAATAACAAGTCCCCTCTCGAACTTCTCTATACCCGCACACCTGATTATAATTTCCTCGAAACTTTCGGTTGTGTGTGTTGGCCTCACCTCCGACCTTTTAATCGTCACAAACTTGACTTCCGCTCCAAGCAGTGTGTTTTTCTCGGTTATAACCTTCATCACAAAGGCTACAAATGCCTACATCCTCAAACTAGTCGCATCTACATTTCTCGTAATGTTGTCTTTGATGAGAATGTCTTTCCTTTTGCAAAATTCTCCTATTCATCCTCTTAGCCCTCTTATGTGCCTTCTCACTGTTTTCTCCCTAACAAAGATATTCATCCTGGTCCTTTGTCATCTCCACCACCTCCACCACCTAACTCTAATGTTTCTCTAGTTTCTGGTATGCAGGTACCGCCTAATGAGTCTCCAACATCTGATATTCCCCACACGGATGTACCTCCTTCTCCACCACCTCCAGCTCCTACAACTACAATACATCCAATGGTAACCTGGTCTCAGCACAACATTTTCAAGCCAAAACAATTGTTTGATGGACTCATTCCATTTCTACCACCAAAGGCGCTTCTCACCACGTCATCCATCATTGAACCAACATGCTTCACTCAGGCTGTCAAGTCTCCGGAGTGGCGACATGCCATGAATGAAGAATTTTCTGCATTAATGCACAATGGCACCTGGACTCTTGTCCCTCTTCAACCTCACATGAACTTAGTAGGCTGTAAATGGGTGTTTCGTATTAAAGGAAAAGCTGACGGTACCATTGAGCGTTACAAGGCTCGACTAGTTGCAAAGGGATTTCATCAACAACCAGGTATTGACTATAACGAAACCTACAGCCCAGTTGTCAAACCTGTCACTATTCGATTAATCATATCTCTTGCTGTATCTTCCAATTGGATTATCAAGCAACTCGATGTGAAGAATGCCTTTTTGCATGGTATCATTCAAGAAGATGTTTACATGGTGCAACCTCTTGGATTTACACACCCTCAATACCCTCATCATATATGCCATTTGAAGAAAGCTCTTTATGGCCTTAAACAAGCACCTAGAGCTTGGTTTTCTCGCCTAAGTGTTCGCATTATGGAGTTAGGCTTTGTTGGCTCTCGGTCAGATTCTTCTCTATTTATTTTCAACAAAGGACCTTCTCCTATATACGTATTGGTTTATGTAGACGATATCATTGTGACTGGGCCAGATTCTCATTCTATTTCTTCAATGATCAGTTCTCTGCAGCGTGACTTTGCCTTGAAAGATTTGGGTACTCTTCACTATTTTCTTGGTGTCCAGGCGCTCTTTGATAAGCAGGGTCTTTTCCTTTCTCAGAGAAAATATATTCACAATCTTCTGAAAAAGACAAATATGCTAAATGCCAAAGGTGTTTCTTCTCCAATGACTTCCACCACATCTCTTTCTCAATTCACAAGAGATGCATTCTCAGACCCCACACTTTACAGAAGCATAGTTGGCTCCCTATAATACCTTGCTATAACTCGACCGGATGTGGCATTTGCGGTTGGCAAAGTGTGTCAATTTATACATCGACCAACTACCACCCATTGGGCAGCAGTTAAACGTATCCTTCGTTATTTAAAATTAACGATGGATCACTCTTTGCTCATTCGTCGTGACTCATCATGTACTCTCCAAGCCTTTTCCGATGCTGATTGGGCCGGTTGTCCGGATGATCGACGCTCTACAAGAGGCTACTGTCTTTTTCTCGGTTACAACCTTATCTCTTGGAGCTCTCGCAAGCAACCTATCGTCTCTCGCTCCAGCACCGAGGCTGAATACAGGGCAATTGATAATGCAACAGCTGAACTAATCTGGGTGCAATCTCTTCTTCGTGAACTTCGGCTTTCACTGTCACAATCACCGATTCTCTGGTGTGATAATGTAAGAGCTACATATCTCACAGCAAATCCACTATTTCATTCCCGAACCAAACACATCTCCATTGATTATCATTTTGTGCGAGATCAAGTCGCTTCTCAGGCTCTCTCCGTAAGGCATATCTCCTCCAAAGACCAACTTGCTGATACGTTTACAAAACCGATTCCTGCTGCCAAATTTCAATTCCTGCGTGACAACCTCAATGTCCGTGAGCTGCCCTTGAGGTTGAGGGGGCGTATTGAGACGCTTCCGGATAATCAAGCTGACAAGCCATCCCATGAGCCCAACTACAACTCAAACAAAAAGTCAAAGATACAATCTCAACAATACCAAGCATTAAGGAGAAATAATAGCATCTGAAGTCTATCACATTGTAACAAACATACTGTAACAGTCTTATAAATAGTCAATGTTCTCTCAGTGAATATTGGTGTGAATACAATTCAAATTCTCTGTTTTACAAATCATTTTAGTCATATATGCTTTGGTTTCTTATTATCTAGACATACGATTTTATTTATTTTATCAGAGATGGAAAATGGTTAAGAGTATGATCTATTTCACACCTTTCATATGACTTTCCACGTATGAAGTCATTCTAGCAGTGTCTTATCTTTGAGAGTTTTTAACCATTTACACTCACATACCTATTCCAAATTCGCATTTTTTTTAATTAAACAATGATATGACTTTTATGCATTGTTGGATTTCAGTCACAAAAATAAATGCACTTAAATATACTATTAGTTTAAACCTTTAAAAATTGAGAGTTATAATTATCTAATTAAAAGGATATCGGGATCACCCCATATTCTTAAAGTTCTATTCACATACAAACTACCACTATGAATTGTATCATTATTAATAGGAAGGATTACAACCCCTTTTCTACTAATTAACAAGGACTTGTAAAAATAATATAAAAGGTCTAAATAAGAAGCAATAAAACTAAAAAAAGGGATTAGAAGCAACCGTGCAACACTTACTGATTATGTATTAAGTACAATACATAATTAAATAACTGAATATAGATTAAATGAACTAAGTATGTATGTATGGTCTTTTAGGACATTTTGTAATGGATAGGTGGGTATGGAATTGCCTTCTACTATTAAGTGACTATTACAAGGGCATTTTAGTGTGTGTGTGTGTGTGTGTGTGTGTCTATATGTATATATAATGAAATAAAAGTATTACTTTTGATTTTTCTTGTCTCGATGGGGTATGCCCCTTTTTGGATGCTTATCATTCTGATGGTATACGTCCATTTCTGTATATTTTCTTTGAGAAAATGAAGACCTTTGAGAAAATGAAGACCTAACTTATCCTTAAAAAAAAAAGAAAAAAGTAAGAGGGCCAAAGCCGAGCTGGGTTAGTACTATCTAAGCTTGGCCCTAGGGCATTTCATTAGAAACAAAAGCTCACATTCCAAGGGCTTTTTTAGGGCCAGCTTCCTTGTCTCAAGGCCAAATTGACAGGACTCAATAAGAGGGATCGCTTGGACCTCTTACGGGCCACTGACCTTAAGGAGGCTCGACGAAGAAGGTAGATCAGTTTAGGTCTACAGGTGGGTCGCTTGATAAGTCGATTCCCAGTTACAGAGAAGAACGGATTGATTCTTTGGGTTCGTATCAAGACGATCAAAGGTGGGCCATCATGCACAAATCCAAACTCGGCGCTGATCGAAGTGGAGAAATCATTCTTTGCCGGAGAAGTCGCAGTAGGGCAAGCCACCTATCTCCGCGGAACAGACTATCACAGAGGTTCCTGATCAGACCTCCATCACCAGACTTCTTCGCCGCCATCAGAGAAGAAGAAGGAACACAAGGGCTCTGTCGCGAATTGCAGAAAACCACATAAAAGGAAAAACAAAGGAATCGGATTTTCCCATTGCCGTAGTTAAAGAAGCAACAATGTTCTGCGGTTGCAAAGTGTTGTCGAAGAAGGAAGGTAGCAAATCAAGTTCCGGTGCACCACCGGAGGAGCAGGGCATCTTGAAACAAGACCGCGAGAAGACATCCATCGCCGGTGAAGACAGGATCGACATCACTTGAGACCCTAGGGACCATTGGAGCCAGTGCTGCTCCATGAGACGGTGAAAGAGGAACCGGCCTGGGCACTTTTTTTTTTAAAGCTTGTTGGAAAATTGTGTGGCGTGACTGCCATGGGGCCCACGCCAAATCTAGCCCGACGGTTTGCCGCGGATGAACTCCCAACAAGTTTTCATCTGGTTGAGTCAGATAAGGATCAAACTCTTGGTGGTAGAGTCCTAAAACTTGACCTATGACATTGTGGGGATGTGTTGTACACAAACTATTGCGGGCCACAATTATAATACCAACTGCAAATGGAAACCAAAAAAATCATTCTTTCGTTGTAAAATTGAATCATCCAAAGGGATATCGTGTGATCAATTACGAATATCGGATTATAACCACAGGTCGAAATGTGTGCTTCTTTATGGATCCCATACAAATCCTAGAGATGCACCACAACATCTTTGAGGATGGAGGGTGTTGTGGAAAGTGAGATTTTAAACGTTGGCAGTGTTGGAAGTGTAAGTCCCAGTCAGGGCCCACTTGACAATGAACAACTCAGGTTATTGGGAGTCCTGTAGGATTGAAAAAATTCGACGTGGTTGGATGATTAGTGCAGTTATTTGGTAAAAATCGTGTAAGACCTTAGTCTGTCATTTGTTGTCAATCTACGCAATATGGTGATTGACTGCACACTATAGAGGTGAATATAAAATAAAAACTGGGCATGGCAATTAGTCGATCCACCTAAGGATTGAAGGGCTATGGGTTCTTGGCAATAAAATGATAATGATGGATTGGTAGATAAGCATGATGGGTGGCACAAGAATTTAGAAATTGAATGATTTGGTTACATGGAGATTATTTCTCCGGGCGTAAATTCCTATCCATGTGAATCCTAATGGCAATGGTTGGTTGTGAGAATCTGTAATTGCACCTGGTTGATGTAAAGGTTGAGTTCCTAAACGGCAAAAAGTAAGAAAAGCTTTACATGTAATCTGCGGATTTGGCGGTGCAATGATCATGAGGATAAATGTGTACAAATTATTTTAACATGGAAATTTCACGAGGCCATACGATCCCCAGCATATGAGATATATATTTAGGTCAAAGCAATGAGAGTAATTATAAATATTTGTCATTGGATAACATATTGATTGTTGGTGGCGAATTGAAAGCAATCTCCAAGCAACAATGTTGAAGTCTTGATTTAAGATGGAAAACATTAGTTAAAGCATGATGTACTAGGCATATGTAGCAACTATGTAAGCCGAATTTGGTATGAACTTTGTCACATGGGTCCAAGTAGGACGTTGTGTTAAAACAGTTGGATATTGAAATGTGTAACCCAATTGAAACTCCCATTTGCATATGTATGAAATTGTCCAACAATTGATATCGTGAGAAGGACATGCTCATGACTGGAGACAAGCCTTGAGGATAGTGAGAGGTGCATAATGCATGACATCCTCATTGTGCATAAAATGCTGTAATTCCGGATTTATGAGAATGGAAATGGATCGCCGTTAGTCTCATAATCAGATTCCTAAGTTATCCGGGTATGCTTGTTATGGCAAGTAAATAAGAGGAATCTGGGTACATCAAAAACATTTGCTAAACCTCTTTTTTTGTACGGTTGTTGTCTTGGAATTACATGGTTGTATTGTTGTCTCTTGGGATGGTGACTTGGACGAGAGGGAGTCCACGTTCGGTTATAATTTAAGTCATTGGCAAAGGTCTTGATTTTCTAGTATAAAGAAAACCGACATTGCAGCTTTATTGAGAACAGAAGTTAGGATATAACCTGCGATGTAGTAAACCAAGTGGCCATCAAGTTGGATCTCTTCATGGATATTTGAAGTTGGTAAGAACCAATGAGCTGGTGCAAATGTTATGAGTCCGCCATTACATCGGTGAATGGAACCACAATTCCACAATCCCTCATGATATTAAGTTGTGATGTCTGTATACCTAAAATGTGGGAGAGAAACTTAAGATTTTAATCTCGAGGATCCCACTGGTGGAATTGACATGTATTCCTTTATTAAGGCTTTACTAGGCTGGAGATGTATGAATGGACTAGAGTATATGTTGATGTACGCTAGCACGTTTGATTTACATGGCATTCGTGTCAAGTGGGAGAGAGCTGAAGTCCTATGGTAGAGAGAAATAACTCAGAACCGAAGAAGGAGAAACAAATCTGGGCTTGACACAGTTGGTTCGAAGTTCATGTCAGGTCTAACCTGGCCCATATCCATAAGGCTAGTTTAGCATCATTCACAGCCAGGTCAAGATCAGCCTAGCCATAGCCATAGTAGCCAACGCTGGCATCAGTGCGATGTCATCAGTACGGTCAAAGGGTTTGGCCGAGATCGGAAGGCAGAAAACTGTTTTCACGATGTTTGAAGTGTCCACAGGCCGACCGGAGATCCTTTTGAACCGACGGACTCATTTCGAACAAATCTACATGGTGGTAGAAGGAGATTGAAAGTTATACGTTCAATATGAAAGATTGATTGAGCAGAGAGAAGCTTGTTATCGGAGCCATCTGGAGATAGATTTCAAATCCGTTTTGCAGGAATGCTTGTGGTAACGAGATCTACAATGTGGTGCAGAGATCAAGGTCAGGATCAGGTCACCACGACTCGATGACAGAAGAAAGCCCAGTTAGCATGTATCGTTGACATCATCAAGGTAAGGTCAAATGGGGTCAGATTTGACATAATTGAAGGGTGTTTGCAATTTCAGTGAAACGAAGATATTTGTTTCGAAGACACATGTTATTGGATCATATGTGATGTCGTTCATCTTGCAAAAAATCAGTTAGCAAAGAAAGAGCAAGCAGGAGGTGACGCCGTGCCTACATCAGAAGTGGTTAGACAAGGGTTTTGACTGATTGGAGACATGGATATAGACCAGGTTAAACAAAGATTTGAACGCTTGGAGGCAGAGGTTATTCTGCAGTTGTGGAGTTATCAAGACTCAGATTCTCGATCCGTTTTCGCTTGCATGTTCATTATGAATGGATATTCGCAAGGGTGCTAAAGTCAAGGCAATTTGAAGGATGGACAGTGAGTGATTCAGAAATTGACATCACTCGGACTCGTCAATGGATTCAAGCGTTAAAGTTCGAGGTGGTGTCTGGAGAGAAGGCGGACTTTGCTCAAAGTTCAAGTGCTGGTTTAACATGTCAGAATGTCGAAGAATGAAGACTGCACCAACAATGCAAGGAGGTACCTATCAGCGAGGTACATGAAGACATTGTCGGTAATCTTTAAGGTGGCTCGAGCTTTACCTAAATCCAAGCTAAGGTTGAGATTGTTAAGTTTATGTCTTGTATTCTGATTAAGTTGGATTGGTTCATTGGGTTGGTTAATGCCCAGGTTAAGGGTCAAGGGTCTTTTGGTCATTCTACTGGAGCTTTCTTGAGGGTCAAGAACGCAGAGATTATATATATTTATATCATTGTAATCGGTAACCCTAGACTCTGAGTGAGAGAAGTGAGAGCTCTCTCTCTCATGGTTCCGAAACACGTGGGGGCAGATGTGAGAGCAAGATTAAGACCTATGGGGAGAGAGTAAGCTAAGTATTAGAGTGTTTAGAATCCTTGTAACGAATTGCCCTAATTCCTACATAGTGAAATCCTCATAGCCCCGTAAACTTAGGCGATTACCGAACCACGTAAATCTCTTGTGTCGTGTGACTGCTTATGGTGTGATTGATCGTGTGTATTTTGCCCTAATTAATTCCCCAACAGAACTTTCGCCTACCATTTACATTAGATTTTAATCCAACATTACGTTGGTCTCTCATTGATTTAATCCAACATTTGAGTTTTCACCTGGCAAAGATTACGATGTTTTAAGCACCACTAACAATGTTCGTTTTGTATATAGATGGTCTCTCATTGCAGGTAGGCTTCCTGGAAGAACTTCAAATGATGTAAAGAACTACTGCAACAGTCACCTTAGCAGAAGGCCAACCATGCAAAAAGGGGCACAATCTCAGATTAATTCAATAAACACTACTGCTGCTAATGCCGTTGTTGCCACTAAGATTATAAGGCCTAAGCCCCTTTCCTTCTCCCCTAATTCGAAGTGGTTGAGTGGAACCGGATCGTTCACTATCCAAGTACCAAAGATGTCCAATAATGCAATGCTAGGGTCACCTCAAGAGGAGAGTACGTTATGGTGGAAGAGTTTAATGGCCGACGTGGACAAGGAGGACAACACATGGTGGCCAAAAAGTGCGGAAGTTGGACAGGAAACGGATCTGCCTCAGAGCTTTGTGGTGGAGGAAATGGAGAGGATGAGGAAGGAAGAAGATAAGGTGACGATGGAAAAAGTATTTGGTGAATTGGATAACATGCTTTTGGATGTAGACCTTTGGGGTCTGTTGGAGACAAAATGACAAACAACCATGCAACTAATTATATTGCAAATGTGTCCTAGTAAATCTTGTTCATTTCCCCTTTGTAATCAAGGTCAGATCTGTAATTAATCGTCCTTTGAAATCTTAACCATCAAACTTTGAACCCTTTGCTCCAGGTGTTAGGATGATCTGGCCAGCCATGTTTTTTTATTGTCATATTATTATTAATATTAAGAGGCATTTTCTGCAGCAGGCCACTGTGAATGGAGCCATGAGCGAAATTCAAGTCCGGCCTTCAATACAGCGGGACTTCTACATTAAGGGCAGAGATTGGTTTTCACTCACCACTTCGCATGCGGATGCGGGACGCCTGTAGGAGCAAGTTCTTCTTATTATTAATATTATTATCTTTATTGTTGTTGTTACTATAAATGAACCAACATATTCTCAATAAAGTTATCTTAGATATTTTGTGAAATGTATGCTCTCAGTTTTCACATGGTATCAAAGCCCTAATTGTCAGAGTCATAGTCATCAATTGTTATACTTCTTATTGTTACTTACGTGTCCCAGGTTTCACACCTTTGGGCCTGAGCTCAAACCAAATTCACACACACGCACACACCACCCCTATATCTATTTGATCCTATTATTATACATAGTTTATAATAAATTCTATGGCTATGTCTCAAGCTAAAAGAATATATTTTTTTTTTTTTTTCAACGAGGGTATCCCGTGTTATTTGTTAGACTCAAATGCACTAATCCACCGGGCATGCACATGAGGTAAATTTGGCTGGTGTCGAACATAAGAGATGGGAAGCAAACCTACGTCAGTGAATTAAAAAACTTAAATCACACTTATAATAGCAAAACATAATGACATCACAACTGTATCCTCAAATAGAGAATCAAATCACATAATAACACTAGTCTAATACAAGTCTTGCGCACAACACAAAAGTTAAGAAAGATGGCTATGATATAGGTGGATCATATTTAAAACCATTGAACGACCTGGTCATCCCTGTCCCATCTTTGTTCAAATATCAACATTTACGAGTCGCATTGAGTCACCGTCACTGGTTCCATATCGAGTTGGTCATGAGCTGCACTTGCCAACCGCGTATGGCAATAGCAGTGAACGCTTGGGGCACTTGGAATCCAAGAAAAACTTATTAAATATATATTATATTTAAAACTGTTAATTGAGCCCATTAAAATGGATGCCTGTTCAGGACTACATATTTTACCATCACTTTACCATTGACATTTCTTTTTGTTGTCAACTATCTATCCCTAAAACCCTAAATGATTGGTAGAGTGGTCACGATCACCGTTCCTCCCTCTTACGGAGTTAGAGGTTTTGGTATCGACTTCTGGTTCTCCGCTCTTCAAGAACCAAAGGTTAAGTCTACTTGTGTTATCACCCAGGAGCCACAGAGATTTTACTCAGCTTCTCTCTAGGCTCAAAAGAAATAGTCCAATCTAAAGGATTGAAACCTTCGGTTAGCGGAAAAAAAAAAAATTTTCTATCATTGCGATGTTTATTTCACCTTTTGAAGGTTCGTACACGTGACTGAAAACACACGACAAAGAGGTATATATTATAAGACGAAAGCGAGAGAGCGTAAAGCGGACGGACATAACAACAAAAGGTTTTCTGGTCGTTTCGTTTCGTCAAGGAAAGTAGCATAATAAGAGGACAAAAATAACAAACCTTTGAGTGGAAAACTAAAGGGGTTCCTGCTGTACTAACGGTCTAACGTCTTTTATATATATATATATATATATATATATATATATAAGGAAATATACCATAGGATGAGGAATGCTTCCATAAATAGAAATTTTCAAATACAAAAGGAGGATTTTAAGTACATAGGGTGAAGTACAAAAGGGGGATTCATGTGCAAAAAAGGGAAAGTTCCCTCGCCCTATAGTTTCCTCACCCTATGGTGAGGGATGGATGCACATGAATGTCCCTCATATATATATATATATATATATATATATATAGGAGAATATTGATATACATTCATCCCTCATTATAGGATGAGGGACACTTCCATAATTAAAAATTTTCATATGCAAAAAGAAAAAAAGTCATAAATGATCATATGCATAAAAAGAAGTGTCACGTGCAAAAAGGAAAAATTCCCTCACCCTAATATATATATATATATATATATATATATATATGAGGGACATTCATGTGCATCCATCCCTCAACATAGGGTGAGGGCATTTTCCCTTTTTTGCACATGAATCTCCCTTTTGTACTTCACCATATGTACTTAAAATCCCCCTTTTGTACTTGAAAATCTCCATTTATGGAAGCATCCCTCACCCTATGGTAAGGGATAAATGCACATAAATATTCTCCAAATATATATATATATATATATATATATATATATATAATGAGAGTATGAATGTGATTGGACTTTGGATAGTATTTGGCTTTTTTCCGAATGGGAACTTTAATTCCGGTCTCCATATCGGTGGGGCACGAACGACATCTAAACAGTTACGTGTATTCGTTTCCTTATTAAATTTTAGAAATTGAATTCTAAAGGGCTTTTACTTTTATTTTTTATGCCAAGGATATTCTTGGGGTCTTTTGACTCAACTAGACTAATTGCCTGGATGGCAACACCACTAGCCTTGAAATTGTATGGTCCCATACAATTAGGTTGCAAATATTGTTAGCATAATTTCAAATTTTTTGTTATTATAAGAATATTATTGAATTTTTTTTGTAAAATTAAAATTAAAATTTTAAACTATCATAATCTTAAGCTATCAGCTCAGGGTTAATCCTTGGGTTGCTTCTTTCCAAGGATGCTCCATTTCTTTTGCAGATAGTGCTTTGCTTTCCAATCATTTACTTTTTAGGGAGAGAGGTCTCGGCTGGCAAGAAAAATGGGTGTGTGGCGAGAGTTGGCCCTGTTTAATTAAAAAAAGAAAGAAGAAGAGAGAGGTCCAAACTGCTACATTGGTGGGTTTCCAACGTTGCCAAAATTTGATATACACGTTTCACCTGTGTTTGAGGGTGGAGGTGATATAGATCTAAATTTGGTGCCAATTAGCATGATCCATTTGTACGTGTATGGATGAGGTGTACTCTTCAATAATATGAAAGAAATCTTGAATCACTTGTGGGACCCACTGAGCCCCTTCCTTCAAAATCAATCATTAAGTCAGTTATATTTTCTTCAATATGTAACTGTCTTATTTGCGGAACACGACAAAATGGTCGATATTGACCATATCGCTAAACGATAAAAAAAAAAAAAAAAAAAAAAAAAGACACAGTAATGTTGAATCTACAGGTCCACCTGCCAATCCTCCGCCTTCACTGAATATGCTAGTCTACCTGCCGATCCTCCGCCCTCGCCCCCTCTCATTCCCCTGGGATCTGTAGGTCCCTAGCCCTCATCCCCTCCCTTCCCCACCACTTATAGGCCCAGGCCCGCTTCCTCGTCTCCGCCTACCACCTCACATCCGTGTCCCCTCCCCTCTTCTCCTTCCTCCTATCCCTCCATGGTGATCCTCCCTCCTCTTACGATAAAGACGACCCCATGCTCACCTAGCATGCTCGGCACAGAAGCACGCAACGGGCTGTGCCAGAGAAAAATTCTAACGGGCCATGCCAGCCCAACTCGTGGCCCGTGCGGGCCGTGATCTAGGCCAGCACGACCCGTTTCAGATGCTTATATCAAACTAGGGGCAAAAACCAACATCCATTCTCCTACCAACAAGGAAATTGGAGTCCAACTTCCACTTCCCCAGGGCTTGTATGGCAACTCTACCCTTAGAGTCAAGTAAGGTAAACTCCCGAATTTCTATAATAAAAAAAATCCCACCAAAACACTTTAATTCAAATTTTTTACCATATTTTTCAAAAAAAAAAAAAAGTCAAAAAGTAACCTCATTTCTCTACTAAAAGACAAAAAAAAACTCCACCTTTCAATAAAAAAAAAGTCAAAAATATTCAACCACAAACAACTAAAAATAAAATACCATCATAACCCATTTATATTTTATTATTTCCTCAAAATAATATTTACTTTACTTAACTCCATTAGTAAAGCCCCCAAACACGTCTTGGGAACATGTTCTGGTTCAACAAGCATCGTATTTAATGCAGCATTTGTGTCATTCACTAATATAATATTAGAATATCTTCAAATTTGGGTTTTTCTAATTGTCTATAAAATGCCACTGAAACTAAAAGTATTTTTTTGGATAAATAAAATTATAATTAAATACAAATGGAACCACCTCTAAGGATTCTTTCGTAAAATTTTCTTATTTTTATGGACGGTTTGCAATTTTCTTGCCACAATAAAATTTTGGCTATATTTTGAATACATCACAATATTATCAAGAAAACGATTAAAACTTTCTATTATTATCATGATATTATATAGCTTATCTTTGTGACCATATTTTGTGAATATTAAGATAATATCACAGTACTTACTTATAGCAGTAACTTTCTCATTAACGTCATAATATTTTCAAAATACATACAAATTGCAATGAAGTTGAAACATACATGTAAAATGAAAAAAAAAAAAAACCTATAAAATAGTTTTTAACATTATCTTATTTATTTAAAGACTAATTCGTTTTAAGACATTTTTCCTTTTGAAGATGATAATCTTCCAATCAAACATTACCCCCCGAAACTAGTATTATACATCTGAACCAAACCCGCCCTAGCCCAATATGAATCGTATTCGTGTCACGTTTAATGGTGGTCTCTTTTTGAACTGTTCTAATTTTATAGGTGTCTCCAAAGAGACTATCTTTTAGATTTGTTAAGATTGATTCTGGATACCCTGTAGTGTCTTGTGTTGGAAAATGACCTAGAGAACCACTATTTTTTGTAAACTTTGAGCCAAAAACTAAGTGGAACCCACTTATCATTTTAGGTTGGAATACATGGGTATGTAATCTACTCCATGAGTAGATTAGAGACATGTATTGGGTTACTCTAATCCATTAAGGAGTGAAAAAGAAATTACCTCCTAAACACCACTACTTGAACATGTTAAACATGGAAACAAAAGAAAGTGGTGAACTTGCTTCCCACATTGCTTGGGAGCAAAACATTCTTTGGGTATAAATACACTTACCTTAGTAGTATAAGATGAGCCCTAAGAGGCATCCCACTTTTGTGGAGGAGGGAGGACCTAGACCAAGGTGGGGTCACCACCACCACACATGCGCCCCGCCCCGCCCCGCACCGAACTGGCCTGAGCTTGGGCTTGGGCTTCACGCACGAGTTGGGCCTGGTTCGGCCCATTACCCATTTTTTTGGAGAAATTTTATTTTATAAAATTTTTCTTTTTCAAATGGGATGTGTCCTTAGTGGTGTGGTGTATCCTTTCGCAGTTGAAAGGGTGTGTCCCCAAGAGGTGTGTCCAAAGACAAAGAAGAGATGCATCTGTTCACCTGAACAGTCACTGTTTTGAATAGCTGTAACCCCCCATGAAAGGACTTGATGCAAGCTATAAATATGCATCTTGTCCATGCGTTTTTTATCATCAAATCCTGCTGCTGCATTGCATTATTCGAGTCATCTGAGTCCAGAAAGAGAGTCATGTTGCACTGTTGGTTCGTCAGTTATACAGTTTGTAGTGCTGCAACTGTTGTGAGACCGATCATTGTATCCTGGGAGACAGACGCTGAAGCTCGTTAGCACCTTAGCGAGGGCGAATTTTGTCTTAAGAGCATAGTGTTAAACACTAGCCTTGATCAACCCCCTTCTCTAAATTTCTACTGTTTTTTATGCTTTTAAAACAGTAAGTGAATTTTAATTTCTTTTAGATTACTTTTAGTAATTCTATTCAGTTGATTTCATTCACTGTTGTGAATAACTGTCTACTAAATACTGAACTATTACTGATTGTACTCGGACTAACATCTTGTACGCTCTTTCTATGAGTGGGATGTCTAGCTGGAAGTACTATATAGCCTACCTGATCATAATTTGAACCATATGAATGATATCAACAACAGCAGAGGTATATCCTCATACTTTACTTCAATAGAAATTGCTCTCACCATAAAATTAAGCATGCATCGAAAGTTTCGCGGTCGATCTCCAAGTTACTGAACTCGTTAACTCAATTGTGTGCAAGCCAAATAAAGTATGCAGTGGAAATAAATGACAAAGGGAAAAATCAAACACCACAAGGACACCAAATATAATGTGAAAAACAGTAACCGAGTGAAAAACCACGGATCCGAACTGGATCAACAATCAAGCACTATGAAACGTGTAATTACAAGACACTCACAGAGTCCTTCCCAGATATCCGGTACCTAAGGATCGCAGTTACCTCTTGTGTAGCTTTACGCCGCAACGACTTCACACCGTTGGTTACAATAGATTTAAACATGCGCTTGACTCCTCAAATCTTCTATTAGGGAAGTAGAAGACGTTGCTCTCTAGATTATCTCTTCAGCACAAGTCTTCAACCTAAAACTCTAGAGAAGTATTCTCTCAATTAGATCTTCCAACTTAGAATAATGAGAGATATATGGTTTTAGGGTAGCCCATGAGTCCTTTAAATAGCCTTTAGGACGTGTTTAAGGTTGTCTAAAAAGATTAGGACTAAAACAAATAGTTTGAGCACAATTTAAAAAACAAAACTTCTACTTTTTGTAAGACTCGGCGGCGGCGGCCGCTCGAGCGAATGGAAGTGCGTTCGAGCAAGCAAGCTTCTGTCTCAACATCTTGCAGCTTTCCGACTACATCCGCTCGAGCTGTATCATGGGCACTCGAGCAAACCCCATTCTAAATTATCTGAAAATTCAGCATTTTAAACCTTTCTAGCTTCCTTCTTTTAATACTTCCAGTCTTCTAACTTTTAATTCTTGTAGTCTTTCTTCTTTTAATCTTGTCAAACTTCTCATTTCTAATTCTGTCCAAACTTCTCACTTTTAATCCTCTTAGACTTTCTTCTATGAGTCCTTCCAATATTCTAACTTTAGAGAAAAAAAACAGTTATTTTCTTAAAAAAATTATAACTCAAAGGTTCAGAGTCTTGTCCTACCCATGAATTAGCCTACACTAAAAAACCAGCTAACAAGCACATAAATGGTAATATGATCATGGTTCAAAATAACGGCCGTTACCGTTACATAACGGCCGTTATATAACGGTAACGGCCGCGACCGCGACGATATTTTGCTCATAACGCTAACGATAGCGTTATGGGCAAAATATCGCCAAAATAACGCCCGTTATGGCCGTTATTTTCAAAATATCGGCCGTTACCGTTATAATGGCCGATATTTTGAAAATATCGGCCAAAATATTGGCCGACAGTTTTTTTTTTTTTTTTTTTTGAGTTGTGTTTTCACTCATTTTTCAATTTTTTTTTTCTTTTCCAAACCGAGCCTAAGCCTTCCTCTCACTATATGTGACCTCTCCGAGCTCTAAAACTCAAGACTCTATCAAGAATTTGGTGGATTTCTCCGCCGGAAAGAATAAGGAAGTCCAGAGATATTATTTGGCAAGATTTTTGTGACTTTTAAGTTTTTTTTTTTCAAGATTGGACCTCAAAATAGCTTAGAAATGCTTGAGGATTGTTAGATCTAGAGTCTTAGAGCACTATATTGTAGATTTTAGCACTTTTGTATTTTTTTTTTCAAATTTATTTATTTAAATCCAAATTTTTTTTGTTTGAAAGTTTGTATAAAATATATCTATCTAAGTCTTTTATTAAGTTAAATACTTTTATTGTCCTAAAAATCAAGCCAAGGTAAGTTACTATCGTCCGAACTCCACTACTTTAGGTTAGCAAGTTAATTCATTTTGATGTGGTAAAATGTTACTTTAAACTTGAAGGCGAGTACACCTTGATGATTGAGTTATTGAGTTGAGTATTGCACATGGACTAACTCTATTAGTATTATTGCTAGATTATAGATTTTAAATGTTTAACATTATTAGTTTGTCCAAAATTATGGTTACATTATGTAAAATTTATGACATTTCAGCTTATTTCAGTATATACAGCGATACAGCCATGATACAGGATGTTATAACTTGAGGGGACCGTTATTTTGCTTTAAAATGTACACTAATGAAAATAAACACTGTTTTCTATCATTTTATATTATTTTCAATTTTTTGGATATTTTTTCTGATTTTTTTTTGGTCAAATAAAAATTCGCTCAGCGATGGACCGCGACGACCGCGAACCGCGATAAACGCGAACCACGACGCGATGACCGCGAACCGCGATTTTAAACCATGAATATGATTAACACATTTGATTGTAATAGATAAGATTGTTCTATTCATGTTATCATGTTATCATTCATACATGTGTACAATATTACTTTGGATAGAACTCTTATTGAAGTGAGATTGGAGGATGCTTTACTATGTGGGACACGATATTGGGTTCGGACTTTGAACTCATTAAAATCATATTTATAGTTTTACAAAAAAAAAAAAAAAACAAAATAAAAAGCTGCTCTTATCAATTTTTTTTTTTTTTTTTTTTGGGTCAAAATCTTTAATTTCTAATAATAAGCTCTAAATCCAAAATGCAAATAGAAGTTTATCAAACACTCTAAATTACAAATAAGCACTTAACCATTAGAAAAAGAACCATTGTTAGAGTTACAGGCCCTTAGTTCTGCCTACTAGAGAAGATAAATGTGAGAAAGTGTGATCAAACCAAAACCAAACGGCCTGTTAAACAAACAAAAACCAAAACCAAATAGCCTATCATTCTACTGATTTTGACGTATTTAATGTCACATCCAGTCATTTTCGTCCCGTAGTCAGCTATAAATGGAGCCTCTGTTCATGTTCCCAAAATGTCGTTTCGTATGAAAAAAAGCTAATCTGCCGACGGAGGTGTGGAAACTTAATTGGAAAGAAAAGACGTGATGAAACTCGGTGGTTTTCGTCATCTCACCATCGGCCACCCCGGTGTTCCCACTTCATCTCCCATAGGAATGATATGGCTAAAGTAAGTTAGGTATAATAGGGTTCCAAGTGGGTCAGATACAGTAGATTGATTTGTGCAATGGACTGAATAGGTTCAGTTTTGGATGGTACTGATGAAGAACGGTGGTAACAGTGATAGGTGAGTGAAAGGTGATGATGAAAGTGTGTTGAGAGTGAAATGGGTTTTAGCTAGGCCAAGATTGGAGATGTGTTTGGATTGGAGAAAATGGAGTTATGTGTTGCTGGAGGGGGCCGTGAGTTGCAAGTGAGGGACCCAACTTATATACTGTGCAAGTTGGGTTGCGGGTGTTGTTTTGGGTTGGCTGCAAGTGGTAAGACGCTGAGAGACAGGTGGGTTCGGTTTGAGTGAATTAGGACGTGGGTAGTGTCAATCCGGTTATGTGGTCTATGTGATGGTGTGGTGGGGACAGGGCTGGTTGGCCGTGAAAGATGATGTTTTGATTTGAAATAAAGTTGGAAAACTTTAATTTGAAAATTATATTTTTATTTGTCCTGATTTGAAATTTTCATAAAACTTGAGCCCGTTTCGATGTTTCCCCTTTTGGTCGAGGACAAAAGGGCATTTTAGAATTTTTTTTAAAAAAATTGAGGAAATTGGCCGGACGAGTAGAAGGAATGACCGGATGTCAAAACTTAAGGCCCATTTTGAAATGTGTCTTTTTTTTTTTTTTTCCTTGATTTGAAATCTCTCAAAAATTTGGGGCCCATTTTGGAAATTTTCCACCGAAAGAATAGACCCAAAGAAAAGACACGAGTGTTAATAAGGTAGGGCGAAGTGAAGCTTCCTTTTCTTTCATTGCTTAAGAAAAGACTCGGGCTTATATATTAAAAAGTATTAAAATTAGAATTTCCTCTTTTATTTTAAAAATATTAAAAATCAACATTCGCAAGCACTAAAAGATAATTATCCATGTATTTCTTATTCAAAAAATAAAAAAAATTCCTTATTAAGCTACTAATTTTTTATTTTTTTTTCATATCATTCTATGATTAAAGCCCCTAGCAAATATTTTATTCTCTTTAATATTCACCTCATTTCATTTCACCTTACAAGTATTCTTACCAAACAAACAGTGGGACATTTCAAAGAGAACCAAGTCACGTTGATGGTTACCCAAGTCACAGTGTACAGGCACCCGATCACGGTCGTCTTTGATAGGGCTAAAGTTATTTCCATTGCGGATTCCGGATGGCCTAAATCTGTCTGTCAGAGGCTTTCCCGGCAACAGATCTGGGGAACTCCACTGTGGGCCACATTTGAAATTATTCGGATCGTTCATCATGAATCTCATCCTATCCTTTGACAAATTCTCAAACTTTACCTGAACAAGAGTTTGTCTCAACCGTTGGATTGTACGAGTGACTGGTAACGAGATAAGAACAATCTTATGCATCCATAATCAAATACCTTTTATTCCCATTTTCAATCGTGTGCACAAACAAACAGTAGGACACACTTCTTTATGAAGTGAAACTTGAAGATATGTCATCGAAGAGGATGAGATTCATCATGAATATTATAGATCGTCATCATTTAAGCCCTATGGTGGAGTCCAATACATATGTTGAGGGAAAGCTTGTAATTGATGCAACAGGGGATCTGTACTGTAGATAGTGTGGGTAGAGGAGCGCTTGCTAGTGTCTGTTTAGGGCCTTCATCTTTAGGAGAGTTCCTAACAAAAATTTAGGATATTAGAGATTAATTTTTAGAAATATCGTGATCATTTTACCCTTGGCATATCCAAATTTAAAATAATGTTTGGTTGATAGAATTTCAAATTCTAACCACTTAAAACGTCACATTTATCATTTGGAATTTTCAGATTCCACACACCTCAACTTAGTTGCCGCGGAAAAGGAGTAAAGTTTTGGAATCTTTCTTTAGTGTAGTGACTATTTCGCAAAGTTGAGATTTACGGTATCTTGTAGTGATACTATTTTTTCTTAAATCGAAAATATAAGTTTCTCACCTCCTCCTATAAGAATCTTCTTTTTCAAAAAAGAAAAAAAATATATCACATCCTGAGTTTAGATCCTCAAGCTTTTACTTTGAGGAGTCCTAAGTTGGGTTGAAGGAATGGAATTTAACAGTCATGTCAAGTAGTCTCAACAAATAGAATTTTACAAATGTAAACTTTTGAACTCATCATTTATGATTAAATTTGTAAACACCCCTTAATTTGCATGAAAATCAATTACTATCAAACGAATATTAAAGAAGGGAGAGGTTTTTCAATAACACAACGTGACATGTCGTGTGGGACAGTTGAGGGCACTATTCTTGTACCTTCCTTGTCTTTATAATTAATTAATTATATAACCCGTACATAGGCTGTAATGTAATCACAATCGACAATCCGGACGATTCCATGAGATTTGCTTGCTCATAAAATGACCTTAAACCCCTCTTTCTAGTTCTTTGTCCAATGGCGAGATTCATCACACAGTGCTACAGTGCTACTACTGCTGCCAGGGCTATGAATTTGATGCTCATACTTTAAAATCGACAATGAGAATCATGTTCTGTGACATTCAACCTTCAACTAAAGCTCATGTCCCAGCAGTGTCTGTGGAATATCTCTTCTGTATTGGAAGAGTAAAAAATTGCACATCATCCGTCCTGTGGTCTGTATCTCTTTCTCATAGTGTCCAATGGTCCCTGTTTATTAAAAAGAGGACAGGGAATTGAAGGGAGAAAGAGAGAGAAGCAACCTGGCCATGTCCGGAACTTTGCGTGGACGGTATGTATTGTATCATCTCCTTGTTTTTTCCCATATCAGGGGGACCACCATTTTGCGTGATAACTAGTACGACTCTTTTTTTATGGGTCCAAATTCAACCTAACATCAACTGCTTCGTGTAGCTTGGCAGGCTCATTACGCTCCGTCTCTTCTCATATTTAATATTTGGTTGTTTGCAGAGGCCCATGCTATACTAGTACTAATGTACTATGCAATTTTGTATAATCACTATGCAATCAAGTTGCAGCATGGCTCATGGCAAGAATCCCATTTAGGCAAGAGTCCCATTAAGTAAGAAGCCAGTCAATTGTCCCCCAAGTCATTCAGGCCCTCCTGTGCCCTTCCAATGTGAGTGGGCATGCTTCTTTCCCACATGCGTGGGCTGTATTTATGTGTGCGGGGGCTCTCTCTTGAGTTTCAGTCTCCTTGTATGGGAATCCAAAAAAAGAAAAAAGAGACAATCATTCTGGCAAAATTATTTGATATGGTTACTTTTAGGTGAGGCCCGTATGACAAAATTATCCATAAGCCATACGTATTTGATATTCTGAACTCTTACCGGCAATTCATCTAAAATAAAACCATCATTAAGCTTCTTCCTAGACTTAGGGTCGGTAAAACATATTTAGTTGTTTCTGTTTAAGACAACAAACAATAAGTCCACCAACCACCAACTAGTTTTCTACTTAGAAAATGTAATATTTTGAATCATTTTATGAGTTCTTTATATAATAGACAATTTAGATCAATTTAATTTGATATTGTTGAAGGACAAGCGCATTGCATGTAAACTGAACCATAACCGAGGGAATAAACAGCTTGGCTTATATTATGCTCGTGACTTAAAAGGGGTTATAATAGAACAAGCAAAATATTGAGTAAAATCTCGTAGCGATATCGGTGAGAAGTGCAAGGAAAAACCAACTCTTGAAACATTCCTACGGTCTATATGGTAACTGGGGAAGCAAAATCTAAATGTTAGCCGCATCAACATATATAGGAATTGAATATATAAAAATTATGTCAAAGTGTTTAAAAATGAAGATTAAATGTGAATTTTCAAAAATAAGTATCAAATAAAATTTTCATTTTAGGAGTGTTTGGTTGGTGTGAAAATGGCAGACGCCTAACGAAGGTGCATCAATATAATTTTAGCTACACTCATTTACGCATCACATAGTGTATTTTTTTAAGTCAGAATTTCCACATCTCACCTGATGTGAAACGGACCGTACCTCTATGAAAACAGGTGACAAAAAGGCAGTCCAACCGTAATTATGTGTCCCCTCAAACCCCAACCCACCCCCCCTAGATATTTTATTATTTATGGGTCCCATAATCAAGATCGCAAGGTTTAGACTCTTAAAAGGCTAAACATGGCTATGGAGCCATATTTTAATTGTTAATTCATCATGAATTTTGATATATTTGTGAAAAATTTCGGACAACCAAATTTGCTATTCTTGACCTTTGTGGGGTCCATTTTAACGATCGGAGTCATCCAATCTCTTTAGATGGACAAAAAGTTGGCTACGTGTGATCTCTTTCTTTTTCAAGAAATCCTCAAAAAGAAAGAAAAAAACCATACAACCAATAGGTTGATCTAATACAATTGACACGTTAAAAATTACCCTCCACTGCTAGTCCAGCATTTTATTTTATTTTCATTTTTTATGTGGGCCCTAAAGAGAGATCTAAACCGTTAATCTTCTTAAGAAAGGTCAAAAAAGTCATAGGGTCAAATTTCATCTGTTAATTCACCACGGGTTTTGAGATATTTGTAAAAAAAGTTTAGACCGTAAAATCTACCACCAGGACTTCTTTGTGCCTCATTTTTATAATCCAAAACATCCACTCTCTTTGGAAGGCCATAAAATGCTAATTCATCGTAGATTTTGAGAAATTTGAGAAAAGTGGTGAACAATTGAATCCATTAAAATCCACGTGTGAAAATAACAAACAACGGATAGTGTTTCCATGGGACTCAATTACATATGGAAATGAGTCAAATGAAGCAGTAAATCACTTTCCTATCACATATGTAAATGCCAAATAACCCCTTATGGAAATAGAATTAAATGAAGATGAGTAATCAATATCCAACCATCAGCCTTAGTAATTCATTTTTCATTTTATCTTGATTTCACTACTATAAAAAGGAAATCATTTTATCCTCATTTTGAAAATTCACCTTTGGTCTTTATTTTTAACCAGTTCATATGAATTCAATTCCTCTGTATTCTAATGCAAGCAAACAAGCGAATAGCCATTGTAATTAGTATATTATAGCTAAATGATGCATACTTGTCATCTGACCACAACTTCTATAATACTACCTATTTCTAGACTTGGTATGTCTTGTCCGAATTACAGGTTAGTGGAACTTGGAAAACTAACACATTAAATTAAATTAGTGAGACTTGATCTAAGTTTTTCATTATTAAGGGAATCCAAAATATCATAGTCGTGCAAATAAACTGGAACCCATTTGTGGTCTTTTTTATAAATGCCATCAATACCATAGTGATTAATTTCCTACCATTTCGGCCGAAATGGTTGAAAATTTTCGTTTCGATCAAGTGGCCGAAATGAGATTTCACATAAAATCTTTTATTTAAAATTTCAGTCCATTTTGGTCGAAATTTCTGAATTTCGACTAAAAAATCACATTTCGGCTGAAATAAAATTTTACATAACTAGTTATTTTTTTTATTTTTATAATTTTTATAAATATATCTTCTTTCTATTTCTAATATTTGCACAAAGTAATTTCAGAAAGTTTTATTAGAATGGATCAAATCCATATTTCTTGTTTTATTTTCTATTTTCTACATATGCATATATATATATATATATATATATAAAGGGAGGCGGTCCTGTAAGGACCGTCCTTACGGTCCGCACCGTTCGAAACACCCTCTAGGGCCCACCTTATGACTCATCCAAAGTGACCACTCATTCATAACCCCCTTATAAACACAAACTCCCATGAAATCACATGGATTCGGATGAACTAGACCGTTGGATTGAGAGTCAATTTTTCTTCTTTGATATAAAGCTGTTAAACTTGTGAGTCATGGATGAAGGGGTTAGAAGTATTAGAATGACTTCAAATTTGATATATAAGTTGACCCCACTTGGATCTTTCATTCCCCCTCTATCCCATGACCAGTGGGGTCTCACAGTGGGCCCCAATAGGCGGTCCTCACCGTAAACCGTAAGGACGGTCCTTACAGGACCGCCTCCCATATATAAATATGTTAATTTTATATTTTTCAGAAATGTAATTCTAAAAAATTTCGCCAAAATCTCGAATCGGACTAAGCTTTTAATTTTGGAGGCCACACCGAAAGTGGATCCAAACCGATATTGATAACTATGATCAATACCTTCCATCCAATGAGTCTCTCAACATAAATGCATAACTAGCGAAGTAATCCTTTCTTCATTTAACAAGGTGGATAATTACGGCAGGCTCTTTACCAGTAGAATGGGCCATAAAAGGAGCTCTTGAGGCGACAAATGCTGCAGGGTACGAGTCCAAAAATTAGATGGACTGATACTTGGCTAATAATTTGATGAATACGTAGCAAATTCTATATAGAATGCCATGGGAATTGTGGTGAAGAGACGTGTGAATGCGTAGCAAACTCTATATAGAATGCCATGGGATTTATGGTGAAGAGACGTGTGAATGCGTAGCAAACTCTATATAGAATGCCATGGTAATTATGGCGAAGAAACTGACACGCCGTCGTCTCAATGTTTGGCCTGAAAAAACTAGGACCCAATATAAATGGGGTAGCCCTTATGCTTAATCTTAGCTGCGCGCGCGCGCGAGAGAGAGAGAGAGAGAGAGAGCAGTGACACGGGTCGTTCCTCAGGTATGGAGCACCTTGATGTGAGAAAAGGTGCATGGACAGCAGAAGAAGATATTCTGCTAAGGAAATGTATTGAGAAGTGCGGAGAAGGAAAGTGGCGTCAGGTTCCTATGAGAGCAGGTAGAGTCCTAGTGCTTTGTATTTTGGTTCACATCAGTAATCTCATTGGCAAGGAATGTTGCTGGAAACATGGGTTTATTGAGAAAAATAAAGCGATGGAATGCGTTTTTCTTGACCCCGAAATTGCCCAAAATACTGTTGGGACCTGGAAGTCCATATTCTCTTGCCTATGAGACAAAGTATAATTTATATATATAAGGGAATATTCATATGCATCTATCCCTCACCATAGGGTGAGTGGCATTTTCCCCTTTTGCACATGAAGACATGGAAGTGTACCTCACCTTATATACTTGAAAATTCACTTTTGTACTTGAAAATCTTCATTTATGGAAGTGTCCTTCACTCTATGGTGAGGGATAGATGCACATGAATGTTCATATATATATATATATGAGAGATGCTCCAATGAGATATATCTCGTACATTATATGAGAAATAGGGGTTCATATTTAAGTTGTTGGCATTGGATATGGATGCGAGGGCCCTCACCTTATCTCTTATAGCAAGGTGAGCACCTCCCTATATATATGTTATGAGTTACGCTACAAAATTCTCTAGGCATTTTTCTAGAAAAAAACGCCCCTCTTTTAGCCAATAAAAGTGTGACACGTGTCATTAGTGATACACATATCCGGTACTCTATCCTAAATATTCTCCTACAAAAGTGAATATCTTAAAATAATAATAAATCATTGGCTATTAGATAGGGTTAGAAACTCTCCTTTTTAGACAGGGGAGATTTTGAGAATAGGGCAAGCCTCTAACTTAGGATCTCAATCCAATGATTCAGTCCATTCGGATCCATGCAAATTGATGAGACTCGGTGTCTATTGGGGAGTTGTATATTGTAATCAATTTGAATGGATTATAAGGTGAGGTCCACTAGTTGCTCCTAACCGTATGGACTGAAAAGACATAGATATATATATATATATATATATTATATCGGTAATATTCAGGTGAGAACTTATATGAGAACTTTTTGTGGGGCCCAATTGTGGGCCCCATTTGGGGATGAGAATAGGGGGGATGGAAAGATCTATGTGAGACCACCCCATGTATCAAGTTTGACTCCAAACCCATGCTCATAACCTCTTCATCCGTGGCCCACAAGTTTAATGGCTTCATATTTAAAAAAAAAATATTCAACCCTTGATCCAACGGTTTAGTCCATTCGGATTGTGTCAATCCTTGAAACTAGTGACTATTAGGGGGCTCCCTATTGGTTGCTAGGTTTGGATGGGTCGCTAGTTAGATCCCGCAAAAAAGTTCTCAAATAATAGGTGAGAACTAGTTCTCACTTGAATATTTCCCATAATGTTTCAATTAAAATTACATACATATTTAAAAATAGGTTTCCAATCTTCCATTAAAATTGTTTTGGGGTATTTCATATGTTAATAAATATATATATATATATATGAGCAGGGCTCTCTTAAGTTACAGCTTAGCTAATCTTAAACTAAAATAGTGTCAGTCATACAAATCAAAGTTGATTATATCTTGCTTTTTTTTTTTTTTTTTTTTTTTTTGATGGAACTAGAAAATCCTGTTTTAATTGAATTTATCTTGATTTTGGAGACGATTATCATGCAAAAAATAATCAACTTTGATTTGTGAGACCATCACTGTTTCAGCTTAGGAGAGCTGGCTGATATATATAAATATATAAAGGTGGTTAGATAAAATTTCAATACATTCTTTTCTTGGGAAACCCTCACCCTGAGCACCCATGTATGAGGACCATCCATGAGCATCCTCCTTTTTTTTTGGCAAATGAGACTCATGTGATCAGTCCAACTCACTCGCTCATTAGTCCCCCTTGAATTGGCACAAAACCCAAATAAAGCATTCATCCAAGCATTACTCGCAGATCAAAATAAAATAAAATATATGATGCATGCTTTCTTAACCCATTGAACTCAAAGAGCCATAGAAGAAACGAATTGGATGTTCTAATTAATGGGGTTGATCTTTTGTATACCCTCATGTTTCATTTCATCAAGCCCTAGCTCTAAAATCTTAAAGCCTAGGAAATGAATCAAACCTAGATAATAAACTATACAATTCAAGAGCTAACATGCTAAGACACCTATCTAATACTAATTCTATGAAAACCCCCAAATTACCCAACCTTAAACAAGAGAGAAGCTTACTTAAGAGAGAAGAGATGAGAAATTCCCAACAAAATTGGTAAGTGGAGAATCATTATGCCCTAGTGGTCATGATGATGGTGTTGGATTATGATAATGATGGTTGGATGGTCACATGGTGTGATGAAGAAAATGAAGAAAAGAAATAAAGAAACAAATGAGAGAGGGGGGGACGGTTTACAGAATACAGAGAATGAAAGAAAGAAGGGAGGGATATCAGTCGGCTGTGAACAGCGATATTTTTGGGTGACTTGCATTTTGGCCCACTTGAACTAATTGATATTCGGGTCTCATTTTGAGGTCATTCAAGGGTCCAGATTGAAATGATGCTCAAGAACAACGTTTATGAAATTAAATAATCTACCAAATAGTGACTAATGTTTCTTTATCGGAATTTTTTTCTAGAATTTGAGAGGTTGTGGTTTTTTAGACATGATGTGACAATTTGTCTCTGGCATTTGAAATGCTGTGTTTCTTTTATTAGAATTTTAAATTCCAACAACTCAAAGGACATTTTGGAATTCTTGGAATTCCACTCTCTATATCATTTGTTGGAATTTTAAATCCTCCATAAAGAAAGAATTTAAAATTCTACCTAAGGGGACAACTTTTGGAGAATTTGAAATTCTCCCATACCTGAATTCTTCGAGTTCTGATAAAGAAACGGTTCTCAAGAATTTTAAATTACGAAAAAGACTCCAAACTTTTTGGGAATTACAAACTACCCCTACTATAATTAAAAGAACTCAGACCTCAACGAAACTTCGCACACACAATTCTAAGAATAAATCAATCATTTTTGACTTCGTATACTCTCTATACCATTTGTTGGAATTTCAAATCCTCCATAAAGAAGAATTTAAAATTCCATCTAAGGGGACAACTTTTGGAGAATTTGAAATTCTTCCCATACATGAATTCTTCAAATTCTGATAAAGAAACAGGTCTCAAAAATTTTAAATTACGAAAAAGACTCCAAACTTTTTGGGAATTACAAACTACCCCTACTATACTTAAAAGAACTCGGACCTCAATGAAACTTCGCACACACAATCCTAAGAATAAATCAGTCATGTTTGACTTTTATAATTAACTACACTAATAAGCACCTAGAGTTCTGTGCCATTACGGTAACCGTAGCCAGCATGTATAGACACTAAGATGTGATTAGTGGTCACTACGTAATAGCTAAATGACGCATGCTAGACTTTCATAATACTGCCTTTTTCTGCACAAAGAAATAAGATGTCCTGTCCGAATTACAAGTTTCCGGGGACTTGGAAAACTCAATTTGTTAGATAGAAAGATTTGATCTGAGTTTTCCGTAAACAAGGGAATCCAAAATATCATAATGGCGCAAATTAAGTGGAGCCCATATGTACACATTTTTCTTAAGGACATCAATACCTTAAACCCATCCAAATCTCTCGACAAAGATGCAAAACTGAGAAAATAAAACCTTTCTTGATTAGGGAAAAGCATCAAGGAAAAATGGAACAAGGTGGATATTTTTTTTTGGAAGATTCTTACCAATGGTAGGAAGCGTAGGAAGAGCTCATAAGGGGCAAATGCAGGGCACAAGTCAAACATTTCTATTATTACTTGTGATTTGGAATGTGAGAGAACTTCATCTATTCTACGTACTTTAGATGGACTGATCGTTGGCCAATAATTTGATGAACACGTTGCAAACTCTATATATGTACAATGCATGGAAATTTTGATTGTGATATTTGCACGTCAGTGTCTCAATCGGTGGCCTGAAAACACTATAGGACCAAATATAAATGGGGTACCCTTTGATGCTTAAGCTTAAACTAGTAAGAGTCCACAACCGTGAGAGAGAGAGAGAGAGAGAGAGAGAGAGAGAGCAGGTGTGACATGGGTCGCTTCTCAGGTATGAAGCACCTTGATGTGAGAAAAGGTGCATGGTAAGAAGAAGAAGATATTCTACCGAGGAAATGCATTGAGAAATACGGAGAAGGAAAGTGGCGTCCAGTTCCCATGAGAGCGGTGCCATGGCAAGTTGCCGAAAACATGGGTTCATTTAACTGTAATGAAACCTAAAGTGATTAAATATTCTCTTGATCCTCACGTTTATGACACACGTTTCTACCAATTTTGAAACTTTAAAATAGTTTTGGAGTGAAAATTTATTTTTGTCCTTTTTTTCTCTCTAAAAGCTCATAGAAAATTTAAAAAATGAAACAGGTTTCTGATCTTTCATTAAAATACTCTGCGGTCTTTCACATGTGAATAAAGTTAAAAAAATATATATTATGGGAGGGCTTAGATAAAGCTCCAGTACTTTTTTTAAATTTGAACATACCAAACTATATATATGAATTTGGGCTGAGTCTTAAAATCATAATTAAATGAAAATAAATGGTAATTAAGCTCATGACTTGATTACTTTTCAGGCCTCAGACGGTGTCGAAAGAGTTGCAGACTTCGATGGTTGAACTACCTCAAGCCAAATATCAAGAGAGGAGAGTTCGAGGAAGACGAAGTGGATCTCATCATCAAACTTCACAAGCTATTGGGCAATAGGTAAGCGATGTGACCTGTTGCATTGTAATGAGTTAGTTGCATGCATGCATCCACACTTTCGAGTCATTTAGATGCAAAGAAAGTAGGCATACACACTTGCGAGTCATTTAGATGCAAAGAAAATAGGTGAAGAAACAAGCTATCTATCGTATAAATATCAACTATGGACAAACCACATCTGCAGTTTTTCCACCATTTATCATCCCAAACAAACCTTTGTAAGTCCTAGCAATTCGAACTTTTTATTTGGCAGTGTCCTATTTTTACATTGGGGTTGTTTTATTTCAATTGATTGCATGTTCCTTATTATCGTAAAATGTTGAGAAAGACCCTAATAATATACGTGTATGTGTACGTATATCATAGTTTTGCTAAGAGGTATCTCTCGCGAATAGAAAATATCCTAAATTAGAAAGATTGGGTAGTAATAACTTAGTAATATCTTTAGATTATATTCTTCTTATGATGTAATTAAGTTATCTGGCTTATTTTAAGATTTTATTACATTTTTAGATGACATGTCAATGCATTGGAAATCAATTGCAGTTTTAGCAACCTTTTGCTGATTACAAAGGTGAGTTTTTCTTAGTCGGCCTAAAGAAAAAAAAAAAAAAAAAAAAGATCCAAATCTAAGTCACCAAAATCATCTTTTTTTTCATGAACTTCCTTTCCCCTATTGAAGCCTCTTTCAGTAGAGTTAGACAGAGCACATTTGGTTTGGTACGAGTTGGGCTAAGCTTGAATGATCTCCAATTATTAGTGGTTTTTTTAATTTCATTGAAAAAAAGGTGATGTACCAATCCTTTAACTCTTTCTTACCTCTCCTATATTCTTTTAAACAACCAACCCTATACTAGAAAATATATCAAAAAAATTCAAATAAGGTCTTTAGTTTTTGCCTTATTTCAAAAAAAAGACACAAGTTTTAAAACTTCTCAGATCAGTCCCTATGTTTTCGAAGAAGTTTTCAAATAAGGAGATTTATTTGTTTAAAGATATTTTTCCGTCGGCTTTTTCCTTGATTTTTTAAAACTATTTATATTATCCTTTATTGAAATAAAACCCTAATTCAGTTTCTCTATATTCTCCTCGTTTTCTTCATCGGCGTCCTTACGTTGATCGAAGACAACTGACGTTCCCCATGGCAATCAGCTGCATGTAGTGGCTGTCAAAACTATATCATTGCTTTAAATGGAGAATAATTTAGGTATTTGAAAAATAAGAGAAAAAGTCAGAAAAAATGTCTTTCAATGATCGGACGTCCTTAATTGAAGATTTATTGAAAGACCATGGAACTAATTTGGAAAGTTTTTAAATCCTTTTTTAAAATAAGACAAAGATCTAATACCTTATTTGAAATTTTCGTAGATTTTTTTTTTTTTTTTTTTGAAGTAGTTATAAATGCACTTGGTTAGATAGTAAAAGCCCGAATTGGCTCAAAATCCGACGTACATTAGTATTAGCCGTCATGGTGGACGCTTTTTAACTAGAACCATTGGCGTCCATGGGAATATATCACATCTGTCCGACAAATCCGTCACCACATAAAAACAGAATGTTTCGTGGGAAAGCCACTTTTACAAGGTAGGAATACATGCAGGTCGGGCAAGTGAATGGGACCGGTCCCATATATTGGACGCTGCCCGATCGGGATTTGTTCAAATTCGGTCCTAAATTGGTTGTGCCAGTGTCAAATTTCGTTCCGTACAGGTCTAAGGCCGAAGCAGGATCGGGTTTGGACTTAGCTTGATATAGGAACATAAACTAAATATTATCTAATTATTTTTTACCGTCACGAACACCATTGTGAACCGGACTTTAGACCCTCTTCTTTTTTTTCGAGCTTAGGGCCGGCAATGCAATACAACAAACAACAATGCGGAGTTTCTGCCCAAGATCAGTTAGTACATTTCCATCATTGTCTAGATCATCATCACTAGTTGGGTCGTGACTAAACTGACCTTGGGCACGAACTAATGTTTCTTGTGTGCGGGCCAAGCCGGGACAGGACGGGCCAAGACGGGCTGGGCTTGCTCTGCCCATTCTCAGTTCCATTATAGCCGGACTTTAAAATAATTATCCAAGCCCAGCTCACTTCCTCCGAATGGATAAAATACCCATTTCAACTGGCTTAATTGATATGCCTAGATGCGGATCAAGGTAAGGCCCTTCCTCCTACATGATTATTGACCAGGAGATAGTGCTAAGGTTCATGTGTCTACAACAATCCTTGGACCACTGGATCTTCAATCGCAGTCGTCCCAAAAACCTAAACGAAAAGTGTCGCACGTGATTTAGTGGGAATTAGAAATTTCATTTGCATTCCAGATTTGAGGGCCCCTTTCTTTATGTGGTTTAAGATTTTGAGAAATTAATGGTGAAGTCGGTTATAGCGGAAATATCAAATAGGTTTGAAGGGAAGGAAATAAGGTAAATAATAGAGGTTTTTCTCTATAACTTACCATTAGAGATGAGTTTTCCCTCCACCTTCCCAAAAACTCTATTTTTTCCTACACATTCTCAATGCCAGGGGAAATGTCAAAACTACCCAAACCTTTTATTGAAGCATCCTCATTTCTTGGTTTTTACTTTTTGACTTCTTGGTACGATTTTTATTTTCCTCTTTCTTTATCAAACATTTGGTGATTGCACCATGTATGGCCCACCTCTATGTGTACAATCCACCTTTACCTATTAAAGTGAAATACGATGCAATGAATATATTTGGAGTGGTTGTTCATATGATCAAAACTTTAAACAATGAAAGTGGGGCTTAAATAAGATAAATTAATTATATCTTCATTTCTTTTTTTTTTATATAAAAATTGGTCTTTTTTCCATGATCAGTACATTTTCTGAATCCTAACACCAAAAATTACATTGATTGATAGATAGTAAGGATGGAAGTTTCATGAAACTTTAGTTGCTTGTCTTGATTAGGATCGATTTTATTATTGCATGAAAATAATTCTTAGAAATTATATGGAACCACTTTACTACTAATACCTTAGCCCGAACATATAACATGGCTTATTTATTTGTATGGAATTGAATTGTCAAATGTTTTAAAGAAATGAATTCAATATTATTAAAATATGATCTATTAATATGGATCTAAATTTCTAAGAATTCAAAAGAACTCATTCTTCCATGAAATATAAGATCTATTTGTTCACATGAAACTAAACTCGTACAAATTCAAAGGAACATATTTTACCATAAAATCCCCTCTCATGAGAATTTATAACATGTTTGTTTGCATGAATATAATTCCGAGAAAATAAAAAAAAACTTATTTTATCATGGATTCCTTATCTTAAAAATATAATTGGAGATTTTTTATTTTTATTTAATTGAATTCCTAGAAAATGGTGTCGTCATCTTGTCATTTAAAAAAATATTGAAAAAAAAAATCATAAAGTTATTGGCCATTTCCTTCATTTGAAAAGTAAGGTCAATCTTAAATTTAGTGTATATTATAATATGGGATGATTGCCAAACTACTTAGTTCAAAGTCTATTGAATGTTTTGGCAATTTCCAAAAACAACAATATTGAAATAATTTTTCTAGTATTTAAATGTAGAAATATTTTATTCTGTACATATCTATTCAAACATTCCCTAAGATCTAAAAGAATATAAGAAAATACATATTAGATCACTACTTTTCAATTATAGAATAATGCTATATCTTTTCATCCAAACCAATTTACACCATTGCATTTTCAACCAACAAATGCAATAATACAAGTTAAGTGCTTTCATTGACCAAATCCCAACCTGTTTACAATAATACATTTTTATTATGTTATAGCCCGACACTATGGGTACTTTAGTCCTAAAATAGTTTAATTGTAGCTAGAGGGAAATATTCAGACTTTAGTAAGGTGGAGGAAAAAGTCATCACTGAAAGTAAGTCATAGGGAAAAATCTCTAAATAATAAAGATGTAGGCAGACACGGACTCCTACTTTACATTAATTTACAATCTTCCTTTCTAGAAGAAGGGAGATTATTTGAATGTTATTTATGAATCTTTATCTTTGTTTTTTTTTTTCAATTTTAAGTAATTTTAGGAAAAGGTTTCAAAGAATTGGAAAGATTTTCAATTCCATAGAAATAGACGGGCCATTAGATGATTCTACTTTCAAATCTCATCATCATCATCATTATTAATTACTAGATGAGTGCGTGATATAGTTCCCTTGTGGTAACCTGCGTACTCAGAGATCAATCTGTCGGTAGCTGTGTGAGATGAGACCCCCTTAGCTATTGGAGCGGATCTCGTGACGTGTTCGCCTTCTAATGTCTTCATTTGCTCAAAGCAACATCAATTAACAGTAGAAAATAGGTTAAGAGAAATACGTAGGAGAAACCCATTTCACAAAAGCATTGTTGGTAATTTTGGATGTTATAAAATTAGTGCAACAAAAAAAAAAAAAAAAATCTATATTTGGATCGATGGTACGGGAATGTAGAACTATATCCTACAAGTCCAAGAATCGATCCCTCATGGTTATGTTAATGTGAGGTTGAGTCACCTCTACCACTTCACTATAAGACTTGTATTCATGCATTGTCTGTCTCATTAATTATCATTTTCATAGATATAGTGTCAAAATACTTTCCAATTTTAGAATTTTCCTAATGTTATCTATAAATGTCACTAAAGCTGAGTTATTTTTTGTATAGATTCTTCTGAGATAGAGTTCTCTCATTCTTATGGATGGTTTGCTATTTACTAATAGTAGTAAATCTCTCATTAATATCATCATATTATTAAAGTATAGATAAGAATTGTGTTAATATCGAAACGAATATGCAAAAATGGAAATTATATAAAATAGCTTCGAACAATATCTTATTAATGTATATAACAATTAATTTATTTATTGAGACATTTTCCCATTTCAAGACAAAAATTTCCCAATAACCATATTTATGACACTGTCGTCTTAAATTCGGAAAACCATGATGACAGTTTTCCAATAACAATAATTGGTGCGTGGTGGATTGGGTAGGAGGCAGGTTTGCCTGAGGGAGTGCAGGACGGTACGAGAGTTGTACTAAAATAACACAAGATTACAATGTTTGAAGTAGCTCTAATAATGTTTGCCTTGATACAGGTGGACTCTCATAGCAGGTAGGCTTCCAGGAAGAACTGCAAATGATGTAAAGAACTACTGGAACTCTCACCTGAGTAAAAGACAATCCATGCAAAAAGGGGAGCAATCTCAGATTAAGTCAATGAAACCTACTACAACTACAACTACAACAACAGCTACTAAGATCATAAGGCCTAAACCTCGGACCTTCTCCCCTAATTCATTGTGGTTGAATGGGGTTGGATCATCCATTGTCGAAGCCCAACTACAAAAGATGTCCAATAATACAATGCCGGCGTCCCCCGGAGAGGATAGTACGTTATGGTGGAAGAGTCTATTGGCTGACATGGAGGAGGACACCTGGTGGTCGAAAAGTGGGGAAGTTCGAGTAGAGGAGGAGCTGCCTCACAGCTCTGGGGTGGAGGAAATGGAGAGGATCAGGAAGCAAGGAGATGAGCCGATGACGGAAAGAGAATTAGGTGAATGGGATAACATGCTTTTGGACGTCGACCTCTGGGGTCTATTGGAGACGTAATTTAAAACAACCAAACCATATTGAAACTGAGGCACACTCTATAATTTATTAGCAGGCCCACCTTTTAAATGTGAACAGTAAAACTTCGAAACTAGGATGATATGATTGAAGTGATATCTGGCCAGATTTCAGGTACAACCTACTCACTGGAATATTCTAGTACGCAGTTGTATTTCCATCTTAAGAAATTACAAGTGTTAATTTGGCTTCCATGTTCCAAGTCATCTGTGTAAGACTTTTACCAAAATAAACTCATCTGTGTAAGATGGAAATGTGAAATCTATCACGGAGTATATATAGGCATCTAGGTCGTTCAACCTGGGTAATTAAAGGGTGCAAAAGCCTCAAAAAAAACATTTTTCTTTCTTGTCACACTGAGCCTCCATGAGTTGGCACTTAATTTTTGCTTTAGAAGAAACTTGGGCTAATGTACCTGGTGGACAACACTGTCAGTGCACAGTTAGATGCCTCACCAAACCAACTGATGGCATCAACACCTGGATCATTTCCAGCCACCCGTTGCAGCATAATGACTATAAATATGGTATGCATAGGGCCACCATTATAATTTAAATATTTATGTATTAATAGTTGATAGATTTTAGAGAAAAAAAAAAGATTAAGAAGGTTATTAGATTACCATACGAAATCCAAGAGGTAGTGGCCGATATATGAGAATTTGAATAGAAAGAGAATGGTAGAATTTTAATTGAAATGGAACTTTTTTAGTGAAATAAAAGTAGGAAGTGGTTACAAGTGGTTTTGATTATAATGAAATAAAATAGAAAGTGTCATAAGTTGGGGGAGAAGTTTTAAAAACTAATTACCTTGCGGTCAAAATTCCAACAAATGGTCAAAATTATAATCAAGTGACGAGGAGTGCTCAGTTAGAGAGTACGAGCAAGTTGAAAAGTAAAGCGTGTATGGTGCATAAGTGTAGTGCCACAAGTTAGAGATGTGTTGTGGTGAGTGCAACACATACAGCTTGCGACCTCGAGGGTTCACTTAGTTGGCCTAGGACCATAGTTCGATTTCAGAGGCTGAGGGTTCGAAACTATGCTACCACACTAGGGTCATAGGGAATTTACCTGGCTCCCCCTGGGCCAGTAGGGATTAGTTTGTCCCAAAGTGCTGAGACACCTTTTGTTATCAAAAAAAGAAAAAAAAAGTGTGTGATGTGTAGAGAGTATCTAACAAGTGTAATTAGTGCCTGGCATAACGTGAGTGACTTGGAGTGACTTGTAGGGCCTATTTTTCTCTTAGAATTTCATAAAAGAATTCCACATGTTAGGGTTTTTTATACGACATCATGTCCCCTGGCGTTTGAAAATCTCATATTTCTTCATAAGCATTTCAAAATCCCACCCATATAAAAGGTCTCAAATGACCTTTGAAAATTTTGAGATTCAACCCACTTTGCTTTTTGGTGGAATTTCTAGATGCTTAAGTTTAAATGTGCATCCAAAAATTCCACTATGTTTGGGAATTTAGAAATTTCCTCAACAAGAATTCCTTGAATTCTAGCAAAGCCATGTTTGTAAGATGTATTAATGCAAATTCAGGAGTCTGTATTGTGCAAAGTACAGTAGTTGTGTTGTTGTGAGTCTTGGGTCGGGGCTTTCCTACATGGGTGCTCTTAAAAAAAAAAACAAGCCCATCCCGGGCAGGGGCAGAACCAAGAAAAAGACTTAATGAGTAACAATAACCAATAAATAAAAATAGTTGGATGTAAGAGCATCTTTAATTTAAAGGAATTCAGTTTATCAAGGAATCTGATTTTGGGTGGACTATGTCTAAAAATTTAATAAATAACAAAATCTAACAATAACCATTGAATAAAAATAGTAGGATGTAAGAGCATCTTTAACTTAAAAGGAAGTCATTTTATCAAGGAATCTAATTTTATTTTTTTTTGTTGTTTTGAAGGTTTTTTTTGGTTGTTTTGGGGGGGTGGGGGGGATATATCTTAAAACTTAAAGAAGTAGCAAAATCTAATAATAACCAATGAAAAACCCTGAGGGGTTAACCTAGTGGTCAGGACCACGGTTCCTCCCTCTTTTTGAGCTAGAGGTTTTAGTATCGACCTTTGGTTTCCCCCTTCTTCAGGAATCGAAAGTTGAGTCCACTAGTGCAACCACTTTGAAGCCACATGGGTGTTTAATTACCTAGCTTCCCTCTGGGCCAGGAAGTATTAGTTCAGCCCAACGGGTTGTGAATCCTCTGATATATAAAAAAAAAAAGCCAATGAATAGAAATAGTTGGATGTAGGAGCATCTTTTATTTCAAGGAGAATTTCAAAAAAGGGCTTATGTTTTTATCTTATTTCAAAAGGGGATAGAAGTTTTAAAGAATTTCCAATTAGTCACACTAAGTTTTCCAGAAAGTTTTCAATTTAGGACATTCGTCCATTTAAAGTCATATTTTTGAGACATTTTCCCTCAAAATTTCTAAATTTCCCTAATTACCCTTTATTGAAATAACGTCCTTATTCACTTCCGCTATAATCTCTTCCTTTTCTAAACCGGCATCGAGGACAACTAGCTTTTGCCACAAATTTATATCAATTGATTATTTTTATCATATCTTATACGCTTATATTGCTCGTTCTAAGTTTTGGCATGTTTTGTTAGTTCTTATACATTTATAATGCTCGTACTATATATGGGCATGTTTTGTTAGTTTCCATTTAAGCATAAAGGCACATTAAGAAACAAGTCCATCAAGTGTCCTCCAAGTCAATGAGGCTCAATTAGTTGGATTTAGTTACTTTTGGTCGAGTCGCACCACCCATAGACGAAAAATGTATCTTCAAGCCACGCGATATATTATGGACTCTGATTAATTGGCAATCGATCTACACTACAACAATCATTATACGCTCTCACAAACCGCAAATCACCAAACCCACTTACTGCAAACTCCATCTACAATGCCATGCATGGGAATTTTGGTCAATAAACTTGCACGTCATCGTCCCAATGTGTGGCTTGAAAACAATAGGACCAATTATAATTGGCGAACTCTTTGATGCTCGGGCTTAAACTAGTGAGAGAGAGAGAGAGAGAGAGAGAGAGAGATTATTGATGACACATTCTGCCAACGTTGAGACATTTTAATGCTTTTTGAGTGTTTTAATTTATTTTAGTGGCTTTTTCTAAAAGATTCTAGAAATATTCAAAAATGAAATACGTAAACTCCATAGAAGTAAGTACTGTTGAGTATATGAGTTTAACCCCCAAAAAAAAAAAAAAGGGATTATGCGAGTTAAACAGGTTGACCCTAACCCAACGTGTTTAAATGCATATCTGAAAAGATTTACCTATGACGGGCCCATGTCATAGGCGGGTCAGGTCATGTTGGCTTTTGTTAAGACTAGATACGATTGCGTATGTGCGATGAAAAAGGATTCTATGATAGGGAGAAAAGTTGTTTTCATTTTCCTCGATAGACAAGATTTTGAGTTCCAATAATAATGTTAGGAATAGAGGGTTCCTCTCTCACACATAAATGAAAATTTGTGGATTGCATAATACTCTCTTTGCAAGGTAAAATGAATAAGATTTGTTGGTTTCTTAGATGGGATCTAAGGGGATTTATAATCCTCCCACTAATTTTAGGTTGCAGCTCAACTCGAATGGTGAAAGTTTGTTTGTTGCTTCTAGAACCGTAAAGACTCCTCTCCTTCCTCTGTTAAAAACCACAGCAGCAAATCTTTTTCTTTTTTATTTTTATTAGAATTACTACTTTTATTTATTTATATTATTATATTGGCCTACTGATCTAAAAGTGATACTTTTATTTAAAGACTACGGAATCGATCGTTAGGCATGTGTCAGAGACTAAGGTGCCAATATCGGTGAACGATGAGTTTGTTTGCTATTCTTATTAGTTTTAAGTATGAAGATTCCAACAACATGCATAATGATACAAACATGTAGAAGAAATATGATAGAATAAGCATCTGCCTTGTTTAGGCTGCCTGTCCCAATGAAATAGATTTGGAGAAGGGAGCTGCTATGTTATTCAAGTTTTGTCCCTTCACACACACATTTTTTTTTTTTTTAAATCATGTGAAATTATCTTTTTCCCACCCTCTCCCTTTCTCTTTTCCCACCTTACCCTCTTTCACCTCCGGCGGATCGGACAGTCATTATGTGTCCATTGACTCAATCAAGGAAGAAATAGTATTAAAAAAAATAAAAAAAAATGAGTGACTATAACATCATACCTTTCAAACTAATAAATGGTTTCACAACCATCTGTCTGTAACTTTAATAACAACGAGTAGCCTAGCTGATTAATCATAGGTGTGGTACATGACTGCCTGGCCTACTACAGAGCAAATAGGTGTTTCTATTTGAAGGAGGGATGTAACACTATTTACACTATTTCGAAGTATTTGAAAGAGACAACTCAAGAGTGATGAATTCATCCAAAGTCCAAACCATTGTATTGAGGTACTGCAGAACAAACCCAAGGGTTGGCCGAGTGTACTGCAGGTCTTCTTTCATCTGGAGTTACAGATTTTGGTATCGATCTTCGGTTTGCACCTTTTCAAAAATCGAATGTTAAGTCCATTAGTGCTACCACTTGGGGGCCACAGGGGTTTTATCCAACTTCTCTTTAAGCCAGAAGGAATTAGTCCAGCCGAAAGAGTTGGAAACCTCTATTATCCCAAAAAAGAAAAAAAAGCTACCACATAACACAATGAGTGGATTGTGATTTTCTACTGAGATTAGACGGTGAAGGTACTGGTTGAGCGATTGTGCGGGTTCAGCTACATTCTTAATATTGATGATCAGATCACTAGGGTTTCTTGCAAGCTGCCGGGACCGGGAGTCTTAGCCAAAGGGACCCTCTTTCATCATTCCTCTTTAAAGACATGTGGGGCAATTTTTTTGGGCATAGTTGGGCATGGTCTAGGGCCCATCCAAATCTTTGGGGTTTTAAGATGCAACCTGGGGTGGCCACCCCATATGATGATAACATGGGTCCGCCCCTGTTTGGGAGGATCTGTTGGAGAAGTAAAAGCAAAAAAACCTTCTCATATTGAAACTGAGGTTCACTGATCTATAATTTATTAGGAGCACTAACCAATGTGAAAAGTAAAACTTTTAATTGCAAAGTCCAAGAGTTAGGAAGATATGATTAAAGTGATATTGGCCAGCTTTCAGTTAGACCATACTCACTGTAATATTGTAGTTTACAATTGTATTTCCATCTCAAGAAGTTGCAAGTGATGGATGAAGCTCTTCTTTTTCATGTTTTATAGCACTTTCAAAATGAAACAGAGGGGGCGAAACCAGGAAATTCCTCGTCCGGGTCCTTCATGTATCTAAACCAAAAAAAAAAAAAAAAAAAAAAATTTCTTGGGGTCTTATGAGAAAAACGATAAAATTCCCCAAAGTGTAAGGAGTTTTTTCAAAAAAATATTTTGGGAGCTGCTTTTGCAACAGCTCCACTTGCAAATTCTACATCCCTTTTTTTTATCAAAACTTGGACACCCCTGTAGGAAATTCCTAAATTACCCCTGTCTCTCCTTCCCTCTCTCTCCCTGTCCTAATTACTCGCCGCCCACCTTCGTCCTCTCCCTCTCCTTCTCCATGTCCCTGCACGCCTCCACTTTTGCCTGCGCCCAACCCTCTCCCTCTCCCTCTCCCATGTATCCTGAGAGACCAATTTCTAGTGCTACTTTTAGGAAGCTTCTGGGCCTAATAGTCAATTTCATGGAACCAGTGTTCCACTCCCATGTATCTTGGTCCAATCCTAATATCAGTATCCAATTGATTGTTAATTAATTTGACAAGGCCCATATTGTATTATACTATGTGGTTTTGCATAATCAATCAAGTTGTAGCTAGACCCATTGCAAGAATCTCATTTAAGCAAAAAGGCACATTAAGAAATAAGTCCATTGAGCAAAGTCAGGGCCGGTGGGAATTTGAGGTATTCTTCGTTAAGGGTGACGTCCATTTTATATTTTCAAAGCACGTGAGTGTTTGTGATTCTAGTAAAGCTGAGGTATTAGCCACTTTGGAGGCTTTTAGTGCTTTTCTAGGAACATCTTGACCTTTTCTTCCCTCTTTGTAATTTCATTATTTAATGAATGAATGTTTTTATTATTGGCAAATTATAATAAAAATAAGTCCATCAACTTCTCATCCAAGTCAATGAGGCTAGATTAGTTGGTCTTGGTTACTTTTGGTCAAGGTCCATAAACAAAATATGTATCTTCAAGCACCGTGATTTATTCTAGACTCATTAATTGGCAATCGATCTACACTAAAACAATCATTACGCTCTCATTATACATAAAGTTGGCAACCAAAATGATTTGTCACTGTCAAGGACAAGAAACAGTAAATCCACCAAACCCACTTACTAGGTTTTTAGTTAGTAAATGTAGTATTTTATAGTATTTTGAGTCATTATGATTGCGGTGGAGAATTTAGCTAAATGTAATTTAACACATGGAAAATGACAACTAGATTGTAAGTTAATTACCGTGAAAAAGGTAATTTTTAGTGGCAAAAAAAAAAAAACCCTTTACGGCCAGTAAAAATTTCATATATTCAGCTTTATGTGGTAAATCGTGGAAATCAAGTGGTGCATAGGACCTTCTGGTTCTACGAAAAATAAGGTGAAGCATAGGACCAACCAAAATAGACATGCATCTTACACCTAAAATTTACACACACGAAAGAACCTACCATACTGACCGGTGGATATTTAGAAAGGCATCCATTGAATGCATAACTAACAAAGGCATCCAAGAAAACGGACCAAGGTGAATATTTTTGGGAGGATCCTATAAGTGGTATGTTTTTTTGCCAAAGGTTAAATGTACTGAAAAAGGGAGGAAAGAACAAAAGCAAAAGGCCCCGAAAGAAACAAGCAATCAAGGCCACCATCCATGAAAAGTAAGGAGAAAAACCAAAAGGACAACTTACCAAGCGGAAGATTCTTACAGGTGACACGGACTACAGAGCTCATAGGGGACAAATGTAGGGCACAGCTATTATTAGTTATGATTTGGGATCTTGGAGAGAATCTTTTTTTTGAGTCCTGCTATCTGTCCCGATTCCGGGACAGATTGCTGGACAAACCCCCCATGGGGGGCGTTGGATCTCAGGAGCTGGATAAACCCCCCAGCCCATGGGGGGGGCGTTGGATCCCAGGGCTCCTGGGATCCAACGCCCCCCCATGGGGGGTTTGTCCAGCAATCTGTCCCGGAATCGGGACAGATATCCTTTTTGCTTTTTTTTATGCTCAATGGACAGGTAGTTGGTCAATAATTTAATAAGACGGACTGCAAACTCCAGTTACAATGCCATGAAAAGTTTGGTCAGGAGACATGCACCGATGCACGTCATCATCTTAATGTGTGGCCTGAAAACAGTCGGACCAACTATAAATGGGGTACCCTTTGATGCTTGAGTTTAAATAAAGTACTAGTGAGAGAGAGAGAGAGATATTATTCATGACACGTTTCTGCTTTAAAATGCTTTTTGGAGTGCTACAATTTATTTTAGTGGCTTTTTCTAAAAGAATCTAGAAATATGCAAATTTGGCATAGTTTTTCTTTCACTAAAATACTTTTGGGATGCTTCATATGCGAATACAATTAAAGCTTACAATGTAAGAATGGTTAGTAAAAGTCTCAATACATTTTTTTATTTTTTTTTTTTACTGTGAAGTACTACCAAGGCATATAAACATACCAAGTTTTTTCTCTTTTGGTAAATAAAACATACCAAGTTATACGACCTGATTTCCAGTGAGTTTTGAATCATAACTAAGTGAAAATAAATTGTGACTCAACTTATGACTTACTTTTCAGGCCATAGTAGGTGGTGTCAAAAGAGTTGCACATGGTTCAACTATCTCAAACCAAATATCAAGAGAGCAGACTTTGCCTAAGATGAAGTAGATCTCATCATCTGACTTCATAAGCTTTTGGCAACAGGTAAGTGATATGAAATGTTGCGTTGTAATGAAAAGAATAAAGAAGGCTGTGCATAATATAAATATGAACTTTTTTTTTCTCCTTTTCTCCTCATCCAATCAAACCTTTCAAGTCCTAACAATTTAAAAATTTTGTCTGATATTGTGTGATTACGTTGGGATTTTTTTAGTTCGATTGATTGCATATTCTATCTAACTAGGGCTATGTATATTAAGTTAAGAAGTACCTCTTATGAATTTGCATGAGATGTGAACTTCTTACCACGGCATAGGTTAGCATAATTCATGATGAGTTAGTGTCGTGTAGGTGGGGTGGAGTGGGGTTATTGTGGGGTGCCTTTAGTAGTGGTAAAAAGATTACCTCACATTTAAATCGGTAAGAGATGTCTCTTAGATGAACATAACAAGATCTTAAAATATTAAAAAAATAATATATATATATATAGCCAAAAAATGGGCACTTTATAAAAAGTGTAAGTGCATAAAAATTACGGACTTAATTAAATGGGATTTGCCATGAAGCTTTTGGGAAAAAGAATAACTCATGTGTCACGTTCCCAAAATTACAACCAGGGATAACGTGAAAAATAAGAATAATTATTCAATTTCCTGTGTTTAATACAACACAAACTTCCAAAAGTGGTTCCACACAGCAAACCGTGGTGAGTCAAAATAAATTTCATTAAATGCGATGGAAGCTTTATTCAATTGGTATTCAAGATTCATAGTTAAGATCCAACACAATCACCAGATGAAGAAGTAATAATTAAAGTTGTAGAATAAATCAAACAATTACTAAGGAAAAGTTTTTCATTAAAAAAAGTTCATCTAAAGAATTTCTAAGATAACGTTGTCTCTCATGCAGGCTCAGACAGCTCCGTAGTCATCTCCGGCTCTCCACTCAGATTCGTCAATTGGTTCAAACGCTTGAAACGTTTGACTATCCTCCGTCTCCACAGTAGGATAGGGGTCAGTACCTATGCACCAATAAACAAAGTAAACAGCAAGTACGAAAGCATAATTCATAAATAAAATACAAGATCAATGTGAGTAATGACAAGTAATGATCATAAGAGATTAACACCACATAATGACGAAAAGAACGTATAACCTAAATCCAATCTACACAAATAGAGCAATACAATAATCACACAGAAACACTGCTGCTGTTTTGGGTGGTCAGCCCTAACTATAAAGCAGGAAAACCCGTTCGAAAGCCGACGGTCATAAACCGGTTCGTAATCGAAATCGTAGGCCGGATAAACCGGTTCGAAATGCTGATATTACAGTGCCCGTACACATCGGTGATCAGCCATCCAAATACAACTGCAGTCGTTCGAATACGACCCAATCAATATACATTTATATATACATATCATAGTAGAATAGACCTAATGATTTGTAAAGCTCTGACACAGAAACCTAAGTCAAAGTGAAGGGCTGGCTATACAATAATCCATAATCGAATACCGATCAAATCATTCGAATAAACTTCTACAATTGCCATACCACATCACGGTCTATATCAAATCAATATAGGGAATGCAACTAATAGACCAACATCATGTATGCAAACCCAAAGGTCAAGGAATAGTCACAAGCCAATCCTAAGGTCAAACATAAGGTCTCATACCCGACAACCTTAGGAATCTCTAATAGATTAAAGATCAACGCACCCCTTTTCAATCAATGGTGCATAGACCCAATCAAGGGTTTTCCATTAGAGATGGGTTGAGCTTGAATCCATTAAGATTTCCCCGAGGTCATACAACGTACTAAAACCCACGTTAGTAATATACCGTTTGCCCAGACGGTATTTACTCGATCCAATGATCCAATTAATAATGTGCAAAAATATAATTTTTACATATTAAAACCAAAAACACAATTTAAAATTTAATTTGCAAATAGTATTAAGAAATAAGAATCTTGGTTTATAATTTGAGAAAACCCAAGGACTCCATCCAAAATATTTTCCAAATTCAAATAAACAAAGGATTTAATTTGAATTTATAAAACATACAGGGCCTATTTCTAATTTTATAAACATAGGGGACAAGGTGATGAATGGGATTCCCAATCTCAAAACATCTCCAGGTCATCACACTTCTTTATCCTACAGAACCCATTGAATATTTTCAATGTTACACGCCTACAGCAACTGGGTGGATTGGATAGTGGGCCCCGCGAATCAAAAACCCATACGCTGAATCTCTTTTTTCCTTCACCCACACAAAACCTTTATCAAACTGATGGCTTCCACGCCTAGAACCACCGGGCCACTTTGGTAATGGGTCCCACCGATCAAGAACCCAAGATGGCTTTGGTCTCTAAGGTCACCCCACCCTGTCCGGCTATAAGAACGGACCAGATCTGAACAGGTCTCCCCACAGGCCCCACATCAAAATTAAATAAAAGAAATTAATCCAAGGAGACTCACGCCCCTAATATTAGAATCAATAGATGGTGGCCATATATGCAAGGTCTCATCACAACAATAGAGAAAATCAAACCTTAGGGCATAAAAGGGGTTTCTACATGCATCCACACACGAATCAAAGAGAAACACAAGCATTAAATTTATAAATTAAGATTAGGTACTTGCCTGAGGTCCGCGGTTGATGGAGACAGTCTAAAATTCTTATTGCCAAAGCCCAAGGTGCTAACCCAGAGAAAAGTTAAAAGAGAGTTGTGTGTGAAAATAAAAAAGTGTGCTAGTGGTGTATAAATAGGGAATAAGAAAAAGAGTTATAGTCAAACTTAAATTCTAAAAAAAATAAAGTTTGGGTTTTAAAAAAATAGGAGTTTGGATTAGAGAATGATTATACCCACTAAACTGGGTCCGGGTTAACTATGAGTCAAGATACCTATCCAACAAGCCTAACTCACCAACCTAAGTCTAGCGTGGTCCCCACTTAGACTAATCGCATATTTAATTAAAATACAATCAATTATATATTAGTAATAAATAACATATATAATAAACAAAACGTCACATCATGTGGCCTGAAAATAAAAGAGGAAGGTTAGAGGCCCTGGCTGCAGCCGGCCGAAGGCACTCCGACGCCTAAGTTAGTTCAACAACTCAATAAAAAGTGAATGAGTGGGGAAGAAGAGAGAGCTGAAGGTGTCTTATGCTTGCATACCTTTGCTGGTTTTACCTCATGCATATATATAGGCGCTGGTCACCTCAGAGCCTTCCTTAGTGGGGGTAGGTGGAGGTATTGTCTCATCGAACCATACATTTTCCCCTTAGTGGAGGTAGGTAAAGGTACTGTCCCATCGGACCATACCTTAACCTTTGTATAATCGCTGATGTGATCGATGGATAAGGCCTACGCCTTATCTATATCCGACGCCCGTCTTATCAGTTAGGACGTAGCCGTCGTTTCATTAATGCTGATTGACATTGGGTACCCACCTCGGTTGTCCGAACTGATGGAGATACTGGAGTCAAGTATAGCCTCATTACAAATGCACTTCGGCACAGTGGCCGAGCTGCGCAGGATTACCGAGCTGCATACGATAGACGAAGTTGAGCTGCTGAGCTACTGAAGTTGGCCAAAGTCTGGTGTGGAATGATGACGCTGCTGAGCTCAAGAGACCGAGATCAGGACAAGCCTAATTGGTACTTTTACCGAGATCATGTCTTATCTCTAATTTACAGAAATGCTCCCACACAAAAAGTATTCTAGATTAGGAAGTTTAGATAGTGATAACTTAGTAAGATTAAGCTTTTTGGCTTACCTTAAGATTTTAGTTATTGGATTTCATATTTACTTCATGCACTAAAGTTAACCTGAGATCCTCTTCGTGCAGATCGAGCTTTTTATCGCCGGTCTTCTTGTGGTTAGTCTCTCTTTCAACAAATTAATAACTCTAAATAAAACAATCTTCCTCCTAAGTTGTCGTATAATCATAATCGATCACTTAATACCTTGTGAACCCTTAATCCTCAAATCCTAATTTCAATCCCCAAATCCCCAAATCTTAATTCAAACATTAGGCCCTAAATCACAGAATATCTACAAGTCCAAATATGACCAAATCACTATTGGGTACACTTTAAACTTCAATTCATACATAAATCAAGCCTTAGGGTTCATATGTTTGGATAACTTGAGTTACATTTAAATGACATTTTTTCTCCTTTACCGCAAACCCATTACCAGCCATGAGGAATTTATTTTTATAGCTAAGGTAATTGCATGCAACCAAATTCCTTAAATCCAAATAAAAAGAAAATTTTTCTTTTAATATCCAGATTAGGTAAATGGGTGCTCATCCAAATTACGGTTTCAGAGCATACAAATGCCTAGAATTAAAGAAAATGTTTTTTTTTTTTTTTTTTTTTTTTGAAAGAGTTGTGATGGTGGTCCTCAGGTTAACTTTAGATTATCTGTCGCTCTATAGGCACGTCACATCTGTCCCATGATAGGCATAGTGGTCGTCACATAAACAGGTCGACTTGTTAGGCACTTTAAATCCAAGTCAGAAAAGCTTCCACGCTTCGTCCATGGATCATGGATGGTTGGTTCCACATATGGACATGGTAGGGTAAGTTTTGATGTGTATACATCTGTCTATATACGGACAAGGTAGTACAGATAGGTTACCTATGCTTTTGCTTTTGGGGGTATACAAATGGGTTCAAAGTCTCTACAGTAAAAACATATCTCTATATATGGACAAAGCACTTAAATCGAAGTCAGAAAAGCTTTCGGTCCCCCCCCCCGCAGCAGCCTTACGAAAAAAGCATCTTTCGCGCATGAATCCTGGGAATCGGAATTCAATATCGCATCTGCTGATCTACATGAGCTGAGAGGGAATATCACCCGTACAGTGGCCCTTAAACATTTGCAGTTGGCCTAGTTTGTTCCATAACTTTTGGGTCAAGAAATGTCGCACACATGGGACTGGGTAAGATGTCTTAGTGCCTAATGATATCACGTGTGACATGACGTCATGATTATACATTACGTTATTTTTGTACGAATATCTCTGCGGACACTATGTAAATTTCACCAATTTTAAAGTAAAAGTCAGGGTTAAAGATAGTTGTTCGATCAATATCCCAAGACGTAGTGACCTTTGCTTCCATTGATTTAAATCTCAAGTGAAACTGGTTGCAATCCAAGTATTAAATGAGTTTGAGGCCAAGTGAAAAGGTGGAGGCGTAAATGGTCCGGAAAGTTACTTTCATTTACCATTATTTTTTCCTCATAGGAAGGTTTTTTTTTTTTTTTCTTTGGAATTGCAAATGGTTTAGCACATAGTTGAGCTTTTCCGCCCCGCACCAAATATAGATTTTAGAGGATTTAACAAAAAAAAAGAAAAAAAATAATTTAGATGCAGTCTAGACCAAAATTATCATTTTAGTTTTCCTCCTATCAAATTGGTCTTCCCTCCAAGAAACTCCTTACTTTTACCAACTTTTTCGATGGTCGATATTGACCTTGGTTTGTTCAAAGACTCATCTGAGTTCAGTCAGACCAAGCTTGGAAGATCCTTCAAAACAATATTCAATATTCAATAGTCAACGGATGATTAGTTCCGTCAAAGTTCACATTCACATTCACAATCTTTTCAAGGGATAATTCAAAACAATAGATAGTGATTAACTGTTTCACACTTACAATATTCAATACCGATATGCGCAATCATTCACATTCAATAGACAATGAAAAGTAAAAGGCCTAATGGTGTAGAAGATTTGAAATCATAAACGAACTTGGTTTAACCTGTGTGAATATGTTTGTAAAACGAAGAGACAGATTATTGCTCAAAATTTCATAATCTATATTCATTGCTCAATAATCCATAATTTATATTAGTATTAATTTCAAACCGAAACAATAGTCTTCTTAAAGCCATAGATCAAAGCCACCAAATCTTAACACTCAAATCAATGAAATCAATGCGTTAGATCAAAATTAATCAGAGAATGATAGTTCCATTTAAAAGTGCGAAGGTCCTCCAATCTAGAGTCTAATGGGTCCCATTTAAGCCACACAAACCTAAGGAAAAAGTCCTCACTCTCAAATAGAAACAGGCCATCCTCGGTTGGTCTCGTGGTTAACCGTAAGTTTACATTGCGGTTGGCTCACGGCTAACAATAAGGTCACCGTGAGTTCACCGAAGGTAAACATTGTAAAAATATCAAGCGCTGCATTGTAATTGCCAATCCTGGCGGTTAACAGCATGGGTCCGGGATTCTGTGATCAGAGCTCGATTTGAGCTCTAATTTGGGAGATTCCAACCCCTATTCCTGTAAACCTGATATCCCGCATCCTATACGGCCAAGCCCTTTTTTAATAATCGTAAACGTCCTCCTCCCATTCATTCATCCAATCTATCCATTCAATTTAAAATCCAATTAACATAATATATAGCCAAATCATTAATGGAAATCAAAGATAGACAAATTCATAGTTCAAAGATGAAGGTCATAATTAAAACACATGCATATCAATTCCATAAAATAATATCCACTTGCCTTAATTTGATGGAAACCCTAAAATCATCAAGCCCTAGCTCTAAAATCTTAAAAACTAGGAAATGCATCAAACCTACATAATAAACTATACAATTCAAGAGCTAACATGCTAAAAAACCTATCTAATACTAATTCTATGAAAAACCCCCCCAAATTACCTAACCTTAAACAAGAGAGAAGCTTACTTAAGAGAGAAGAGATGAGAAATTCCAAAGAAAATTGGTAAGTGGAGTATCATTATGCCCTAGTGGTCATGATGATGGTGTTGGATTATGATAATGATGGTCGGATGGTCACATGGTGTTATGAAGAAAATGAAGCAAAGAAACAAAGAAACAAATGAGAGAAAAAGGGGGACGGTTTACGGAATACAGAGAATGAAAGAAAGAAAGAAGGGAGGGATATCAGTCGGTTGTAAACAGCGATATTTTTTTGGTGATTGGCATTTCGGCCCACTTGAACTAATTGATATTCGGGTCTCATTTTGAGGTCATTCAAGGGTCCGGATTGAAATGATGCTAAAGAACAAAGTTTATGAAATTAAATAGTCTACCAAACCGTGACTAAATCTCAAAAATTTTAAATTACGAAAAAGACTGCAAACTTCATCGAAATTACAAACTACGCCCTATTATATTTAAATGAACTCGAACCTCAACGAAACTTCGCACACACAATCCTAATAATAAATAAGTCATGTTTGACTTCTAAAAGAGCTTAACTGACTAACAATATAAATGTTTTTTTTTTTTTAAGAATTTAATTTTTTATATTGACTAACAATATAATTAACTACACTAATTAGCACCTAGAGTTCTGTGGCTTTACTGTAACCATAGCCAGGATGCATAGACGCTAAGACTAGCCATTGTGATTAGTGGTCAGTACACGTAATAGCTAAATGACGCATGCTAGACTTTCATAATACTGCATTTTTCTTCACATGAAAATAAAATGGCTTGTCCGAATTACAAGTTTACGGGGACTTGGAAACCTCAATTTGTTAGATTAGAAAGATTTGATCTGAGTTTTTCGTAAACAAGGGAATCCAAAATATCGTAATGGCGCAAATTAAGTGGAGCCCATATGTGCACATTTTTCTTAACGCCATCAATACCTTAAACGCCATCCAAATCTCTCGACAAAGATGCAAAACTAATAAAAATAAAAGAGTAAATTAGCGATAGGTCCCTAAAGTGGAACGTTTAGAGGCTCTGGTCCACGCAATTTCTGTTTAAGGGCTTTGGTTTATGTAGCTAGACATTTTGCAGATAGAGGTCTCTACGTTCGTACGATCACATATTTCGTGACTGATTTGCCCTTTCAACCGTTTTAGGCATAAAATTTTCAAATCTTCCCTCCTCCCTCCTTCCTAAATCCACGTGGCTGCACCTGATGCTTCTCCGTGGTTCCCCCACATCTCTTTCTTTCATATGGAATGGCAGATCCTCTTAGTCTTGGCTATGGGAATCCAGAGCAAGTCCGTTCCTCTATCCCCTCTTAATTCCAATTTTTTTCTCTTTCTCTTTCCCTTCTATTGTTTCTTTCTGTTGTGACTCCAATCAATGCACGATTTCTTGCTCCAATCAATGCACGATTTCTTGCCCTTTTTCTTTTTCAGAAAGAAATCGAAAATGTGATTTTCTTTTCTTTTCTTTTTGAACACTTGTGATTTTGCGTTGCCAATCTTATGAATAAGCATGTGATGATTGATTTTTCATTTCCACATTTTCGCCTTCACCAAAACCGTTTCCGGCTCTACATTAATCACCCAATAACAGTAATCATCTCTTCTCTATGTATCCAGGCGCCCTTCTGCAGCGCACCTTTCACCAATAGAGGAGATTCGTGTCTGAATCTTGGAAGAGCTGGTTGGTTCAAATCCAAGCACAATCCTTCTTTGTTTCGAGTTTCTGCCTAAAACCCGATTAGTCTGGGCCTTTCCCGCTGAAGATGGAGCGAGACACGATCACGTCGGGGGAGAGCGCGCTCAAGGGGTTGGATTTCACGATTCGGGCGTCAAAGTTGTTTGAGAGGGAAGCCAAGTTTATAATGTCTTAGTTTTTTTAAAGTTTATCTAAGTTTTTGTGAAATTTATCTTAATTTTTGTCAAATTTATCTGTCTTCTGTCAAAATTCTATGTGTTTTTGGCAAATTTATCTGAGGTTTTTTAAATATTTATCTAAGTTTTTTAGCAAATTTATTTACATTTTTTAAATCTATTTGCGTTTTTTAATTTTAATTGTGTCTTTTGAGATTTATTTGCATTTAAAAAAAAAAAAATTTAACTGAGTTTTGGCAAAAACACTTGAGTTTTGGAAAAAAAATTTAGAAATTTGGAAAATTGATTTATCTTAGTTTTAGCAAATGTGTTCGCATTTTTTAATTTTATTTGCATTTTTTGAAATTCATTTGCATCTTTTGAAATTTATTTGCATTTTTTTTAATTTTCTTTGGATCTTTTGAGATTTATTTGAGTCTTTTGAAATTTATTTACATTTTCTGAAATTTATTTGAATCTTTTGAAATTTATTTGCATCTTTTTAAATTTATCTGCATTCTTTTGAAATTTATTGTTTTTTTTTAAATTATTGATTTTTTTGAAATTTATTTGCTTTATTTTGAAATTTATTTATGTGTTTTTAGAATTTATTTGAAAACCTCATTAATTGGATTCCATTAATCATGGCCAATGAAATGGTAGTTGACCATTATTAATGGGATATTCTACCAATCATAGGATATGATTTAAGGAAATAGTAAATTAGACATTTTAGATGTTCAAATTTGGAAAAATGACCTATTATACTATGACAAAAGATTGTGGATCTAAGGCCATAAAGTGAAATGTTCAAGGATCCCGTCGCTAGGGTTGGAAACGGGTCAGTTTTAATCCGGATCCGTGGTGGACCTGAAATAGGAACCGTTAAGGAGAAGGTGAGACCGGATTCGGACTCGGGTTTCTTGACTCCGGAACCGGAACCAGAACCATATATGGGACGGGTCTGGGTCTAGGTAGAGAATGATATTAAAAAAACATGATTTTTAAGAGAGACTTTAGAAAATTGAGATAATATGTCGAGTCTTTGGTCCGCGGATTCAAACTAAGGTGGAACCGGATCCGAAACCATTTACTTGTCGGGGCCTAAATAAGGACCCAGACCCGGTTTTTAATGGGTAGGAACCTTCAGATAATTGGAGAATTGGAAACCCATTTACATCCCTACCCGTCGCACAATGCCCCAAAATAAAACCTTTCTTGATTAGGGAAAAGCATCAAAGAAAATGGAACAAGGTGGATATTTTTGAAAGATGAATCTTACCAATGGTAGGGAGCGTAGGAAGAGCTCGTAAAGGGGCAAATGCAGGGCACAAGTCAAACATTTCTATTAATACTTGTGATTTGGGATGTGAGAGAACTTCATCTATTCTACGTACTTTAGATGGACTGATAGTTGGCCAATAATTTGATGAACACGTTGCAAACTCTATATATGTCCGGAAAAAGCTACTTGTCCCGGGGTCGGTCCAACGCCCGGGACAAGTAGCAGGGCTCTATATGTACTATGCATGGAAATTTTGGTTGTGATAGTTTCACGTCAGCGTCTCAATGTGTGGCCTGAAAAACACTATAGGACCAAATATAAACGGGTACCTTTTGATGCTCAAGCTTAAACTAGTAAGAGTCCACAACCGTGAGAGAGAGAGAGAGAGCAGCTGTGACATGGGTCGCTTCTCAGGTATGGAGCACCTTGATGTGAGAAAAGGTGCATGGTCGGAAGAAGAAGATATTCTGCTGAGGAAATGCGTTGAGAAATACGGAGAAGGAAAGTGGCGTCGAGTTCCCATGAGAGCAGGTAGCATATTACTTCTTTGCTCACTTCAATAATGTCAGTGCCATGGAAAGTTGCTGCAAACATGGTTCAATTTTTATGAAAAATAAAGTGATTAAATATTTTCTTGATCCTCACGTTTATGACACACGTTTCTACCAATTTTGAAACTTTAAAATAGTTTTGGAGTGAAAATTTATTTTTATCCCTTTTTTTTTCTAAAAGCTCATAGAAAAATTAAAAAAATGAAACAGGTTTCTAATCTTTCATTAAAATACTCTGTGGTCTTTCACATGTGAATAAAATTAAAAAATATAAGGGATTTTTATGAAATAATTAAGCTTATAATTTGATTAGACGATTTTATGAAGAAAAATTATGAAAGTATGAGTCAGTTGTTCGTACCTTTTATTGACGAAATTACCCCAGATAACGATATCGTTGACTCAATTGATGAGATCGTCAATTGCGTTGACGATATCGTCATCTCTAGCCAATAAATGCCCACCTCAACGGACGCTACAGAATTTTGCATTCTTTATTTTTTTTTCCTTCGAAATTCTGACTCATGTAGATATTTAATATATCTAGGATGGCATTAGTCAATTAGAGAAATTTACCTAAAAAGGGACCCTAAATTGCCACTAACCAGAAGAGGTACCAATTAGTATATATGGCACGGAAGTGGTATTCCCGCCAAATTTTTTATTTTTTATTTTTTGCCTTTTTTCAATAAGCGACAACATCGTTACTTAATATAGAGAGTTAGTATCGACGTCGTCGCTAGTTTTCTATATATACGTCGTTGTATAGTTATACACATTTTTTTCCACTAGCTTCTGTTAAGCAACGACGTCGTTGTACAGTCACACAATTTTTTGCACTAACTTCTGTGAAGCAACGACGTCGTCACTGACCATTGCAATAGGAAAAAAATGATATTTGTATTATTTTGATGTGCGAACGCACTACAAGATCCAAAAGAATTACAAGCTTCTATCTTGCCATAAATTTTCATAACATATAAAGGGAAGAAGGCCATAGGACAATTGCCTTAAACGTGTGACGACGTCGTCACTTAATCGCCTGAAACCTCATTTTTCTCATTTTTTCCTTCTTCCTCCCTATTACAATTCCTCTCTCACAGATCATAGAAATTGCCTTGTATACTCAAATCCCGTTGTTGCACAGGCATGCAGTGGCCCAAATCCCTTGCCCAGATCTCTCCGATCTGTAAACGCAGCATGAGGTCAACTCTTTTCCAATCGTTTTCTGTAACAATGAAACCTACGCGTGCTCGACAGAGCCCTACCTTCTTCGTCTCTCTATTCTTTTTGTTTCTGCAACAAGGCCTGCAACAAATATGTTCTGCAATCACAGAAACCAGAAGCTCAAGGGATTTTCTTCATCTTCTTAAAGTGTTTGGGAGAGGGGAGCCTCTAGTCTCGAAGCTTGCAATAATCTCTTAGTACATAATATTTTCAGGTGTTATGTTTGTGGCCCTCATCTACTCCTCAAAAAACGATCCCATCAAGTGCAAGAGCAACCACACCTTGGGAGGAAGGGGGAAAACGACGGAAGGAAGAAGGGGAAAATGGTGTTTCAAGCGATTAAGAGACGACGTCGTCACACGTTTAGATGGGATATTAAGTGACGACGTCGTCACAAGTTTCAATCATTAATAAAAAATAAATAAAAAAAAGCCGTGCCATATTTACTAATGGCCCATTTTTGGTTATAGGCAATCTTGGCTCCTTTTTTAGGTAAAATTCTCAGTCAATTAATTAAAAATTGGGGATCAAATCCTCCATATTGATTGATGATATCGTCAATTGAATCTTTTTTAAAAGAGTTTTCCACTGACCATCCATAATTCCATACATTACACACTTCATTCATGTCCAGACATTCATAGACACTTCCATGCATTATACTTGTAAAACTAAAAAAAATCTCCCAAACCTCATCTTTCTTTGATATCATGTACTTCAATCTATCACACTTCAGACACATTACCATTGTTTGGGGTAAGGGGAGGAAGGGGAGGGAAAAAAAAGGAGGAAAGTGGGCGGGAAATGTTTGGAGGGTGTTGGGAAAGGGGGGGAGGGAAAATGGAGGGGAGGGGGAGGGGAAAAAGGTGAAAAAAATTTCCCCCCAAAATTGGGGGAAAATGGGGGAGAGGAGGGGAAAATGAGATAAAAGACTAAATTGCCCTTATATTTGTAAGAAAGTTAAAGATTTTATAAAAGTAAGGGCAAAACGGTAATTTTCTCTCTATCTCACAAACAAACAAAATCCTACTTTTTCACTTTTCTTCCCCTACTTTTTCACTTCCCAAACAAGAGAAGGTAAAATTATATTTCCCTCATCCTTCCCCTTCATTTTTCCTTCCCCCTCAAATTTTCCCTCCCTCCCCTCCCCTTCCCAACGACCTGTTAGTGAATGTTGTCCACTTCACTCCAATATTCTGTAAGCCATTCACATTTTAGAGTCTTCATGTTACACCATTCCATGAACAATTGTCATTATAACATAAATGTGAAAAATCAATATTCATGCACACAATGTTCTTGCAATAAATGTTGGGTCAAACAGTCATGTACATTTCATTTCCTTGTATAGGCCATCTATCATTCAGTCTATTTAGTAGTTGGGTAACTACTCAATAGCATCATGTGGTAGTTTCTTAATTGTTTTTTTACTTAGACAATTTTAGTTTGTTGCTACTAACCAAGATCCATCAATCACCTGCACAACATAACACCTCTAACCCATTCGAATGACCAACACATCTGCACCACCCGGCCTGCTTCATTAGAAAAGACCCATCAATTACAACACCTTGCATCATCCGAACTCACCCAAGCCTGCACACATCATCTTCACCTTTCATTCATCATCAAGTTCAATCACTATCAAAAGCAATTCAACAATAATGAACAATGCTCACCAAACGAATCAAATATGTGCCCATTTCACACTGGAACATCAATGGCTTCATTCAAATCCTCTCCATGGCTCAAGGTTCGTTCAGACATTTCATCGAACACGTTGAATACCAGTTACCCCATTTCACTTTTTCTCTCCATCTTGCTCAAATAAGATGATCAAAAGAAGATGATAACCAAGAGAATGAAAGAAATAATAGAGATAAGAAATGAAGGCCTACATGCGATATTAAGTCCTTAATCTTCCTCTCCCTCTCTTTTTTCCTTTGCCACTGTGGCCCACTTGTTCTAGACAAAAATAAGTGGCAAAATCTCAAAACACAATGGCCAAGAAATAAGAAAAAATGGTTGCCATACCATCTGAGTGGGGACAGCGGAAGGGGAGGAGCACTAGAGCGGGCAGCAGAAAGGAAGATAATAGAGAGTGGGGGTTGAAATTAGTCGACTCGGGGTGTTTTTCACGAGGGCAGGTTAACGATATCATAAACAGTTGATGATATCCTCAAATGGGGAATTTTCGTAAAAAAAAAAAAAACTAGATACAAACCACTCACTTGTAGTTTTCTTATTCTTCTTCACAAAATTGAATAATCAAAGTCTAACTTTAATTATTTCGTAAAAATCCCAAAATAATAATATGAGAGGGCTTAGATAAAGTTCCAGTATTTTTTTTAAAAAAAATTTTTGAACATACCAAACTATATATATATGAATTTGGGATGCGTCTTGAAATCATAATTAAATGAAAATAAATGGGAATTAAGCTCGTGATTTGATTACTTTTCAGGCCTCAGACGATGTCGGAAGAGTTGCAGACTTCGATGGTTGAACCACCTCAAGCCAAATATCAAGAAAGGAGAGTTCGAGGAAGACGAAGTGGATCTCATCATCAAACTTCACAAGCTATTGGGCAATAGGCAAGTGATGTGACCTGTTGCATTGTAATGAGTTAGTTGCATGCATGCATACACACTTGCGAGTCATTTAGATGCAAAGAAAATAGGTGAAGAAACAAGTAAGCTATATATCGTATAAAAATCAACTATGGACAAACCACATGCAGTTTTTCCACCATTTATCATCCCAAACAAACCTTTATAGTCCCAGCAATTCGAGCTTTTTATTTGGCAGTGTCCTATTTTTACATTGGGCCAAGGTTGTTTCATTTCAATTGATTGCATGTTCCTTATTATCATTAAATGTTGAAAAAGACCCTAATAATATACGCATATGTGTACGTATATCATGTTTTATTAAGAGGTACCTCTCACGAATAGAAAATATTCTAGATTAGAAAGATTGGTAGTAATAACTTAGTGATATCTTTAGATTAGATTCTTCTTATGATGTAATTAAGTTATTTGGCTTATTTTAAGATTTTATTACATTTTTAGATAACATGTCAATGCATTGGAAATCAATTGTAGTTTTAGCAACCTTTTGCTGATTGCAAAGGTTAGTTTTTCTTAGTCGACCTAAAGAAGAAAAAAAAGATCGTCAATTTTTCATGAACTTCCTTTCTTAAGCCTCTTTCAGTAGAGTTGAAAAGGTACATTTGGTTTGGTACGAGTTGAGCTAGAACTTGAATGAGCTCCAATTATTAGTGGTTTTTTTTTAATATCATTGAAAAAAAGGTGACGTACCAATCCTTTAACCCTTTCTTACCTCTCCTATATTCTTTTAACCAACCAACCCTAGATTAAAAAATATCAAAAAAGTTTTAAATAAGGCCTTAAGCCTTTGCCTTACTTAAAAAAAGGACATGAGTTTGAAAACTTTTCAAATTAATTGATAAGTTTTTAAAGAAGTTTTCAATTAAGGACATTTATCCGGTTAAAGATATTTTTTCGACGACTTTTCCCTCGATTTTTTTAAACTACTCATATTATCCTTTATTGAAATAAAATCCTTATTCAGTTTCTCTATATTCTCCTCGTTTTCTTTATCGACATTACGTTGAT